>CM071928.1:77456646-78179590 GCA_016081115.2 Rehmannia glutinosa
TGGGTTTTGTTCTATCTTGTAGTGTTAATGTGATTATGTAATCTTAATGTTTTGGTCTTTGTCAGATTAGTGGTACAAATAACTCGTTACAGAATTATTAAAGATATACTGAACCAAGAATAGTGCTAGATTTATGTTTTGTTGCATGGAATGCATTGTTCACTATGTATGAATTACCGTAGTTCTTTTACCCCGCTGAAGCCAGTAGTAGAACAACCAATGTGGAGTAGTGGTCTTTTAAGAACAACGATGCCTCAAACTCTCTAGCTGATTTCCAAATAAGCTTCAAGAATGCTTAAGCCTATTTGCAATCCCATTCTCGCCCCCCTCCCACCTCAGAACAACAAAATAAAAATTAATTATAAAAAAGAAAATAAAAAACTTTGTAGAGGTCAGTTTTGTTAATGGTCTTAAGCACTTCTTTCTTTGTATGAAAATAATGCAGTACAGAAGCCAAGAGAAATATTATTGTTCTCCGCCAGTTCTTTAGTGACTTGGAAGTTGTTGTGTAGCTTGGGGATTTGGTACACTAGTGACTTCTGCCTACAAGTCCTGCAATTTGGAAGTCTTTTCCTATAGCCTTAGCTTTTATCATTCCAATCAATTATTTAAAGATTGCTAAACCCCTTAATCAATTGTTAGCAAAGTTTCGTCACTATGTGGAATGGCTATTAGTGATGGCTGAACCTGAACCTGTTATTTTTTTCTTAAAAACATAGATTTTTGAGAAGTCTATTCCATATGTAACAATTATTTCCTTATAGCTTCATTGATCTTTCGAGTGCATATTATTGGTTGTGTCAGGTACTACTGCAATTTGATAATGATGGTTTTTTCCTTTGAAGTTTGGTATACTGTGAAACTCTGTCACCTGTTTCTTAATTTTGGAGAAAATTCTCTTCTCTTTACTCTCTTTCCCCTGAAAGGATATCAACGTACCCTGTCTAAGTTTGCCTGTTACTTTGATTACAGCGGTAAGAGCTATGGAAGTTTTAAACTTCACTCCCCTCAATAACAAAACGATCCGAGTCATGTATTCTCATCGGGACCCAAGTGTTCGGAAAAGTGGAACAGCAAATATCTTTATCAAGGTAATTGTTTCTTTGTTTGTGGTTCTATTTGTTTGATATTTTTCCATCTTTCAGGATTTAAGTTTTTTGTCTCATGGTTGTTGCTGCTTGAAAAAGTTTGTTAAGTTTACTGTCTCATATTTTGTATGATCTAAAATTGTTAAAACAATAAAATGATTATTCTTCGTGTACTGAATGTTCTTTTGTTGATCCAAAACCTCTAACCAAGCCCATTAATTATTATCTGCATGACTGGCCGACAATTGAATCTGAATCTTTGATTCAGATGGAGAATTAGATTACCAGTCAATTACCATTTTTTATGATTTATCTGTTGTGCTTAGACCTCTTCCATTTGTTTATCTTCTAAGACCTCTGTCATTGCCTGTTTTGTGTCTATGCTTGTTGTATTTACATGCTACTGAACTTTCTTATGCAGAATTTGGACAAAACAATTGATAACAAAGCACTACATGACACTTTTTCAAGCTTTGGGAACATACTATCTTGCAAGATAGCAACAGACCCTAATGGACAATCAAAGGGCTATGGTTTTGTACAGTTTGATACTGAAGAAGCTGCACAAAATGCTATCGATAAGCTAAATGGCATGCTTATTAATGATAAGCAAGTCTACGTTGGGCATTTCCTCCGCAAGCAGGAGAGGGATACTGTATTTAGTAAGACAAAGTTCAACAATGTCTTTGTGAAAAATCTTGCTGAGTCTACCACAGATGATGATTTGAAAAGAATTTTTGGTGAATATGGAACAATCACTAGTTCTGTAGTGATGAGGGATGCTGATGGTAAGTCTAGATGTTTTGGATTTGTCAATTTTGAAAATGCTGATGATGCTGCTAAAGCTGTTGAAGCTCTAAACGGAAAGAAATTTGATGAAAAGGAGTGGTATGTTGGGAAAGCCATGAAGAAGTCAGAGAGAGAGCAAGAACTAAAAAGTCGATTTGAGCAGACTGCCAGGGAGTCTGTTGACAAATTTCAAGGGGTTAATTTATATATTAAAAACTTGGATGATAGCATTGATGATGACAAACTGAAGGAACTCTTTTCGGAGTTCGGTTCTATCACATCATGCAAGGTATTTTATGAATTCGTTTTACATCAGAAATGTGTGGACACAATTCTACAATATTATTTTCTTTTCTTATTGTCTTCTGCCACCTTTTTGCTTTTGTTTTACTGATTTCATTTATGTCTTGGTTTCAGGTTATGCGTGATCCCAGTGGAATAAGCAGAGGATCTGGATTTGTTGCCTTTTCAACTTCTGAAGAAGCTTCTCGAGCTGTGAGTTGATACTTTAAATGATGCCTTTGGAGATGACTTTTCTTTTGTAGTGCTTGAGCTGATTAATATTTTGGTTTCATGATTTTAGCTTTCCGATATGAACGGGAAAATGGTGATCAGCAAGCCACTCTACGTTGCGCTTGCACAGCGTAAAGAAGAGAGAAGAGCAAGGTTACAGGTAAATGCTATCTCAGAACCACATCTTTCTCCTAATTGTATGCGAAAATTTTAACATGCTGGAATTAGGTCGAAGATTCTCCCACAATGAATGCTTCCTTATTTGGCCCTTTCATTTCAACTCTACTGCTATTCGATTTACCACACATCCACCCTAATGTTGTTGTATATGTTACATTTCACCTGTGTAGATGTTGAATTTTCAACCGACAACGAGTTTTGCAACATTACCTTATTGCAGGTCTGTATGTGACCACAAAACCTCGAGGCAATCCTGGTCTTAATCTAATCATCTTATGTAATTTTATGGTGGAGTAGTGATGAAATAAGTTGTGGCTTTAATATTGTGTTCATGTTAAACAGCTCTTAGCTATATTATAGGCATGCCCAATTAAGGTGGAAATGGTTAGCACATGGATTTTGGATTGATTAACATGTATATTTGACCAGTGTTAAATTAATTTCTCTAGTCCGAATAAATGTGAACTAATAGGCTACTTTTATTTGTGCTTTTATCCATCTTTTTCTTCGCTTTGAAAGCTGAAATCGGTTCTACTGGTAAATCATGTAAGGCGGAAGAGAACAATTTCAAGTGGGTCTTATTTATTCAGCATGGATATTGTGTTATATAATTATCAAGATATCTGATGAAAGCCAATTTTTGCTTTTTGCTTCTAACCTTATTATTAGGGAAACAAGAGGTTGCATTCCATCTGTCAAAAACTTGTCTTTAGAATCCTTGTTCCTCCACAGTTTCCTTCACCTTTTTTACGGCCAGTTCAAAATTAATGTGGTTTATGCACTGGTTTGTTAGTTGCTGAACTCTAGACTGCTGATGCTGTAATTATTCAGCTACTTGTTGTGCATATTTTCTGATTGCTGTACAAAACTATGGTTCTATCATGAGTTCGGCAACTTGTCTGTCTATTTCAGGCCCAGTTTTCGCAGATGAGGCCTGTTGCAATGCCAGCGTCAATCGCTCCGCGTATGCCAATGTATCCTCCTGGTGCTCCTGGTATGGGGCAGCAGTTATTCTATGGTCAAGCTCCTGCTATGATTCCTCCCCAGGTAACAATTGTTGTCTTGAGTTTCACTTTTATCACTTCCCTTGAACATTTTTATAATTTATTCAGCTTGTGCAACCAAATGCCAAACACTCTCATTTCACCGGTCACACGTAAACACCTTGAGCATGATAGACTTACCCTCGCCAAACCAGTTACACCACCTCAACACTCTCAAATCTCAATCAGATGAAATGGGAAATAGGTTCTGTATGGGGGGTGCTGATTTGTTCAATTTTGCCATTGCCTGTTGGCCATTAATGGTACCGTTTTAAAGTAGCTGTTGGGGATTAAAATTGGATTTGTGTGCTGACAGAAGGTTCTTATGGAAACAATTGTTCATTTTTTGTATACAATTATATATATATTTTTTAATTTGCATGATATTGTTTGAACTACTATCGTGATAGTCTTCAGTTCTTTCAACACGTGGCTGTAGATGGTGAAAGTCAATTCCCAGTTTGGATTTTTGAATCCCCTCTGTTCTTGGTTTGACTCCATGTTATGATCCTTTGCTTATTTGATTTCTAATAATTGCCTTAAGTCGATGGCGACATGATCTGGTTCTTTCATTTCTTTTGCGCTTTAGATTATGGATAATGAAAATAATGGCTGGTGGTACTGAAGCATAGGTTGAAATTTGTTCATCCATTTTTTGTTTCAGCCAGAGGGGTGTTGATGGGATAAAATGAACTCTTGTTTTAACTTTTGTGATCACGTTTTCATTTTTATCTGAGATTTATGATATGCTGATTGATTTGTAGCATCAGTACATCCTTGTTTGTTTTGATTAGGAGGAACATTTTGCATAACACAGACACATTTGTCATACCCCCAATTGGTGTCGGAATAGTTAACTCTACTCTTGAAAATTTGTTAGGCTGGATTTGGTTATCAGCAGCAGCTTGTTCCTGGAATGCGCCCTGGGGGTGGTCCTATGTCGAATTTCTTTGTGCCACTAGTCCAACAGGGTCAGCAGGGCCAACGTCCAGGTGGCAGACGAGGAGCGGGTCCGGTGCAACAAACTCAGCAGCCTGTGCCGATGATGCAGCAGCAAGTCAGTTGTATTTCAGTTTCCCATGCTTTTTCTGTTAAGTGTTATTTTCATTATGCTAAGTATGATTTCTATTTTCCCAGATGGTACCAAGGGGACGGATGTATCGGTATCCTCCTGGCCGTAATGTGCAAGATGTGCCCATGCCTGGTGTTGCTGGAGGGATGCTTTCTGTTCCATATGATATGGGTGGCATGCTTCCTAGAGATGCTGCTATTCCACAGCCTATGCCAATTACTGCTCTGGCTTCTGCACTCGCAAATGCAACTCCTGAACAACAGAGGACGGTGAGAACTTGTACCCTCTTGCAAATGCACTGCCGAAGATTTAGGCTAAATTGCAATTTTTAGTCCTGTGTTTTGGTGGGTTTGACAATAATGGTGCTGCTGAAATCTCAATTTGCAAAAAACCCCTGTAGTTTTCCATAAAATCTAAATTTCAGTCATTTGGTCGCCACAATGAAAAATTTGCTGAAAAAGTCAACGTTCCCCCATTTTTGGCCAAACCAACCATTTTCACTTATGTGGGCGTCATCCAAGTGAGTTATATGTTGCTTGTCACAAAAAACTTGGAGAATGTCAACATAAGCGAGTTTGGTCAGATATGTGGACACATGGATTTTTTTGCCAAATCTTTTAATTCTCGATGACCAAAGGTCTCAAATCGAGAGTTTATTGAAATTACATGTGTTTTTTTGCAAGTTGTGATTTCTGTAGGACAAATTCTCGATGATCAAAGGGCTGAAATCTTGAATTATAGAAATTACATGTGGTTTTGCAAGTCATGACTTCTGTAGGACAATTATTGCCAATCCTCTAGCTATAGTACTAGAATTTCCACTAGCCAACATGATATATAAGTCGATTTGAAATTGGTGCGTGTATGTGCCTAACATGTAACTTTTTGACGTCAGATGTTGGGTGAGAACTTGTACCCTCTTGTTGATCAGCTGGAGCACGAGCATGCTGCGAAAGTTACAGGCATGCTTCTGGAGATGGACCAAACTGAGGTTCTGCATTTGCTCGAATCACCTGATGCTTTGAAAGCAAAGGTTGCCGAGGCTATGGATGTCCTGAGGAATGTTCAGCAGGCTAACAGCCCAGCCGACCAACTTGCCTCACTGTCGCTCAATGAAAACCTTGTTTCTTGAAAACTATTATGGTGTTTAAAGTGATTGCAGATGTGGCCCTGCCTATCTGAATCAACTTTTTGCTAGCGAGGGTACTGAATTTAGATGAATTTTTTGGATAATTTATCTAGGGTTTTTAATTTTTGAGAGATTGTCGTTTGGTTTCGTAATCATTTTTTGACTTCTAAGATCGGTTGGTGCTTTAAAGTTTATTGGCTGACTTATTTCAATATTGTTACGTAGAGGTGGTTGTGGTTGTTGGCTTGCTACTCCCTTCCCCACCTTCAATATTGTTGTTAGTTCTTCAATTTAACAATGGAGCAGTCGGTAAATACTTTGAAAAGTCTTTGAATTTAACAATAGTTGATGTTTTAAAGGTTTAGTTTCTTGATTTGTGGTAATTTTCAACTGATGCCAATTCGTATAATTCTTGTTAGTTTGGCATGTACTACATGCCACCCACCGGTAGCTACTCAAGTTCATACACACCCATGTCACCCTAAAATACTCAAGGGTTGGTCTCCTGTCAGACCAGACGGATCTAAATACTCGGTCCATGGTCAATCCGTCTGTTGACCCGCTTAACCACTAACACAACAACACTTACTTCCGTTGACAGCTGTTAATATATTTTAGGAGGGATGCTAATATTTTTTTGAGGAAAAATTAATGAACCCCTCAAACTATGCGCGATTTTCTACATTACCCCCTATTTTTTTTATTTAACCCCCTGAACTATATGAAAATTTCTACGATCCCATCTCATCCTACCCGCCGACGGAATATTCCCTTTAGATCCATCGGTGAGGGGAAGAGATGGGACTGTAGATTTTTTCGTGTAGTTCAGGGGGTTAAGTAGAAAAAAAAATTATTTAAGAGGTAATGTAGAAAATCACACATAGTCTGGGGATGTAATAAAATTTCCTCTAGAAATTACATAAACTTTAAAATTTCATTTAACTCTTCCTCAATTCTTAGATTTACTAGCTTACTAGGTTCAACTTTTTCCCTTGTGCGCCTTTAATTGTTGTAAATGCTTGAGTTATGTGTGCTTGTAAATCTGTGTATATGCGTGTATAATATGTTATAATCTCATTGGTTTGTCAAAATTAGGGATGCCATTCGGTTGGGTATGGGCCGGGTTTGCCTGGACCCGAGACCCGACCCGTTATGAAAATACAATACCCATACTCGCCCCCCATCTCATATTAGACCCATACCGCCCCGACTCATACCCGTGTCTAGCTGGTAAGACCCATTAGACCCGCCAACTTTTATATATTTGACCAAAATGATAAGGTTTTTACTCAAAATAGTGCACTCAAAAATTATGATATTTATACAATTTTGTAGATATTATGCACCAACATATATAAATGAAGAGTTCTTAAACAACAATATATTCACTCTATATATAAACTATAAAAATAAAATAAATCAAAATAAAATAAAAAATACATATGTGTCGGGTATGGGTCGGGTCCTACCATACCCATTATCCGACCCGCACCCGCCCGGGAAATCAATACCCGTTACCCGCCCTATACCCATTTATTAGACCCATATTCACCCCAAATGAGGCGGGTCTGGTTTGACCTGGACCCATTGCCATCCCTAGTCAAAATAGTGTTTCGGTTTGTTGAGTTTTTGTCTCTTCTATTGCTTATGCATCAAACAAATAAGAAAGTCATCTGGTGGAGATGAATGTCATTTCTATATTTGATTGGGTTTTCAAAGCTTATATTCTTTATTCTGCTTGAAAGAAATGTATGCTTTTAGCGTCTAGATATTTTTTCAGAGTTAGGGTAATTCATTTGGAAATCATGTATAATAACTTGTGAAAATTGTAAAACTAGTATAATTTAATGCTTTATTTTTATACATATGCATAAATACCAATGAAAATTTTAATGTACTCCCGAACAATGCACAACTTTTGAAATCACCCCCTAAACTATTTTCTTCTATTTAACCCCCTAAACTATACAAAAATTTCTACGGTCCCATCTCCTCCTCACCGTCGGCGAATCTGATGGGAATATTCCACCGGCGGGGAGGAGGAGATGGGACCATAGAAATTTTCATGTAGTTCAAGGGGTTAAGTAGAAAAAAAATAGTTTAAGTGGTAATGTAGAAAATCGCGTATAGTCTGGGGGGTTCATTAATTTTTCCTCAATTTTTTTAGAGGACTATTGGTACTTTTCAGGAGAAATACTAAAATACCTTTAATCGAAAAACCTAATATTTTTCAATAAGACTATTAATACATTTTAGGGGGTTATTACCTTTTGCAGGAAAATATCAATACTTTTCATGGGGATTACTAAAATAACTGCTCAAGGGTTGCTAATACTTTCTAGATGATTACCAATACTTTTCCAAGGGATTGCTAATACTTTTCAAGGGAAAAATTAATTCTTTTGAGGGTTGCCTAATATTAGGGCATTGCCTAATACTTTTCAAGGGGACAATTAGTACATTTTAGGTGGAGTACTAATACTTTTGATGCAAAAGGTCAATACTTTTAATAAGTGTAATTTAACATAATATTGCAAATATCAGGAAAAAATACATTTATGGGTTATTTGTGAAAACCATTAAAAAACCAAGTGTACGCGCCATTTGTAGTGGCACCTTTAAAGCAGGCGCCTACACAATCCTTTTTTTTTTCCTGTTAGATTCTGTAAACCAACACCTACACTTTTTTTTTCTCTAAATTTCAGATTCTCTTTTTACAAATTACAAAACGCATACATTATTTATGGATAAGTGAAACTCATTTTGGCTAATTTGACTGATTATTGCGAATACCCCACAAAATTTGACCAACGCCTACACTAATTATTTTTATAAATTTCAGATTATAAGTTGCAAAATGCATATATTATTTACGGATAAGTTAAACTCATTTTTGGCTATTTGATTGAATATTGTAAATAACCCACAAAACTTGACCAGCGCCTACACTATTTTTTTTTTAATTTCAAATTTTTTGTGGGGTATTCGCAATATTTTGTCAAATTAGCAAAAAATGAGTTTTACTTGTCCGAAAATAATGCATGCATTTTGTTATTTTGTAAAAAAAATCTGAAATTAAAAAAAATAATTAGTGTAGGCGCTGGTCAAATTTTGTGGATTATTCGTAATATTAAGTTAAATTAGCGAAAAATGAGTTTCAGTTATCCAAAAACAATGTTTGCATTTGTAATTTGTAAAAAAAATCTGAAATTTAAAAAAATAATTAGTGTAGGCGCTGGTCAAATTTTGTGGGGTGTTCGCAATATTCAGTCAAATTAGTCAAAAATGAGTTTCATTTATCCGAAAATAATGTATGCATTTTGTAATTTTTTTAAAAAAAATCTGAAATTAAAACAAAAGAAAATTAGGTGTCGGTCAAATTTTGTGGGGTATTCGCAATATTCAGTCAAATTAGGTAACAATGAGTTTCACTTATCCGAAACTAACATATGCATTTTGTTATTTTGTAAAAAAATATGAAATTAAAAAAAGTTAGTGTAGGCCCTCGTCAAGTTTTGTGGGTTATTCGCAATATTCAGTCAAATTAGCAAAGAATGAGTTTCACTTATCTGAAAATATTGTATGCATTTTGTAATTTGTAAAAAAAAATCTGAAATTTGAAAAAAATAATTAGTGCTGACGCCTACTCTAAAGGCGCCACTGCAAATGACGCCTACACTTGTTTTTTAATGGGTTTCACACTAACCCACAAATATAATTTTATCTGGTATTTGCAATATTCTGTTAAATATCCCCATTCATCAATCACTATTATTATTTTTTTTTATCCAATTATATATGTGGGACCTTCCATTACCAACTTTATCTACTTAAAATATTACCTTTTTTAATTATATCTGTCTAATGGGACCCACCACCCACAATCTTACAAATATAATACTATATATTCAATTAAAACTCATAAAATACTACAAAATTATTCAACCAAAACATAATATATTTTCCAAACCTACATAAAACTCATTCTCATTCATTCATCTAAACATAATTCCAGTTTTCACACAAATACAAATAAATTCTCAAAATTTATTTTCTAACACTAGAAACTAGAAATAATCCATGAAAACATAACCATACAAATGATACAATACCGTAGTTGCACATGTGGAATTTCAACGTCATTTTGAGACTAAAGGAAAGCTTGCAAAGTCTCAAAAAAAGAACATAGGTATATAAAAGGTAGTTAATTATTCACATAGATATATATTTTATATAAATAAAATGTTCGAATTAAGTTCAAATATCTTAGTTTTGTAATTCTAAGTTCATTGAGTACTTTTTTAATATTTATTCATAAAAAAACTTCAACCACTTTAATAAAATTATTAAGGTAGTAATAAGTTATAGGAATCACGTGCAAAGTATGTACGTTTTTTTAAAATTATATGAATCACGTGCAAAATACGTGCATTTTTCTAAAACTATATAAATCACGTGCAACACATATGTTTTTTTCTAAATTATATAAGTGACGTGTAATACACATATTTTATACTAAGTATTATACTTTACATACACCACATTTTTTTAGTAAAATTATATAGTTCACACGAAACACATGTTCATATTTCTAGTATTGCTAAAATCTTAAAATTATAACATTTTTTATATTACTACATCGTACCATCCTTGTTACTTTGTTTATCTTATGTCATACGTTAGTCGTAAGGAAGAGGAAAGAGATCTACATATATAGTCCACATGGACAAATTTCTAATTCCTAAAGCTTTTGCCAACCACATCTCGGACCATCAATATAATCTGTTAAATTTTTTATACTTATGACAATGCATTTCACGGCCAACCCATATCTCCGAATTGTGTATATGAATTATTTCTCAATTAGCTTTTTCTTCCCCGTTCTCCAATCCCAACACACACACACACACACACCAACTTTAGTCTATAAATATGAGGCATCACGCACTATCATACTTCACACTTCACAACCTCACTCTCGTATACACTTATTCACTTGCACACTCTAAAATCCTGATCATATGGAGCACATTCATTTTACCATCCTTGTTCATTTTATTCTCTTATGTCATATGTTAGTCGTTTTAGGGGAGAGGTCTACATATATTGTCCACATGGACAAATCTCAAATGCCTAAGGCTTTTTCTAGCCACGTCCACTGGTATGCCTCAATCGTCAATTCCGTGAGCACCAACTATGACCATCATCAGAAACCGTTGAAAATAGTTTATACTTATGACAATGCATTTCACGGTTTTAGTGCGCTGTTGTCAAAAGATGAGCTGGAATCCCTAAGAAAATCACCAGGCTTTCTCTCTGTCTATAGTGACAAAATTGCTACACTTGACACCTCTTACTCGACTGAATTCCTCTCTTTAAATCCTATCACTGGATTATGGCCAACTTCGGACTACGACAAAGACGTGATGGGGTCATTGCGTATGGCCCGGAAGCCAGAGCTTCAAGGACGGCGGGATGACTGAAGTTCCTTAAAGGTGGAATGGAGTGTGGGAGTTGGAAAAAGACGTACGCAACTCTTCATTGTGCAACAAAAAATTAATCGAAGTTTGATTCTTCAACCAAAGAGTAATAGCTGTTGTGACTCGCGATTCTTCAGAGAATAATTACTCTGGAAGAGATACCAAAGGCTGTGGCACACACACCTCGTCCACTGTTGCTGGAAATTACGTCAGAGGTGCTTCATTTTTTGGGTTATGACCAGGCACAACCAGTTGGACATCGCTCTCGGCCATTTATAAGGTCAGTTGGGATGGTGATAACTATGCTTCTGATGTCATTGCTGGTATGGACCAGGCTATCGCCGATGGAGTCGATATAATTTCTATCTCCATGAGCTTTAATGATTTCCTTTTATACGAGAGTCCAATTGCCATAGCTTCTTAGTGCTATTAAGAAATGAGTTCTTGTTTCATAATTGACTGTAAATGATGGTTTGGATAAAAGCTTACACAATGGAATCCCATGGGTGTTAACGGTTGCCGCAGGATCCGTTGATCGTTTTTCAGCTAGAATATTGATATTGGGAAATGGAATAAATATCACTGGTTGGACTTTGTTCCCTGCGCTCAGTCTTCTGAGAGATTTGCCTACAACAAAACATTGTCTTCTTGCAATTCAAGTGAGACACTGTTCACACTTAGCGATGGGTAGTCATATGCAAAAATGGAAACGTTTTTGATCAAATATACTTTATTTCTCGGTCGAATGCTCATGCTGGGATCTATATTTCTGACGACCCTGAGATATTTGAATCCAAAGATTATATTTTTCCCGGTGTTGTGATTAGCCCCAATGACGCACCAATTGCGATAGTATGCCACAAAAGGTGTAGAGCCAATCGCTATCATCGAGTTCCCACATACACTAGTGGGGACAAAGCCTGTTCGTGTGGTGGCTACATACACTTCCAGAGGCCCTGTAGCAACCTTTCCAAACATCCTTAAACCAGATGTTATGGCACCAGGAACATTGGTTTTAGCATCCTGGGCTCCAAATTCAAAGACAACTTCCATTGGGACTAACATTGATTTGATCAGAAGTGACTATGTCATTATCTCGGGGACGTCTATGGCATGCCCTCATGCTTCAGGTATTGCTGCACTCTTAATTGATGCACACCCTGAGTGGAGCCCCACAACTATTCACTCGGCCATGATGACGACAACAAACCCGTTGGATAACACCGAAAATAAAATTCGAGATCCACTTTTTAAGTATGAAGTTGCCACCCCACTGGCCATGGAGCAGGACATGTGGATCCAAAACAGGCTCTTCATCCGAGTCTCATTTACAATGTATCCGCACAAGACTACGTGAACCTTGTCTGCACAATAAATCTTACTAGGGCGCAAATCCGTACCATCATAAAATCACACCACAATTGCTCGAGTCCATATTCCAACCTCGACCCGTCTTTTATCGCTATGTTTAGCTTGGAACAACGAGGAATGAAGTTAACAAGGAGATTCAGTAGGACCGTCACAAATGTTGGTGATGCATGGTGCAACTATATATAGGGTTAAATTGGAAGTCCCGGTGAATACCACCATCAAAGTTCACCCACGTACTCTAGTATTTTTGAAGAAGTATGAGAAATTGAGCTATACTTTAACCATTCGATATACGGTTCCCAATGATTCTTCCTTCGCCACACATGGTTCAATCACTTGGGTAGAGGAATCTGACAAGAACATGTTGAGAAGTCCAATTGTGGTTTCTCTAGTGATTCATAAATTATTATAGTTTTCTTGTTGCAGAACATTATTGGTTGTAAGGTTATCAATGTTTCCAAGCATTGATTGAAAAATATTTTCTAAAATATTACTGTACGGATCTTGTATTGCCTCTCATCCTGATAGTATTGAAATAAAAAATGTAATACTAATTGTTATAGAGAATGTTAAAGCGTTACCAATACTTTATGATTGTGAACTATGCAAAAGTGACTATTATAAAAAGTAATGATGACAAAATTAAAAATATATCTTTCTCTTTTAAATTTAATGTTAAAAAATCTGTTTTGGAACATTAAAAGCTAATGTCTTATTTACATAAAAAAAACTTGGCTTCTGTGAAATAATATTGTAATGCTACTCTTGTTTCCCCTCTATTTTAAAAAATAAAAATGCAATCATATCCAATTTTTTTTTTCAACCTATCGTGGAACTCCTTGCCAAATTAGGATAGGACACTCAATTGAAAACAAAGGAATACAAAGTGCATCATATAAGATAGTATGACTGTATGAGTTAACCACAATAAAGGGTTAATCGCACTTTGTCCCATGTCACGAAAAAATAAATAAGCTAAATAGCCCCACAAGGTTCTGAAAAATATGAAACAATTGTAAAGTTTCTCCCATTATTATTTTTTTTTTATAATCCAGATATCCAGGTTTTTACACCTGACTAATCCTGGACCTGCTAGTATCAGAGGCCTCTTGACCCAGCAGGATGTAAATCGAGGGATGTGCCCAAGTGGCAGGTTTCTAAGGGAGAGAGCCAACATGATTCGCCTCCCAGAACAGACCCCCACAATATTTCAGTGAAAATCTGCTCTACACGGGATTCGAACCTGCGTCGCCGGAGGAATTCACCCCACATCACCTTAGCCCTTACCACTTGGCTATGCCCCTGGGGGCTTCTCCCATTATCAATTATTTACTATTTAGTGAAGTACTTTGAAAAGCCAAGAAATAGAAAATCAAATTATGCCAACAAAACAAATAAACAGGAACTTTTACTAAAATGAGTGTTCTAAACAATCAGTTTAATGTAACAAATTTCAGCTTTTTTCATTTGTAAATGATAATACAAAAATTTAAAAGATCATGATAATTTAAGGGTGGGCTTAAGACACAATTTTGAATTCACAATTCAATTTCCCACATATAGGTGATTGCACTAGAAAATATAAATTGTTTTATTGATCACGTGCATGTTTACTTGTTATAATAAATATAAACTTCTATATAGGTTACTTTAAAGGATCGGCATATATATATATATATATATATATATATACTAGTAAAGTGCACGTGCGTTGCACATGAACCATATAATTTGACTAATTTAATTAAAAATAATTTATTAATAGAATATAATATAATTATATTATAAACATTGTTCGTATTGTATATGCAATTTGACTTGAAAAGAGATTTTCCATATTAAAAAGAAATTACATAGATTGTATCAAATATATAATTTCTATTTGAGGTAGATGTAAAAGACCGTCAGAGTGTGTAACACATAACTCATTTTATCAATGTTAAATATATGTCTTAAAGAAATAAAAACAAAACGTGACACCAAATTAGTATGCCTTCCACTTATTCTGGAAATCTTCATTTACCGATAACTTCAAAATTCGAAAATCGTAAGACAAACAACTTCAATAATACTTTAGAAATAAAAATAAATTCTTTCAGTCCATAATTGTTCCTAAGATTGATTATGCTCTAGCATGATCAATGCACATATTTGATGTTCTTTATTCGTCTGTCTTCAAAGTGGATTACTCGCATCTTTTTTAATAGCATCGACTATTACATTCAATTTTCCACTTAACACTTATACTTTTTTTAATTGAGGGCAATGAGAAAATAAAGTTATTTTGATAGTTGCAAGCTCAACTCGTATTATTTTGACTCATATTCTATCTTATGAAATTAAATTTTAATAATAATTCAGAATTTATATATTAACATATAATTCACTAATATGTTATCTAACGAAAAGGAAATAGTAAAACCTATAGAAAACTAAATATTCTATAATATAATAATGTTACATTAAAGTTAAATGTTCACATATTGGACATTCAATAAACATTATTACTGCATCCTCAAACATGATTATGAATGCACTGTGTTCCTTTTGTACAATATTCAACGTTAATAAATATCTACAATTCACGAAGTATTGCTTGGGATGTGAAGAATAAATTATTTAATTAAGTTTTTAAAACCCTATTTATATCTTGTTATTACTTCGACATTCTCCTTATTGTGGAGACTGAATAGTTTGCCTTTGACTCTGAACATTATGTTCCCATTTTTGTCGGCAATTCCGAAACTTCCCTCTGATATAGTCTGTTGGGTTCGATATACCGCGGGGCTTAACGCAGCGGAAATTTAAAAATTTAAAACATGCATACAGTTATACATAAAATAAAAGCTCCGGATTCTCGTAGCGATTTAACGATCGCACGAATTATACAAGTGGTAAAAATTAGGGTTTAATAATTTTTACCTAAATAGCTTCCTTTTGAAGAAGATGTAGAAGGAATTCAAATTCCTCGCAGTAGGGTAAATCCTCGAATCACGAACTCGCAGAGGTCTAAGCGTCCCTCCTCTAAAGCCAGTCCACACGATGGATGATAGCACCCGGATTATAAATTTCGCTAGTAATTTATAACCCGTTTCTATATTCAATCTCAAATTTGGAGTGAGCACCAATCCTTAATTCAACCGGTGAAATTAAGAATTATTGTTACGTAGTTAAACCAAGAAGGGTTCTTGATTTTTCCTACGAAGATGAAAGAAGAAGAAAAACTTGGAGAGAAAGAGGAGTTAGGCGTTTTTTTTCTTAAGAGAGAAGACGCCTCCTTATTTTTATCTGTTTTTTTATCTCATATTCTTCTACTGATTGTTAAAGATACTTATATGATTCATCCTATGTTCATAAAAGTGTCCAGGTTCAAAACCTAAAACCAGTAGGAGAATATTGTAGGATAATCTCAATTGATCCTATGATATCTTGCCATATCCGGATAACCATTATCCGGATATTCACAAGAAAATCCTTCCATCTTTTTCTTTCTTTCAAATTAGCAAGATGGGCCTATCCTTATGGGCTTAATTTAATTAAAAAGGTCCATCAATTTATTTCAATTAATTGATCCAACCCATATTTAATTAATTTGATCAAATCAATTTCATCTAGCCCAAATAAATAATCCAATTATTTATTTGGCTATATTTAACTATTAAATATAGTATTTTTCATAAAATTAATTGATATTATCAATTAAATTATTTTTCACTCTAAAGACTTCCTAATCTAATTAGGTCTAATTAAATAATCTAATTATTTAATTAAATATTTAATTCAATCATTGAATTAAAATCAAGCCACAATTAATTAATATCTATCAATTAATTATATCCAACCTTTTGGACTAATTCTCGATTGAAGAAATGACACCAACCATTTTGTGTGTGACCCTTTAGGTTCACAACTAATGCTAGCAGTAGGCTTACAACTTTTGTAACTTACGAATAATAACTATTCAATTAATTAATCCAATTAATTAATACGTTTTGAAATTAACTCTTTAATTCCAAAAAACCTACAAATCATGGGAACATCTAGCAAGTAGCATGATCGTTTAGCAATAGGTGAAATAACGAGTAAACCTATTTCAATTGCGGTTGCATACATGTACGGTCCTTTCAACATCTAATCTCCCGATTAAATCTTGGGCACATATTATAAGTCGAAACCCACTTGATTTAATAACTGTGATTCCATTTCAAGTCTAGTGATTTCTTTATGAATCAATATTAATCATGCCTTGGCCAAGGTCTTTAAATCACAAACTACGAAAACACAGGAGATTCGCTTGTCAATAAACAAGTGTCGAATTCTATGTTGACCACTGATTAACCTCCATATACACCAGTGCAACATCCAAAATATCCTCTTTATGATTGTCAAGCAATCAGAAGATAAATCAAAATATTACAGGATGTACATAAGGCTACTATCGCGCCTCAAGTCTAAGGACTAATCATGTACTATCGCAATGTGGAAATTATTAATTCGACAATAAATATTCCAGTTAAGAATTTCCATTGGGTCATGTTCAGTGTTATTGTTCTCTAACAAGCACCCGCATATATGCATTTGCGTCACAACGCTAATGTTAATAGAATGCAACATCCTCGTCATACGAGCATGCATCATATGAACAAGTCTTGCGGGGCTATTCAATATCCTATCTTGAAAAGCCCATTGACTTGGAACTAATTTAAAATCAAAGCCTTAGAGACATGTCCCATGATCGCCATCAAATGCGCGACCATGTCCCATAGCTTAATATGATCTAAGGACTTTATCAAACTCACAATTATAATATTAAATGCAAAACAAATGATAAAGAAATGCCTTTATTAATATAATTCTCAATAAAATTGTCTTTACAAGTAGAATAAACTCCAATCTAATTGGAGCGTCGGGCACTCTACTCTAACAATAGTCATCAGCTTCTGTTGGAATTGGTCTTTGATAAATGGGGTGTTGACCCGATTTTGACCAATTAATTAAGTGGTTTCCATTTGTGAAAAATGGAATTAAATTATTTGTAAAAATTCTACTTAGAGAGTAGATGAGAATAGCATTTGGAATTTCTCAAAATCGATTCCGGGTGAATGAGAAATTAATGCTAGAAGTTAGCCACTTAATACAAATAAATGGTATGGAAAATGGAAAATGTGGGGGAGGAGAGATGCTCCATCCCACATAGGAAAAGGATGAAAAGTTTGCACACTTTATTTATCCCAAGTTGGACAAATGGGTTTGGGCCCTTGGGGGCACCCAAGTTTTTAAAGGGGAGAGGACCTACATGCTTGTGGGTTTGGTCAGCACACACTGTGCCTGGCCGCCGCCCGCCCGGCCGGCTCGGCTCGTTCGGCCCGGCCGGGTCGTGGGCTTGGGCTTGGGCTCGGGTCGTGCTACCTGCCGAGGGTCTGCCGCCTACACGCCCGTGCATCTGGGTCGTGCTGGGTGCCGAAAGTTTGAGCCTGCACGCACGGGCAGGCGCACGCCCGTGCGTCTAGGCCGTGCTCCCCTGCGCAGGTGCGTCTGTTAAGTGCAAAAGGTGTCTTTTCGAGCCAAAAGACATGTTCTTTCCATACGGGGCGTCTAAAGCCTATAATAGTCGATCCCTGGTGTCTGAAAAACATACGAAAAACACGAAAATAATCAGATAACATAAAATCGAGCATTGCATTTTGCATCTTGCACATTTTCCTCCTTGAAAGCTTGAAAGTAGTCCAACACTTTGCTTGTTCATTTGTTGTTCGGTTTCTTTGTCGCTAACCTAGGAACGATTAAAGTCGTTGTATCTTAGGGGCGCAGCCGCGTAAGCACTAGTATATGGGGCGTTTTCGTCTTGCGGAGACTGATTCTAAATCAGGCCTCGACTAAGCCTAAACACTCTATTCCAGCCATTTTTTCTTCAAACAGAAACCTTCACCAGAAATTTTACCCAACAATCAGAAGACGAAAATTTTCTCTTATCTGCTTCGTTGAAGACGATGGCATCGATTCGATCTCGTTCACACCCATGGTCATTGCTTGCCGCTCACGCGAAAAGCCGCCCAAGTTTTCTGGTGCCGACTTCAAACGTTGGCAACGCGAGAAGATCTTTGTTCTACCTCACTACTTTGGGGTTGGCTCGTTTCTAAAGGGCGACCCCTGCCGTTGAAGAAGACGAAGTTGACAACAACCGGAGAATCGTGGATGCTTGGCATAACGGCGATTTTCTATGTCGCAACTCACGTCTTGAATGGGCTAGACGACACTCTCTACAATATACATAGACGTTTCAAGCGCCCAAGGAATTGTGGCAATCCTTGGAGAAGAAATACAAAACGGAAGATCTTGCAGACAAAGAAATTTGTTGTCGGCAAATTTTGAGTACAAGATGGTTGACACCAAAACGATGATCAGCCAAGTTCGGAGATTCAAATCATCCTTCACGACTTAGTGTATGCGAAGGGAAGCTTTTGAATGATTCTTTCAAGTGGCAGCAATTATCGAAAAATTGCCGCCATTGTGGAAGGACTTCAAAAACTACCTCAAGCACAAGCGCAAAGAGATGGGGCTTGAGGATCGATTGTTCGGCCGATCGAAGAAGACAACCAGAAATCGATGTTAAAACCAAGTAAACGGAATGGAGGCTAAGGCCAATCTTGCCGAGTCGAGCACTAGCAAGAAACGTAAGCACTCAGGGAAGGAGAAAGGCAACGCCAAAAAGTTCAAGGAAATTGCTACAATTGTGGCAAACCGAACCACATGGCGAAGGATTGCCGACACCGAAGAAGGGAAATCAAGGTGGCAACCAACAAGCGATGTGACGGAGGACAAGTCGATTCAATAGACTTGTCGGAGCTCGATCTCTCGCCGTTGTGTTTGAAGCCAATATGGTGGATAACCCTGAGGAGTGGTGGATAGATACAGGCTACTCGTCATATTTGTGCCGATAAGGAGATGTTCTCCTCCTACACTCGATCAATGGAAGAAAGTTGTTCATGGGGAACTCCTCGACTTCCAACATCGTTGGGCTTGGAAAGGTGGTGCTCAAGATGACTTAGGGAAAGAAGCTTACGCTTGTAGATGTCTTGCATGTCCCGGACATCCGCAAGAACTTGGTTTCGGTCCGTTTGCTCGGCAAGGCGGCTTTAGGCTAGTGTTTGAGTCCGACAAGTTTGTAATGACCAAGAATGGTTAGTTTTTATGTAAAGGTTACCTTGATAAGGGCACATTTAAAATGTCACGTAATGTATGTTTTCCGCCAAGAGGCGAAGAATAAAAACGTTATACTTGTTTACTTGTTGGATTGTTCTAATTTATGGCATGATAGATTAGGACACGTAAACTTCAACACAATTAAAGGTTAGTGAATGGAATTAATACCTACGTTTAAAACCGATTCACAAGACAAATGCGAAATTTGTGTTGAAGCAAAATTGACAAGGCACCGTTTCATTCGGAACGAGAAGTACCAAACCACTCGAGTTAATTCATACGGATGTGTGTGACTTAAAACTTGTGCAAACTCGAAATTTGGTAAGAAGTACTTCATAACTTTATAGACGATTGCACAAGATATTGTTATGTCTATCTTTTGAAAAGCAAAGATGAAGCTTTAGTAGCTTTTAAAACTTATAAGAATGAAGTTGAAAATCACTTAATCAGAAAATTAAGATGATTGAAGTGATAGAGGCGGAGAGTATGTTGCTCCGTTTGAAGAATTTTGCTCGGAAGCGGGTATAATTCATCAAACGACCGCGCACCTTACTCACCTCAATCAAATGGTGTTGCGTAACGCAAGAATTGTACTCTTAAGGAGATGATGAATGCAATGTTGCTAAGTTCGCTTACCCCAAAATTTGTGGGGGAAGCCATACTTTCTGCGAACTACATTCTTAATAAGATCCCACACAAAGGTAAAAATGAAACTCCATATGAGTTATGGAAGGACGTAAACCGTCATACAAATACCTTAAAGTGTGGGGGTGTTTGGCTAAAAAGTCGAAGTACTAAGCCAAAACAAGTAAGAATCGGTCCGAAGACGATCGATTGTGCTTTCATTGGATATGCTAACAATAGTAGTGCATATCGCTTTTTAGTGCACAAGTCGGCTATTCTGATATAAATGAAGGAATGATCATTGAATCAAGGAATGTTTGTATTCTTGAGAATATCTTTCCGAACAAAGAGCGGAAAGAAGAAAGTTGAGTAAACAGACTTATGAAAGCGCAAGGTTACCTCAAAGTGATGATGAAGAGGAACCAAGACGCGATAAAAGGACAAAAGTAGCTAAGTCTTTTGGTCTGATTTTCTAACTTATATGTTAGAAAGCGAACCCGAACTATTCAAGAAGCGTTGTCAGTCCGAAGCTCCACTCGGAAAGAAGCTATCAATAATGAGATAGATTCCATCATGCAAAATCACACTTGGGAGTTGGTTGATCTCCCACCGGGTTGCAAGCCTTTGGGATGCAAGTGGATCCTTAAAAGGAAGTATAAAGCGAGATGGATCTATTGACAAGTATAAAGCCCGATTGGTAGCTAAAGGGTTTAGACAAAAGGAGGGATATGATTTCTTCGATACATATTCTCTGTCACGAGGATTACGTCCATTCGTGTTCTCATTGCTATTGCATGACTTTGCATAACCTTGAGATACATCAAATGGACGTTAAAAGCGCTTCTTGAATGGGAAACTTGAAGAGGAGATTTATATGGAACAACCGAGGGGTACATTGCACCGGTCAAGAGCGAAAGGTGTGTAAACTTGTTAAGTCACTTTATGGACTAAAACAAGCACCTAAGCAATGGCACGAAAAGTTTGACACGACTATGAAGTCAAACGGTTTCAAGATCAACGAATGTGACAAGTGTGTCTACATTAAAGATACTACAAATGATTACGTCATCGTATGCCTTTATGTAGATGATATGTTGATTATGGGAAGTAGTCATGATTTAATCATGAAGACTAAGAACATGTTGAAGAAGAACTTTGACATGAAGGATATGGGATTATCTGATGTTATATTAGGGATTAAAATCTCTAGAACTTCGAGGATGGAATTGTCTTGTCACAGTCCCATTATGTCGAGCATACTCGAAGGTTTAATGCTTTTGATAGCGCTCGGCTAAAACACCTGTAGATCTAAGTCTACATCGGCCAAGAATAGAGGTGAACCGGTTTCTCAATTTGGAATATGCACGAGGTAATTGGCGATCGATGTACTTAACGCAATTGTACACGTCCAGGACATTGCATATTCAAAGTGAGTAAACTAAGTAGATTCACAAGTAACCCAAGTACGGATCACGGAAAGCCATGACAAGGTACTTAGATATTTAAAGTATACCATGAACTATGGAATACTTTATACAAGATATCCGGAAAAGTATTAGAAGGATCTTTGTGATGCCGGTGGATATCGGACACAAAAGACTCCAAGTCCACAAGTGGATTTGTTTTCACAATAGGTGGAGGAGCGGTGTCATGGAAGTCTTCTAGCAGAGGCGTGCATAGCTCGATCCACTATGGAATCCGAGTTCATTGCTTTGGATAAAGGCTGGAGAAAAGCGAGAATGGCTTAGAAACTTCTTAGAGGATATTCCTTGTTGGAATAAGCACGTGTACCTTTGCTATGATACTGTTGTGATAGTCAATCGGCAATCGGAAGGGCACAAAGCAAAAGTATGTATAATGGTAAGTCACAGACATATCGTCGGAGACACAATACCATTAGGACAGTTGATTTCGAATGGGGTTATTTTCGTTGACTACGTCAAGTCAAAAGGAAAACCTTGCGGATCCGCTTTCTTTACAAAAGGCATAAATCGAGATCAATTTGTATAAACTGTTAAGGGAATGGGTTTAAAATCCACAACTTAAAGAATGTTCATAAGCGGTAACCCAACCTTGTGAATTGGAGATCCCAAGACCTTGGTTCAATGGGACAACTAAGTTATGAAAGTTCAAATTTGAACACTTGGAAAATGTGTTAGCTCATTCTCGATACATCCAGTGTATTTAAACTCTTGAATGTGGTGAGGTTAAGTTTAAGACTTTTAATGATTCCTATACCGAAAGGTGGAGTATTGCGGGATACTCTTCAATAGGAGATCACCTATATAAGTGAGAAGTAATGGCCGCTTCAAATGAAACACTTATGAATCTAAGATATGGTCCAGGGCGAAATGGACACAACGTGAGAACAACAAGTGTTAGAGTTGTTATTGTGTAAATCTTGTTGTCTTGGTTTTACACAAACGGTGAGTAGTTCAAGACATCGCGTCACTAGCGGCTAGTAAATCCGATAGTACTTTACTAAGGAAGGTTCAAAGCCACAAGCTACCTATCTCGATTGATAACGATTCGCCGAGACTTTCAGCGAATCTGCATACACGCATGCATTAATTTCATTCATGTGGGGGATTGTTGGAATTGGTCTTTGATAAATGGGGTGTTGACCCGATTTTGACCAATTAATTAAGTGATTTCCATTTGTGAAAAATGGAATTAAATTATTTGTAAAAATTCTACTTAGAGAGTAAATGAGAATAACATTTGGAATTTCTCAAAACTGATTCCGGGTGAATGAGAAATTAATGCTAGAAGTTAGCCACTTAATACAAATAAATGGTATGGAAAATGGAAAATGTGGGGGAGGAGAGATGCTCCATCCCACATAGGAAAAGGATGAAAAGTTTGCACACTTTATTTATCCCAAGTTGGACAAATGGGTTTGGGCCCTTGGGGGCACCCAAGTTTTTAAAGGGGAGAGGACCTACATGCTTGTGGGTTTGGTCAGCTTACACTGCTTGTGCAGCGCTGCCAGCCCCGCCGCCCTTGGCCGGGCTCGGCCGGCCGACCCGGGCTTGGGCTTGGGCTTCAAGGCCCTTATTCTTTTTAGACCAAAAACCTTTAAAACATTAAAATATTTAATTAATTTTTGTAATTAATTAAATATATTTAATTAATTTTAAGTAATTAATTAAAAGAGTTCAATTGGGAAAAGTTTCGGCCCACAAGACGGGTAGGAGCACGCCCCGTGCGGTCGGGTCGTGCTACTGCCGAGGGTCTGCCGCCTACACGCAGGCGGCAGGCGCACGCCCGTGCGCCTGGGTCGTCTTTGGTGCCGAAAGTTTGAGCCCGCACGCACGGGCGGCGACGCCCGTGCGTCTGGCCGTGCTCCCCTGCTTGCAGTGCGTCATTCGATCAAAAGGTGTCTTTTCGAGCCAAAAGACATGTTCTTTTCATACGGGGCGTCTAAAGCCTATAATAGTCGATTCCTGGTGTCTGAAAAACATACGAAAAACACGAAAATAATCAGATAACATAAAATCGAGCATTGCATTTTGCATCTTGCACATTTTCCTCCTTGAAAGCTTGAAAGTAGTCCAACACTTTGCTTGTTATTGTTGTTCGGTTTCTTTGTCTTTGCTAACCGGAACAGTTAAAGTCGTTGTATCTTAGGGGCGAGCGCCGGAATCGTAAGCACTAGTATACAGGGCGTTTTCGTCTTGCGTAGACTGATTCTAAATCAGGCCTCGACTAAGGCTAAACACTCTATTACAGCCATTTTTTCTTCAAACAGAAACCTTCACAAGAAATTTTACCCAACAGCTTCCACATGACAATGAGATCAACACGGTATCCCAAGCAGAATTGTAGGCTACCAGCCTTTTTACCACCGTCTCTGACTTTTCCTGGTTGATAATAAGCACATTATCGCTACTACCATGAATATATAGAAAAGTTAATAAGACAAATCTGCTCTACTTCTCACTCACCTATACCAGTAGAAGAAATCACATTTACTTGTCTGCCCGGGAAGCCTTTTCAGTGCAATGTCATCATAGAAATATCTTGGTCCTCCCCACCACAGTCTTCATAGAAACAAAGTTCAAATTGAAAATAAAACTAGATATAGTATATTGAAAGTTACCAAAATTCGAAGCAAAAATATGCCAGTAAGCATTTAGAGTTAATGAAATAGTAAAGAAAGTTAGAAGAAGGATCCAATAAGTTATGTTTGTTAATACTGCATTCTAAGAAGCTGATTCAACTAAGTCTACACAGGAGCGATAATGCTATTAGCTATAATTGTCAAACACATTATCTATGGAGAAAGTTGCTATCTACTCCATGTAGTCAATGATTCAATTTATTAGGATTCGTTCTTTCAGATACTACCTCAATCGTTTTCTTATCACTTATCACTTCATGGGAATGAACTATGTAATGACAATTAAATAAGCAAGCAATGACATCAAGAAACATAATTTTGTAATACACACAACTTGAAGCCCGTCTAAGACAAAGTCACTCATTCAGAACCTTTTTTTTCCGATCAACTCATCAAATACAATTTAGCACTAATATTGAGTTCCAAAAAGCATAGCAGAGAGGTCATCTTACATTATTAACTACTTTATCACTGAAAATTGGTCCAGGCAGTAACCATGTTAATCGATTAAGTAAAAGATAACAAAGCTCTAGATAAGTTATAAGAAATTAAAAATATATTGCATCATGAAGGCTTAATGTAAATTAACTAAATAATTCATTATGAGATCCCCATATGAATTATGAGAATTCTAGAGTTTGAGTTTTGAATCACACTCTTAATATAAATATTACTTCATGCGACACAAAATGATCTGCATTACAACAAATGTTTATACCCTTATAATTTAAATAAAATAATAATAATAATAAATAAAAGCATAAAAAATTCCAAATGCAATGACCTTGAGCAAATTATTAGTTGTATGCCATATTTTCAAAATAGCTAAATACAACAATAACTTGATATTTTTAAGATAATATGCAAAACTTTTAATTATTCTATTGTCGCAATTCGGAGTTCACGAAAATAGAAATAAAACTAAGCTAATGTTTGTTGGACTTAATTTGAATTTGAACTCAAAGGTATATGGCTAAGCCAAGCATCACAATAAGTTAAAGAAATAGGTTACAAGTGAAGTGGTGATTGTATAATTTAGTCCCCCGATATATAATTTGGAATGTGACCTAAAATATAATCTGACCATAACATAAAAGTTTTTTTTTTTGAAGGAACCATAACATAAAAGTTAGCAACAACTATTTTTGCTAGCCCCATTATCTGAACCTCGGCCACCCAAATTTAAATCTTGTAACACCAAATTAAACCTCATGAACCAACCATTTAAACAATTGTTCATCTATGTTTCCCTCTATATAAAGCACTTTCGTTCTTCCCATTTTTATATCACAATAAAGAAAACAACTAAACAAAGCATATCATTTGCATATTCCATTCTTTCTTACTATTAAAATTGTAGAAACAATCAGAGAAAGGAACCATAGCACACAAGGGGTGTTTCCATTTTTGACCTCATCCTTCGTGTAAGTGTTGTGCCCATCACCATGGGAACCATTAAACAGACTTCACCTAGTTTTCTCAAGTCACATACAGAAACCTCTTTTTGAAACCCCCATTAGGAATGAAATAATAGACGGATGAGAACTTAAGAAAAGTCCATCTACGAAGTCAGTTATATCCTTCTTTCTGAAATTTGACCTGCCATAATTATTTTGGTTATTTTCTTTGGAGAGCATCAATTGAAAAGGGACACCTGTATTTAATGAGACATTTCCGTTTTCTTTTAGGCTATGCATAGTTAGGACTTAGGCAGTGTATAATAACGAATTTACCATTAAAATTTGTAGATTATAGGGACATTTTAGTCAATCCCAATTTTTACAGAAATATTCGTCCTTTTATGACAGGTTTAGTAATTTAATAATTAATTAATTAATTAATAAAATTAATTTAATTAATTAAATTAATAATTAGTCGAATAACTTGAAAAGTAATTGGACGGTACTGAATTAGAGGACTACGAAGTCATAATTCAAGGCCAAAAGCATGTCATGGGGCTACTTGTGGGATTAACTTTACCCAAATCTCTCCACCAATGCCATCCCAAGTGAAAATTGACATGCCCTGAAAACACTGATTTACTCTAAAGCTCACTACTAAAGCCTACCAAAATAAAACCAGGATTTCCAATATACAAGGCTCACAACCAATCAAATGTTTCAGAAACGCTTACGTGAGTGATAACACAATGTTGTCCCTAATATCTCACTATTCCACAAATCTAACAAACATATCCATATAATATACCATGAAAAGCACTCGACAGTGTGCAAACAAATTTCTATTAACCAAACTTAACCTTAAAAGCCATATAAAAATCCAAATCCAGAACATAATTGCAATATCCGAAAAATTTGGGGGGAAATAGAAATTTGGGCTCGATTATTTGATAATTAGGGATTTTAAAATTTGGGAATTTCTGAAAATCATATTACATTTGGGCTTAACAAATTCATTTCATAAACTTTATTTTATATCTTGGCCCATTAAAAATAACCTTAAGCCTATTACCAAGCCCAAACCTATATTTCCTATCCAAACATGGTAACACCAACAAATCATCAATTATACTAATAAACTTCAATTAACATTTATTTCAGTTATTTTACCAATTTCACTAATTAATTTTATAACTCAATTAACTAGCATCTTAATAAACATTCCATATTTTAGTCTTATTATCAGCAAAAATCAATTTTTTTATATAATCTGATTGGTTACTATTTTTAAGTCCTAAATTAATTTAGCATTTCAAAAATAAACTTAATGCAGCCAATTCATCAATCATCAAGTGAATTGATTTCCCAATCAATTAATAATATATTCATTGGCTGAAATCTTCCTTCTTTCCGAAAATTCTAAAAAAAAAAAAAATCATTCCACATAAATATACCTCTACTATAAATGTTCAAACCCACACACAATTCTTCAAAGTGAAAGGTAATATAATTTTTCACCATGAACAACCGGTTGCAACCCCTATCAACAAACCCAAAGATAAATAATAATAAAAAAAAAAGAAAAAAATTCAGAGAGGGAGGAAGTCGGGCAGAAGAAGGGAATAGGGTGGACTCGACTAATCTAATCGCCGCTCATCAACGCCACGCCGCCCATCGCCGCTGTCGCACCGCACCGCTCGTCGCCGCTTTCTTTTTCCGGCGAGTGTGTGTGTTGGTGTGTGGAGGGCCATAAAAAGAAAAGAAAAGAAAAGTGATTGGAGGGGGAAATTGGACGTCCATTGAAGAAGAGGAAAATGAAACAGGAAAGAAGAGATATGACGGGGGTGGGGTGGGGGACCTGTGGGTTTGTTTTGGGGAGGGGATGAGATTTGGGAAATTGGGTTTAAGGTGAGGTAGAAAGAGAAAAAAAGGAATAAGTAAAGAAAGAAAGAAAAAGAAAAGTAAAAGAGAGAGATGGGGGGGTGGGCGTGGGGTTGGGGGGAGTTAGAGACAGATTTTAAGAGGGTGGGTTTACTGGGAAGGAAGAGAAGAATAGGAGAAAAGAATAAAGAAAAAGAGAAAAAGAAAAGAAAGAAAGAAAGGAAAAGAAAAAGGAGAAAATGGGATTTTGAGTTTAGGAAATTTATTTTAAATTCTAATTTTGCCCCAAGCCAATTTTGACCCAAGCAACGAGAATTTTTGAGAATAGAACATTGCACTGTTCATTGAATTCCACGCTACGCTACTTTTCGAGGTAGTGGTTTTTCCGCTTTTATTTGTCCATGTTAAATGCTCTTTATATGTTGCTTCTACGTGCTACGTTTCATAGTCGCGTGGGACCATACAGAGGTACGGGGCATAAAAATTCCCTCCGATGAAATCCCGGCAGTGCGAGCCATGTTTCAATGCCATAACTACAGTTATAATTTCAAATTTTAAGCATGTTATTTTGTGATATGTATTTTGTATTTAGCTTGGACAAATTCGCCCTCTTGGTAGTTGAATGCTCACCCCAAAATAAATTTATTTCGGATGGTTGATGGAGTTTCTTTGGACAAGTGGTGGCGGTGACCCGAAGTAAAATTTTAGAATAATGAATTCTAATTACTATTTTCTTTGTTAAACTATTTATTTTTAAAGCTAAAATTATTTTATTGAATAATTTAATATTTTTGGAAATGTCATCTAATTTTTTTAATATTATTATTTGGTTGATAAAAGTTCTTTTAGAATACTTAGAAAGCACTTTTCAAATCAAATCGCACTTTAAATTTATAAATCGTATTTTACTTTGAAGATTATGAAAATGGGGTGTTACAATAATTGTTCTTTTCAATATCATTACAATATACATTTTTTCTTAATGCACAGAGTCAACAAGAACACTATCTATCCAAAACTTCTTAAGTTTTTAAATCCAAAAAAAAGTATAAAATAATTTAAGCTTTCATACTTGCAATTTACCAACCCAATATAATATGAGTTTTCTTTTTCAACTCAATTCCACCATTATTTCTCCTTTTCTTTTTTTCATCCTTAGGTGTTTTTGTCTTTTTTGTTTTTTTCTTTTTCTTTAGCCTCAAGCTCTCATATTTTCACAATTTTTAAAATTTTCTTTTGATTTTGCTCGATTTTCTCTATTTTCTTTTCAGAGATTTTCTTTTTTTTTTCGAGCTTCAAGTATTTTTTTCATTTACCCAGATACTGCCCATCCCTCTTTCTTTTGCCAACTTCTTCTCTTGTTTCATAAATTTTCGCCACTTCTTCACCAAACTTGTTCATTTTCTATAAGCTCAAGAAATTTCAGAGATAAAAATATATTTAAATTTTAAAGATCAATGTGACTCAGAATAAAAGTTTTGGCTCAAAATTGGCTAACTAGGAAATCATGAGTTCATAGGTAGGCTTTTTAGGCTAAGTAAGCTAAACAAAGATGGTCTTAAATCATTTTCAAAATTGTACACACACATGGCTTCAATGAAGATACCAGAACAAGTTCTAGAGTTTTATCAATCATGAATGACATACTTAAGAAAAAAATAAGCCTACATAATATAAAATCGTTTATAGCACAAACTATCTTGATTATATAGGCAACAAATTATAACGATTTTTGCATAATTCTTTGTGAAGTTTGCCATTTATTTTCCACTGGCAAAAAGTCCCTTCAATTTTTTGTGGTCCTGTGCTTCCACTGCAACAGGGTAATTAACATAGAAAAATGCATAAATATGTGTTGAGTGTTCATTTTTCTTTGCTAGTCACATTATTTTCCTCAGCCTAAATCTTTCCAGGATTGATGAAGAGAGTGAATTTTCAATTATTTTACTATTAAAATTAGAGATAATTATAAAAACTATCCATGAGGTTTGAGTTAATTAAAAAAACCCAGATATATTTGAAAATTACAAAAGAAAAAATACTCTTGAGGTTTGTCTCGGTGTTAAATGTAAGGAGGTAATTGCAATATTATATTTTTACAAATAAGGGTTATTTGAAATGTTTTTACTTAGGATGTCAATATGAAAAACACAAAACAAGGAAAAAAGTACATGACTAATAAGGTGCTTTTTTTGGACCCTTGAGTTTCAAAATTTTGAAATTTGTAAATTGTTAGAAGTTTAAGAGAATATTATAAGAAATAAAAACCACCAATGTTTCGAAAATCGGATCGGACCGTCCGGTTTGACCGGTTTAACCGGGAACCTGTCATATGTCCGGTCCGATTTTATAGTAAACCCAAATGGCTAAAAAACCGTTGCCACCCGGTAAAATCCGGTGGAAAATCCGGAAACCAGTGACCCAATTAACCCGGTTCAAAGGCAAAATAACTTTTTTATTTGTTTTTTAGTAAATATATATTTTTCGTTTTATTTCAAAAGTTGAAGGAAATATGTTTAGTGAAGGCATATAATTTCTCCATATATTCGATTTACATACATAGTTGGATATTTAAATTTTTAATTTAGCTATTATTTGTATTTATATTTATTAGTTTTTAAAACATTTATAGTTGTATATTTATCTTGTACATGTGTACACATATATATACATATATATGGGTCAACCGATTTTTTAAGGACGGTTAGACTGGTTGAACTGGTGACTCCAATGACCCAGTTATTAATCCAATTCGATGTCCGATCCGTGTTTAAAAACATTGAATACCATTCAAAATAAGTTCTTCGCGTTAAACACAAAATATATACACGATATATATATATATATATATATATATATATATATATATAGGGGAGGATCAAGTGAGACCATTGTTATAGGTGAGACACAATGGACTCATCCCATCCATCCACCATTATTAAACAATGGCTGAGATTCAATAGATAAACATAGCATTAATAGTTTACTTTTATTAAGCTAGGGGTAATATAGTCAATAAACATCAATTATTACATTTGCACATGGAAGACAATCTTCTCACGTTCTTTCTCCGAGTCTCTCACACCATAATTCGCGGCAAATTGTGGAAATTACGAAATCTCTCAAAAATCACGGCGATTTCCATAACCACGAGAAATCTCTGTAGAATCACGTCGATCTCCATAACCAAAGCTTCAAAGAGCGAGAACACATAAAAATAGTGAAATAATATGGAATCGAATCCATTTGGAGAATCATCGCAAACTACGGGGCATTGCAACAATGGAGGTTGAAGAACTCAGCTTCAATGAAGAAGCAGCTGAAGGTATGTAAAATTCATCGCAAATCGTAAAGAGCTTCAATGAAGAAGATGAAGTTCGAATCTTTGGTGAATCTTGCTCTATACATAAATTATAATGCATAAATAGTATAATTACGATACATACATAGCAATGATTTATTGCATATATACTCTCTACACACGTGGACATTTGTGGTAATATGGTTTTGCAGTATAGATATCAGTGTACCACTGCATATATATCATGTGTTTATTGTTTATACGTGGGTGAGAGTAATTTAATCATAGTGGGCGGGGAAAAACAGGGGGGCTATATAGGATTGGGTTTTTGGTGCATATAAAGAGATGTAATATTGCATATATAGAACACTTTCATTGTATATTTGTGTTTGCCACAGGCAATGATGATATAAGCCCCAGGCAGAGGCTTATCTCCAGGATCTACCAAATACTGAATCCCTGAGATTGAGCAGGAGAAAATACCTCGAATTGGAATGCAATTCAATACATTAGATGATGGTATTCAATTCTATAAGAACTATGCATCAACCAGGTGGTTTTGATATACGTAGGAGTACATCTAGATCTATAAAAATAAGGCAATACGTAATGCAAAGACATTGTTTGCAAATGAGAAGGTTACAAAAATATTAGTAACTGCGTTCGAGATAATTTAAGTGCAGACGATAAGGGGGGTAAAACTAAAGAAAGCCGGAAAAGAGCATCCGGTCGTGTCGGGTGCCGTGCAAGATGTATATTTCAACACACAAATGCCAACACATACGTGATCAAACAATTCGAGGAGCGTCACACGCATTCTATGAGATCCGAACAATACAGACAATTTCTTCGAGTAAACAGAAATCTGAGTTTTGGACACAAGAAATTCATCATGGACTGTACTAAGGCAAACATTGGATCAACAAAAACTCATAGACTGTATAGCCAAATGGTTGGAGGAAACTCACAAGTTGGTGCATTGCAAATAGATTTCAAAAATTTCAAAAGGGACTTGAAGGCTTACATATGCGGCGCTGATGCACAAATGATAATAAACAATTTCCTAAAGAAGAAAGAAGTATGCCCGGGTATGGCCTTCAATTATGCTGTTGATGAAAACGAGCAGCTGACAAGGTTGTTCTGGGCAGATCCAGTATCGATTCAAAACTATACTGTCTTTGGTGATGTCATCTCGTTCGATGCTACATACAACACAAATAGGTGAGATGCATAACACTGTTTACTACATATATATGTTGCAACATACATATGGATATTATAAAAATGCTGCACAACTATATTATAAACATTCTTACAGCTAGACTGCGCATATTTATATATTGAACTTTGCATATATATAAATATTCCTCTCGCATATTTATATATTTAGTTCTGCGCATAAGACAAGACCAAATGCACAGGCACTAATTTATTCCTGTCTTGGTACAAAATGGTTTTCGCGCCATTCACCGGGATTGATAATCATCGATCTTTGTATAACATTCGCAGCAGGTTAATATTGAAAGAGGACGAGGAATCATATATTTGGTTGTTCCAAAGTTTTTGAATGCAATGGGTCGAGAGCCACACTACATTATAACCACCAAGATCCTGCAATGAAGAATGCATTCCATCTTTGTTTTTAAGAAGGCAAGACACGGGTTATGTATGTGGCATATAATGGAAAAGGTGAGCTCGAAAGTAGGTCATGTATCTTGTCGATAATGAAATATTCATGCGGAGAGGCTAAATTGTTTGGGACCAATATCATGGGCCGTTTGATTTTGAAAAGAAATGGCATGAAATCATGTGTGATTTTCAATTAACGAGCATCCATGGTTTAAAAAAATGTATGATATTAGGCAAAGTTGGAACCCGCGTATTTCGGGGACGTGCCAACGGGCGGGTTGATACGAACTACTTCAAGGTCCGAGAGCACCAATAGTTGGTTGGAGGGTTCACAAACCCTCAAGTCAATTTGGTTGAATTTTTTATGCACTTTGCGGGCGCTATGGAGGCACAACGACATGCAATTGACAAATTGAACAATGAATGTGAGGCTTCTAGTCCAAAATGCGTGACACCATTGGACATTGAAAAACATGCGCAACAGCGATGTACACGCACGCGAGTTTTTCCGGCATAAGCAAAGAAATTGAAGAGGCTTGTTACAAATGTTGATTGTACAAGTCACCGGTGATATTGGATATACCACTTACTCGATCAAAGACGACAATGGTGGCATTTTTGAAGTCATGTACGAGAGAAAATGAAACAGTGGCAAAAAGACATGTACATGCAAAAATTTGAGCAAGAAGGACTAATATGTCGTCATATGTTCGTTATTTTCAAGAATCTAAAGACGATACCCGCAAAATACCTACCCACAAGGTGGATGAAAGCGAGCCTCTTTGATACAATGCACACAACGAGGACGTTTGTACCGGTTTGAAGGGGAAGAGGCAAACAAATCTTTGAGCGATCATGGGCAGATTTTCATTGTTGCATTGCCCTTGCACGTGGCGGGGATAGACAAGATAGAAGAATTGTCGGGTATAATATCGACACACAAAGATAAGATGTTGTCCGAGCAAGCAATCGAGGCCACCAAGACATGCAAAAAGCAATTATGGAAACCTATTGTGGCTCCACGTCGAGAAATAGACATCACGGTATTGCCACCAAAACAAGCAAAAACAAAGGAAGTGGAAGCCGAATAAAAAGCCGTTTGCAAAGCCAAAAAGAAAAGCGATCAAAGCAAGCACAAAGCTAAGGAGACGATGCGGGATATGTGGTGAGGTTACAACACATAATGATCGAACATGCCCCCAAAGAACTACAATGTTGCCGTAGTACTTATTTTGTTTGATACAATTTACAATTGTTGGATTTTTGACACATTCAATCTGTATATGTCTGTTTGATTTTGCGAGTTTTCTAAGTGCACATTAGATTTACACCAAAAGCCATTCGATTACGTAATATTTGCATTTAAATTATACTATTTATGGATGGATGTCCAATAAGTATGCATCCTCGGTTGCCCAATATATTTGCATATGTCTTTGGAAGTGTTCATTAAATATGCAACACATCATATCTAAATATGCAACACATCATAACTAAATATGCGTGACTTCAAAACATGCCAACTACTTAAATCATATAGTACATAAACATGTATTTATGCAACACAATGATAATAACAATGCATAATCAGACAATAACTATGTACTAAAGTGATGCTCATAAAACAGGGAATAAAAAAATAACTATAGATGCATGGACACAACAATGAAATATTTCTATTCATTTTTGCCAAAAAAGGTAATTACACTGGCCAAAAATCCACTGCTGCACAATTCTAATACCAAAACTACTACATTGCTACATATCTAAATACTAAAAACCACCAAGTACCGATAAGATGAAACAATTCAATACAAAGTTGCACCTTTAAAGGGACACCAAAACAGAAAATTATCCAGAAAACCCCCCGAGGTACAAATTTTCTAATACATCTTTTCATTAGACGGGTAATAAAACTAAGTGTCTTTCTTCCCAGCAAAGAATTTCTTTGCCTCTGGCATGATCAAATCCCTTTGCTCGTTCAGTTCTTCTTGAAGAATAGCACAACAATACAATGTCCTTAGTTTTGTCATCAGAGATATGTTCCCCTTCTCCAGGCCAGCATTCCAATTCCTCATGTCTCCCCCCATATATGTCTCCATATGTCGCATTGCGAATATGCCACAATCAGTCTTGTTCTCCGAGTCCCTCCATGGCATCACAATCCTATCAGGTTTGGCTTTTTCCACTGTATAAGATGATTGATAGCATGAACGGGCTAGAAGGTATCGGGAAAATAGTCGGATCTACATATGAACAAAAATTAAATATCCATGCATCATAATAAAAGTAAATATGCATCATAGTAAAAGTAAATATGCAACAAAGTAAATATAAATATAAATATTCATTATATATGCACAGAGACAACAAACTCACCAACAAATTAGGAATATGCTCGTATTAATCAAGTTCGACCCCTCCAACCGACGAGTTATCCAGAATGTGACATGCCCTTTTCTTCAAATCGAAACAAATCACATAAATGTGCTCACTCTTGCAGATGGGAAAGAAGAACTAGGAAAAAAAAAAGAAATTAATCTATATTTAAAAAAAGAACAAATAATAACAAACAAGCATTAAAACGCGCTTAAACAACAATACCATTTCAATCGCCGCACTGCTTGCGCTAAAATCCCCAAATTCGGCGTCAAATTTTGTGAAAACAAAGTGAAAGAAGACTTCTTCATCCAAATCCTCGGAAGGTGATGCAACCGTTTTCAACTACAAAACAGAAAAAAATTAGTTCAACGGGAACAATGTGAAAAACACAAAAACATAACAAAAAAAACAATGCAATAAAATCATACCTGCATAATATATCGTCGCAAAGAACCTCAATGGAGATCCTGCGGCCCTCGGTTGTTCCTTTGCATTCAAAAGGATGGACCATATGTCAATAATCGAAATCGATATAAGATCCCGGCCTCATAGACTCAAAGTCTTCCCTCATCGTAATCCGGTCACCAAACTTGAAAAGGACATCACACCTACTTATATAAAAAAAAAATGTTACAAAATAAATAGAACAAATGATCAACTAAAAATATAATAGATGACAGAAACTCAAATAAAATATTACATACTTATCTCCACATGGATTCTCAAAAATACATTTCGAAATCATCTTTGTGGTTCTTGTTGAGCTTCTCACCACGTCAACTTGTCTTGCACTAAACGGCTGATTTACAGTAACCTCTGCTTTTTGTGGATTCCTAACACTCTTCCTTGCGCATACTTTGGATCGCCCCTCAAAAGTTGGAGCTTTACCCGGCCAAAGAACCCGACGAACCTCAACACCAACACCAATTTCAAAGATCCGACTTCTTGCACTCCATCACCAACAATGTTACTTATTTCCCCGCCATCACACAAAAATCACCAAAACCAAATAACAATTACATAAAGTATAACATAAAAAAATAAACACACGACAACCAAAAAATAAAAACAAAACTTACGGCTGAACTTTGCCACGGTTTCATCTCCTACAACACCATGAACAACCGTTTCATTGTCCACATCGGGCGATGAGCCTTGGTTTTTTCCACTACACAGCATAACAAAACATAAAAATTGTATTCTATTTCATCAATGGCAAAAAAAAAACTTTTAAACAACATAAATTATGAAAAACTTACGACTGGGACATTGTCTCCATCCGCATCCGCATTCCGTTCTTCCTCCGCATCTGAATTTCCTTGATCATAGTGTCGTGACGTCTCCAACACAGCGTCCCAAAACAGGATTATTGAAATCCTGCGTCACACCAAGACTAAAACTTGGAGCATCATCATACCACTTCTTAAACTCCTCCCTCTGCAACAATGCATCTTCCACCTTCTCCAAAGCAGAAATATTTTCAGCGTTGTTCCAAAACGCCTCATTCTGCTGTGTTTCGCTTACTCCACCTTGATCTTCACTTGTTTTTCCACTATTAAAACAAATAAACTTCCTAGCAACATCCTCAATTTTACCAAAATCAGGATTATCTGAAAAGACCTTCGGAGCATTCTTGACCAATGAAATGATGTCAACAACATCGGTCGCTATGCGAGCGAGCGACAGCCAACACCTTCCCAAAGATACCCCTATACAAAATGGTAAATCATAATTTATATGCTATACCATCTTCAATTCTCGAGAATAAAATACTAAATATGCGGTGTCTTTGTGCTAATTATGCATCAAACATACTCTAAATATGCGGACATCTGAAACAAAAGTGTACAATCCAATTATTACAGAGAAGCAATATTATCTATGCAATGACTGTAAAGTAAATATGCATTATAGTCATACTAAACATGCAGACATGATTGAGCCAACATATGCAGGGTGAATACTATTGCTTATATATAACATATGCAATAAATCGTTCTATAAATATGCATAATATCCATAATAAATATGCAAGTAAAAAATAAGCATGCAAAAAACATTGGATTCAAAATTATAAAACTTCAAAGTGCATGTAAATGTGCACGAACATCATCGACCTCGGAAGATAATCCAGGCACATCCTTTCCTTGTCAACACCACCCGCCACACATTCAGAAGCGACGGATGGGCCTTCACCATCAAACAACCCGTCAAGATATCCCAATCCAAAGCCACCATGATCAATCTCACTTTTGCACCTCTCCTTTAATAGCTCCAGGCGTCAAAGCCAACATGCTTGGGTTTGTTTCTAGGAACGCCCCTTGTCAACATAACCACTCTATCAATGTACAAACCCCATTCGGAAAGCCATGTCACACACATAAGATAATTAAACAGCCAACAAAAAAATATATAGAAAAATATAAAACTCACAATCAAAAAAAAAGCAGAGGCCGTTGAAATAAGTCTTTTTTTTTCGAACGCCATCTATCGCTGTTTGTAATCAATGTTTTCAAGGTGTACTCACACCAATTCAACTTCCTAATATTTGTAACATCACCCAAACTCTTCATAATCACGGGATTAATATAACCACATTGTTGTACCGTGCCGACTATAATACCATCTACCAAAGCAACAAAGTGCCTCCTAAACCACACACCACCATCCTTATCCGCCATCATTCTCTGACAAACAGTCTCAGGAGTAATTTTATAACCACCATTAGGGGCCATTTCAAAAAAACTATGCCACTCATCAAATAGAGCACAAGTCTCAGATTTCGTCTTCTTCTCAATAGGGATAGGTCCATTTGGAAATCCCAGCACCCTTTCAACATCTTTCACATCAAAATGTATAGACCTCCCTTTGGGCAATTCAAGTTCACAACTGACAGGGTTAAAGTTGTCCACTAACCAATACACGAGCCGCGGAAATTCATCAACCTTTAATTCCGTGACTCTACCGAAACCCATCTCAACCACAACATTCTTCTCGTCTTTGGCTCTAATTCCTTCATCGCCCAAACTAGAGCCCGGCGTCGACCTTGTGCTTATTGTAGGGAATTCATCCTTCGCAGGATTTGGTTTTTTTGCTTCTTAACGTAGGAGGCTCACTTCCTCGCCAACCTCCAACCGTGCAAGCTCTGTCTTTTTTTGTTGTTCCTAGCCATTTACCAACAATAACCTACAAACACAAAAACAATGAAAAAATGTATCAGGACAAAACCCTAACTATGTATCAGAAACATTCTACTATAGCAACAAACCCATACTAAATATCCATCAGAAACATTATAACATAGCAACAAAACTAACCTACGTATATATACATACGATTACACCTACTACAAAAATTGAATACCACTAAAACACAAACTCGCAGTCACAAGGAAGAACACGACCATGAGAATGCAATGAAAACCGCAAGAAAACTCACCATTAAATCACAACCTCACCATGAAAAACACGAACAAAGAATGAAAAACACGAATAAAGAATGAGAACACAAAACACTAAACCCTAGTTGAAACAAAACCACCGTATAACAAAAAATCAAACGCAATACTTTCGTTTAACACATAAAACATAAAAACGATGGGGTATAAAACGAACAATTCCTAAAAATTGACGCAGGTTCTACAAAAATCGAACTCCGGATACCTTGTTCTTCCCTTAGGTAGTTGAAAGAGAACGGGCACTCTGGACTTTTGAACGAAATGCCGTCTCAGACTTGGGCGTCGATGATGGAGAGATTGAGATGAAAACCGAAAGTGAATCAGTGAAAAGATTAAGAAATTTGAAATTCACCGTGCCTTGGAAAGCGGGATAAGCAAGAGTGAAAGGAAAGGGGATGAACTGTGAACATACGTGTCTTTTGGGGAGAATGTGGATATTACCAAATTACCCTTAAGTTGGCGGAAATAAGTGTTGGTGGGGAAGGAAACTAAATTAAATCACAGCCTTAGATTTGTAAAAATCAGTGGGTAGGATGAGTCCACTTGGTCTCACCTAAGAAGGGCTGTCACACTTGAACCAAATCCTATGTATATATATATAGGGAGGGGGTTATATGAGACCACCTCATAGGGTAAGTCCATAGGGACCAATCCTAGCCACATATCTAGATTTTCTAATGGTTGTGATTTTAGAGCTAAAATTACAAATTAAATCCTGGAAAATAGAGGGAGGGGTAAATTAGTAATCCTACAAAAATACCCAATATTCATGGGATTCTGTTCACATTATGATCACACAATCTCTCCAAATCTCACATCAAATTCAACGTGTTCTTCTTCGAACGCTCTTCATGAAAGAAAACAAACATCCATCTTCTTCTTCAACGCACTACTGCGAGAAATCATTCATCTTTCTTCTTCAACGCACTATTGTGTGAAAAAAGTTGCGGCATAATTTGCCATAGTTGCTAGAGCTCAACTTTAGTTCAAGTTTGCTTATGAAGATGTAATTTGTTGCTTGTGTAGATGTGTCATGGTGCTTTTATATACAACTAACTACATAAGCAAGTCATAAGAACAAATCCATACTACATAAGCAAAGAATCATATAATACATAAGCAACAAATATACACTACGTATGCACCACGAATACATTAACTACATAAGCAAGTCATAGCAACAAACACATACTACATAAGCAACAAGTTTATACTACATAAGCAATGAATATACACTATGTATGCACCATGGATACATTAACTACATAAGCAAGTCATAAGCAACAAACTCATACTACATAAGCAACAAGTCTATATTACATAAGCAACGAATATACACTACGTATGCACCAGGAATACATTAACTACATAAGCAAGTCATAAGCAACAAACCCATACTACATAAGCGATAAACTTATACTACATAAGCAACGAATATACACTAGACATGCATCACAAATACATTAACTACATAAGCAAGTCATAAGCAACAACCCTATACTACATAAGCAACAGATAAATTTTTTTTTGAAACTGAAACGCTGGAGAGAGAGTGTGCGTGAAGAGTGGGTGAAATCGCGTGAAAGATGGAAGGAAATCTCAATAACTGATTCTATAATGCAAAATGACCACCCTACCCCTCTTAGTTGCTTAAACAAAAAAAATAAACATAAAACCCCCCTAAAAATCTGGACCACCCAAAATTTTTAATATATGGTTAGAATGTGTCCTCATGGACTCACCAAAAGTAGGAGGACCTATTTGATCCATATCCTATATATATATATATATATATATATATATAAGACAACTGAAATGCATTACAAAATAAGTTCATTATCATTATTCAGTTATGATGGGATATATACATCACAACTCCAACTATTTATTCAAACCTCATTATAATATATATTTTTTCCCTTAGCCAAGATGGGGAACTAAACGCACACGATACTTCTTGTCAAGTTGAAGCCAAACTCGATCGCAATGTATATCATCGGTTATTGGATTCCCATAAGGCACAAGAACAACTTTTACGAAGGGATTATCATGTTCAATAATGGACTTAGCCTTTTCTGCTTCCTCGCCAACCAGATTAGGCCATTCGATCTTGTACTTGCCTCCCCTTCCTGCGATCTCACAAGGATAATGGTCCCTATGAGCCATTTTGGTTATGTGAATATGAAAGGGTAATTATTTTCTGAGATATTTATAGAGTGATTATTTGGTAATCTCTGCTAATTACATTAATATAGCTAACTGATTTTTAGAATGGACAATGAGATTATTTATTTGTCAAAGAAATATAATTTCGTTTCCTTGATTTTTGTAATATTTTTTGATGGATCATAAGAATAATGTTTCAGCATATTAAAGATTTTGAGTGTCAGATACATTATCTTATTAAATAATTAATACAAAAGGTAAATCGAATGAATTATTGACCAAGTAACGTGTGTGCATATATTGACATTTATTTCACAAACGACTTGTAATGAAAAATCAATATATTGTGATTCAATAATTCACGTATTGTGAACTTAATAGCTAATTTATAATTAAAAAAATCCATATATCCAACTGCTGAAAAGGAATTTCGATGTTCTTTAATTAGAAAAAAGATTTGCATGGCTGGTGTGGTATAATTTTAATTGTAATAATTAACATAAATCATTAACTATTTCTCTTTCAATTTTGGTGTATGATTATACATATAATTTAGGAATTGCAATTTGATATTAAATATTGTATCAATACAATTGGAAAGATTTAGGTAAGAGTTCAACCAAGATTGTAACATACAATTGGAAAGATTTAATTTTAATTATCAGATATTGATTTTTCAATTTATTTGGCCCGACCCATTAAGTTTGAAAAGTCGGGTCGACCCACTCAACCTGGTCATTTCATGTGTGTTTTCACATAATGGATTGGACAGATGTCAATAGTAGCGACCAACTGGAATTTGGGCCTGAACACAACCCAATTTTTCTCAAGCAATTTTTCTCAATGGGCTAGTGGACCAGCATTGACCTACAAATTTGACAACTCTACTTATATTAGGATAGGCGGTGCGTCACACATGAGGCTCATCTAATTTAAAAAATAATAATAATGAAAGACAAAACAAAAATAGGAAATAAGATACCTATGCATGACCTCGCCATTAAACGGAGCTGTTGATTGTTTATTATTGACCCAAACAAGAGTTATTTTCCTTTACTGAGTTTCTGTTTTCTCAATTGGGATATTATATTACAATACCACATTTTATCTCTTATATATATTCACCGTACGGATGATTATCACGCATATAATACTCATCATATTAATTTTTGAGCATACATTGTGGTATACATTTAAAGATATATTTGTTGAAATATAATATATATTTAGTTTCCTTATTTAAGTATAATCCTTTTATGGTTATGATTTTAGTCCTCTTAGGGTTAGGTTTTCTATTTGCTTATATAAGGTTCTCCTTTGTTTCTTTTGTAATTCACTTTTGATTCTGCATAATAAGAATACAAGCATTTTATGGCTTCTTTGATTTCAACATGGTATCAAGAGCCAATATTTTTTTTGTTCGTTTTTCTTTCAGGCTCTTTTCTTGGTTCCGTTTTGTTTTGTTATCGCTAGTTTTGGGTTCCTATTTGGTTAGGTTTTATTTGTTTTTGGGGTTACAATTTGGGGATCTTTTATGTTCATCATGGCTGTTCGTAGGATTAGGGGTGTGCACGGTACGGGACGGTTCTGGAGATTTATGAATCTCCAGAACCGTCCCGAAGTTCGGAGATTTTAAAAATCAATCTCCAGAACCGAACTATAGAGAAAAAATCTCCGATTCGGTACGGTTCGGTACGGGGATTCGGTCCTAACGGGATGGTTCGGGACGGTACTATTCGGAACGGTGAAACGAAAATTAATAAAAAAAATAAAATATAAGGACATATCAGAACCTCATTATTTATTAAAAAAATGTGACAGAAGATTAATGAATAAAAATACAAAGAACAGATTAATGTCTTTCTTTTCAATTTTTGTTAGTAACACTTACAAAAAAAAATTCTTGTGGTCTCGGTCGATCACCTGCAAAGACAAACAAACAACAAAACCATGATCCTTGATTTTTTAAGCATTATGAATATGGAAATAACAAATAGAAAAATGGGGGTCAGAAAAGTTCAACTAAGAAAACTTTAAAAAAAACTTTCTAGTCTCTTAATTACAAACCCACTTGTTTTTTTTTTCTTTTTTTTTTTTGCATTTGGGGGTCAGCGACTCAGCGGCGTGAAGAGACGGGAGAGATCAGAGGAAATCTGATTGACTTAGGGCTAGGGTTTGAGGTCATTTAAGCCTTAACTGGGTTTGGGTTTGAGGCGGTTTGTGGACTGGGTCGTGGGTCACCGTTGGGCTAAGAGTATTAGGGGTGATTACGGTGCGGTTTTGCGGTTTTTTGAGTAAATTTCAAACCGAATTGCTATGTACGGTTCGATTAAAAAAAATTCAAATTGCGGTTTTATAAAGTAAAATCGAAGGTGTGTTTTGAAGCAGTGGCAGACAGTTTTGCGGTTTTAATTAAAAAAAAAATATTATATAATTGATAAACTAATATAATTTTGTTATGATATTTTAAAGAAAAAGCCAAAGAAAAATATTATAATTGAAAAGTGATTTTCTTAAACAAGGTGTATTTTTATGAATAAAATGCACATTGTAATATTTTTTATTTCAGTTATATTCAATATGAAATGCAATGTAATGTTGTTATATTTTAATGCAAAACATAATGCATTGTAATAATAATAAAAGAATGTAAATAGTGTTGTAATTTAGTATACAAAGTGTAAATTTAATTATATCATTCATAAAATTAGTTTTTAATATATTTATTGTCTAATTATTTAACTAAAGACTAAAAAAAATGCTAAAGGAGTGTTTGCAAACACTAAAAATAAGTGTTTTTCATTTTTTTTGCTTAAAAGAATAGTTTTTAGTAATTGCATATACCAATTTTTGCTTCTAATTCTACTTCATTTAATTAGAATCTAAAAGCAGGGAGATGTGTGCTTTAGATTCTACTTCTTCTTCTAGTTTGAATTTTATAAATAAATAAGTATTTTTACTACTTTTTCACCAAACACTCTCACCTTCTCATTCTCAACTTTTAATTCTATTCTTAAACACTACCAACTTTTGGTTCTCAACTACTTATACTTCTGCTATAATAAATCACTTTTTCTAAAGGCAGAAGTTTTTGCAAACACTCCCTAAAATTAATATGGTTGAACCAAGAATATTGTATTTCTCTTTAATTTAGCAAAAAATTATTAGCCTTAAATATTTTTATAAGACTAAAAATCGTAAAGTCATATATTCTAAAAATCATCCAAACATAATAAATAATTAAATATTACCATATTAAATGATATAAATTCTTAGAAACTTAACATAATAATTAATTAATCATATCAAATAATTTTCTAGGTTAATTAAATTTTCTAGGTTAATTAAATGTGGGGTGTCAAAATATCAAAATATAAATAAGATAAAAATATCAATATGTATATATTAAAAAATTCTTAAAAAATTGGTTCTATCTTCGAATCTTCGGTTCGGTACAGAACAATACGGTTCGGTACGGTTCTCGGTACGGATATTTTAAAAATCTCCAGAACCGTACCAAAATTTTTTTCGGGACAGTTCGGTTCGGAGAAAGTAAAAAAGTCAACGAATATTTTTGGTTCGGATATCGGTTCGGTTCCAGTGATCTCCAAGTCCCGTGAACAACCCTAGTAAAGATGACTCTCTTCAGGCAATTAATGTGCAATTGGATGGGAAGAACTATTCGTATTGGAGTTATGTTATGAAAAAAATTTTGCGAGGTAAATCTATATGGAGTTATGTTACTAGGACAAAGGTTAAACCTACGAAACTTGGTTCGAATGGTGCAGATCCGTTGGAGGCTTGGGAGGCGAAAAATTCAAACATTATTACCTGAATTAATAATTCGATTTCGTGATCTATAGGGGCTCAGTCGGCGAAGATATGAGACTGCGAAGGAAGTTTGGGACTATCTGGCATGGTTGTATACACAGTCCAACTTTGCCAAACAACATCAATTGGAGGCTGGTATTCGCGCTTTGAAACAAAAGGATATGAGTATTCAGGAGTTTTTATTCCACTATGCCAGATTTGTGGGATCAATTGTCGCTTACTGAATCTGCTGATTTGCGAGCTTTTTTGCCCTATGTTAGATTCAGTGGCCAATGAACTTTCAACTGAAGAGATACGACTTCAGACTCACGCTGATAAGGGGATCGTTTCAACATCTACTGCATCGATTTTTGCCGCACCACAAAAGCAGATTAATAATAATCCCAATCAGGTGAATTCGAGGACACCTTCTAATGAATGTGCATTTTGCCACCAAAAGAATCATTGGAAGTCTCAGTGTCTTTGTTATTGAATAAGCTAAACCACAATAGCCGAGATCCCAATAGCGGCTGAGATCCGGGTTCGGCAAAGAACAACGAGCTTCATGTCTCTCCACAAAGACCACCAAAGACCATCGCCATCCCAATGGTCTCCTAGACCACCTCCGCCGAGCAATGCAGTCGCCACACCGTCATTAGATCCGTATATATTTGAGCAATTGCAAAAGTTCATTGCCTCACATCCACATTCTATGTCCGCTTCATCAAATATAGGTTTGTCTCATTCCAATTCTTCAAGTATGTCTCCACTATTGTGGATCTTAAATTCTGGAGCTTCCCATTATATGTCACCTAGTATGTCGTCTTTTGTCTCTTTGTCTCCTAATTCATCTGTGTCAGTTCTAACTAATGATGGTACTCCAATGGCATTAGCAAGAATTGGTTCCATTGTCAAACCTTGTTTTTCCATTCCTAATGTTTATTATGTTCCTAATCTCACCTTGAATCTCGTTTCAGTTGGCCAATTATGTGCGTCTGGTTATTTAGTCTATTTTTCTTTTTCTAGTTTTTCTATACAGGACCCGCAGTCTTAGAAGCTGATTGGGACATACCATAAGCAGGGGGGACAGACCATAAGCAGGGGGGACTTTATGTTTTGGATCAACTCAAAATATCGGAAGCTACAACTTTTATTGTGGATTTGTCATCTTTTCGTTTGAGTCGTTCATCTTAAAATTTCTTCTTATTATAAGTCCAAGCAGCTACGATAATCTAGAGGGGGGAGTGAATAGATTATCTCTATCTTTTCGATTTTGCCCTCTTATTCGAACCGAATGCTCAAAGACAATTATAAAGGTGCGGAAAGTAAACAACACACGTCGATTTATAGAGGTTCAACCTACCTAGGGCCTAATCCTCTACCACCCCAGTATATCCGGGATGGATTTCAAAAAGAAAAAGAATTTTATTAATTACCAAAATTAATACAAACTCAACTTACAACAACACCTTGAAGAGCACCACACTCTTCTTCAACACCACCTTTGAGATTACCACAATCTCACTTGAAGATTACCACAATATCCAACGGCACCTTGTGAAGATTACCACAATCTTCAACCTTGAAGAATACCAAATTCTTCAACACCTCAACAAGAAGATTACCACAATCTTGTTACACCTAACACCTAGATCAGCCAAGTGTGTTCTTACCACAAGAACACTCACAAGGATATCTTGTGTTGAATGATAACCCAAAAATTTAAGATTACAACTCGATAATGAATTATACAATTGAGTGCAAGTGTAATCAAGAATAGCCTAGACCTCAAGAATGTGAAAGTGAATAGCTAAGCAAATTACAACAAGAAATAAGACAGTGTAAGAACAAGTGTATTCTTGAGTGTATCTTGTTGTGTTGTAGTTTTTTCTCTTATTGTTGTGCTTCAAATCTTCCTCTATTTACAGGAGATGATTGATACTTGATAGGCTCCTCTTGGAATCTGATATCTACAAAAAAATTGCAATTAAAATCAAGATTATAGCTGTTAGAAATCAATCCCACAATTAGGGAAAAGCTGTCTGCTGCACAACGGTTAGAATTTTGCTGTCAAACTTAGGGCGACCGGTCGCACACTAATAAGATTGAAAAATAACGCAGCAAAAGATCAACAGGGTGACCGGTCCTAAGGGGGGTCAACCGGTCGCCCACCACGGTGACCGGTCACCACGACCCGATTTTGTGAGTTAAGTTTCATTTCCACGAAACTTGTTCCAGTCTTGCATCGTCGCCTCTTTAGTCGACCGGTCGACCTCCTAAATCAAATGTTGTCCGATTTTTGTCGAAAATAAAACTCAAGAAATACTCCGAAAAATTTGTAAAAAACATTTTAAACTGATCGGGAGTATTTAAGACAACATTAGAAATATAGTTTTGATGAAATAACACGTTAACACAAAAAGTGTTGTCCGATATAAATTCCAATAAATACTCCGAAAAATAGTGAAAATATTTTATTTCAATTGGGAGTATTAGGACAACATTTAGACACATAGTTTGATGTAAAAACCCATTGACATAAAATCATTAAATGTGTTGTCCAATATTGTCAAAAATAAACTTGAGGAAATACTCCGGAAAATATTAAAATCATTTTAAATCATTTAGGAGTATTTGGAGAACCTTTTAAAAACATTGTTTTGGTTTAAAAGCAAAATCATCAAAATCATGATAAAACCATTTATCAAACACTTATGGCATTCTCGTTTAGGTCATGTGCCTGCTTCTCGTTTTCAATTTTTAGTTGCTACTGGTGTCTTGGGAGATTTGAAATTTCACGATATTCTGGATTGTAATGGTTGCAAACTGGCAAAATTTTATGCTTTACCTTTCAATAAAAGTGTTTCTATTACTCGTGCGCCTTTTGATCTTGTTCATTCTGGATTGTAATGGTTGCAAACTTGCTTCTTGTAACGACCCAATTTTATGAAATCAAAGTACTCAAAAATATTATTAAGAAAACACGAATTTATAAATTCAAGTGATGCCAATAATTATCAAAAATATTGATTTAGATTTTTTTTATTCTAAAGAAAAAATATATAATGATGATGATGATGATGATAATAATAATAATAATAATAATAATAATAATAACAATAATAATAATAATAATAATAATAATAATAATAATAATAATAATAATAATAACAATAATAATAATACATATTCCAAATTAAATATCCAACAATTATTCCAAGCATAAATCGGAAAAAGATTTAAATACATAAATCAAAAATTTAGTCCGATCGTAATTATTTAAAATATAAATATAACATCTTCAGTCGGATTCCTCAACCTGGAAGTCAATATAATAATAGGGGCGAGCTTCATCTCGCTCAATAGGGATATATCTGTCAGTATTTAATATAATCATGAAAAGCATTCACATAATTACAATAATAAATTCATTAATTTTCTTTTTCCTCCGATCGCGGCGATTCATCGCATATAGCATTGCGGGTTCACCCCGAAGATACGTTTGATCCCAGACCCTTTTCTTGGCCCGCTAGCTTATATGAATTTACTTCCTCTTGACATATATTGCAATTAATAAAATACAATCATGAAATATTAAATAAAGACAAATAATATAGAAATCCCTACCTTAATATTCACAAATATTCGATGTAGAAAAATGAACAATAAAACTCTTAATCTTCAACCCCTTCGTTTTCTATATATGCTCACTAAAAATATAATCTCATCAAAATACAATTTTAGAAAACACACTCAAACTTTGCTTACAATTTTATAAAATTCTCTCTCAAATTTGCAGTATTTAACTATGTAGCTCTTAGGAAATTTTCTTTGATAAAATGCTAACAACATACCTCCTATTTATAGGCAAACAAGATCTAATGGAAATGTATTTTTTATTACATGATTAGGGCACTTGGATTAATGTGGTGGTTGGCTAAAATTTTGGTCTACTCCTTTTTGTTATGAGTTAGGTTATTGTCTAATTAGTGCTCCACTACAAATTAATCTATATTTATATTTTTTTTCCTGTTATCACACTTCTGATGGTACGATACGACAAACATCTTGTACGTATACCCCTGAGTAAAATGGTGTTACAGAGAGAAAACATAGACATCTTGTAGAAACTGCCAGGTCTCTTTTGTTGTCTGCTAGTGTTCCAAGTGTTTTTTGGGGGGAGGCAGTTCTCACTGCTACCTATTTGATTAATAAAATTCCTACTTCGCATAATTCGAGTTTGACACCTTTTGAGAAGTTGTATGGGTATTCTCCGGATTATTTGTCTTTGCGCGTTTTTGGTTCTACTTGCTTTATCCTTCGACCTCAAGTTGAACGTACTAAGTTGACCTGGCGGTCTGCTTTATGCGTTTTTCTTATTTATGGGGAAGGACAGAAATGTTATCGTTGTTTTGATCCTGTTAGTATAGATGTTAAACGGGTTGTCCTAGCCCTATAGGGTCGGCCCTAACGGGCTTCGGGCTAAATGGGCCACTATTAAACGGGCTAGCATATTGCGAACCTAACCCTAACCCTAGCGGGCTTCGGGCTAAATGGGCCACTATCGGGCTATAAGTAAAAAAATAATAAAATTATATATTTAAATCTAAAATTATAAACTCGAACATATATAACATTTATGTTTAACATGTTAAGTTAAAATATTCATTATAAAAAAATCTTGCATAGTTTACAATTATATTGCATTAACAGAATTATAAAATTTAAATATTCCATGAACTAAAATTTTAAAATAAAACTATAATAATAAAAGATAGCATTATATAATATATACCCATATAAAATAAAATAAAAATAATGCTTTTAAAAAATATATTCATATGACTATAAGTCATAGTTTTAAGAAATTATATATTTAAACCTATTAAAGATGAGGAGATATGAGCTTGAAAAAATATATTTAGTAATAGGTAATATGTAATAAAATAGATTTATAATATTAAGAATATATTTATTTTTTTAAGAAATACAATTGCCGGGCTAACGGGCTAGCCCGGTTAACATACGGGCTAGCCCTAACGGGCCTCGGGGTAAACGGTCCGGCCAAAAGGGCCCAGATCTAAACGAGCCAAAATAATTCGGCCCTAACCCTCTTTTTTTCCGGTTTAAACGGTCCGGGCCAATGGGCCACAACCCTTTTAACATCTCTAACTGTTAGCCAAAAATTACATGTCTCGCTTCATGTAGTGTTTCTTGAACATAATCTATTCTTTTCTGTCCCAGCTGGTTCCCATAATGTATCCATGTCCGACCTTATTCATATTGACCCTTTTCATGGTGACGAATCCACTACTAACGGTTCTGCAGATTCTGGTACATTGACTTCTGATTCTGATGTACTGATTCTCCTGCTACTGATGATGTCCCTTCAACTTCTTCAACTGCGGCTCCTGATGTTGCTCCTCGTCTATCCACACATGTCCGTAAGTCTAGTAAGTTACCAGATTCCGTTTACTGTAGTTATTCTAGTTCATTCGTCTCTTTTTTGGCCTCTCTTCATCGTATTTCTGAGCCTTCATCCTATAGAGAGGCGATTCGTGATCCACTTTGGCAGGATGCTATGGCTGAGGAACTTACTGCTTTGCATCATACTCATACTTAGGACTTGGTACCTTTACCACCGGGAAAACATGCAATTGGATGTAGTTGGGTCTATAAAATCAAAACCAAATCTAATGGGTCTATTGAAAGATATAAAGTCCGACTGGTTGCTAAGGGTTATACTCAGGAGTATGAGATTAATTATGAGAAGACATTTGCGCATGTTACAAAGATGACAACTATTCGTACCCTTCTTGCAGTTGCCTTGGTTCGTTGATGGGGTATATCTCAGATGGATATAAAGCATGCCTTTTTGAATGCTGATCTTGTTGACGAAGTGTACATGCAGCCTCCTCCTGGTGTTGCCCATCAACCAGGTGAAGTTTGTAAGCTTCGTAAACCTCTTTATGGCCTTAAGCAAGCCTATAGAGCGTGATATGAAAAGTTTACTTGTGTTGTTACTTTTCTTGGTTTTCGACCAAGTCATCATGATTCTGCCTTGTTTGTCAAAAGTACTACAACATGTCATATTTTACTTGCTTTATATGTTGATGATATGATTATTACTGGTGATGATTTGATGGTATAAAAAGTTTGAAGTCTACGTTAGCTCGTTCCTTTGTTATGAAAGATTTGGGTCCGCTCCATTATTTTCTTGGTATTGAGGTTGCCTCTTCCCCACAGGGTTATCTTTCGTCTCAATCAAAGTACATTACTGATATATTTGAGCGTGCATGTTGTAACGACCAAACTTTATGAAATCAAAGTACTCAAAAATATTATTAAGAAAACACGAATTTATAAATTCAAGTGATACCAAAAATTATCAAAAAGTTGATTTATAATTTTTTTATTCTTAAGAAAAAAAAATATAATGATGATGATGATGATGATGATGATGATGATGATGATGATGATGATGATAATAATAATAATAATAATAATAATAATAATAATAATAATAATAATAATAATAATAATAATAATAATAATAATATTATATTTTCCAAATTAAATATCCAACAATTATTCCAAGCATAAATCGGAAAAAAATTAAAGACATAAATCCAAAATTTAGTCCGATCGTAGTTATTTAAAATATAAATATAACATAATTTATTCCACCATCAACATCATCATATCTTCAGCCGGATTCCTTAGCCTGAAAGTCATGATAATAATAGGGGTGAGCTTCATCTCGCTCAGTAGGGACATATCTGTCAGTATTTAATATAATCATGAAAAACATTCACATAATTACAACAATAAATTCATTAATTTCCTCTTTTTCCTCTGACTGGCCAGTTACTGCATATAGCATTGCCGGTTCACCCGAAGTTACGTTTGATCTCGGACCCTTTTCCTGGCCCCTAGCTTATATGAATATATTCCTCTTGACATATATTGCAATTAGTAAAGTACAATCATGAAATATTAAATAAAGACAAATAATATAGAAATCCCTACCTTAATAATCGCAGATATTCGATGTAGAAAAATGAACAATAAAACTCTTAATCTTCAACCCCTCCGTTTTCTATATATGCTCACTAAAAATATAATCTCACACTCAAACTTTGCTCACAATTTTATAAAATTCTCTCTAAAATTTGCAGTATTTAGCTATGTTGCTCTTAGGAAATTTTCTTTGATTTAATGCTAACAACATACCTCCTTATTTATAGGCAAACAAAATCTAATGGAAATGTATTTTTTATTACATGATTAGAGCACTTGGATTAATGGGGTGGTTGGCTCAAATTTTCATCCACTTCTTTTTGATACGGGTTAGGTTATTGTCTAAGTAGTGATCCGCTACAAATTAATCTATATATATATTTTCTATTATCACATTTTACTCTCCTTAAATAAAATATCGTCCTCGAAATTCGATATCTTAACTGGAATTGAAAAACTTGGGTACTTGACACAAATCTCCTCTTCACGCTCCCAAGTAGCTTCATTTCTGCCATGACGTCTCCATTGTACTTTGATCAGAGCAATATCTTTATTTCTCAAATGGCGAATCTTGCGTTCCAACTGGTGTAAGGATTTCTAATGGTCCGATATATCTCGGTTTCAACTTTACCTTTTCGCTAAATCGAATAACACCTTTAATATGAGCTATTTTCATAAATACTTTTTCTCCTTCATCAAACTGTATATGTTTTCTCCGTCTATCATCATATGACTTTTGTCTATCTTGAGTCATCTTGATTCGATCTTGTATCATAGCCATCTTCTCAACAGTTTGCCTAATTAATTCAAGTCCCAAAATTTTTCTTTCACCAACTTCACTCCAATATAATGGTGATCTACATTTTCTTCCGTACAATGCCTCCTATGGAGCCATCCCAATAGTCGTTTGATAATTGTTGTTATAAGCGAATTCTACCAAGGGTAATAATGTTTCCCAATTACTTCCTAAGTCGAGCACACATGCTCTCAACATATCTTCCAATATTTGTATGGTCCTTTCAGATTGTCCATCTGTTTGCGGGTGATAAGCCGTACTAAAGTTTAGCTTTGTTACCAAAGCACTTTGTAGACCTTTCCAAAAACTTAGAAGTAAAACGTGTATCTCTGTCAGAAACAATTGACACAGGAACTCCATGAAGTCTCACTATCTCCTCAATATAAATTTGTGCTTATCGCTCCATACTGGACATCATCTTAACAGGTAAGAAATGAGCTGACTTTGTTAACCGATCTAACTACAACCCAAACAACCTTGTTTTCCTTGACGGATGGTGGAAGCCCTACCACAAAATCCATAGTTATGTGTTCCCATTTCCAATCTGGGATGTTAAGTGGTTTGAGCAAACTAGATGGTCTTTGGTGTTCGGCTTTGACTTGTTGACAAGTGAATCATTTTTACACAAAAGTTCCAATATCTCTTTTCATACTTTGCCACCAAAATGCTTCTCTTAAATCTCGATACATTTTTGTGCCTCCAAGGTGAGCTGTGTACAGCGTACAGTGAGCTTCTTCAAGAATTTCTTTTCTTAGAACTTCCTCTTTAGGAACGCATAATCTCCCTTCATATGTCAAGGTACCATCATTTGTTATAACAAATCCTTTTACATTCCTTTCCCGAGATTTTTCTTTCATTTTGCTCAAAAATTTATCTCGAGGTTGAGCTTCTTTTATCTTCTCTCTCAAAGTAGGTTTCACCACCAAAGATGCTAGTACTATCTCTGTACTTTTTGGTGGTACTACTACTTCAAGTCTCATCCTGGCAAATACTCTCACAAGATGTTCTTGTTCAGATATCAAGCTTGACATTTCTTCTTTTGTTTTACGACTTAATGCATCGGCTACAACATTAGCTTTACCCGGATGATAGTTGATAGTGCAATCATAGTCATTCATCAATTCCAACCACATTCTTTGCCTCATGTTTAGCTCTTTCTGAGCAAATATTTCAAGATTTTGTGGTCGGTGAAGATTTCACATTTTCCTCCATATAGGTAATGGCGCCAGATCTTTAATGCATGCACTACAACAACTAACTCTAGGTCATGAGTAGGATAATTTAACTCATGTGGCTTTAGTTATCTTGAGGCATAGGCAACCACTTTACCATGTTGCATTAGTACGCATCTCAAGCTTTGTTTTGATGCATCACTATAAATAACAAAGTCTTTAGTGAGGTCAGGAATTGTTAATACTGATGCAGAAGTTAGCCTTTGCTTCAACTCCTGAAAGCTTTCTTCGCATTTCTCATTCCACTGGAACTTGTCCCATTTTTTTGTCAGTCGAGTCATAGGCGCAACTATTTTTGAAAATCCTTCAATAAATCTCCGATAATAGCCTGCCAAACTTAAAAAACTGCGAACTTCATTCGCATTCTTAGGTGCACTCCATTCGTTGATTGCTTCAACTTTAACCGGGTCCACTTCAATTTCTTGAGCAGTGATTACATGTCCAAGAAACACCACTCGATCTGGCCAAAACTCGCATTTCTTGAATTTCGCATATAACTTTTCCTTGCGAAGTGTTTCTAGCACTATTCTTAAGTGCTCAATATGTTGTTCTCTATTCTTTGAATATACAAGTATATCATCTATAAAGACTATGACGAATTGGTCAAGATACAGATGAAACACTCTATTCATCAAGTCCATGCATACTGCTGGTGCATTACTTAACCCAAATGGCATTACTACAAACTCATAATGTCCATATCGAGTTCTAAATGCCGTTTTTGGGATATCACTCTCTTTAATTTTTAACTGATGATATCCGGATCTCAAGTCAATCTTAGATAAAGTGTTGGCACCTCTCAACTGATCGAACAAATCTTCAATCCTCGGTAACGGGTACTTGTTCTTCACTGTGAGTCGATTAAGTTCTCTATAATCAATACATATTCTAAGTGACCCGTCTTTTTTCTTTACAAACAGAACTGGTGCTCCCCACGGTGACACACTAGGTCTAATAAATTCCAAATCCAAAAGTTCTTGTATTTGCGCCTTTAACTTTTGTAACTCCTTTGCGCCATCCTATAGGGTGCCTTAGATATAGGTGTTGCCCCAGGTACCAAATCTATTCCAAATTCAACCTGGCGATCTGGAGGAATTCCCGGCAAATCCTTTGGGAATACATCCAAAAATTCTTGTACAATTGGTACTTCATTAGATGTCACTTCAACTGTCGAAATATCTACTAAACTCACTAGATATCCTTGACAATTTTTCTTTTTCAACATCTTTCTTGCCTTCATTGTTGATATCACTCGTGATACTGCCTTAGACTTAATCCCATAAAATTTTATCTCATCATTTCCTGGCAGTTTGAATATTATCTATTTCTCTTGACACTTAATGTCTGCCTGATATCTACTAAGCCAATTCATACTTACGATTACATCAAAATCCTTCATCTTAATTATGTATAGATCAGCTTTAAGATATTTTTCCCCTATATTCACTTCAACATCCTTATTTACTGAGTCAGTAGTTATCGAATTTCCAGATGGCAAGCCAACCTCAAGGGGTTCACTTACTCTAGCACTCTTATGTCCTAATATAACATGAAATTTGGGAGATAAAAATGAATGAGTGGCACCAGTGTTGAAAAGTACAAGAGCAGGTATTCCAGAGATGGTTAGCATACCTGACATTGTACCCGGGTTCTGATCAACTTTTTCCTGGGTCATAGCATACATTCGAGCTCTACCTCCAGATGTTTGTTATTTTCTTTCCCGCTTAGCTTTTAAAAGAGGACAATTAGAGACTTCATGTCCTGGATTCTTACACTTGAAGCATTTTTCTTGTCAAGCTAAACATTCTCCAAAATGATTCTTCTTGCATTTTGGGCAAGATGGCCTGTCTGCTTGCATAGTTGGGCGTGCATTTCCATCAGTCTTTATCTGTTTATTTTGATTTTGATTTTTATTATGTTTTGCCCCCCGTCCCATTTTCTTTTCTCAAGTAAAACAACAAACTTTAGCTCCTCTTCGTCCCCAGCAAAACTTGCCTCCACCTCATGAGCCCTTCTCACCATCACCGAGTACTCCAAATCTCCTAGAGCAGATAATATTCCTGATAATTATGCTCGAAGTCCCCTTCTGAACCTAAGAGCCTTTTTCAAATCAGTATCCACTAGGTGTGGAGCAAACCGACTTGGTTGATTGAACTGTCTCTCATACTCTGTGACAGTCAAGTTTCTTTGTTTAAAGTTAAGAAATTCTGTCGCCTTTTTGTCCCGATATGATTATGGGAAAAACTTTTCCATTACAATCACTTTGAACTCATTCCATGTTAAAGCATTCCGCTCTTCTTCAGTCTTAGTCCTCCAATATCCTTCCCACCAATGATCGGCATCTTCGGTGAGTTGGAAGGCAGCACATACGACTCTCTGTTCATCACAGGTACCAATAAGTCGAAAAATTCTCTCTAGCGATCGAAACCATTCTTCTACTACTGTCAGGCCATCACGTCCATTGAATGTGGGTGGACGATAGTGGCGAAATTATTCCACGACTTTTGCGTTGTTGTTGTTGTTGTTGTCCCCGTTGTTCTGCACACCTCTGAGGAACTCAACAATTATATCTCCAGCAGTAGCAGTGGTTTGATTTCCTGTGTTAGTGGAGTTCTCACCGTTGGCTTGATTTCCACGATGGGGAGCCATATTCCTAAGGTCATACATAATGTATTTATTATTATTATTATCCCAAGTTATTAATGGATTTTGCATGAAACATCTAACTTAAAATCTAAATATCATAATATAATGGTCAATTAAATTAATATCAATGAAAGGACAACTAAGGTTTACATATGATAAGGATTTATTTATCAATTATTGCAATACATAGACCCATCCATTTCTACTGATCCATGTTTTCATCTTCCTCCGGATCTTCTTCCGGATCTTTTTCTGGATCTTCTTCTGGGTCTTCTTCCAGGTTTTCTTCCGGTTCCTCATCTTCTGCCATAGCCTCATTGTTCAAAAACTCAATCCATTTATGGTATAACCTGGCAGTAAATGTCCCGTAGTTGATTTTGGGTCGATCTTCATGCCCGTCATACTCCAATAATGAGGCATAAATCTTTTTAGCCTTGACGTTCCAAAACGAGGGTAAGCTATCAATCACTCTACGGGAGGCAGCACGTTCGTTTGGAGCGCCAATGACATTCCACACATTGTACCACAACTGGTGAATTTTAACTATATATTCTCCAATACTATCTCCCTCCTCAATTTGATAGTTGAAATAATGATTGAGTCGGTTAATGGGATGGTTCGGACCCCAGTTATTGTTATTATTCTTTCTTGCAGTGTGACGAGTGCGAGTTCCTACCATCTATATATATGTTCATTTTCAACAATAAGTCTATTTTTACATATATATATATATATATATATATATATATTTTTAAAAGAAATACAAGATTTCTATTATTTAACATATAAATTGGTATTATGTTAAAGCAGAATATAATAACATGGAATACATCATGACATAAAATGAGCATACTGGTGCAATTGTATAATGTAACTTGCATTAAAAATTCTCATACCTTGAGGAGACCGACAAGATATAATGGAGGTGGATGTTATTATACCATTTTATCTTATACAAAGTTTGACTTTTATTATTATTATTATTATTTTTAAGCAAAAATTGTACATTTTAATTTTTAATTTTTTTTACAAGCCTACAAAAACGTAAATCTGCTCTGATACCACTTGTAACGACCCAACTTTATGAAATCAAAGTACTCAAAAATATTATTAAGAATACATGAATTTATAAATTCAAGTGATGCCAAAAATTATCAAAAGTTGATTTAGAATTTTTTTATTCTTTAAAAAAATATATAATAATAATAATTAATAATAATAATAATAATAATAATAATAATAATAATAATAATAATAATAATAATAATAATAATAATATTACATCTTCCAAATTAGATATCCAACAATTATTCCAAGCATAAATCGGAAAAAATTAATGACATAAATCCAAAATTTAGTCCGATCGTAATTATTTAAAATATAAATATAGCATAATTTATTCCACCATCCACATCATCATATCTTCAGCCGGATTCCTTAACCTGAAAGTCATGATAATAATAGGGGTGAACTTTATCTCGTTCAGTAGGGACGTATCTGTCAGTATTTAATATAATCATGAAAAGCATTCACATAATTACAACAAGAAATTCATTAATTTTCTCTTTTTTCTCTGACTGGCCAGTTACTGCATATAGCATTGCGGGTTCACCCCGAAGATACGTTTGATCCCGGACCCTTTTCCTGGCCCCTAACTTATATGAATTTATTCCTCTTGACATATATTGCAATTAATAAAATACGATCTTGAAACATTAAATAAAGACAAATAATATAGAAATCCCTACCTTAATAATCGCAGATATTCGATGTAGAAAAATAAACAATAAAATTCTTAATCTTCAACCCCTCCATTTTCTATATATGCTCACTAAAAATATAATCTCACACTCAAACTTTGCTCACAATTTTATAAAATTCTCTCTTAAATTTGCAGTATTTAGCTATGTTGCTCTTAGGAAATTTTCTTTGATAAAAGGCTAACAACATACCTCCTTATTTATAGGCAAATAAGATCTAATAGAAATGTATTTTTTATTACATGATTAGAGCACTTGGATTAATGGGGTGGTTGGCACAAATTTTCATCCACTCCTTTTTGATATTGGTTAGGTTATTGTCTAAGTAGTGATCCACTACAAATTAATCTATATTTATATATATATATATATATATATTTTCCTGTTATCACACATGTATTACTGATAACAAGATTCTTGATACTCCGCTTGAGATTAATGTTCGTTATTCTCCCTCTGATGGTTCTCCCTTTTCGGATCCCAGTTTATATCACACTTGTTGGCAGTTTGGTTCATCACACATTTACTCGTCCAGATATTGCACATGTTGTTCATGTGGTTAGTCAGTTTGTTACTTCTCCCTCTGCAATTCATTGGACTGCTGTTTTACGTATTCTTAGATATCTTCAGGAAACTCAGGTTTAAAGTCTTTTACTTCCGTCTAGTTCTTCTTTGGAGTTGCGTTTATACTCTGATGCTGATTGGGCTGGTGATCCTACAGATCGCAAATCTATCACTGGTTTTTGTATGTTCCTGGGTGACTCTCTCATTTCTTGGAAGAGTAAAAAATAAGATGTGGTGTCTAGATCTTCCACAGAAGCTGAGTATCATGCCATGGCAACTACTGCTTGTGAGATAGTTTGGTTACATTGGTTGCTAGCAGACAAAGACGGATCCAGGATTTTTTTATAACAGGGGCACGCAATAAATACACTTATAAATTATATAAAAAATTAATAGGTTCAAAATTAGTAAAGGCACACTTTATATAATTTTTAACCTAATTAATATATAATTTATAAAAATAAATAATAATAGTATAGAAAACAAAAAACAGATATGTATAAAACCATTATTGGATCATAGTTTGTTTTTTTATTTATCTAATTAGTATATAATTTTTAAAAACAAAAAAAATATATAATATAATTATTAAAATATGAAAAAAACTTATGGGGGCACGTGCCCCCATATTAAGAAACGTGGATCCATCTATGCTAGCAGATATGGGCGTTTCTCTTGATCGTCCCACTCCACTGCATTGTGATAATAAGAGCGCTATTCAGATTGTCCACAATACAGTTTTTTATGAGAGGACTAAACATATTGAGATTGATTGCTATATTATTCGACATTATTATCAGACTGGTATCATCACATTGCCTTTTGTCTCTTTTTCTATTCAGATTGCCGATATGTTTACCAAGGCACATTCCTTTTCGCGTTTTCGTTTCTTGTTTGACAAACTCTCAATGCTTCTTGAGGTTGCATCATGAGTTTGAGGGGGAGTGTTGAAATATAATATATATTTAGTTTCCTTATTTAAGTGCAATCCTAACATGGTTAGGATTTTAGTCCTTTTAGGGTTAGATTTCCTATTTGCCTATATAAGACTCTACTTTGTTTCTTTTGACTTTTGCTTTTGCATAATAAGAATAAAAGTATTTTATGGCTTCTTTGATTTCAACAATATTATGTATTTATTTAAAATTTGAGATTTTTCTTCGTTCGTTTGACGATGATCAGACATTTATCAAGTTTAGGGCCAGAATATTCAAATTTTCGATTAACCTAGGGCTAAAATGAATTAGAGGTTGTAAACTGAAATTCTGGAACATAGGTTGGTTTGTCATTATTTTTTTTCACTTTTGGTAAAATTTTGAAAAATTTCCAAGTTAGTTTGGACCTATTCGAACAATAATGAATGTCTAGAGCCGAAATCGAGATTATTTTTTCAAAACTAGGGACTAATTTGCAAAGGACTGAAACCTAGGGCACCTAAACTAACTCTTTTCGATAAGTCTCCAAGTCTCCAAGTCTCCAAGTCAGTTTTATCACAATATAGGCCCTCGCCTGTTAACATAGACGAACCCACATTCTTTAGTATTGGGGGCACGTGCCCCCATAACATTTTCTCTCTTATTTGCATAATTATATTATTTATTGTTTATATTTAAAATCATACATTAATTAGGTTAAAAAAACCTTATCCCCACTAATTGCATTATATATATATTTATAGGGGGAGGATTATATAGGACCCAAGCATTATATAAGTGTATATGTCCAAATCTAGACCACAAATCTACCTATTTCAATGGCTAGTATTAAAATCTGTTTAATGTTTATAAAATATTTAATAAAGTCGAAATGGAGCAAATTAGTCCATATAAAAAATAGGGGGTGGTTGACTAAATCTAGTAAATCCCATGAAAATATTAGCAGTTACCCATAATTGGTTCTATCTTACCTTACATATCATGATATTAATCTTGATAAATCAATTAAATCCCATGAAAATAGGACCAGTTGCCCACAATAGGAGCAGTTACCTGCGATTGTTTAGAATGTTGCTTAGTTGTGCATAACAATTGCTTGTGAATATGGAAAATATTGGTTATTTATTTACTGTATTTTGCGTTCTCGCATGAAATATAGTTTGATGAATAAATATTGTGATGTTATGCGGAAAAAAAAAACAATATGCTTATATAATATACTCATAATACTTGCCTATTGAGTAATTGTTGCATATAAACTACAAACACTACTAATGTAGTAATGTGTGTCTGTGTTTAAGAGAAAACAATTTGGGGGGCTGCTCATTGACGTATTAAGTACTGCTTATGTTTGCTTGTTTTATTGCTTTTTTAGCAAATTATTCAGGAACCAAACAATTGTTTATTTAGTCCATATGTTTTACTACTTATTGACGTATTAAATACTGCTTTATGTATGCTTGTTTTACTGCTTTTTAGTCAAATTGTTCATGATGCCAAAAAAAATAAAATAAAAATAAATTGTTCATGTACTCAACTATGAATAGCACACCGTATGTTATACCAAAAAACTGAACATTCATCAAAAGAAAATACGTAACTAACTCAAAACATCCCTATAGCAAACTACACATGTACGTCAACTACTCAAAACCAACCATAAACTTAAATTCAAAAAAAAAATACTACAATATTTAACCATTTGATCAAAAATAAAAAAAACATAATCGTTTCGTTATGATCTTATGTCATTCCAGCAAACTTCTTCGCCTCTCTCAAATTCAACTTCCTCTGCTCATTCATATCATCCAAACAAATTGCAGCTTCATATTTTCTTGCGACCTTCATTTTCCTACTATCTTTTGCCATTTCCAAACCAAAATCTATTAAAAAAAGTATCAGTCAATTATATGAAAAATAAGCAGAATATAAAGCATACATGAGAATTAAAACAGGCATATATATAGACATAATTAAAAGCATCAATGAGTAGTCAAAATCATGTTTAAAATATAAAAAAGCTCAATCCAAATTTAACCATATTTCACCAATTAAATATAAGCAGAATATAAAACATACATAAGCAGTAAACCAACCATATATAAGCAGTGAATATAAGAGAAAGAACAATCCTATTTAACCCATGTTTCACCTACTAATTTAAGCAGAACATATAGCATATGTACGCAATTAAACAAACTTGTATAAACATTTCTAAAAATCCCAATAAGCAGTTTCTAATACATAAAAAACATAGCAATCCTAATTAACCCCTATTTCCCGACTTTGTTTTTTCATTTAAAACATAACACTCCTAATTAATCTCAATTTCCCCACTTTGGTTTTCAATTAAAAATTAAAAACAGTAAACAGAGCCTACCTAACCAGTGAAAAAAACATAGATAAACAATATTCAGAAAATCAATAAGCATTTGCCACATACTTGAACAAAAACAGAGCAATCATTAAACCATATTTCCCTAAATTTTCTTCCTATCACATTCAAAAAAATTCACCCAAACTCCAAACTAAAATAAAACATAGCAACATCTTCAAAAATCCATGAAAAACACAAGAAAAAAATACTCTAAACAATACACCCTTAAATTCCAACAAAAACAAAACAAAAAAATAGAAATCCATAATAATAATAGGGTTTGAAAACTGCAGGAAAAACAAAAAAAATTATAAAAAATCAGAAATATTATACATAATCATATGCTTGTAAAAAAGACTAAAACCAAAAATTCTCAAAAAAAAAAAATACCGAAAACATGAAGAAAAATAGCAACCAATGGATTAATTACATCAAAGTCGTTTAAGCAAAGTTTCAAGCAAATTAGCTGTAACCAATCATTTTAAGGATTTAAAATTCCAAATCACACCAAAAAATCAACACAAAAAGGCTGGGGAAAAACCTCAAATATTACATAAATTCATGTAATAATTATAATCAAATCAACAAACAAATCATTTGCAGCCAAAAATCGCACTGTAATTTAGGAAATCTAAAACCTCATGCCTTGTTCCAAGACTCGGAGAAGACGATGTTGCCGTCGACTCAGAGAATAAGATGTTGCCATCCAGTCAACTCAGAGAAGACGATATGGCCATCGAGGAGGCGCTGTCTAATCGAAGATGGTATTGGCCGCCTCGAAGAAGTGCCGTCCAGAGAGAGGGAGATGATGAGAGGGAGCGACAATCTGTTTTCGAGAGGGAGAGAAGAATACGTGTTTCACAGAAAAGAAGACTTGGAATGAAGATATCACAATGAAACTGTATGTCAAATGAGATCCCATAATTCTAGGAACGTGAATAGGCACAACCAAAAATAACTCTCCTCTAATAATTGATATTAAGCTGGAATGACCAAAAAGTCCTTTTTTTCAATAAATTAACCATAAAAAAAACTGATTAATCTAAATCGTTTAAAAAATAACCCAACGCTCCAGATTTGGTCTCACGTACGCACATAAGTTATGTGGACTCACTGGATCCAAATCCTATATATATATATGTGTTTCTTTTATTTACTATTTATTATTTACTTTTCAAATTTATATATTAATTAGGTTAAAAAGAATAAAGTGTGTCCCCATATTTATTTTTGATATCAATTGTAATTATATTTATTTTGTGACCCCATTGTAAAAAAAATCTGGATCCGTCCTATCTGCTAATTTGACATTTTAGTTAAATCGCAAAACTTTAGAACTTAAATGACTTTTATGTAATTTTTAAAACTAGAAAAGTTGAAACTGAATTTTATCAAGTCGAGGGGCTGGAATATAAATTTTACTCAACTGAGATGAAATCTTATACATTTTATTTATAGGTTTCGAGGTTGATTTCTAGATTATCGTATGTGCTGATCAACCACAATATTTGAAACATGGGTATACAAATGGAGCTCATTAATTCGAAAATCTGACGTCTAGGGTTTTTCCTAAGACCTGGCCTTCTCTTTGAGAGGTGGCTAGGGTTTCGATGAAGGCGACGTGCCTTCTCTTTCGATCGATCGTCTACAATTTTCAGATTATCACCATGGAATTCGATCAGTTCCTTTTTCCTGAAATTGATATCAAACAAAAGAATTTCGTTTATGCTTCTACGTTTCATGCAAAACCCAGGGTTTCCTTACGCGAAGGGGATTCGATCCTTCAAGATAACCCTGCAATTTTACAGCCGATGAGTACAACGACCACCGTTTAGACGCACCCTTGCGATGGCTTTTAGACTTGTCAGATGGACGGAACGATGCGTGCGACTTCACAGATTGGGGTTTTGGAAGGAGTGAAAACAACAAACCCTAATCCTAAAGCCAATATCCACGCTGCTGCATCTGGTTCGGAGACGTACGAGATACACGCAACACAACACACAAGTAGCAGCCAACCATCCAAGGTCAACAATTTGGATGTTCATGAGGATGGCTTGCCAAATGCAAATTCGCTGCATTCCGGAGAGGAGCATCTTCGACCAATAAAAAAGGGCCAGTACTTCTCGGTGAGGATGGATGAGGAAATTTACCAACAACGGGCTGCCGAGTTACGAAATTCGCTTATTGGGCGTATGTTAGTCCAAGTGGCTACGATAATCTTTTTCGAATCAACAAGTAAATGACAAGAATGTAAATGCGGAAATTAAACAACACTCGTTGATTTATAGAGGTTCAACCCACCTAGGGCCTAATCCTCTACCACCCCAGTATCTCCGGGATGGATTTCAAAAAGAAAAAAAGATTTTATTAATTACCACAATTAATACAACACCTTGAGGATCACCACAATCCTCTTACAACACCTTCAAGGAGATTACCACAATCTTCCTTCACTACCTTTGAAGAGTACCACACTCTCCAAACACCAATCACCTAGATCACCCAAGTGTATTCTTACCACAAGAATACTCACAAGGATGTCTTGTGTTGAATGATGGACAAAATTCAAGATTACAACTCTATGAAACCAATACAAAGATTGAGTGCAAGTGTAATCAAGAATCAAAAAGCCTAGACCTCAAAGATGTGCAAGTGAAAGTACTTAGGCTATTACAACAAGAATGTAAAAATGAAAGCTTGAGCAATTTGCAGATTTGTTGTTGTGTATTTTGCTTGTATGTGTTATGTCTTGTGTCTTCAATTCATCCTCTATTTATACGAGAGTCTTCACCAACATAGGTTCCCAACATAGGCTCCTCTATCTTCACTTTTGTCTACAAAAAGAAGATCACAAGATGTAGAAATATTGTACAAAAATCAAAAGTAAATCTTGCTGTCAAACATTTCAAACAACATAACTTTGTTGTCACAAAATAGCATAGGGCGACCGGTCGACGGGGGGGGGGTGCGACCGGTCCCTGCTTGACTGGTCCCCCCTCTCTATTTTTTTTGAACCAGTACGTTCTGTTTCAATTCTATTTGCTTCAGGTACCGGTCGACGCTTTGGGCGACCGGTCGACCTCCAATATTAAAATGTTGTCTGATTTTTATCAAAAATAAACTTCAAGAAATACTCCAATAAATTAGTAAAAACATTTTAAATCACTTGGGAGTATTTGGACAACATTTATAAACATAGTTTTGGTGCAAAAACTAATTTAAACAAAACCATCAAAAGTGTTGTCCATTTTTATCGAGAAATAAATTCTAAGAAATACTCCAAAAATTAGCAAAAACATTTTAAATCATTTAGGAGTATTTGGACAACATTGTTTTGGTATAAAAACTTATTTAAACATAATCATCAAAATCTTGATAAAAACGTTTATCTAACAAACTCCCACTTTTTGATGATTACAAACCAAAACAATTTTAGGAAGTCGATTTTAAAACAAAACCAATTTTCCTGTCTAAAACAACAATCCATTATAAGCAAGATTTATCATAAGTACAAACACACAAGGATAGGAGCAAAGATTTTTCAAAATCATTTTTGCACAAGCTCCCCCTATCAATATGCATATCAAGAACAAGTATACAAACAACAACTAAAAGCTTAAAGCTTAGCTTTTACAACTTAAGCTTGACTATCATGAGCTTATAAGCTCCCCCTGTCACAAAAGCATCATTAGTCAAGTATACAATTCCATAATACATCACATGGACCAAGTATAATCCATAGCTTTTGGCTTTTAAAAGCTTTAGCTAATAGCTTTTCTTGTGAGCTTATTTACACTTCTTTGAGCTTATGAGCGTTTTTCTTGTTTCTCCGCCTTTGGAATCATCAAAAATAATGTCAGTATGATAAAAACATCATACATTTATATCAAAGTGCGCAATTTTATAGATTTATCGAGCATATTGAGCATTTAAGCTTAAATTCCGAATAAAAGGGAAAAATTGCTCATTTGATTTGTAAAAGCTCATTTGATTGATAAAACATGATCTCTATAAACTTATAAGACTTTTCAAATCAAGAGAATCATGTAGGTGATCAATTTTTCATTGAAACATTTTGTCGAACACTTGGCGTGCGTCGAATAAAACAAGAGAAATATAACTCCTTTGTGATTCGTTTAAGCCAAAAATTTTCATCACCAATTGCAATACAACAATATTCATACATCATCAATCATCATAAACATCATATTAATAAAAGAATTTCAACAAGATATCAAGATACAAGCACATTCTCAAGGGTTCAACCCAATTGAGATTAAAAGGAGAAATTCTTACCATCTAATCGGTAAAGATCAGCAATGATGATGATAATCGAGCCTCATGAAGTCCAAAATATGCAATGTATGCAAGAAAACAAATTTGAAGTGAAATTTGTGTGAAAAATGCATAGGGGACAAAAAATGAACAAAATAAGCCAAAATGGCTGAAACTGAAAACAGAAACGATTTAAACCATAAAATGGTGAGGGGCGACTGGTTGTTGGCTAGGCGGCTTCTGGCCGACGCGTCATGGGCGACTGTCGGCCTTGCCCCGTCGAGCAGATTGTTCATTCATTTTTAAAACCAAGTTTGATCCAAAAATCCGATTTTTCGCCCCTAAGTTTTAAAAACGTGCAAAATGCAAACATAAACCTCATTCAATATGCATTATGCCTAACCGAGCTCGTATATATGCAAAAGTCTCGGAAGATGGCGGTTTTGTAAAAATGTCCGCTAATTGATCTTGAGATGGTACGAAAGATATCTCAATTTTACGTTTTGAAACACAATCCCTTAGAAAATGATGTCGAATCTCAATATGTTTATTACGGTTATGATGAACCGGGTTTTGAGCAATATTTATAGCGGATATATTATCACAAAAGATAGGAACATTTTCAAAAGAAGATTTATAATCCGCTAAAGTTTGTTTCATCCAAAGAAGTTGAGTGCAACAAAATGCCGCAGAAATATATTCGGCTTCGGCCGTTGAAAGTAAAACACAATTTTGCTTCTTTGAAAACCAAGAAACTAGGCAATCGCCTAAAAATTGACATGATCCGGAAGTACTTTTCCGATCATCAATATTTCATGCATAATCCGAATCACTATAGCTTTTAAGAGAAAAATTTTCATTCTTTGGATAGAATAAACCATATTGAATAGTGCCTTTCAAATATCTAAAAATCCTTTTAACGGCACTCATATGAAATTCTTTGGGATTACTTTGAAAACGAGCACATAGGCATACGACATGAAGAATGTCTGGTCTACTAGCGGTTAAATAAAGTAAAATACCAATCATACCTCGATATTTGGATTCATCAACCGACTTGCCTTTTTCATCTTTGTCAATCTAGACATTTGTTGCTATTGGGGTAGAGACGGTTCTTCCTTCTTCAATGCCAAACTTCTTTAAAAGCTCCTTTGTATATTTGGATTGTGAAATGTATATTCCTTCTTGACATTGCTTGATTTGAAGTCCAAGGAAGAAGTTGAGCTCTCCCATCATACTCATTTCAAATTCACCTTGCATTAACTTAGAAAATTTCTTGCACAAGGATTCATTAGTAACACCAAAAATAATATCATCAACATAAATTTGCACTAATAAGCAATCTTGCCCTTTTTAAAAAAAAAGAGAGTAGTATCAACTTTACCTCTTGTAAAACCATTTTGCAAAAGAAAAGAGCTAAGTCTATCATACCATGCACGGGGTGCTTGTTTCAAACCATACAAGGCCTTTTTAAGTCTATAAACATCATTAGGCCTAGAAAAATTTTCAAACCCCGGAGGTTATTTTACATAGACTTCTTCTTGAATAATATCATTTAAAAATGCGGATTTTACATCCATTTGGTAAAGCTTGAAATTTTTAAAACAAGAATAGGCAAGTAAAATACGAATAGCTTCTAAACGTGCTACGGGTGCAAATGTTTCATCATAATCAATACCTTCTTCTTGACAATAACCTTGAGCTACTAACCTTGCTTTGTTTCGAACAATATTGCCTTGGTCATCGAGCTTGTTCCGAAATACCCATTTTGTACCAATAATGGTTTGAGATGGAGGACAAGGTATTAATTCCCAAACATCATTCCTTTCAAATTGATTCAACTCCTCTTGCATTTCTAAAAACCAATCCTCATCTTCAATGACTTCCTTAGCATTTTTAGGCTCTTTTTGAGATATAATAGCTTTCTCGGCAAATTTTCCTCTAGTCATTACTTTATCAAGGGGATCACCAATAATAAGATCTTTTGGGTGATCTCCCTTAAATTTCAATGCTACGGGAAGATTCGAAGTATCACCTTTATCTTCTTGAGGAAAATTTGAACTTGAAGGTTGATCATTTTGAGTATCATTTTGAACAATGGGTTCAACAATATCCTCTTCATCACTTTCATCATTGGGTATCCGTTCAACACCCGAAGCTTCATTGAATTTGACATGGATGGATTCTTCAACAACCCCACTAGTCTTATTGTAAACCCGATATGCTTTGCTCTTGGTTGAATATCCCATAAAAATTCCTTCATCGGCCTTAGGATCAAGTTTGTCTAATTGATCCTTAGTATTCAAAATAAAACATTTGCATCCAAATATTTTGAAATAACTAATATTTGGAGTTCTTCCTTTCCAAAGCTCATATGAAGTTCTATTCATTTTAGGACGAATATAAACTCGATTAATGACATAGCAAGCGGTACTTACGGCTCCGGCCCAAAAATATTTTGGAAGTGAAAATTCATGGAGCATGGACCGACTCATTTCTTGAAGTGTCTGATTCTTTCTTTCGGCTACTCCATTTTGTTGAGGTGTCCTTGGAGCCGAAAAATTATGACTATATCCCTTGGTTTCACAAAAGACTCTAAAGTCGCCGTCAAATTCTCCACCTCGATCACTTCGAATAGACTTAATAGTATCTTCCTTTTCATTTTCAATAAGTCTACACAACTTAACAAACTCATTAACGACATCGATTTTATTTGTAAGAAATAGAGCCCAAGTATATCTATAAAAATCATCAACTATAACAAAAGTGTAATGTTTTCCACTTAGACTTGCCGTACCAATATCCCCATACAAATCAAGATGAAGCATTTGTAGGGGTTTGGTAGTGGAAATTTCATTTTTGGGCTTAAAACTACTCTTAACTAATTTGTTCTTTTGACAAGTGTCACATAAGCCAAGATTTTCAAAATTCAATTTGGGTAGTCCTTTTACATGTTGGTTTTTGTAAATAGTTTGCAAATTTTTGTATCCAACATGCCCAAGTCGCCTATGCCATAAACTAGTTAAATCATTATTGGCGACAAGACAAGAAACATTTTGACTAACCAAATCACTTGTACAAATTTTGTAAAGATTGTCTTTTCTAATTGCTTCACAAATAATTTTATCATTTTTTGGAAATAAGGCATTTTTCTTTATTAAAAGCAACATTATAATTTGAATCACAAAGTTGGCTAACACTTATCAAATTGAACTTAAGCCCTTCTACTAAAAGAACATTACTAAGAGAGAAAGAAGAGTTACCAATTTCTCCATTTCCAAGAATTCTTCCTTTGCCATTGCCGAACATGACCCACCCTCTTCTTGGAGCTTGATGTTGGTAAAAAGTTCTCTCTTTCCGGTCATATGGCGTGAACATCCGCTGTCCACGAGCCATTTTGAATCTTCCATTGTTGTTATAGCCCCTATAACCTACAAATGAATTATTTTTAGGTACCCTATAATTTTGGGGTCCATGGGGTTAATTTTTAAGACCTTTAGGTCTCCAATAATAGCTAAAATTATTCTTCAATTTACAATTGCTAGCATAATGTCCATTCTTACCACAATAAAAACAAGTAATAATACGAGGACTACTAGCACGTACAAAGGTTGGACCTTGGTCTTTTTTCTTAAAAACATTTTGAAAAGGTTTGTAACCAAGTCCTAACTTAGAATACTCACCTCTTTGTGCATCTAAAATTTTTGTGACTTTATCCGTACTTAAATTGAATCGATGCACATCCTTTTTCAAATTTTCAATATCATTTGTGAGCGTTTGTTTTTCGGTTTCAAGAGTACGGACCATAGTAAGAGTAATATCATGAGCCTTATCAAGAGAATCATAGGAAATAAATAATTTATCTTTTTCTAGTTTAAGCTCTTTATGCTCCTTTTTCAAATTCTTGTATTTAACAATCAAATTTTGAAACTCATTTTGCAATTCATCAAAATCACATTGTAATTCATCAACTAGGGAAGAAGATGAAGCATTAGAACGTATCTCGGTATTTTCATCGTCTATGGCCATAAGACCATGTTCGGATTCTCCTTCCTCGTCGGTTGTTTCAAGTAATTCATCCCAAGTTTTGACGTCCGCATTTAAGGCCTTCTTTTTCGGAAAAGGCTTTTTCTTCTTTTGTTCCTCTTCCGCTAATTTTGGGCAATCGGCTATGTAGTGCCCAGATTTTCCGCATTTGAAACAAGAATTGTCTCTTGGCTTTCTTGATTTATTTTTGTTTACAAATTTTGCAAATTTTCTAACAAGAGCCGTCGTTTCTTCATCATCCTCATCACTAGCATAATAAACATTATTAGAAGAAGATGCTAAGCCTTTAATAATATTTTGTGTACCCGGTTTAGAGGTGGATGGTTGAGAATTTTTCCTCTCCTTGAGATATACTTCATAAATAAGGAGGTTCCCAATAAGCTCATCAAACTTGAGTGTCTCAAGATTTTGAGCTTCCGTGATTGCCGTCACCTTTTCGAACCATGAGTCGGGAAAGGCATTTAAGACTTTGCTCACCTTATCTTCTTCGGAGATGACCTTTCCAAGAGCCACAAGAGGATTGACAATGTTGTCAAGCCTTTCCACCATTTTTGATATGCTTTCACCATTATGCATATTAAAATTTTCAAAATCTTTCACAAGCATTGTTTTTCTTGCTTGCTTCACTTTCTTTGTGCCCTCATAAATGGTTTCTAATTTTTCCCAAACTTCGTGTGCCGACCGTATGCCTCTTATGCGATTATATTCGGTGGTGGTAAGAGAACAATGTAAAATGTTTAAGGCCTTACCGTTTAGAGAGAAAGCCTTCTTGTCATTTTTATCGTATTCCTTGAACGGCTTGGGAGTCGTGGTACCATCCTCCAATTTTGTTGTTGGTTGAGCAACTCCTTCAATGACCAAATTCCAAATATCAAATCCGCACCCTTGTAGAAAGCACTCCATGCGATCTTTCCAAAATGCGTAGTTGTTGGCGTCGAATAGTGGTGGCTTATTGGTGGAGGCGTCGGTGGTGAGATAAGCTTCATTCGTAGCCATGGATCTTTCCTCTTTACTCGGAACGAGCTAGCCAAAGAGTTTGGCTCTGATATCACTTGTTAGTCCAAGTGGCTACGATAATCTAGAGGGGTGGTGAATAGATTATGCCGATTTTTCGCAAATCGCCCTCTTTTTCGAATCAACAAGTAAATGACAAGAATGCAAATGCAGAAATTAAACAACACTCGTTGATTTATAGAGGTTCAACCCACCTAGGGCCTAATCCTCTACCACCCCAGTATCTCCGGGATGGATTTCAAAAAGAAAAAAAGATTTTATTAATTACCACAATTAATACAACACCTTGAGGACCACCACAATCCTCTTACAACACCTTCAAGGAGATTACCACAATCTTCCTTCACCACATTTGAAGAGTACCACACTTTCCAAACACCTATCACATATATCACCCAAGTGTATTCTTACCATAAGAATACTCACAAGGATGTCTTGTGTTGAATGATGGACAAAATTCAAGATTACAACTCTATGAAACCAATACAAAGATTGAGTGCAAGTGTAATCAAGAATCAAAAAGCCTAGACCTCAAAGATGTGCAAGTGAAAGTATTTAGGCTATTACAACAAGAATGTAAAAATGAAAGCTTGAGCAATTTGCAGATTTGTTGTTGTGTATTTTGCTTGTATGTGTTGTGTGTTGTGTCTTCAATTCATCCTCTATTTATAGGAGAGTCTTCACCAACATAGGCTCCTCTATCTTCACTTTTGTCTACAAAAAGAAGATCACAAGATGTAGAAATATTGTACAAAAATCAAAAGTAAATCTTGCTGTCAAACATTTCAAATAGCATAACTTTGCTGTCACAAAATAGCATAGGGCGACCGGTTGCCCTGTTGAAGATTTCGAACGTTTGGAAAAATTAGTGCGATCCAGGTACAGGTCGTCAGGGGGGTCGACCGGTCGACGGGGGGGTGCGACCGGTCGCCCTAGGGTGCGACCGGTCGGCCCCCTACTTGACCGGTCTCCCCTCTCTATTTTTTTGAACCAGTACGTTCTGTTTCAATTCTATTTGCTTCAGGTACCGGTCGACGCTTTGGGCGACCGGTCGACCTCCAATATTAAAATGTTGTCCGATTTTTATCAAAAATAAACTTCAAGAAATACTCCAATAAATTAGTAAAAACATTTTAAATCACCTGGGAGTATTTGGACAACATTTATAAACATAGTTTTGGTGCAAAAACCAATTTAAACAAAACCATCAAAAGTGTTGTCCATTTTTATCGAGAAATAAATTCTAAGAAATACTCCAAAAATTAGCAAAAACATTTTAAATCATTTAGGAGTATTTGGACAACATTGTTTTGGTATAAAAACTCATTTAAACATAATCATCAAAATCTTGATAAAAACGTTTATCTAACAGCGTATTGTTCTACCAAAAGGTACAAAATCATACAGCTTTCCAGACCTCAAATTGAAATCGTCTTCGGTTTGGAAACTTACTAATCCTTGGAGGTTGATTACGATGGGAAGAGTATATTTTAACATTCAGTTCGATAATTTGGAAGAAAGGAACAAAGTTTTCTCGAAGGGTTCATGACTTTTGCAACCTGGGACAATCCGCCTGATGAACTGGATTCCAGATTTCAATCCATACAAGATAAACACGTCAGTGGCTCAGGTGTGGGTTCAAATTTACGAATTAAGCTATGGATATTGGCACAAATCTCTTATTAATAAAATAGCTAGTTCCATCAGAACACATATTCAGATAGATATTCGTTCGTTGACCAGTGAAGTGGGTCTTTTTGTCCGGGTTTTCGTGGAGATGGATTTGAACAATCCGCTACAAGAGCATATTAGGGTGGAACGAGTGGGACATTGCTCCTTCATTTCTATTAGCTATGAAAATCTGACGAACTTTTGTGTTCACTGCCGGATTGTCGGACACAATATTAACCAATGTCGACAAGTGAAGACACATAAAGAAACTGTGCATACAGACAAGGGTAAATAAGAAGCTAGTTCGATTCACGGGCGTTCAGCTGTCCGTGACCAAATTAACAGACCCAAAGGGAAGACTGTGGAAACGAACTGAGTGCAAGTGAAACGCTGGATAGTGAGAAACACGGAGATGGGTTCAACTTCAACAGGCATACCAACCAATAACACATTTGATATCTTACAAGATGATACCAATATAGCACCAGACTCGGAACAGACTAATATCATTGCATCACCAACGAATGATACTAATATAATTGTTGAGAGGGATAGGGCGCAGGCTAATATAGACAGGCGTATAGTCGCATATACCCCCACGGGTGAAGTGATTTTTTCTAACTTGGATGAACATAAACATGTTTCTCTACAGCGAGCCATGGACGATATTTCAAAAACCCTTCCTATTAATGATTATGTTATCAGTACGAACAATCCGTCTGAAGGTTCCCGATAACTTTGGTCAGATATGGCGGATAAAGAAGAATAAGACAAATTGCAAGACTTCAAGGCCAAGATAGGCGACTCATCAACTATTCCAATTGTCATTCACTCATGTGATTCCTCAGAAACTATGAAGACTATGTCAATTGCGGCTCGTGGATCCTGGGCCGACATTCAACATGATACATCAGACCATGTAGAGGATACTCTAGCACGTGCTAACAAACTAATGATAATATCATTCGAAAATCCTCTAGAAATAGACACACTTCATTTAAATTGCGTTTTTAAGTTATTTTTGTTGTTTCTTTTTCTGAAATCTAATATTGTTTTCACTTTACTACCTGATCGGCTTGTGATCAGGACTTTTCCTTTATTTTTATATATTTTTTTGAATAAATACAAAATATTATTTAAAAAGAAAATATAGAGTACTACTTACAAGCCAAGTAGCTAGCTTTAAAAAAGGGGTCTCGTTAAAACCTATCAAAGTAAAACCCATTAGGAAAAACCTTTGATAGGAAAAAGAGTACCCCATAAAAGAAACAACATAAATAACTTAAAATCTCAATCGAAATGATGGACGTTTATTTCTAGAGGATTTTCGAAGGACATTGGCATGTGTTTGTGTTGCACGTGCTTGAGTATTCTTCTGATGGTCTAATGTATCATGTGAAATATCGGCCCAGGATCCTCCAGCCACAATTGCCATAGCGTTCATAGCTTCTGACAAATCACTTGCGTGAATGATAATCGGAGCAGTTGAAGAGTCACCTAACTTGGTCTTTAAAGCTTCCAATTTGTCTACACCATCTTGATCGTCTTCATCCTCCATATCTGACCAACGTTTCCAGGCAGAAACGGCCATAGCCTTGAACCCCCCAGGAGGATCATTGGAGCTAAGGACATAATCATTAAAAGGAAGGCTATTTGAAACTATTTTCATTCCACATTGCAAATTAGCCTGTCCATGTTCATCCAAACTTGGTGCCTGCGGTTGATAAGGAACCATGACTCTGTCTGTGTTGCTAAGTATATGCGAAACGTGGCCCGTGTTGGAGGTAGAGGCCTATGGGACTGATTCCCTTGCTGGATAATTGGAATAAGAATCTGCTGACTGTTGATCGGTGGTGTCATCTGAAGCGAGAGCCGCAAAATTGTTACTCGTGTGTATATCAGAAGGACAAGTGACTATTGCACCAGCATGCGTAGCTGAACCCGTATTTCCCATTGAGTCATCAATGACCTTGCCCTTGTCCTGCTGCACAGGATGGTAAACCTTTCGAGCCCTGGAGCGCCCTCGCTGCACCAAATTTGGACGAGTATTTGGTGCCTGTGAGCGTCCATGATCTGGGGACATGTGCCTTTCTGTAACCGAATTGCCTGCGTTGTTATGACGGCAAGAAGCTGTCAAATGTCCTGTAACTCCACATCTCGAGCAAACCTCAGGGAGTTTCTCATAACTGATTGACACAAATGAGCACTGGCCAATGCGTTCCACCATGATGTGATCCTCCAACGGCTTTGAAAGATCAATATCCACCAGTACCCTAACAGAATGACCCAGAGAACCATCAAGCGAGCGCTGATCAATTTGTAGGGGATTTCCAAGAGCACTGACAATCCCCATGATGTTGTTGGGGTCCCAATATTCCAAACTAATCTCGAAGATGCGGACCCAAACGCTAGCCACGGAAGTTTGCACCTTGTATGGGTTAAAATCCAGCACCCATGGAGATAGACGGATAGCCCCAGGATTAAGCCTCCAATTGGTACGTTGCTGAGCCCGAGATCGATCCTGAGCATTAAAAAATTTGACACAAAAAAAGCCCTTGCCCAAGGGAATTAATTTCCAATCATTCGTAATCCCCCATAATTCAGATAGGAGTTTATGCAAAGGCATAGTCGCCCATGGTTTGTTACCTTTCCCCAAAAGAACCCTTCCAATTAAAGAAGAAAAAATTCTGTGAGGCGTTGTTGGTAAACATTTTCATCAATAGTGACGGAATAGTAATCTCCCTTTCAAATTGGTTTAGGGATAGAATGCGATTTACCAGAAACCATTTGGGAAAATGTGTTGAAATTACTTGGGGCCTGAGAAGTAGAATCCATATGATGGGTACCTGTGACAATTTTAGCAAAAGTGTTACCAAAATTGGATTTAACATTGGGAATATGAGCCGAATGTCGAAGGCTCGTGTCATATTCGGATGCCGTTGGTGGAGAGATTCCAGCAATCTGAGGTACGTTCCTAGGATCAGAAATAGGATGTGGGCCCGTGGACTGGGATCCATTAAACCCGTTAGATGCAACCTACCGTGTGGTCCCCATCTGCGCGAAATCAGCAGCAGCAGGGAACGGAGAGGTGGACACTCCGGTCGGCGAGGAAGGTGTAGCGAGATGGATCGATGAAGTTGCTGTTACAGGCGCGCATAGAGGATGCTGCAAATGTTGTTGCTGTGTGATGGGAGGAGACAATTTAGAGTTTGAGGGAGCAGGTCGCGATGATGGGTGGAGGTAGAATTCCGGTGGGACAAGCCCGACGATCACGCGATCGTGGCCTGGGCATGCAGCATCACGAAGGATCGATGTTGACTGGTGCGTAATAGCTTTCGAAGACACGAATAACGAAGGGATTCCATAGTGAGAGACGAGCGTGGAGGCTGCTGCCGGAGAACCAGTAGTAGCGGCAACCGACGACGATGCAACTGCCATGGATGACGTGTGCGACGTGGATGGTTGTGGTGGACGAACATGAGGAGGTCTGTAGTTCGAAGTTAAACCATGGAAAAAAACCGATAAAGTCATGATGATCGTAGCCGATGGAGACGCCGACGATGGCTCCACCGGAGCGCGCTGTGCGCAGACTAGACGACGGAAAAATCGCACCCCTTCATGTTTTAGGGTTTCACTTTTAATTTGTTTTCTCTGATGTGTTACATTTAATTTTTTGATCCCACCCTCTTTTTATATATTTCCATTTACTAATTTTTTTTTATAGGTTTCGAGGTTATTTAATTTTACACGTACGAATAAATTAGAGAAATAACTACTTTTGGTCCGATAAGATTATTTTTGTCACACAAATAGTCTTACCTTTAGTAAATTAACTGTCAAACCTGTCAAATTGATAGTCAAACCTACGATTTTAGTCTCATGGCTTGAAGATAGTCTCATAAAATTATTCTTGTTATAATTCAGCTTTTTCTAAATTGTAACTTCCATTTATCACGTAACTTTATTTTTTGTTTTTTTATGTTGAGTGATTTAACCTTAACAATTTATAATTAGTTAAGAAATATAGATAAAGGTTTTCTTTGGACATGGATTAAAAGACATCGATGGACAAGATGTGTCTCCACGTTCTTACCCAAGGTACTGGTCTCACATAACCCAGTGCATGTATGTGTATATATATAAAGTTTGATTTCAAAACATAAAAAATAAAAATATAATATTTGAAAATGAAAAAATTAAAAAAATGTGAGCCAGATTAACTGTCTTTCCATGTCAAGTATGAATCTGCCTATGAAACATTGATACGAGTACGAGACATGAGTGCGATACGACATATTTTGAAATTATAAGGATAAAGGTACAGTACATTTATACAGATAAAATTATATGCTTTTATATTACTAAAGACATAGAACGTACTAATTATATTTAATTAAAAAACAATGATTCAAATATAAAAAAAATAAAATTTTATAAGTACTCGAATTGGAAATGTTATAACTAACAAAAAAAATATTGAAAATATGAGCAATAGAATAAATGTTTATGGAAAAATATCTTTCCATGTGTAGATGTATACATGAAGTATCATATCAGATACATATCCGGTATGGGTACGTCATCCTAGGAATCTGCTAATATTTATCTATTTATGATTTAACTATACAAAAATATATTTAATAGTATATTTCTAAAAATTTGAAAATGATTCCTATATTTAAAAATAATGAAATTAATTTATATTGTAAACATTTTTATTTTATTTATAGTTGAACCACATATATTTTTCAATATGTAAATATGATTTTTGTAATTATTTGTATTTTCAAAAATCAAGAAGTAATTTAAGCTAAAAAATATAGGAAAGTTGATTGTTTTTCTAAATATTTTAAGTAAGAAAATTTATTTTAATGAAATAAAAAGCATTGGAAAAACATAGTTTTTTAGTAAAATATTTTAAGGATATATATTGTTTTTAGAAAAACATTTTAAGCATATTTTAGTTTTCAAGTGTGACATTCACAATAGTAATTTTTATCATCAATAATATTAAATTTAACCAATAAAAAATAACCAGACTATTTTTGGTTAAAAATGTAACTTTAGTGTCCTATAAGACCATTTTTGTCATCAATAACATTTTTCGTTAATTTTTAAACGGACATCACACCACAATTTAAAGTTTATGTGTCTTATGGGACTATTTTTGGTTAAAAATGTAATTATGAGACTAAAAGTGAGAACAATGGGACTAAAAGCGAGAACAATGAAACTAAAATTGTCAGGTGCTCTGTCTTATGGGACCAAAAATAAAATTTTCTCGAATAAATTATGTGGTGATCATTATAATTTGTCGTACTTGATTCAAAATTTATTATTGAAATTTAGCTGCGTGCTTGGGCATGTGAGACGTTTTAAATTGTCTAAAAATACTATTATATGCAATTGGGCATGTTGATATTGTTTAATATATTGGGCTTCCAAGCTTACAAAACTGTTTCCTCGATCAATTGCCTTGAACTATATCTGTGAGTCATGATTGAATTAAATGTGCGTGTTTACATGGTAAGTATTGAGCCCTCATGAGGTGTGGATTTTTAGGGCTAGATCGAGCAGGACGTCTGCAATCTTTGCCCACTCTCCATGCTTAATCCTACTATCTTGCATTGCCCAAGGAAAATAGGTCGTAGGTAATAAATATTCTAGAATATGACATTCTTTAGATAAACATGTCCTAGCTAAAGAGATGTCAAGCTGTGTGGGAGCAATAAGGTGACATGAGTTTTGGCCATCGTGCGTGCGTGTGAAATTATTCAATAACTAAACACCTAAATTAATAAAGCGGTACAAGAGTACGATATCAATCGTAGGGCAAATTAAAAAAAGTCGTCTCTCAAGGAAGACAAAGCTGCCAAATAATTATTGTGTATCACAATAAACAAAAAATAACCCATAAACACTCTAACGAGATTTATATGATTTTAATTAACTAAGAAGAAACAAGTAAACAACCAATTAAACTCAACACAAATAAACCCAGTGAAAAGTATGGAGAAATCATCTAGGATCTCGGGCTAGTCTCATCAAACTCACAAGCAGAATATCAATCAATTAATCATGCGATTTACAATTAAGAAAATAGATATAAACTAGGCCAGTATAGATTCAGTTTACTTAATTAATTAACCAAGTTAGGTAATACATTGCTTATCCATATATAACCCCCTAAATGAATTTAATCCGATAATAATATATTCTTTCAATCTCGATTATCTTCTAAGGATAATTAATAGTTGGCCAAACAATAAATTATAAATCAAAACAATTCAATCATGCAAGACATAATCAATCAATTAATATTCATGCTTGTTGTTCGAATCAATTCATCATAATCCTACAACAAGGAATTTAATTCATGCTTGCAAATGGAATCATCAATTTAAGTGAAGGGGGAAAAGCAATCATAAACATCATCATGCAATAATATCAATCACCAAGAAATTGAAAATCAGATAGAGAAGACGAAGAAATAACATGCTTTGATCTAGCCGCAAATTAAATATCTCCGGTGGAAGAACAAACAATCTCCAATGTTGAATGGAAGGAAACATAACAAAAACTTGGGTTTAGAAGTGATAAGAACTAAAAATGTACGAAATTATGGATCCCCCAAGTCTTATTTATAAGTCTAGTGTCATATACAAGCTGAGAAAATCCTAAAAAGAAACAAAAATCAGAAATCTTGATCAACATACCACCGCTCACGACCGTGCGTCCCACTGCGCGTCCGAACACCCATTGTAGTGTCACATCCGCGCGCTCGCACCTATTTATGTGCATGATAATGCACCCGGGTTCTATGCGAGGTCCATTTGCCATTCCACCGGCATCCTTTTTCGCGTTGGTTGACCTTTTACCCATTTTTCAAGCATATTTTTCATCGCTACCAACAAAAATGACAAAAATACTCCACGTGACACAAGACACTATAAACCACACTCACTTACACGAAAATACGCACAAATACACAAACATACATGCAAAAAACACACAAAATGCAAACTACTCCGCCAAACTTAGTCTTTTGCTAGTACTCAATCAAATAGTAGCGTGTATAAGCCCAACAAGAAATATGATGTCCAATTTGAGCGTCAATTTATCTATAACACCAGGTCCTATCCACCCCGGGTTATCTCTCATCGAACACGAATCTTCATAATGGATACACTCGACTAAGGTTAATAGTTAGTCAAGGTGTTCTATACTCCTTATTAAATTTCAAATCAATGTCTAAATTAGTTGCAATCCACAAATCACGCAATCACTAGATATGAAATTTTTTTTCGCTCGATATTTTCCACTAGGTATACACTTTGGGATTTTCTCCAAAGGCTTTCAGGGTGGTTTCTCATACTCATGTCTGTGTCGCCATTTTATGTAAAGGATAAACATGGAGCCCATGAATATTCCTAGTTACTAAGCATCTCAACCAGAGGAGTATAATCCCAATTGCTCAGAAATTTTTTTATGCTTTTTTTTTACGATCACTTGATTTTCTCTATTTTGTTTTCTCGTTAGCAAAGCTAGCAATTTTGTGTACACCCACAAATCAAAATAGAGTTTTAACTTAATTCACATCAACGAAACCTCACAATTCAAGCCCCACAATCTAAACTACCATTTAACCTTCGCCTAATTCGTCTACAACGAGGGTTAATTCAAAATTTAGTCAAATCCCATATATGTATCAAGTTCACGGCGTCATTTCGTATTCGATTGTCAAATTGATATATGTTAGTCCAAGTGGCTACGATAATCTAGAGGGGGGTGAATAGATTATGCCGATTTTTCACAAATCGCCCTCTTTTTCGAATCAACAAGTAAATGACAAGAATGTAAATGCGGAAATTAAACAACACTGGTTGATTTATAGAGGTTCAACCCACCTAGGGCCGAATCCTCTACCACCCCGGTATCTCCGGGATGGATTTCAAAAAGAAAAAAAGATTTTATTAATTACCACAATTAATACAACACCTTGAGGATTACCACAATCCTCTTACAACACCTTCAAGGAGATTACCATAATCTTCCTTCACCACCTTTGAAGAGTACCACACTCTTCAAACACCTATCACCTAGATCACCCAAGTGTATTCTTACCACAAGAATACTCACAAGGATGTCTTGTGTTGAATGATGGACAAAATTCAAGATTACAACTCTATGAAACCAATACAAAGATTGAGTGCAAGTGTAATCAAGAATCAAAAAGCCTAGACCTCAAAGACGTGCAAGTGAAAGTACTTAGGCTATTACAACAAGAATGTAAAAATGAAAGCTTGAACAATTTGCAGATTTCTTGTTGTGTATTTTGCTTGTATGTGTTGTATATTGTGTCTTCAATTCATCCTCTATTTATAGGGAAGTCTTCACCAACATAGGCTCCCAACATAGGCTTCTTCTTCTTCACTTTTGTCTACAAAAAGAGGATCACAAGATGTAGAAATATTGTACAAAAATGAAAAGTAAATCTTGCTGATAATGTTTTCAAACAAAGACAATTTTTTTGTCAAAAATTACTTAGGGCGACCGGTTGCCCTGTTTAAGATTTCGAACGTTTGAAAAAAGATAGTACGATCCAGGACAGGTCGAAGGGGGGGTCGACCGATTGACTGGGGGGTGCGACCGGTCGCCCAAGGGTGCGACCGGTTGCCTCCCTACTTGACCGGTCCCCCTCTTCGTTTTTATGAGTTCAGAACGTTCTGTTTCAATATTCTTTGCTTCAGGTACTGGCCGACGCTTTGGGCGACCGGTCGACCTCCAATTTTAAATGTTGTCCGATTTTTATCAAAAATAAACTTCAAGAAATACTCCAAAAAATTTGTAAAAATATTTTAAATCACTTGGGAGTATTTTGACAACATTTATAAACATTATTTTGGTGCAAAAACCAATTTAAACAAAACCATCAAAAGTATTGTCCATCAAAAATATTTTAAATCATTTAGGAGTATTTGGACAACATTTATTAACATTGTTTTGGTATAAAAACTCATTTAAACATAATCATCAAAATCTTGATAAAAACATTTATCTAACAAACTCCCCCTTTTTGATGATTACAAACCAAAACAATTTTAGGAAGTTGATTTTAAAACAAAACAAATTTTTCGGTCAAAAACAACAAACCATTACACGCAAGATTTATCATAAGTACAAACACACAAGGATAGGAGCAAAGATTTTTCAAAATCATTTTTGCACAAGCTCCCCCTATCAATATGCATATCAAGAACAAGTATACAAACAATCAATTCAAAGCTAAAAGCTTAGCTTTTACAACTTAAGCTTGAATATCATGAGCTTATAAGCTCCCCCGTCACAAAAGCATCATTAGTCAAGTATAAAAGTCCATAATACATCACATGGACCATATATAATCCATAGCTTTTGGCTTTTAAGAGCTTTGGCTTATAGCTTTTCTTGCGAGCTTATTTACGCTTCTTTGAGCTTATGAGCGTTTTTCTTGTTTCTCCCCCTTTGGAATCATCAAAAATAATGTTAGCACGATAAAAAAATCATACAATTATATCAAAGTGCGCAATTTTATAGATTTATCGAGCATATTGAGGATTTATGCTTAAATTCCGAATAAAAGGGAAAACAATTGCTCATTTGATTTGTAAAAGCTCATTTGATTGATAAAACATGATCTCTATAAACTTATAAGACTTTTCAAATCAAGAGAATCATGTAGGTGATGAATTGTTCATTGAAGCATTTTGTCGAACACTTGGCGTGCGTCGAATAAAACAAGAGAAATATAACGCCTTTGTGATTCGTTTAAGCCAAAAATTTTCATCACCAATTTCAATACAACAGTATTCATACATCATCAATCATCATAAACATCATATTAATACAAGAATTTCAACAAGATATCAAGATACAAGCACATTCTCAAGGGTTCAACCCAATTGAGATTAAAAGGAGAAATTCTTACCATTTAATCGGTAAAGATGAACAATGATGATGATAATCGAGCCTCATGAAGTCCTAAATATAAAATGTATGCAATAAAACAAATTTTAAGTGAAATTTGTGTGAAAAAAATCGAAGGGAACCAAAATGGCTGTAATTGAAGACAAAAGCGATTTTAACCAAAAAAAGAGCTAAGGGCGACCAGTTGGGGGAGTGGGCGACCGGTCGACGTCATGGGCGACCGGGCGGCCTTCCCCCAATCAGCCCAGTGGTTCTTTCTGTTTTTCCAAAATCCGAGTTTTTAACCAAAAATCCGATTTTTCGCCCCTAAGTTTTTAAAAACGTGCAAAATGCAATCATAGACCTCATTCAATATGCATTATGCCTAACCGAGCTCGTATTGATGCAAAAGTCTCGGAAGATAGCGGTTTTGTAAAAATGTCCGCTAATTGATCTTGAGATGGTACAAATGATATCTCAATTTTTCGTTTTGAAACACAATCCCTTAGAAAATGATGTTGAATCTCAATATGTTTAGTACGGTTATGATGAACCGGGTTTTGAGCAATATTTATAGCGGATATGTTATCACAAAAGATAGGAACACTTTCAAAAGAACATTTATAATCCGCTAAAGTTTGTTTCATCCAAAGCAATTGAGTACAACAAAAAGCCGCGGCAATATATTAGGCTCTAGCCGTTGAAAGTGAAACACAATTTTGTTTCTTTGAAAACCAAGAAACTAGGCAATCGCCTAAAAATTGACATGATCCGGAAGTACTTCTCCGATCATCAATATTTCCCGCATAATCCGAATCACTATAAACTTTAAGAGAAAAAATTTCATTCTTTGGATAGAATAAACCTTATTGAATAGTGCCTTTCAAATATCTAAAAATCCTTTTAACGGCACTCATATGAGATTCTTTGGGATTGCTTTGAAAACAAGCACATAGGCACACGACATGAAGAATATCCGGTCTACTTGCTGTTAAATAAAGTAAACTACCAATCATACCTCGATATTTTGATTCATCAACCGACTTGCCTTTTTCATCTTTGTCAATCTTGACGTTTGTTGCCATTGGGATAGAGACGGTTCTTCCTTCTTCAATGCCAAATTTCTTCAAAAGCTCCTTTGTATATTTTGATTGAGAAATATAAATTCCTTCTTGGCATTGCTTAATTTGACGTCCAAGGAAGAATTTGAGCTCCCCCATCATGCTCATTTCAAATTCACCTTGCATTAACTTAGAAAATTTCTTGCACAATGATTCATTAGTAGCACCAAAAATAATATCATCAACATATTTTGCACTAATAAACAATCTTGCCCTTTTTCAAAAACAAAGAGAGTAGTATCAACTTTACCTCTTGTAAAACCAATTTGCAAAAGAAAAGAGCTAAGTCTACCATACCATGCACGAGGTGCTTGTTTCAAACCATACAAGGCCTTTTTAAGTCTATAAACATCATTAGGCCTAGAAAAATTTTCAAAGCCCGGAGGTTGTTTTACATAGACTTGTTCTTGAATAATACCATTTAAAAATGCGGATTTTACATCCATTTGGTAAAGCTTGAAATTTTTAAAACAAGAATAGGCAAGTAAAATACGAATAGCTTCTAATCGTGCTACGGGTGCAAATGTTTCATCATAATCAATTCCTTCTTCTTGACAATAACCATGAGCTACTAACCTTGCTTTGTTTCGAACAATATTGCCTTGGTCATCGAGCTTGTTCCGAAATACCCATTTTGTACCAATAATGGTTTGAGATGGAGGACAAGGTACTAATTCCCATACATCATTCCTTTCAAATTGATTCAACTCCTCTTGCATTTCTAAAAACCAATCCTCATCTTCAATGGATTCCTTAGCATTTTTAGGCTCTTTTTGAGATATAAGAGCTTTCTCGGCAAATTTTCCTCGAGTCATTACTTTATCAAGGGGATCACCAGTAATAAGATCTTTTGGGTGATTCCCTTAAATTTCAATGCTACGGGAAGATTCGAAGTATCACCTTTATCTTCTTGAGAACATTTGAGCTTGAAGGTTGATCATTTTGAGTTTCATCTTGAACAATGGGTTCAACAATATCCTCTTCATCACTTTCATCATTGGGTATCCTTTCAACACCCGAAGCTTCATTGAATTTGACATGGATGGATTCTTCAACAACCCCACTAGTCTTATTGTAAACCCGATATGCTTTGCTCTTGGTTAAATACCCCATAAATATTCCTTCATCGGCTTTAGGATCAAGTTTGTCTAATTGATCCTTAGTATTCAAAATAAAACATTTACCTCCAAATATTTTGAAATAACTAATATTTGGAGTTCTTCATTTCCAAAGCTCATATGGAGTTTTATTCATTTTAGGACGAATATAAACTCGATTAGTGACATAGCAAGCGGTACTTACGGCTTCGGCCCAAAAATATTTTGGAAGTGAAAATTCATTGAGCATGGACCGACTTATTTCTTGAAGTGTCCGATTCTTCCTTTCGGCTACTCCATTTTGTTGAGGTGTCCTTGGAGCCGAAAAATTATGACTATATCCCTTGGTTTCACAAAAGACTCTAAATTCGCTGTAAAATTCTCCACCTCGATTACTTCGAATAGACTTAATAGTATCTTCCTTTTAATTTTCAATAAGTCTACACAACTTAACAAACTCATTAACGACATCACTTTTATTTGTAAGAAACAGAGCCCAAGTATATCTAGAAAAATCATCAACTATAACAAAAGTGTATTGTTTTCCACTTAGACTTGTCGTACCAATATCCCCATACAAATCAAGATGAAGCATTTGTAGGGGTTTGGTAGTGGAAATTTCATTTTTGGGCTTAAAACTACTCTTAACTAATTTGTTCTTTTGACAAGTGTCACATAAGCCAAGATTTTCAAAATTCAATTTGGGTAGTCCTTTTACATGTTGGTTTTTGTAAATAGTTTGCAAATTTTTGTATCCAACATGCCCAAGTCGCCTATGCCATAAACTAGTTAAATCATTATTGGAGACAAGACAAGAAACATTTTGACTAACCAAATTACTTGTACAAATTTTGTAAAGATTGCCTTTTCTAATTGCTTCACAAATAATTTTATCATTTTTGGAAATAAGGCAATTTTCTTTATTAAAAACAACATTATAATTTGAATCACAAAGTTGGCTAACACTTATCAAATTGAACTTAAACCCTTCTACTAAAAGAACATTACTAAGAGAGAAAGAAGAGTTACAAATTTCTCCATTTCCAAGAATTCTTCCTTTGCTATTGCCGAACATGACCATACACTCTTCTTGGAGCTTGATGTTGGTAAAAGGTTCTCTCTTTCCAACCATATGGCGTGAACATCCGCTGTCCACGAGCCATTTTGAATCTTCCATTGTTGTTATAGCCCCTATAACCTACAAAGGAATTATTTTTAGGTACCCTATAATTTTGAAAAGGTTTGTAACCAAGTCCTAACTTAGAATACTCACCTCTTTGTGCATCTAAAATTTTTGTGACTTTATCCGTACTTAAATTGAATCGATACACATCCTTTTTCAAATTTTCAATATCATTTGTGAGCGTTTGTTTTTCGGTTTCAAGAGTACGGACCATAGTAAGAGTAATAGCATGAGCCTTATCAAGAGAATCATAGGAAGTAAATAATTTATCCTTTTCTAGTTTAAGCTCTTTATGCTCCTTTTTCAAATTCTTGTATTTAACAATCAAATTTTGAAACTCATTTTGCAATTCATCAAAATCACATTGTAATTCATCAACTAGGGAAGAAGATGAAGCATTAGAACGTACCTCGGTATTTTCATCGTCTATGGCCATACGACCATGTTCGGATTATCCTTCCTCGTCGGTTGTTTCAAGTAATTCATCCCAAGTTTTGACGTCCGCATTTAAGGCCTTCTTTTTCGAAAAAAAGGCTTTTTCTTCTTTTGTTCCTCTTCCGCTAATTTTGGGTAATCGGCTATGTAGTGCCCGGATTTTCCGCATTTGAAACAAGAATTGTCTCTTGGCTTTCTTGCTTTATTTTTGTTTACAAATTTTGCAAATTTTCTAAGAAGAGCCGCCGTTTCTTCATCATCCTCATCACTAGCATAATAAACATTATTAGAAGAAGATGCTAAGCCTTTAATAATATTTTGCGTACCCGGTTTAGAGGTGGATGGTTGAGAATTTTTGCTCTCCTTGAGATATACTTCATAAATAAGGAGGTTCCCAATAAGCTCATCAAACTTGAGTGTCTCAAGATTATGAGCTTCCGTGACTGCCGTCACCTTTTCGGACCATGAACCGGGAAGGGCATTTAAGACTTTGGTCACCTTATCTTCTTCGGAGATGACCTTTTCAAGAGCCACAAGAGGATTGACAATGTTGTCAAGCATTTCCACCATTTTTGATATGCTTTCACCATCATGCATATTGAAATTTTCAAAGTCTTTCACAGGCATTGTTTTTCTTGCTTGCTTCACTTTCTTTGTGCCCTCATAAATGGTTTCTAATTTTTCCCAAACTTCGTGTGCCGACCGTATGCCTCTTATGCGATTATATTCGGTGACAGTAAGAGAACAATGTAAAATGTTTAAGGCCTTACCGTTTAGAGAGAAAACCTTCTTGTCATTTTCATCGTATTCCTTGAACGGCTTGGGAGTCGTGGTACCATCCTCCAATTTTATTGTTGGTTGAGCAACTCCTTCAATGACCACATTCCAAATATTAAATCCGCACCCTTGTAGAAAGCACTCCATGCGGTCTTTCCAAAATGCGTAGTTGTTGGCGTCGAATAGTGGTGGCTTGTTGGTGGAGGCGCCGGTGGTGAGATAAGCTTCATTCGTAGCCATGGATCTTTCCTCTTTACTCGGAACGAGCTAGCCAAAGAGTTTGGCTTTGATACCACTTGTTAGTCCAAGTGGCTACGATAATCTAGAGGGGGTGAATAGATTATGCCGATTTTTCGCAAATCGCCCTCTTTTTCGAATCAACAAGTAAATGACAAGAATGTAAATGCGGAAATTAAACAACACTCGTTGATTTATAGAGGTTCAACCCACCTAGGGCCTAATATTCTACCACCCCAGTATCTCCGGGATGGATTTCAAAAAGAAAAAAAGATTTTATTAATTACCACAATTAATACAACACCTTGAGGATCACCACAATCCTCTTACAACACCTTCAAGGAGATTACCACAATCTTCCTTCACCACCTTTGAAGAGTACCACACTCTTCAAACACCTATCACCTAGATCACCCAAGTGTATTCTTACCACAAGAATACTCACAAGGATGTCTTGTGTTGAATGATGGACAAAATTCAAGATTACAACACTATGAAACCAATACAAAGATTGAGTGCAAGTGTAATCAAGAATCAAAAAACCCAGACCTCAAAGATGTGCAAGTGAAAGTACTTAGGCTATTACAACAAGAATGTAAAAATGAAAGCTTGAACAATTTGCAGATTTCTTGTTGTGTATTTTGCTTGTATGTGTTGTATATTGTGTCTTCAATTCATCCCCTATTTATAGGGAAGTCTTCACCAACATAGGCTCCCAACATAGGCTCCTTCTTCTTCACTTTTGTCTACAAAAAGAGGATCACAAGATGTAGAAATATTGTACAAAAATGAAAAGTAAATCTTGCTGATAATGTTTTCAAACGGCACAATTTTTGCTGTCAAAAATTACATAAGATTTCGAACGTTTGAAAAAAGATAGTGCGATCCAGGATAGGTCGAAGGGGGGGTCGACCAGTCGACTGGGGGGTGCAACCGGTCGGCTCCCTGCTTGACCGGTTCCCCTCTACGTTTTATGAGTTCAGAACGTTCTGTTTCAATATTCTTTGCTTCAGGTACCGGTCGACGCTTTGGGCGACCGGTCGACCTCCAATTTTAAATGTTGTCCGATTTTTATCAAAAATAAACTTCAAGAAATACTCCAAAAAATTTGTAAAAACATTTTAAATCACTTGGGAGAATTTTGACAACATTTATAAACATTGTTTTGGTGCAAAAACCAATTTAAACAAAACCATCAAAAGTGTTGTCCATCAAAAACATTTTAAATCATTTAGGAGTATTTGGACAACATTTATTAACATTGTTTTGGTATAAAAACTCATTTAAACATAATCATCAAAATCTTGATAAAAACATTTATCTAACAATATATACCTATTTCAGGTTGGTTAAACAACCCAAAATAAGATAACAATTGTAAGGCTAGTACAAGAAGTAACCACATGCAATCAAAATACCTATACAACGACTAATCACTCCCACAAACTTAAATCACGCAATGACCTTAATGCGTAAACTATAAGAAAAGGAGAGGGATACATCCCCGAAAAACACTATACTGTGTCAACAATTATATCAATGGTGTGAGTTGTGTTTCCTACAAAAGTCATGTGAACAGAGCAAAATAATAATATCCACGCACATGCAAACATCACACAAGCACGCAACTCACATAATTTGTTTTTTTAAAAAAAGCAGTAAAATACATGAGTTGCCTCCCAGGAGGTGATCTTTTAACGTTATTAGCTTGACGGGATCAACTGATAAAATCATGGTGGGTCATTGAGCAAGATATCTCTTACCACCTTGAAATTATAATCAAGTTGAATTGAACTTTGAACCACATCATGTTCCCGCAATAAGACATCCTTCACAGAAAAATCGACAGAGTCAACAATAAAATTATCATGCAACGCACATGATGGACTACGAGATATATCAAAAATTAAAAACGTTACAGTTGTTATCATAAATAGTTTTTTTTATTTTTGACATTAAAAATTGAAAACGTTGTATAACACTGTAATATTGCGTGCGGTGTGAAATCAAGCGTGCAGTCATGCGACCTAAGACTAATGCGCCTATAGGTGCGATGAGGTGCATCTTCTGGTCATGAAACATGTTTTTTCGAACCTAAAGACATATCTATTTCCATAGGGTGCTTAAGGCTTACAAATATCCTCCTCTGATATCTGAAATTCGCACTAATATACATAGAAGTGAAATTGAAATCATACTGCATTATCAAGCATATTGGTCTTTATTCTTCAAAAGTTTGGAATTATTCAACACTTCTTGATCGTTCATTGTGTTTTGTACTACTACTAACTTAAGAACTAAAGTCGTTGTATCTTAGAGATAATAATCTAACCGTTAAAAGCATTATACACGGGTCAATTTCATCTTGTGGAGATAGAATGTAATTCTAACTGATAAGAGTCTTTTTATTCATGTTTTATGTGTATATTTGAGTAGAATTTGAGTTATTTTATTGTTAGTTTTGTAAAGTTTTGATTGTACATAGTTCATATTACTCTGAGGTGCTTTTATTGATGTAGATTGACCATTCAGGGCTAATTTTGGTGAATTTCGGACCATGGATTCATGTCAAAACATACCGGGGGGTTTAAGGATGCAAATGCTCGAAATCCCAAGCTAAACGTGTCGTTTCAGGGCCTTTTTGGTCCAACACGGGCAGAGGGTGTTGGGCAACACGGCCGTGTTCCACCGAGAGTGAAAAACTCAAAAGGTTTGCACAAAATAGCCTCCAACACGGACTGACCGTGTTGGGAAGCATGACCGTGTCAGACTGGCTCTCTGCATGAAGAAACAGCACGACATGGCCGTGCTGGGCGACATGGCCATGTCCGGGGCACTTTTCTGCAACTTTTCCATGCGGAAATTACGGAAAACTCACCAACCAAGCTTTTTGACCACTTTTGTACACCTTTAACACCCTATTTTGCTGCAACATGTCCCCATATTCCCTCAGTTATCATATGAATACAAGAATTCACCAACCCAACAATGAATTGGAGCATTTGTTTAACAAAGGATGACATTATTAATGAGTTCTTGCACAAAAATGATGTCTATAAAAGCCAAGAGTATGAGTTGGGGGAATCATTCATTACATGTTCATTGATTCATTCTCTCTAAGTTACAAAGCAAAATACATTGATAGAATAAAAGAGAGGTAGAGTTGGAAGTTGAAGAGCATTAGAGGAGAAGGTTTGGAGCTCAACATCATCAACCAAGGAGGAAGTCTTGTGTTGGTCTTGAATAAGAGCTAAGTACACCATGTTCATTTTATTCAAATCTTCTTGTGTAGTATACTCTTTTATCAAAGCCATTTGTAGCTAAATTTCTAGTGTTTGAATGTAATGAACTCTAGAATGAATTTATGATTAAGGTTTGTATATTTTTAATAAAATCTTCATGTTTTGTGTGATTCACTTATAATATTCTTTATTCACTCGAATTGGTATATGCGCAATATTAATTTGAAGTTTATTTTTCACCGAGAAATGGAGAGATTCATGGTGAAATAGAACCTATATAAGTTAAAAGAGTTGCATGCAATCCTAGATATAGGACGACATAAATCTTCTGGATTAGGGTCAAACCTAATATGGGAATTCACAAATCGTTATAATGCAATCTTGGGGGTTTTAACTAGAAAGAGATTTCAGTTAATCAACTTGAGTTTAGGAGTTATTCGCGCTCGATAGAGGGTTTAACTTAAATCGGGAATTTCTACGTCCATGAAACATGAGATTTTATTAAAAGAGGATGATTTTTCCTAAAGGGTTTTTGGTTGTATCTTTGTCTTGTTAAATCACAAAAACATTCTAGAGGGATTTACATTCAAACACATTTCTAGCTCTTGATTTCTTATTCTAGAATCTAATTTTATTTTGATCTATTGTAAGTTGTGATTATTCTAAATTCTTTATTTTTCATTTTTAAACCAACAAAAACTCTGAAAATTGCTAGATTAGATAACAAAAAGACGATAATTATTAGTACTTACAATCCTCGTGGGAATGACACTCAGTACTTAATAATCTATACTATAAAACGATAGGTGCACTTGACTAAGGTTTTAAAGGTAGCTTTGGAGCCATCAAGTTTTTGGCGTCGTTTCCAGGGATTGTAATATTAGACAACACTTTATTTTTGTTAATATAATCATTTTTTTTATTTTACCATTGCCTTTCATCTTATTTATCTTTGTAAGTCTTAGATTACACTTATCCTCTTTATTTACCCCAGTGCAGCCTACTCGTCGCCGAATTTGAAAGCGCGAGACCGCCAGTAGCAACACAGAGGAAAGCACTAATATAGACCATGAGGAGGATATTAATGAAGGCAAGGATCCTGACATAGCGGATGAAAACAAAGAACCATGTACAACTACGCCAAGCCATTTATGGACGTCACGTCGTCTAGTATCGTGAGGCCCGCTGTTGCAGCCAATAATTTTGAGATCAAACCAAATGTTATTCAAATGGTGCAACAGTTTGTTCAATTCGGCGGCCTACCGGACGAAGATCTAAATAACCATATCGCAAATTTCCTCGAAATCTGCGATACCTTCAAAATTAATGGGGTCTCTGACGATGCCATTCGCTTACGCCTACTCCCATTTACTCTTCGGGGACGAGCTAAATAGTGGCTAAATAGTTTACCAAAAGGAACAATCACAACATGGAGCATTATGCCTGAAAAGTTCCTTTTGGAAGTATTTTCCACCGGCTAAAACCGCACGACTGAGGAATGAAATCTCTTCATTCACTCAAGAAGACGATGAGACATTGTACGACACCTGGGAAAGATTCAAAGAATTATTGCGGAAATGCCCACATCATGGCCTTCCTATTTGGATGCCAGTCCAAACATTTTACAATGGGCTACTCTCATCAACGAGGCAAATGATTGATGCGGCGGCTGGGGGAACTTTGAACAATAAAACACCAGAAGCCGCCCAAGATCTAATAGAGGGAATGACCATGAATGACTATCAATGGCAATCCATACGAGGTAAAACTAACAGAACAGTGGGTGTATACAATGCACATGCAGTGGTTACACTAGCTGCACAGGTCGAAGCTTTGGCCCAAAAAATCGACGATCTAGCGGCTCCTAAACCACCACCACCGCAAGTTTTATCTTGTGAAACTTGCGGAGAACCCCATAATCATTAGGAGTGCCCACACACAATACCGCAAGCTAAACAGGCCAATTATGTTGGGAATCAAGCCAGAAATCACCCAAATAATCCTTTCAGCAACACATACAATCCTAGGTGGCGACAACATCCTAATTTCGGTTGGGGTAATCAAGGCCAACCACGGCTTAATCCCAATCCTAATCTGCACACGCCTCCTGGATTCCAGCCAACTCAAGGCAAGCCTAACTTGGAAGAACTTATGACAGAGTTTGTGCAATCAACATATGCCCGATTCTAGGCGGTTGAAACATCCTTAAGAAACTAATAGGCATCTATCCATAATTTGGAAAACCAAATAGGCCAGATTGTGAAAATGATTTCCGAAAGGCCACAAAGGAGTGTGCCGGGTAACACTGAGCCAAACCCAAGGGAGCACGTAAAGGCAATTACCATTAGATTCCCATACGGACATGATTGTGCCAACACCCCCATGCTGAAATATGTGGTGGATGACATACCCAAGGAAAAGCTCAGGGAAATGGTTGTTGCAGAATACAAGCCCAAGATCCCCTACCTGAGTCTAACCGAAGAAGAGAGAAGGAAGGACAAATTTGGTAAGTACCTCGAATTGTTCAAATAATTACATACCAATATTCCATTTGTTCAATTGTTTCGAAGAATGCAATGGATCTAAATGACATCATTTCTGATGAAAATAAGCTTAACGAATTATCAAATGTGCAATTGAATGACAAATGTTCTTCCAATGAACTACCAAAAAAATTTAATGATCCAGGAAGTTTTATCATCCCTTGTACAACTGATGGTTTACCTGTTGATAAGGCGTGATAGGCGTGAGTTTTGCATGTATTTTGAGGCGTATTTCGAGCTATAATGATAAGTAAACATGCATTTACTCGCGTTAAATGTTACATATTCACTCCTTGTGGAAAAGATATTACACTTTGCTTATTTTGTAGGAATTTCATGATATTTGAAGCTAATTGAATAAGAATACGAGGAAAGCAAAGTGGAAACACGGAGAATTGAGTGGATATACGAAAAGTGAAGCCTAAAAGAGCGAAAGTTGAGCGTTCACGGAAAAGACAGGGAGCACACGGGTTGGGCGTGCCTCAAGACACCACCCGTGTACCCCTGTATAAGGATAATTGGAGCTGCAACATGGCGCACGGGTAGCCCATGCATGGGCGCACCACCCGTGCGCCCACAGAGAGTCGATTATTTCACGGAGTGGCGCACGGGTAGGCGTGCTCGACGCACCACCCGTGCGCCCTACGGAGAGTTGGGGTATTCCGGCGAGGGTGGCGCATGGGTAACCCATGCGTGGGCGCACCACCCGTGCGTCTGTACTGAATCCCATGTCAAAGCTTGACATTAAGCCCTAAACATGATGGGAAGTATAAAAAGGCTTTTTGGGGGACGCACACAAGGACATTCTGGCATTTTTGGGATCTACATCACAAGACAAGAGTTCAACTCTTGGAAAGAGACATCAAGGAGACAATCGGGTTGCATCGGAGCTTGAAGAACGGAGATATATCGAGAGATTGTCGACGTTCCTAAGTTTTCTTGCTTCTCTTTTAGTTTCAATCTTTTAGTTTCATTTGTAATGACTTTGAACACTTTGTGTGTAAGTTGTTTAATCATGTGTAGCTAAACTCTTGTGATTTCCGGGTTTTGAAAGTAGATTAATGAACTCTTGTTGGATGTTTTAATCTTGGTTGAAGTTATTATCTGGAAACCTATTTGAGTACTTTGAGCTTATTCTTGTTTTATCACTTGTCCAATGATTTAACATGTTTGATATATTGATTCATAATTCGAGAGATGAGTTTCAATATTAGATCTTGAGTACTTGACACGAATATTTGCATGAATCGAGAGGTTTGTGAATATTTGTGAGGACATTTGATCTTTTGTGCATTTGGGAGTTGTGTATCTTATGTTGAGTAGAGATGCTAGCATAGATATTTCAATCTACATTTTATATACATCTCGAGAGGGAGGATAAAATAGCTTTGTGATCGTCTTATAGGAATATTGATAATAACGTGGCTTGATTAAACCGGACAACAAGAGGATTATTAATTGAAACCTTAACTCGGAAATCTATTATATCATCTTGATACTCCTTTCATTTGTGTTATCTTATTCTTGTGTTTTAGTGATTTAAATTGTCATAATCTCAAATCAACAATCATCAAATTTCGATCGTCTAAATAAAAATAAGACTATCTTAGTTCAATACTTACCATATTAATTTATTAGTCTCCGTGGATATGACCTTGCTACCCTATTCTATAATGTACACCGTACACTTGCGGTGAAGCTAAAAATATAGGCGAACAAGTTTTTGGCGCCGTTGCCGGGGACTAATACAATTTTTGGTGTTAATATTGCGATAGATAGAATTATTCTTAATTTAGACATTTTTTTTTATTTTTTTTTATTTCGTTTTGGTGTGACTTTAATTCCACATTATTTGACTTGTTTCTTTTAGTTTGGTCCAGGTAGTGCATGAACACGCGCTCTAAGGCGGGGGACTTATACCGCTCATCTGCAGGAAGTTGAGGCTTTCGCAAGGAGAATCGATCTTACCACTAGGCGGTGAAAGACAACACAATTCGATAATGGGGGATTTGAATGAGTTACCAATACCACCAAACAATGGTGGAAACGAGTTATCGCGTCTGGGTTCAACAACAAGCCATTCGTGATTACTTTCGACCACAAACGAATCGTAATTACGGTGGTATTGCCCATATTCCTATCAATGCCAACAACTTCGAGTTCAAACCAAGCACTAATCAATATGGTGCAATGAGAATCGAGTTTGGGGGATTTGCAATCGAAGATCCTAACTCGCACTTTTGCGCATTTTATCCAAATATGCAATACGATCAAAATGAACGGAGTCTCGGATGACGCCATAAGATCGCGCCTATTCCCATTCTCTTTAAGGGATAAGGCGAAATTGGTTGGGTACTTTGACGCAAGCGGTGTAAGCACATGGGAGGAACTAAGCCAAAAGTTCTTGTTTAAATTCTTTCCACCGAGCAAAACTTTGCAGCTCAAAAGCGAGATTACTCAATTCCGACAGTTCGACTCAGAGCCTTTGTATGAGGCTTGGGAAAGGTTCCGGGATTTGTTACGTAGATGTCGACAACATGGATTTCCAGAGGATCAACAATTATGCTTCTTCTACAATGGTTTAATGGGACAAACGAGGGCCTTTGTTGATGCCGCGGGAGGAGCATTGTTGGCAAGGTTTCCACAAGATGCCTTGAACCTTCTTGAGAAATGGCCATGAGCGATTACCAATGGCCATCCCGAAAGATCCAATGTACAACGAGTAGCGAAATCTCGATTCGGACCTATCAAAACATTGTCGGCACAAGTAGTGGCTTTGACAACTCAATTGAGTGTATTTACGAAGGGGCGCGAAGCGGCACGAGCACGGGTAGTGAAGCTCTTCTATATCCGATGGAAGAGGTAAATTATGTGAACAACCGGAATTTCAACAATTTCCGGAATAATTCAAACCCAACGCACTACCATCCGGGGTTGAGAAATCATGAAAATTTCTCCTATGCAAATACAAAGAATGTGTTACAACCTCATAGGGATTTAATCGTCAAGTGGAGGCGGTAATGGAGGAGGCAAATTGTCGTTGGAAGATACACTCACCTCCTTCATAAATCAATCTAATGCTTTCATGAATGACACGAGGGAGCCGCCTCGATAAGCAAGACCTTAGGATGGATAAGTTAGAACAACAAGTGACAAGCTCAATAAAGAATGCGGAAACTCAAATGGGTCAATTGGTCGCAATTGTGGGGAATCAACATCAAAGGGTCAATTTCCAAGCAACACGGAGGTCAACCCGAGGGAACATTGCAATGCTATCCATGTGTGGGGTGGAAAAAGAGAATGAAGAGTCGAAAATGCTGATATTGGTGTGGCGTCAGAATCACGCACAACTCGTGTATCAATGCACGATCGATCAGGTCATGTGTGTTGTTGCCGAGCCTACCATTCAAATTGTGGAAATGATGAAACGGCGGTCAAGGCAATATGAAAGTTAAAGGAGGAACCGAGAAACAAATAGATAAACAAAAAAGAGCCAAGAAACGTGAATCGTATCCTAACTCTAATTTGCTGAAATATAATATTCCTCTTCCCTTTCCCCGATTGTTTCACAAGACTAATCTGAATAATCAATTTGCTAAATTTGTGAGCATGTTTAAAAAATTGCACATTAATGTTCCTTTTGCAGAAGCAATGAAACAAATGCCAAATTATGCAAAGTTTTTAGGGGAAGCGATGTCCAACAAGAACAAATGGGCAGAGAATGGGATTGTCAACCTGACGGAAGAATGTAGCGCACTCATACAAAGGAAAATACCGCAAAAGCTGAAAGATCCGGGGAGTTTCACTATTCCTTGTACAATAGGCGATATTTTCTTTGACAATGTACTTTGTGATCTAGGATCTAGTATCAATTTGATGCCGCTGTCCGTCCTCAGAGAGCTTGGACTCGTAGAAGTGAGACCATCCACTGTCACCCTACAACTCGCGGATAGATCACTCATACATCCAACGGGGATACTAGAAGATGTGCTCAGAAAAGTCGATAAATTCATATTCCCCGTGGATTTTCTAGTGCTAGATATGAATGAGGATTGTGACACCCCTCTTATACTTGGGCGTCCATTTTTGGCAACCGCGGAAGCACTCATAGATGTGAAGAAAGGGGAGCTTACATTACAAGTTGATGATGAGCGTATTTCATTTTCCATTTTCCGAAATGTGAAAAGACATGATGATTTTAATGGTTGTAAAACAACAACAATTGCTAATTCATGTACTCAAGCTAATAGCTTGAATAATTGTGTGCATTCTAAAGATAATATGCAGGGATTATCAATGAAGAAGAAGGAAAGGCACAAAAAGCCTGATGTTGAACCAAGAGCGTGCTCGTACCATTCGCACGATGAAGAGGAGAATACATGGATAGTTGACAAACATGGAAAACCTCCTTAAGTAATGATCAAGGGAGGTGTAAATCCAAGCGAGCGGGATTGGCATGGAAAACTGCACGATGAGGTGACAAGCCTCATTTCGCAAAGATCATAATCGGAATTAAAAGGCGTCAAGCTAGAGACGTTAAATATAGCGCTTGTTGGGAGGCAACCCAACGGTTTTTCGTGTTAATTCCATTTTTTTTGTGTGTTTAGTTTCAAAAATTTGTGTGATTTGAGTGTTTTGATATGCGAGTTTTTATTAATGAGTGTGATTTGTGTGTTTTTGTTGCATTTTTGTGTGTTTCTATTTAAAAAAAAAAAAGTATACCTAAATTGCTGTACAGGTGCGCACGGGTAGCCCGTGCGTTGGCACACCACCCGTGCGCCCTGCAGAGAGTAGAGGAATTTGCCGGGGTGGCGCACGGGTAGCCCGTGCTTCGACGCACCACCCGTGCGCCCTGCAAAAGAGGCTTAAATATGACAGTTTTTAAACTGTCATCTTCTCCCAAAACTCCCACAAATCGTGCGCCCACTACCCCAACTTCATTGCCTTCGAAATTTCTTGCAAATTCTACTCAAATTCGTCCTTTTAATCCCTCCCCCATCACAATTGCACTTCACTTTACATTGAATTCGAATTTGCTTGAAGAATTGTGAGCAAAAGCAACTAGGGTTCAAGTCATCTACTTCGAGTTTAACTTAGAGAATTCCGGTAAGAACACCGTTTCTCCTTGTGAATTCGTTGTTAATTATGTATTAAAGATCATTATAGGTGCTTATTTTGATATTTTTGCTATGAATTATGTTAATTATTCTTTGAGGCACATTATCAAACACCTTGTGGGCTTGTGTAATTGAGGAGATTTAGGATGAATTGTTGATGAATAAGGCATGGCCAATGATTGTTTAAGCTTATATTTGTCTAGAATGGCCATAATTTTTGCTTGTTTGGGGTAATTGATCGATCAAGGTAACGTGGGCATGTGAATTTGCATCACCCAATATGTTAGCTTTAATCCCCTATTTTGTTGTTGCCATTGATGATATTGGGATGTTAATGAAATGCGTTTCAGGTACAAACTCTTCATAGCCGAGCGAAGAAACCCCCAGAGTAGAAGGAGACGTGCACGCGGGACGGCACAACGCGAAGTGGCACCACCGGAGGTCGACCAAAACAGTCCAGAGGCATATGGGGTCAACTTGACAAATGCCGATGATCTTGAGCGATGGAATCGCTTGATTGGTCGCCAAATAGCTCCATCTCGCTACGCCGACAATGATTGTACCCAAACTTTAGGGATACATGAGGACGTGTGGCGTCTTTTCGCCAAGGTAGGATGGACGAACTTCATGAGCCGAAGGTGGCCGACATTTAAAAAGTATGCATTGGAGTTCTTGAGTACCGTGGAAGTACTCAAACAAGGCGGGACCTTTGAACCGTATATGATAAAGTTTCAGTTGGGAAATGTCCGTAAACAACTGTCTATGACCCAATTGAACACCATTTTCGAGGTCCCAACAACCGCTCGTACCCGCCCGATGCCTCATTATGATTAATACGAATTCTGGAGAATGCTTGTGGAAACACCACAAACGGGGCCGATGTTGTATGCCGCGCGGACCGCCAAAGCCTCATGGATCCGGAATCCAGTTTTCCGGTATATTCAATGCGTGACTGCATCCTCCGTGTTCGCCCGAGAAAATATTGGAGGGATGACGACTAAGGAACTCTATATCCTTTGGTGTATGGTCACAAACACCCCCTACAACACCGCCGTCAATTTTGCCGAGCAAATCGAACAATTAGCTAGGCGGGAAGGGGGTACGATTTATATAGGGGGCCTCATTACCCCTATTGCCCGGTATTTCAATGTCGATTTCTGAGGTTTGGAGCCTATCCCGGGCAGCACTCGGGTTAATTTGGCATCGTTGCACCATATGAAGTTCATAGCAAATGAAGACAACAGATTGGTGCTTCTACAAAAGAAAGGTGCTTCATTTCCGTTGCCTAACCTGCCATACACCACGGTCGAGACATTGACGGACACCACCAACTTCCTAATGAACTCCGACGCACACAATCGAATTACCGAGGCTATAGAGGCAAGAAAGCGTCGCAGAGTTGAAGGTTTCTTGGATGAGGAAGATATGGTGGCAGAGGAGGATGACATACATGGACGCGAAATGGGGATGGAACCTCATCACCCCCAAATCGGGTATGATATACCCGAGTCCTCACACGGAGGCGATTACCCCCGACATTCTCAAAGCGGGGATCGCCCCGGTCCTTCTCACAGTGGAGGACCCCATCACGGCGCCGATTTTCAAGACATGTTTTATGCGTTTGGGGAGAACTTGAGGCGGCAAGACGAAGAGTTGAGGCGGCAAGGAGAGGATTTGAGGCAGCATAGGGCTGATTTTCTCGCGTTCAGCGAGCAATCTGAGCGGCGTTCCGAGGAGACGTGGCAAGTGCTCCAACAGCTACAAATGTGGCATATTTCTCAAGGCCACTTCCCCACCGCCGCAGTGATGATTCAGGTATATCCCCACTTTTTGTTATTGAAATTCTATTTCTCCCCTTAGGACACTATAATTTCATTCAAGTTTGGGGGGAGAGATAGCATTTTAATACATGAAAAGTGTGGATACAAAAAAAAAAAAAAACAATTTCATGCATTTTTTGTTTTCATATAGTTGCATTAGAGCATTCTAGGTTGCATTTGCATTGGAGCAAGTTTATAGCTTTAGCACGTCTATTGCTTTAGTAGTGGTTAGAGAGTGTGTTGACCGAGCATGTTGCAACTTGTTGTTTGTGTGTTGATTGAAAATTCATATTGTTGGGATTGGATGCTGGTTATGGATTGATTGAGCCTTGAATAGATAACTTTGAGCATGTTGATATGAAAAACTTGGTGTGATGCTTTGAATTACATTTTGACAAGCCTGTGAGCTTTGAGCCTTTTCGCTTATATCTTGTGCGATCTTGTTGTAATTTGAGTGTATCATTCATGTTGATTAAAATTCTAGAACTTGCTTGGGTATCTCTGTCAAGGCCACATGTGTATGTGAATTGTGAATGTGATTAAAGGCCATCTTTGCTAGCCTTTCATGCCTTTTGCCTACCTAAAAATGTGAAAACTCCTAGTTAGCCAAGTTGAGCCTATAGCCTATTTCTTTGATAACCACAAAATTTAACCCTTGATCTTAATATATTTCCATCACCTTAAACTCGAATGTATAACGTTGAGTAAAGGGGAATGAACGAGGTTGAATGGGTGGGAATTGAAAAATAGGATAATTGGGCATACTTGGTTAAATGGAATAAAAAGAGGAAGGAAAGATGTTGAAAATGCACAAATGAAAAAGATTGAAAAGTTGATAAACTTGGGGGGCGAAGGATTGTGAATGGAGGTGATTCTCAAAAGAAAGGAAGAAATGGAGATAAATGAAGTTGATAAAAATGAGGGATGATTGGAGTAGCATATGGGATTGTAATGAAAATGATTGATATGCTCATCGGTCTATACACTCGAGTTTGAGTCACTTTATCCAAAAATTTCCTACCTAAACCAAAGAGCCTTCATTACAACCAAATGAGAAAGTCCTTTATGATTCACAAATTGCATACACTCTCGTGGCGGAGATATGAGACAAATTGCAAGCCTATGGTAATTTTACGACATCGAATTGATTTGAGCGTAAACACGTCCTATAACCTCGTGAGATGAGAGTATACACTTAACTTTGAGAGTTGGATTCAGAGCATTTCACTTTGTTTTATTTGAGGCGTGTTCTTTGATTAGATATTTGAGGCTTGATTGAGTTGTACTCAGCATTCATGACGAACAATTTGGATTTTTCGTGGATTCTCGGTGTCTTGTTGTTATCTTTATCTCCTGTTGTGCTTTATCGTGTTCTAAATATTGTTGATCGGGACGGTCAACAGTTTGAGTTTAGGGGATTTTGATAGGCGTGAGTTTTGCATGTATTTTGAGGCATATTTCGAGCTATAATGATAAGTAAACATGCATTTACTCGCGTTAAATGTTACATATTCACTCCTTGTGGAAAAGATATTACACTTTGCTTATTTTGTAGGAATTTCATGATATTTGAAGCTAATTGAATAAGAATACGAGGAAAGCAAAGTGGAAACACGGAGAATTGAGTGGATATACGAAAAGTGAAGCCTAAAAGAGCGAAAGTTGAGCGTTCACGGAAAAGACAGGGAGCACACGGGTTGGGCGTGCCTCAAGACACCACCCGTGCACCCCTGTATAAGGATAATTGAGCTTTGCATGGCGCACGGGTAGCCCCGCATGGGTGCACCACCCGTGCGCCCTCTGAGAGAGTCGATTATTTCATAGGAGTGGCGCACGGGTAGGCCGTGCTCCGACACACCACCCGTGCGCCCTATAGAGAGTTGGGGTATTCCGGCGAGGTGGCGCACGGGTAACCCGTGCGTGGCGCACCACCCCCGTGCGTCATACTGAATCCCATGTCTGCAGACATTAAGCCCTAAACATGATGGGAAGTATAAAAAGGCTTTTGGGCGCACACAAGGACATTCGGCATTTTGGGATCTACAACACAAGACAAGAGTCGACTCTTGGAAGGAGACATCAAGGAGACAATCGGGTTGCATCGGAGCTTGAAGAACGAGGAGATATATCGAGAGATTGTCGACGTTCCTAAGTTTTCTTGCTTCTCTTTTAGTTTCATTTGTAATGACTTTGAACACTTTATGTGTAAGTTGTTTAATCATGTGTAGCTAAACTCTTGTGATTTCAGGGTTTTGGAAGTAGATTAATGAACTCTTGTTGGATGTTTTAATCTTGGTTGAAGTTATTATCTGGAAACCTATTTGAGTACTTTGAGCTTATTCTTGTTTTATCACTTGGCCAATAATTTAACATGTTTGATATATTGATTCATAATTCGAGAGATGAGTTTCAATATTAGATCTTGAGTACTTGACAAGAATATTTGCATGAATCGAGAGGTTTGTGAATATTTGTGAGGACATTTGATCTTTTGTGCATTTGGGAGTTGTGTATCTTATGTTGAGTAGAGATGCTAGCATAGATATTTCAATCTACATTTTATATACATCTCGAGAGGGAGGATAAAATAGCTTTGTGATCGTCTTATAGGAATATTGATAATAACGTGGCTTGATTAAACTGGACAACAAGAGGATTATTAATTGAAACCTTAACTCGGAAATCCATTATATCATCTTGATACTCCTTTCATTTGTGTTATCTTATTCTTGTGTTTTAGTGATTTAAATTGTCATAATCTCAAAATAACAATCATCAAATTTCGATCGTCTAAATAAAAATAAGACTATCTTAGTTCAATACTTAGCATATTAATTTATTAGTCTCCGAGGATACGACCTTGCTACCCTATTCTATAATGTACACCGTACACTTGCGGTGAAGCTAAAAATATAGGCGAACAAGTTTTTGGCGCCGTTGCCGGGGACTAATACAATTTTTGGTGCTAATATTGCGATAGATAGAATTATTCTTAATTTAGACATTTTTTTTATTTTTATTTATTTCGTTTTGGTGTGACTTTAATTCCACATTATTTGACTTGTTTCTTTTAGTTTGGTCCAGGTAGTGCATGAACACGCGCTCTAGGTGGGGGGACTTAATACCGCTCATACCGGAAGTTGAGGCTTTTGCAAGGAGAATCAGTGCTACCACTAGACGGGCTGAAAGACAAAACAATCCGATAATGGGGGATTTGAATGAGTTACCAATACCACCAAACAATGGTGGAAACGACTTACCGATACTGGTTCAACAACAAGCCATTCGTGATTACTTTCGACCACAAACGAATCGTAATTACGGTGGTATTGCCCATATTCCTATCAATGCCAACAACTTTGAGCTCAAACCGGCACTAATCAATATGGTGCAACAGAATCAGTTTGGGGGATTTGCAACTAAAGATCCTAACTCGCACCTGCGCATTTTATCCAAATATGCAATACGATCAAAATGAACGGAGTCTCAGATGACGCCATAAGACTACGCCTATTGCCATTCTCTTTAAGGGATAAGGCGAGAAATTGGTTGGGTACTTTGACGCAAGGCAGTGTAAGCACATGGGAGGAACTAAGCCAAAAGTTCTTGTTTAAATTCTTTCCACCGAGCAAAACTTTGCAGCTCAAAAGCGAGATTACTCAATTCCGACAGTTTGACTCAGAGCCTTTGTATGAGGCTTGGGAAAGGTTCCGGGATTTGGTACGTAGATGTCCACAACATGGATTTCCAGAGGATTAACAGTTATGCTTCTTCTACAATGGTTTAATGGGACAAACGAGGGCCTTTGTTGATGCCGCAGCGGGAGGAGCATTGTTGGCAAGGTTTCCACAAGATGCCTTGAACCTTCTTGAGGAAATGGCCATGAACAGTTACCAATGGCCATCTGAAAGATCCAATGTACAACGAGTAGCCAAAATCTCATATTCAGACCCTATCAAAACATTGTTGGCACAAGTAGCGGCTTTGACAACTCAATTGAGTGTATTTACGAAGGGGCCAGAAGCAGGGACGAGCACGGGTAGTGAAGCTCTTCTATATCCGTTGGAAGAGGTAAATTATGTGAACAACCGAAATTTCAACAATTTCCGGAATAATTCAAACCCAACGCACTACCATCCAAGGTTGAGAAATCATGAAAATTTCTCCTATGCAAATACAAAGAATGTGTTACAACCTCATAGGGATTTAATGCGTCAAGTGGAGGCGGTAATGGAGGAGGCAAATCGTCGTTGGAAGATACACTCACCTCCTTCATAAATCAATCTAATGCTTTCATGAATGACACGAGGAGCCGCCTCGATAAGCAAGACCTTAGGATGGATAAGTTAGAACAACAAGTGACAAGCTCAATAAAGAATCTGGAAACTCAAATGGGTCAATTGGCTGCAATTGTGGGGAATCAACATCAAAAGGGTCAATTTCCAAGTAACACGGAGGTCAACCCGAGGAACATTGCAATGCTATCCATGTGTGGGGTGGAAAAGAGAATGAAGAGTCTGAAAATGTTGATATTGGTGTGACGTCAGAATCACGCACGACTCGTGTATCAATGCACGATCAGGTCGTGTGTGTTGCCGAGCCTACCATTCAAATTCAGGGAAATGACAGAAACGACGCTCAAGGCAATATGAAAGTTAAAGGAGGAACCGAGCAACAAATAGATAAACAAAAAAGAGCAAGAAACGTGAATCGTATCCTAACTCTAATTTGCTGAAATATAATATTCCTCTTCCCTTTCCCCGATTGTTTCACAAGACTAATCTGAATAATCAATTTGCTAAATTTGTGAGCATGTTTAAAAAATTGCACATTAATGTTCCTTTTGCAGAAGCAATGAAACATATGCCAAATTATGCAAAGTTTTTAGGGGAAGCGATGTCCAACAAGAACAAATGGGCAGAGAATGGGATTGTCAACCTGACGGAAGAATGTAGCGCACTCATACAAAGGAAAATACCGCAAAAGCCGTGCAATCAACAGATGCCCGATTCTAGGCGGTCGAAACATCCTTAAGAAATTAATAGGCATCTATCCATAATTTGGAAAACCAAATAGGCCAGATTGTGAAAATGATTTCCGAAAGGCCACAAGGGAGTGTGCCGGGTAACACTGAGCCAAACCCAAGGGAGCACGTAAAGACAATTACCATTAGATTCCCACATGGACATGATTGTGCCAACACCCCCATGCTGAAATATGTGGTGGATGACATACCCAAGGAAAAGCTCAGGAAAATGGTTGTTGCAGAATACAAGCCCAAGATCCCCTACCTGAGTCTAACCGAAGAAGAGAGAAGGAAGGACAAATTTGGTAAGTACCTCGAATTGTTCAAATAATTACATACCAATATTCCATTTGTTCAATCTGTTTCGAAGAATGCAATGGATCTAAATGACATCATTTCTGATGAAAATAAGCTTAACGAATTATCAAATGTGCAATTGAATGATAAATGTTCTTCCAATGAACTACCAAAAAAATTTAATAATCCGGGATGTTTTATCATCCCTTGTACAACTGATGGTTTACCTGTTGATAGGGCGCTAGTTGACTTAGGAGCTAGTATAAATGTGATGTCTTATGAAACATTCAAGCATATGGGATTAGGTGACTTAAACCTACTAGGATGGATATTCAATTAGCCGATAAATCGATTAAACATCCTAGAGGTATTATTCATGATGTGTTAGTCAATATTGATAAATTCGTGTTTCAAGTTGATTTTGTTGTTCTTGACATGCATGATGATATAGAGGTTCCCTTAATTTTAGGGCGTCCTTTCTTGGTTACGGCAAAATCAATTATTGATGTGCATGAGAAAAAATTAACTTTGAGAGTGGGGGATGAACAGGCAATTTTTAAAATTCATGTTGATATTGAAAAGGATACCACTTGTTCTTTTGTTGCTTCAATTTCTTTGCATGATGAGAAATCTAAAAATCTCTTGGAGAAAAGTTTTGTTCAAGGTGCAGGCAAACCCACGAAAAATAATCTTCTTAGGAAGGTTATATCCAAAATAGGGACCCGAAAGGTCAAAGAGCATATTTTGAACCATGAAGTTGGAGGTAGTTCTATTAAATGCCAAAGGTATTTTCATAAGTTCAAAGCTCCAACCGACTAATCTTCACATTTAGGTGAATTAGTCCAGCTATACGACTCTAAAGAAGCGCTACACGGGAGGCAACCCGATGTTTGTATGCATTTTATTTGTATTTTTTTATTTTTATTTTTATTTTTATTTCTTTCAAAAAAAAAAAACACCAGTCCTTAGAGTCATTTTCAAACCACATTTTGATTATTTTTGGGTCATGTAAAAAGAAATGGTGTGGACATCTTTCTTTGTTGTCTTAATCCAAAAATTTGAGCCTTCACGGTATTCGAGTTGTGTATTATTTATGCTTGAATAGGTATGAAGATGTTGACGAAGGTCCCGTGCTAAACAACTCAATGGTCGCTCAACATCAATTTCACTCTTGTAGTAAGGTCGTGTTTTTTTTTCCACCTCTTTTATTTTTCTTCTAGTTTCATTATTTTTTGTGTGGTTGTTCATCTCTTTCTTTCACATTGAGGACAATGTGAACCTTTAAGTTGGAGGTGGGTGCAATAACATTTTCGGAATGTTTGTGTGCTTGTTTTTATTATGAGTGTGTGTGTGTGTGTTTGTTTTAATTTTGAGTTTGTCCGCAAGAGATGTGATTTTTTTTTTAAGAAATTGAGTGTTTGCTAGTCAATAACTTGGTCCAATTATACCTTTATTAACTTGTTAATTTGTGTTTTCAATGTGAATCAATTGATTGTCTAGGATAGATTGACGTGGATGCGGGCTAAATTTTGATGAGATTTCCAACACCATAAATACTTGATGTGTTAAGGCATATACGATGATACTTAGCGCTATGAACATCCGAGAACTCATGATTTAGTAGTGGTTAACTAGTTGTTAAACCATGCTTGTGAAAAAAGAGAAAAATGAGAAAAAAAGAAAAAACAACGAAGAAAACAAATGGACCAATCGAGGTTATACTCCTCTATTTGTTGTTACTTAGTAACTAGGAGCATTCATGAGCCTCATGTTTGTCTTTTACATAAAACGGCGACACAAATATGAGTATGGGAAACCACCTTAGGAGTGTTTGAATGGAAATTCAAAATATAAACCTAGTGTAAGCATGTCTCGAAAGATCCTAAAAAAATAGAACGAAAAAAAGAAAAATGGAGAATGTATACTCCTTGACTTCTCATTCCAATAAAGTTCAAGAAGATTGGTGATATGACTAGTAGGCTAACTACAAAGATCTATGCAGTTCTTGTATTTTCATAGCATTATTGAATTGAAGTTGTTCATAACTATCAGTATTTGGGAGTGATGATTTCAAGTCTGAATAGTGCCTGCTAATATTACGGTCTTTCTTGACAGTCTATCGCTTTGCAAAACTATGTTTTTACTGAATGGTTAATTCGGGCTGTGAAGGCAAAGAACTTGACTACTTGGGTTCAATGTGTCGAAAAAAAAAGTCTTCTTTGTGTGTTGTGATTTATTGAATCCCTCGTTTTGATTTAATGTTTTGCTTGAGGACAAGCAAAGTTCAAAGTTGGAGGTGGTTTGATAAGGGTTTTTTTATGCATGTTTTATGTGTATATTTGAGTAGAATTTGAGTTATTTTATTGTTAGTTTTGTAATTTTTTGATTGTATTTAGTTTATATTACTCCGAGGTGTTTTAATTTATGTAGATTGACCATTCGAGGCTAATTTTGGTGAATTTCGGACCATGGATTCATGTCAAAACATACCGGGGGGTTTAAGGATGAAAATGCTCGAAATCCCAAGCTAAACGCGTCGTTTTGGGGTCTTTTTGGTCCAACACAGGTAGGGGGTGTTGGGCAACACGGCCGTGTTCCACCGGGAGCAAAAAACTCGAAAATTTTGCACAAAACAACCTCCAACACGGCAAAGCCGTGTTGGGGAGCACGACCGTGTCAGACTGGCTCTCTGCATGAAGAAACAAACAACACGGCCATCTTTGGGCGACATGGCCGTGTCCCGGGCACTTTTCTGCAGCGTTTCCATGCGGAAATTATGGAAAACTCACCAACCAAACTTTTTGACCCCTTTTGTACACCTTTAACACCCTATTTTGCTGCAACATGTCCCCATATTCCCTCAATTATCATATCAATACAAGATTTCACCAACCCAATAATGAATTGGAGCATTTGTTTAACAAAGGATGACATTATTAATGTGTTCCTGCACAAAAATAATGTCTATAAAAGCCAAGAGTATGAGTTGGGGGAATCATTCATTGTATATTCATTGATTCATTCTCTCTAAGTTACAAAGCCAAATACATTGAGAGAGTAAAAGAGAGGTAGAGTTGGAAGTTGAAGAGCATTAGAGGAGAAGGCTTGGAGCTCAACATCATCAACCAAGGAGGAAGTCTTGTGTTGGTCTTGAATAAGAGCTAAGTACACCATGTTCATTTCGTTCAAATCTTCTTGTGTAGTATACTCTTTTATCATAGTAATGTGTTGCTAAATTTCTAGTGTTTGAATGTGATGAACTCTAGAATGAATTTGTGACTAAAGTTTGTATGTTTTTAATAAAATCTTCATATTTTGTATGATTCACTTATATTATGCTTTATTCATTCGAATTGGTATATGTGCAATATTAATTTGAAGTTTATTTTTCACTGGGAAATCGAGAGATTCATGGTGAAATAGAACCTATATAAGTGAAAAGAGTTGCATGCAATCCTAGATATAGGACGACATAAATCTTCTGGATTAGGGTCAAATATGGGAATTCACAAATCGTTATAATGCAATCTTGTGGGTTTTAACTAGAAAGAGATTTTAGTTAATCAACTTGAGGTTAGGAGTTATTCGCGCTCAATAGACAGTTTAACTTAAATCGGGAATTTCTATGGTCCATGAAACATGAGATTTTATTAAAAGATGATGATTTTTTCTAAAGGGTTTTTGGTTGTATCTTTATCTTGTTAAATCACAAAAACATTCTAGAGGGATTTACAATCAAACACATTTCTGCAGTTTATAGAATAGGGTTAGCAAGTTCGAATCCACAGGGACTAATAAATTAATGTACTAATTACTGGATTATAATAGCCTTATTTTTATCTAGACTATTGAATTTGAGATGGATTGGTTTTATTAACACTAAAGCAGAAATTATCCTAAAATAACAAAGCAAAGAGTGGATTAAAAGATCAAGTATGAATGAATGGATTCATGGGTTGTGGTTTCAGTTAATATCCCCTTTTATTATCAGATTAATCAAACCAAAATTAAATGTATTCTTCCCTATAGACCAATCACAAAAGCAATTTACCCTTTCTCTCGAGATGCTTGTAAAAGTGTTGATTGGAATATCAATGCTAGCATCTCTATTCAACATGAGATATCCAACTCCTAAAAGATCAAAAGATTATAAAGCCTCACGAATATTCACAGACTTCTCAATCATGCAAGATATTCATGTCAAGTACTCATAGATCTAATATTGTAACTCATCTGTTCGAATTATGAATCAATATATCAAAACAAGTTAAACCAATAGCTTTTTGATAAAACAAGAATTAAAGCAAAGTACTTGAATAGGGTTGGAAACAATAACTTCAATTGCAATTAAACATCAAATAAAAGTATCCATTAACCTACTCCCAAACCCGGGAATCACAAAGTGTTTAGCCAACATAGAAAAGAAATAATTCATAGACAAATTATTAACGTTCATGTCTAACTAATAGAAAATAATGATACTATGGAATGAGTGAACTCGGGGATGATGACGATCTCTCGATCTATCTTCAATCCTCTAAGGTGTGGTTGCAGTCTTGATCGATCTCTCCGAATCTCCGGTGGAAGATTGCTCTTTTCTCTGCTTTCAAAGGCAAAAATCAGCGTCCCTTGGCTTGTGGCCGCCCCGTCCCTAGCGCACGCCCAGCCCGTGCTAGGTGCCGCAGGAAATTGTCTTTTGCTGAAGGGCGCACGGGCCGTGCGCTCACGCACGACCAGCCCGTGCGTCACCCAAACGTCCGAATTTTCTTATGTGGTCTTCATAAGAGTTGTAGCTCTCTCTCTCTCTCTCTCTCTCTCTCTCTCTCTCTCTCTCTCTCTCTCTTAGCTTTACATAGCAACTTGAATCAGCTCAATATCAATTTTGTAGAGAGAGTTATGGCCAAAATACTAAACCATGCCAGTGCTGAAAATTCCAGACGCGTTTGGACGTTCCTTGTGATAAATTCCCTTGTTGTTTGATCATCCATACTTCTTTTGACACACAAATCATTACTATGACTCTAGACTCAAAATAATTGACTTCCAATTGGGTGTAATCGCTTAATTCTTGTTGCTTCTATGTCGCAATGCTCGTATTTGTCACAAAATCACTCCAAATATCGTTGAATTCCTACAAAACGAGCAAAGCGTAATACCTTTTCCACAAAGAGAGAATATATACCATTTCATATGAGTTATTGCATGTTTATAAACCATTATAGCCATAAATATTCCCTAAAATACATGCAAAACTCACACTAAACACTTAAATCGGGAATTTCTACGGTCCATGAAACATGAGATTTTATTAAAAGATGATGATTTTTGCTAAAGGGTTTTTGGTTGTATCTTTATCTTGTTAAATCACAAAAACAATCTAGAGGAATTTACATTCAAACACATTTCTAGCTCTTGATTTCTTATTCTACAATCTACTTTTATTTTGATCTATTGTAAGTTGTGATTATTCTAAATTCTTTATTTTTGATTTTTAAACCAACAAAAACTCTGAAAATTGCTAAATTAGATAACAAAAAGACGGTAATTATTAGTACTTACAATCCTCATGGGAATGACACTCGATACTCAATAATATATACTATAAAACGATAGGTGCACTTGCCTAAGATTTTAAAGGTAGCTTTTGAGCCATCACTAATCTCGACTACATAATTGTGTTTCATATATATCCAATTACTTTTCTTGAAAACCAACACCCTTCATACCACATCCTTTTGTCTAAATATATACTGGATAGTTTTAATTAATGGCAAGATTTGACCAATTATTAATATATTAATTTATTTATAACAAATCACTACGAACGTAATTTTGTTTATTTATGCATGATTATAATATAAAGAATAAAGAGGAAAAATGAATTTTTATGTTTGTCACTTTGATGATTACAAGAGTGTATACACATACGTCTGCACACAACTTACAAGTCAAACTTTCCTATTCTATGAGAATTGCTAAGATCAAGGGATTGCCTTGATATTAGGAGATAATCAAGAGATTGTCTTGATATCAGGAGATAAAAAAGGAATACAAATAATCAATTGTTGTTTATTGTATTATGCCCCCGCAAGATGAGCTCCAGGAGAAGACTCCAATCTTGAACCGTAAATTGGTAAAGCGATAAAGGCTTTGTTAGAGCATCTACAAGTTGATCTTGAGAAGAGACATGTGCAACACGCAAAGCACCACTTTGAACTTGTTCACGAATGAAGTGGTAGTCAAGGGCTATATGTTTCATGCGAGAATGGAACACCGGATTTGAGCATAAATGAGTAGCACCAACATTGTCGCAATTGATCACTGGAGCTTGAGAAATTGTAACATCAAGTTTAGAGAGGAAATCCAACTTAATTCCGCAGCAGTGGTAGCAACTGTTCGCCAAAATTTTTTTGGTTTATATAACTGAAAGTGTACAATGTAGTTTATAGAATAATGGCAAGCAAGGTTGATTCCTCAAGGATTGATATTCAAAATACTTAGGATATAATAACATCGCATTCCAATTCTATTGAAGCGACCGAATATTGAGTAATTTTAACTAAAAATCTAAAATAAAGAATAAAAAGAAATAAATTTGCGAACCCCACAAGTATTTCCACCATCTATAAGAGCAACCTTAGGCACATAATCTAAACATGCTTCTTCAATATTAAATGCAAATAAAGTTTTAAAAACCAATTCATGTAATTCTATGAGTTCAATTTCTAAGTTAGTCTATTCCCCCTCCCGGGCGATAAATAAACAGTTGATTAATAATAATTATCGATCTCCCGATATGTTACAATTATTACTAACTCCCAAAAGATCTGTGAATTGAATGACTCCCCACAAACAGTTGTAGATCACCCGACTCGTTACATCCGTTTATGTCGGAATTCAATTTACGTCTTTGTTAGAACTCATCGTCCGAATTTTTGCACTAACAAATATGACATGCAATTTATTCCCGGCAAATAAAAGCAATTATAAATAAGCACTCGAATTCATAAAATAGAAAGCAAGAATTAATTAAGAAAATAAATAATCATATTTAACATGAATCCACAGTTTCGATTATGCCCCTAAGATCCAAAAGATATACCAAACATTGATTACAAACTTATAGACAAATTTGAATCAACATTAAGACATCGTTTAAGCACGGACAAGGATTCCTAGACATAGAAGAAAACTCCTTCTTGTTAGGATGGATTCCCCTCCTAAGCCTTCGAAGCTCTTGTGCTCCCGTAGATGCGAAAGCCTTGTGGTGTTCTTCGCGACCTAACCTTTTATTCTCAGAAGCTCTTCGATTCATTTGTTCCTGTGTTATTTTATATGTTTTCTCTGTTTGAAGTTGTATATTTTCGTGCAAGCCTTGGGTTCCTTTTATAGATGATTGGAGATATCACTTGTAGAGTTTGAGTAGGAAAATGATGCCAATTCAGCCCGAGTTACATCGCACGACCGTGTCAACCCACATGGTTGGGTCGTGCATTTGGAATTTGCTCCTGGAGTAGTCATGAAAGTTGTATCCCTTTCTCTTAGCTTTCCATATCCACTTGCATCACCTAAATATTGATTTTGTAGAGGAAGGTATGACCAAATTACTAAACCCTGCCAGTGCTGGAATCTGTTAGCGCGTTTTGACGTTTTTGAAGGAAATTCCTTTTTGTTTTACCGTCTATGCTTTTTTCCTTCATATATTTGCTCGTATCGTAGCTTTTTATCTATATTTTGGAACGTAATATCTCTTTTTATCCAATTTAGCTCCATTTCCTGTAAGAAATTACAAGAATACGTGGTATCACACCAAACAAAGGAAACCAAGTAAAACACACTAAATATGCGTGCAAATGCATTAATTATATATTATTTTAAACCCTCAAATGCACGTATATTTTACACTCATCAAAATCCCCCAAACTTAAAGCATTGCTCGTCCTCGAGCAAATTAAGAAAAATAATATCAAGGGGTAAAAAGAACACACAATAACACCATGAACATTAAATTGCATTTGACTTCATACTTAAGAAAATAATGTAATTCATAACTAAGAAGTCATCATTCATAAACTCGGCATAATCAATACTATCTTGGGTACTCGACATCGCGACTCACAACTAGATAGTGTATCACTCGACTCTCAGACGTGTATGAATAGTATTTACGCTCAAATTCAATTCAGTAAAAGTAGAACTACCATAGGCTTCCAAATCGTCTTAACGTCTCTACCACTTTTATGTGCACAACTTAAGAATCAAAAAGGACTTTTATTAGATTGTAATGTAGGCTCTTTGGTATGGGTAGAGAAATTTGAATTAAGTGACTTGATTTGAGCAAAATAGAATTTAAGCTTACAGACTTGCAATTCACCAACCCAATTTCAACATAATATTCAATTTTTTTTCAACTCCACTCCATCATTATTTCTCCTTTTTCATTCTTTATGCCCTTTTTGCCTTTTTTTCTTTTTTTTTTCTAGCCTTTAAGCTTCCATAATTTTTTTTTGCTTTGCTCGATTTCCTCTATGTAATTTTTCAGAGATTTTCTTCTTTTTCGAGCTTCATGTATGTTTTTCATTTACCCAGATACTGCTTATCCCTATTTCTTTCGCCAACTTCCTGTCTTTTTTCATAATTTTTTCAAGAAATTTTAGGGATAAAAACATGTTTAGATTTTAAAGATCAATGTGGCTTAGAATAAAAGTTTTGGCTCAAAATTGGCTAACTAGGGAATCATGAGTTCATATGTAGGCTTTTTAGGCTAAGTAGGCTAAACAAATATGACCTTAAATCATTTTCAAAACTTGCACACACACATGGCTTCAATGAAGATAGCAGAGCAAGTTCTAGAGTTCTTACCAATCACGAATGACACGCTCAAGAAAAAATAAGTCGCATAATATATAGCAATTTAAGGCACAAAGCTCACAGGCTTGTTTTTCGCAATATGCTCAAATACCCAATTTTCTTAATAAATGCAAAGCAAATAAATAACTTTCCTCCTAACAATTTATCACATTATTCCCACAAGTATGTTATTTCATTCCATAAAATAATCATACTAAAATTATACGAGAGTTGAGCATAAAAACTTAACTAAAATCACGCACAAAAGCAATTAAACGTGCTAAAGCGGTAAACATGCTAATACAATAAAACATAAACAAACAAAAAATCGATTTTTTTTCTCAAAAATATTAATGCAAAGTGCTCTACATACAATCCTAAATGTAATGCAAAATGCAAGAAAGTACTAAATTATGCATTCTTGACAACCTCTCCAAACTTAAAATATGCTTCGTCCCGAACATAAAGAGTACTTACCTGGATCGTTCTGGTGAAGTCAGAAGCTCGTCCATCAAATTGGAAACTGGAAGAGATAATCGCACGGTCGGTTCGTGTGCAGCCACACGCCCGTGTGCATCTGTCTTTTTTTTTTTCATTTTTTTCATTTTTTTTGTTTATTTTTTTGTATTATTTTTTTTACCCTGGAATTTGTCGCGACATTTCTTGGGTTGCCTCCGAAAAATCGCTAAGATTTTCATCTTCAGTCAGCCTCAGATTTTTAACATCATATTCGTTGAACCGTGTCGGTTGAAATACTTGATCTCTTATATTTTGTACCATCCATTAGACTAATGGTGTTGCACTGTTTTCTCGGATTAAGTATCGCCTGGGAATTTGCCCTTTTGATGTTGGCCTCCTACTGCAGTTGCGATTTGGGCTTCTTGTACCTCCAAAGATTCCAATCTCGCATTCAACAAAAACGATGTTAGAAAAGAAAAAGAGAAAAAATAAAATAAAAAAATCGTAAAAAGAAAAAAAAAGAATATTTACAAAAAATATGCTTCAATTAAAATTGAACTATTTATTACTATATCTAAGTAGAATCTAATCGATCCCCGACAACGGCCCCAAAAACTTATTCGCCAAAAATATTTTGGTTCATACAACTACAAGTGCACAGTGTGGTTTATAAAATAATGGCAAGCAAGGTCGTATTCCTCAAGGTTTGATATTCGAAACACTTAGGCTATAATAACATCGCAATCCAATTTTATTGAAGCGACCGAATATTGAGTAATTTAAACTAAAATCGAAAATAAATAATAAAAAAAATAAATTTGCGAACCCCTCAAGTATTTTCACCATCTATAGGAGCAACCTTAGTCACATAATCTAAACATGCTTCTTCAATATTAAATGCAAATAAAGTTTTAAAAACCAGTTCATGCAATTCTATGGGTTCAATTCCTAAGTTAGTCTATTCCCCCTCCCGGGCGATAAATAAAAAGTTGATTAAAAACAATTGTAGATCTCCCAATACGTTACAATAATTACTAACTCTCAAAAGATCTGTTAATTGAATGACTCCCCACAAACAGTTGTAGGTCTCCCCACTTGTTACATCTGTTTATATCTGAATTCGATTTCCATCTTTGTTAGAACTCATCGTCCGAATTTTCGCACTAACAAATATGACATGCAATTTATTCCTGGAAAATAAAAGTAATTATAAATAAGCACTCGAATTTATAAAATAGAAAGCATGAATTAATTAAGAAAATAAATAATCATATTTAACATGAATCCACAGTTTCGATTATGCTCCTAAAATCCAAAAGATATGTCAAACATTGATTACAAACTCATAGACAAATTCGAATCAACATTACGACATCGTTTAAGCACAGACAAGAGTTCTTAGACATAGAAAGAAAATCCATTCTCGTTAGGATGGATTCCCCTCCTAAGCCTTCGAAGCTCCTATGCTCCCGTAGATGCGAAAGCTTTGTGGCGTTCTTCGCGACCTAGCCTTTTGCTCTCAGAAGCTCTTTGATTCCTTTGTTCCTATGTTATTTGATGTGTTTTCTCTGATTGAAGTTATATATTTTCGTGCAAGCCTTGGGTCCCTTTTATAGGTATTTGGAGAGATCACTTGTAGAGTTTGAGTAGGAAAAGGAGACTAATTCAGCCCCAGTTACATCGCACGACCGTGTTAACCCACATGGTCGGGTCGTGCGATCGAAATTTGCTTATGGAGACTTCATGAAAGTCGTAGCCCTTTCTCTTAGTTTTCCATTGCCACTTGAATCACTTCAATATCAATTTTGTAGAGGAAGGTATGGCTAAAATACGAATCCCTGCCATTGCTGGTAGTTAGCACGTTTTGACGTTTTTGAAGAAAATTCCTTTTTGTTTAACCGTCCATGCTTCGTTCCTTCATATATTTGCTCGTACCTTAGCTTTTGACTTATATTTTAGAACGTGATATCTTTTTTATCCATACTAGCTCCATTTCCTATATGAAGTTACAAGAATACACATTATCACGCCCAACAAGGGAAACCAAGTAAAACACTAAATATGCGTGAAATGCATTAATTATATATCATTTTAAACCCTCAAATGCACTTATATTTTACACTCATCAGTAACTGATCTATATTCTGCTTCTGTTGATGAACGAGAAACACTACATTGTTTCTTTGAGCTCCAAGAGATGGGGTTGCGACCAAGGTAGACAATTTAGGCACTGGTTAATGTATAATCATCTTTATTACCTGCCCAATCTGCATCAGAGAAAGCATGAAGAGCTAGAGGAGATTGACGGTGGAGAAGAAATCCATGATCGATTGTGCTGCAGAGATATCAGAGCACTCGTTTAACTGCGGCCCAATGATCAGTTGTCTGGCGGTGAATGAACTGAGAGTGTTTATTGATAGCGTAATAGATGTCAAGCGGGGTAAGAGCAAGATGTTGGAGGCTACCTATAACTGGTCTGTATTCATGGGGGTCTGTCAAGGTCGTGCCAGTGTGGAGTGATAATGTAGTTGATGTGTGGCAAGGGGTGTAGAGATAGGTTTAGCATTTGTCATTTTTGTTCGAGTGAGTAAATCAATAATGTACTTGCATTGAGACAATAGTAGACCGTGGGAGTGAGGAATGACCTCAACACCAATAAAATAACTTAATAGACCAAGATCCTTAATGGAGAATCGAGTGACTAGAAGGGTGATGATTGTTTGAAATGCCACGTCTTGATTACCAGTGATGATAATATCATCAGCATATACCAGAAGATAAATGATGGACCCATTGTGGTTGTAGATGAACAAAGATGCATCAGCATGTAAGTTGGTGAAACCAGAGTTAGTAAGAAACTGTCGTACTTAATGATACCATGCACGAGATGCTTGTTTAAGACCATATATAGCTTTGCGGAGTTGGAAAACATGAGATGGGCGATCTTTATCAATGAACCCAGGTGGTTGTTTCATGAAAACAACCTGGGGAAGATGACATTGGAGAAAAGAATTATTAACGTCAAGTTGACGTAGTGACCACTCTCGACTTAGTGATATGGAAAGCACCATGCGAACAGTAGTTGGTTTGATTACAGGACTAAATGTGTCATGATAGTCCACTCCTGGTTGTTCATGAAAGCCTTTTGCTACAAGGCGGGCCTTGTACCTGTCCACAGAACCATCAGGGTGATGTTTAATGCAAAAAATCCACTTACATCTTATGATATTTTGAGACGGTTCTGGGGAAACCAGATCCCAAGTACCATTCCGAATAAGAGCATCATACTCTTCTAATAGTCAGATGCCATTTGTGATCTTTGAGGGCTTGGGTTACACTGGTGGGTTCTATAGGGTCTTGAGGATGGAGCGGGGCATGAAGCTTAAGTTTCTGGATAGGTTTGAAAATGTTGTGTTTGGAACGGGTTATTATGGTCCGGTGAGGTATGGATGAGGATTAAGCTGGTAGAGGATGTGAGTGTGGTTGATATGGCTTTGTTGGTTGATTATTAATGGAGTCAAGAGTGATATTTGAGGGTGAATTAAGATGGTTTAGGTATGTGGTAGATCAGGAGTCTGTTGATGTGTCATTTAATTGGTCAGTGGAACTAGTCTCGTTGGCCAGATGTGTTGGATCCGCAGGCGGGGGCTGTTGGGCCAGACCTTGTTCTAATGATGTGTCAAGTGGTGCCGTATAAGTAGATGTGACATAGAGAATTGGTGAATCCCATGAGGGGGTAGTGGTAGTGTTCTTGGTGATTCTGGACTAGAAATCGAAGCAAAAGGGAATAAAGACTCTACAAACTTGACATGTGGAGACACATAAATTCTATCTGTAGTTGTATCAAGATAAAGATAAGCACTTTGAGTGGGTGAGTATCCTAAAAAGACACAAGGGACATAACGTGTTTGAAGTTTGTGCTTAGAGTATGGTCGTAACCATGGGTAACACAGGTACCCAAAAACGTGTAGTTTAGAGTAGTTTGAAGTAGATCCAAAGAGGCGTTCATAAGGAGATGCTAAGCGAAGTGTTTGAGTGGGCATGTGGTTTATGAGATAGACAGCTGTGGAAAAGGCAAATGACCAGAAATGTAGATGCATAGATGTGTGATCGAGTAAAGAGAGACCCGTTTCAACTATATGTTTGTGGCGTCATTCAGAGTACCCATTGTGCTCAGGTGTGTATGGTGGTGTTGTCGGATGAGAGATTCCATTAGTGACGAGGAAATTGACGAGAGCCTAATATTCCCCTCCATTATCAGAATATATTGTGGTGATCTTTTGTTTAAAAAAGTTCTCTACAAGAGCTTTGAATTTGACAAAGACTTCGTGTACTTGGGACTTTTTCTCCAGTGGATAAAGCCAATTATATTTAGTATAATGATCAACAAAGATGACATAATATTTGAAACCATGAATAAATGTAAGTGGTGAGGCCCACACATCAGAATATAATACTTCTAGAGGATGTGAAGACTGAATTGAAGAGACTTGGAATGCCAACTTATGACTTTTATTGCATTGGCAAACATTACAATTTGAAGTCATGGACAAAGGACTCGATAGGCTTAACTTAAAATGGGAGATCATATATTTAAGAACTTGAATTGACAGATGCCCTAATCTATTGTGCCATTCGGACGAAGTGGTCTTGGCACATGAAAAAGCAAATAAAGGTTGCAAGTTGGTGGATGAAGATGAAGAATATGGCGATGATGGCCACTCATACTGATTAGTGTAAGCATTGCATGTATTTTGGGGTATAATTTTAGCTATAATTGTCATTAAACATGCAATAACTCATGTGAAATATGTCATATTCTCCTCTTGTGGAAAAGATATTACGCTTTGCCCGTTTTGCAAAAAATTAATGATATTTCGAGTATTTCGTAGCTAATCGAAGCATTGCAATAAAGAAACATCAAGAATCAAATGCATATATGAAGTTTAGAGCTAAATCGAGAAGAAATCAGACGAATCGAGCAAGAAATGGCCATGTATGGAGCAGAACTAAGCCTTTGCAGGGACGCACGGGCAGGGCGTTCATCAACACACGACCCGTGCATCAACCCAGAGTCAGCCTGGTCGTGCTTGATGACGACGGCCGCGGCGTCTTGTCTACTGGATCACAATCAAATCGACAAAGACTTTGCCCTAGACTTTTAGAAATGTATAAAAAGACTTTTTGGGGCGCACACTAGGGGATATTCAGACATTTTGGATATAGAACACAAGACAAAGCTCTACTCTTTCAAGGAGAAATAAAGGGGAGAATCGGGTCGCATATGAGCTTGAGGATTGAAGATAAATCGAGAGATTATCGACTTTTCTAAGTTTTTCTTACTTCTTTGTATCTTAATGTTTCATTTGAACTTGACATGACATTGAACAATTTGTCTATGAGTTGTTTAAACATCATGCGTAGCTAGCTTGAATCCACATTCCTTTTTATACCATAAGCCAACTTCTTGGCGTCCTTTCAAATATCTCAAGATTCTCTTGGCTGCAGTCATGTAGCTTTCTTTTGGAGCAGATTGAAATCTTGCACATACACATACAACAAAGGTGATGTCTGGCCTGTTTGCTGTGAGATAGAGCAATGATCCAATAAGTGCTTTGTATCTTGTTTGATCTACAGCTTGCCATCCTGCATCCATATCCATTTTGATCGATGTATTCATTGGTATTTCACAGAAGACTTCTCTTCCATACCAAATTTCTTCATTAAATCTCTGGTGTATTTTGTCTGACTTATGAAGGTTCCATCATCCAGCTGTTTTACTTGGAGTCCAAGGAAGAATGTCAGCTCTCCCATCATGCTCATTTCGAATTTGCTTTGCATGAGATTTGAGAATTTATCACACAGCTCTTTGTTTGTGGATCCAAAGATTATGTCATCCACATATATTCGAACAAGCAGTATACTCTTCCTATCTTGAATTCTGAAGAGTGTTCTATCCACTTTGCCTTTTGTGAATCCGTTCTCAATTAGAAATTGTGATAATGTATCATACCATGCTCTGGGTGCCTATTTCAATCCATATAAAGCTTTCTTGAGTTTGTATACCTTATCTCCAAGAGTCTTCTGCTCAAATCCTGGATGTTGTTCAACATATACTTCTTCTTCTAATAACCCATTAAGGAATGCACTCTTTACATCCATTTGATATACAATAAAGTTCTTGTGAGCTGCATAGGCAAGAAACATTCTTATTGCTTCCAATCTTGCCACAGGAGCAAAAGTTTCATCAAAATCTATTCATTCTTCTTGGCAATACCCTTTGGCTACCAATCTTGCTTTGTTTTTCACCACAGAACCTTCCTCATTCATCTTGTTTCTGAACACCCATTTAGTGCCAATAACATTTTGATGGGTAGGTCTTTGAACCAATTCCCACACTTTGTTCCTTTCAAACTGATTTAGCTCTTCTTGCATGGCTTGAATCCAATGTGCGTCATCCAAAGCTTGTGACACATCTTTTGGCTTTATCTGTGAGATGAAGCAAGTGAATATAGCTTCTTGTTGAGTTCTGGATCTGGTTTTCACACCTTCTCTTACATCTCCAATGATTAGTTCTGGTGGATGGTCTCTCAGCCATCTTACATCAGGTTGGAGTAAGTTAGCTGGGTTGATCGTCTTTATTTGTGTTATTTTGATCAGCCTCTCTCATCATCACTTAGCTGCAGATTTTCCAGCTGTCTTTGAGATTCAGCTATCTATTCTTCATCTGGACTTATAACTCCAGCTTCAGCTTCAACATAGGGACTCTTCTGCATGGTTGGTTGATTCAGCTTATCAGCTGACTCTTCAATGTTTTTCTCCATTTACATTTGGTTCATCAAACACCACATGGATGGATTCTTTTGTAACCATTGTCCTCTTGTTGAGCACTCTGTAGGCTTTGCTTTCAGCTGAGTATCCTAAGAAGATATCTTTGTCAGCTTTAGCATCAAAAGCCTTTAAATTATCTTTGCCATTGTTATGGATGAAGCATTTGCATCCAAATATTCTAAAGTATGCAACATTTGGCTTTCTCCCTGTCCAAATCTCATAGGGAGTCTTTGTCAGCTGTCTGTTTATCATGTATCTATTTTGAGTATAGCATGCTGTGTTTATTGCTTCAGCCCAAAATCTTTTAGGCAGACCTGCTTCAGCTAACATAGTCCTTGCTGCTTCTTTGAGAGTTGTATTCCTTCTTTCTACAACTCCATTTTGCTGTGGAGTCCTTGCTGCAGATAATTCATGACCAATACCATTTTCAATACAGAGTTCCTCTATCAGATCTTATTTTGATAATGGTTTGACTCTTCTCATTTTGGATTCTCTTCATCAGCTGTGGTAGTTTCTCCAGAGTTTCTTTCTTCTTACACATGAATATTGTCCATGTATATCTTGAGTAGTCATCTACTACCACCAAGGTGTATTTCTTCTCACTTATGCTGGCTGGTTCAATTGGACCAAATAGATCCATATGTAGCAGGTGCAATATTCTTGTTGAAGAAGAACATGTCTTTTCTTTGAATGATGATTTGATCTGTTTTCCCTTCTGACATGCATCACATATACTTTCCTTCTTGTATACTGAGTCTGGAAGTCCTTCCACAAGATTACTTCTTGCAAATTTGTTAATAGTTTTGAAATTCAGGTGACTCAGCTTCTTGTGCCACAACCAACTTGATTCAGTTGTGCTCTTTGCTAGCAGACAAGAGCGTGGTGTAGCAGTTGACCAATCTACCACATACATGTTCTTTTGTCTGCATCCTTGCAACACTATTTCATTAGTTTCAGCATCCTTGATTTGGCATACACCCATATTGAATCCAACATTGTAACCTTTGTCACAGAGTTGACTTATGCTTAGCAAGTTGAAGTTGAGGCCTTCAACATATGCAACATCTGTAATTTCTAATCCCTTTTTTCTTGATGGATCCAATGCCTCTTATTTCTCCTGGAGCTTCATTCCCTCCAAATATGACTTTTGCACCTCTAAAATCCTTGAATTTTGATAAATTTTTCTTGTTTCCTGTCATGTGTCTGGAACAACTACTATCCATGTACCAGGTTCCTTGGCACTCAGCTGCTCCTTGAACCTGCAATCAAGGAAATTAGGTTTTAGGTACCCATACTTGTCTGGGTCCTAAGGGGTTAGTATTGTAAGATGATCCAACCAACCTATAGCCAAATGATTTGACTCTAAGGGGTTGCCATCTATCAGTGCCATAATCATAATTAATTTTGGCAAATTGCTTGGGGGTTCTAGGTTCATACAACTGTCTCTTTTGTCTGTATGCCTGTATATGTGTTTTGGCAATTGCCTTCTTTGGGTAGTTGTGATATCTTTGAGTGTAGTGCCTAGGTGCATATGTGTGCTGATGAAACTCTTATGCCTTTGGAATGGCCTTTGCTGAGTTCTAGGCCTTTGCCACTTAGGCTTATATTCCATAGGTCTTTGCTAATAGTTCACATTATTCCAATCAGCTTGGCTTGGGTATTTTCTACCATTCCCATCATATGTGTTTCTTTTATAGAATTTCTGAGGCTTTTGGTAGCTCTGTTTCTTCTTTACTGCAGTATCTCTGTTTGGAGTTTCTTTGAGGAACTCTATTTGGATTTCTTCTCGATTGTCCTCTCGGTATACTCAATCGGTCGTTTTCCTTTTCTTTTATAACCAAGGCCAGTTTGCTTATGATTGTGCTTTGGAATAAATGTGTGTGCATCATTTGGAGTTTTGGATTTTAGAGATACTTCATTGCTTGAAGATCCCTTTTCCAAAATCACTTTTGGAACTTGACATAGCATAGAGGAATTAAATCCTAAGCCTGTCTTGTCTCCACATTCTCTTTGACTCATAATAAGATTATCCAATGATTTAGATGCCTTAGTAAATGAGGCAATCACATTTTTGAGGTCATTCTCCCTCTTTTCTATTGCAGATATCTCTGCTATTAACTTAGCATTTTCAGCCTTTAGACTTTTATTCTCATCAGCTACTTGACTTAGAGTGATCAGCTCCTTAGTCAACTGTGAGTTTTGGCTCTTAAGTAGGCTGTTTTCCTCATTTAGTAGTGCTGTGAGGATTTAATGTGTTCAAAATCTTTCATCATTTTGCCTAATGAATCATAAAGATCGGTGGGTGATGAAGTGTGTGTGTCACAATCACTATCACTAGTATCACGAGTGTGATGAGTTAAAGTGTACCTCATCTTCTTGGTCGAGTTGGTTTTGTTCTTTAGCCATTAGACAGATCAAGGCTTCTTCTTCTTGAGTCACTTGAGTAGTCACTTCACTACTCTCCGAGTATCTTGTGTCTTTTGACTTGATCAGATCGTAGCCATTTCTGCGACCAACATTGCCTTTCTCTTTTTTCATGTCTTCTTTCTCTCAAGACTTTTCTTTCCTCTTCATTCCTGTATTTGTTGACTATAGGATACGGGCATTCAATGGCATAGTGACCAGGTTGCTGCGGTTCAAAGATAGATTTTCAACTTTTTGATCAGTTCTTTCCATCCTTGGATTGTCAGCTCTTTGATATTCAACTTTTTGATGCTCTGCTCTGTTGGGTCTTCTTTCTTCCCTTGACTTGGAGGGAGCTGAGTGTCTTGTGGAGGATTCACCTTTGCTTATTTTGTAATTGTTATTGAAGAACTTGTTAAACCTTTTAACCATCAGTGTGATCTCCTCTTGGTCAATGACTTCTTTGACCTCAGCTCTTTTGCCATCTTTAACAATTAGAGCAGCTGTTTTGGGCACATCTGTTTCCTCTACTTCTGTTTGTGAGGAGTACTTCAATTCAAAGATCTTTTAGGAGTTAGTAATAATTTTGATGGATCGGAAGACCTCAATTATTATTAATCTACTGTTTATATTCACAATAAACTATTTTAGGAATTGAACCCATAGAATTACATGAAGTGGTTTTTAAAACTTTATTCGCATTTAATATTGAAAAAACATGTTGAGATTATGTGCCTAAGGTTGCTCCTAAAGATGTTGAAAAGACTTATGGGGTGTTAGATTGTTTTTATCATGATTTTGATGATTTTATTCGTTTTTGTTCAAATGTGTTTTTAAACCAAAACAATGTCCCTAAATATTGTCTAAATATTTTCGATCATCTTAAAATGTTTTTACTATTTTCCGGAGTATTTTTTGGAGTTTATTTTCGATAAAAATTGGACAACACATTTGTTTCAGGCTCGACCGGTCGCCCTATAGGGCAACCCGTACCTGAGTTTAGTTTTGAAACAGAAAATGGGACGTAAGAAAAAAAGGAAAGGGTGGCGGTCGGCCGAGGTGGTCAACCTAAGTGAGGCGACCTGGTCGACCCGGGCGACCGTACACGGGAGCACCCTTTTGATTCAGACTTCTCTGTTTCGTAATTTCTTCAACCCCAACTGGTCACAGCTAAGGGCGACCGGTCGCACCCCCCTCCGACCGGTCCCCTTGTGTAAAAATTCGCAGTATTCAAATTCAATCTTATCTCTCTGTGACGGGTCGCACTCCACTGCTTATCAAAAACTATCCGTTGCGTTTTCAGACAACTTTTCCCTATTTTGTGGGATTGATTTCTAACAGCTATATTGATAATTTTAAATGGTTTCTTTTGCAGCAAATCACTCCCTAAGGAGGAGCCAATGTCTGGAAATGAAAGCCAAAGTCCTCTCCTATAAATAGAGGCTTCATTCAAGCAACAAGATACATCACTCTACACAAGCAAAGAGCAATCAAGCATACACTTTCATATATCTTGTTGTCTTAGCCTAAGCACTTTCACTTGCAAAAATTTGAGGTCTAGGCTTTCAATTCTTGATTACAATTGTACTCATATTGTTTCAATCATTATTGAGTTGTAATCTTTATTTTGGTCATCATTCAACACAATACATCCTTGTGAGTATTCTTGTGGTAAGAATACACTTGGGTGATCTAGGTGATAGGTGTTTGAAGGTTGTGGTAATCTTCAAGGTGTTGTAACAGGGTTGTGGTAATCCTCAAGGTGTTGTAAGAGGGTTGTGGTAATCCTCAAGGTGGTGAAAGAGGGTTGTGGTAATCCTCAAGGTGTTGTATTAATTTTTGGTAAATTAATAAAATCTTTTTTTCTTTTTGAAATCCATCCTGGATATACTGGGGTGGTAGTAGATTAGGCCCTAGGTGGGTTGAACTACTATAAATCGACGTGTGCTATTTACTTTCCGCACTTAGCATTTCATCTTTGCTTGAGTCTTTCGAAAAAGAGGGCAAAATCTGACAAACCGGGATAATCTATTCACCCTCCCTCTAGATTATTGTAGCCACTTGGACTTACAAGTGGTATCAAAGCCAAACTCTTTGGCTAGCTCGTTCCGAGTAAAGAGGAAAGATCCATGGCTACAAATGATGCTCATCTCACCACCGGCGCCTCCACCAACAAGCCACCACTATTCGACGCCAACAACTACGTATTTTGGAAAGACCGTATGGAGTGCTTCCTACAAGGGTGCGGGTTCGACATTTGGAATGTGGTCATTGAAGGAGTTGATCAACCAACCAAAAATTCTGAGGATGGCACCTTGGCTCCTAAACCTTTCAAGGAGTTTGATGAAAACGACAAAAAGGCTTTCTCTCTAAACGGTAAGGCCTTAAATATTTTGCATTATTCTTTTACCGCCACCGAATACAATCGCATAAGAGGCATAAGTTCGGCACATGAAGTTTGGGAAAAATTGGAGACAATCTATGAAGGAACTAAGAAAGTCAAGCAAGCAAGAAAGACCATGCTTGTTAAAGACTTTGAAAACTTTAACATGTATGATCGTGAAAGCATCTCCAAAATGGTGGAAAGGCTTGACAACATTGTTAATCCTCTTGTGGCCCTCGGTAAAATCATTTCCGAAGAAGACAAAGTGACCAAGGTATTGAATGCTCTTCCCGGCTCATGGTCCGAAAAAGTAACGGCAATCACGGAGGCACAAAATCTTGAGACACTCAAGTTTGATGAGCTTATTGGAAATCTCCTCATCTATGAAGTCTATCTCAAGGAGAGGAAAAATTCCAAATCATCCATAAATCAATCGGGTATGCAAACTATTCCTAAAGGTCTTGCATCTTCTTCTAATAATGCATACTATGATAATGATGATGATGATGATGAGACGGCCACACTTGTTCGAAAGTTTGCAAAATTTGTGAACAAAAATAAAGCAAGAAAACCAAGAGATAATGTTTGCTTCAAATGCGGAAAACCCGGGCACTTCATTGCCGGTTGCCCAAAGCTCGATGAAGAGGAGCAAAAGAAAAAGAAGCATTTCACGAAAAAGAAGGCTCTAAACGCGGAGGTCAAAACGTGGGATGAACTACTCGAAACAACCGACGAGGAGGAAGAAACCGAACATGGTCTCATGGCCATAGACGATGAAAATAATGAGGTACGCTCTAATTTTTCTACTTCCTCCATAGTCGATGACTTGCAATGTGATTTTGATGAATTGCAAATTGAGTTTCAAAATTTAATTATTAAATACAAGAATTTAAAAAAGGAACATAAGGAGCTTAAGGTTGAAAAAGAAAAATTATTTACATCTTATGAATCTCTAGACAAAGTTCATGCTCTTACTCTAAATAGAGTTCACTCTCTTGAAACCGAAAAGGAATTGCTCACAAAAGATATTGAATGTTTGAAAAATGATGTGCATCGTTTCAACATAAGCACGGATAAAGTCACAAAAATTTTAGATGCACAAAGAGGCGAGCATTCCAAATTGGGACTTGGTTATAAACCATTTCAAAGTGTCTTTAAGAAAAATAACCAAGGTCCAACTTTTGTACGTGCTAGTAATTCCAATACTCCTACATGTTTTTATTGTGGCAAAGTGACATTATGCTAATAATTGCAAATTGAGAAATAGCTCTAGACATGTTTGGAGACCCAAAGGTCTCAAGACTAACCCCCCATGGACCCCAAAATTATAGGGTACCTAAAAGAAATTCTTTTGTAGGTAATAGGGGCTATAACTACAATGGAAGATTCAAAATGGCTCGTGGACAGCGGATGTTCACGCCATATGACCGGGAGGAGAGAACTTTTTACAACATCAAGCTCTTAGTAATGTTCTTTTAGTTGAAGGGCTTAAGTTTAATTTGATAAGTGTTAGCCAACTTTGTGATTCAAATTATGATGTTTCCTTTAATAAAGAAAAATGCCTTATACTTAAAAATGGTGAAATTATTTGTGAAGCAAATAGAAAAGGCAATCTTTACAAAATTTGTACAAGTAATTTGGTTAGTCAAAATGTTTCTTGTTTAGTCGCCAATAATGATTTAACTAGTTTATGGCATAGGCGACTTGGACATGTTGGATACAAGAATTTGAAAAATATTTACAAAAACCAACATGTGAAAGGACTACCCAAATTGAATTTTGAGAATTTTGGCTTATGTGACACTTGTCAAAAGAACAAATTAGTTAAAAGTAGTTTTAAGCCCAAAAATGAAATTTCCACAACCAAACCCCTACAATTGCTTCACCTTGATTTGTATGGGGATATTGGTACGGCAAGTCTAAGTGGAAAACATTACACTTTCGTTATTGTTGATGATTTTTCTAGATATACTTGGGCTCTTTTTCTTACCAATAAAAGTGATGTCGTTAATGAGTTTGTTAAGTTGTGTAGACTTATTGAGAATGAAAAAGAAGACACTATCAAGTCTATTCGAAGTGATCGAGGTGGAGAATTTGATGGTGAATTTAGAGTATTTTGTGAAATCAAAGGATATGCTCATAATTTTTTGGCTCCAAGGACACCTCAACAAAATGGAGTAGCCGAAAGGAAAAATCGGACATTACAAGAGATGAGTCGGTCCATACTCAATGAATTTTCACTTCCAAAATACTTTTGGGCCGAAGCCATAAGTACCATTTGCTATGTCATTAATCGAGTTTATATTCGTCCTAAAATGAATAAAACTCCATATGAGCTTTGGAAAGGTAAAACTCCAAATATTAGTTATTTCAAGATATTTGGGTGTAAATGCTTTATTTTGAATACCAAGGACCAATTGGACAAACTTTATCCTAAGGCCGATGAAGGGATATTATGGGATATTCAACAAAAAGCAAAGCATATCGGGTCTACAATAAGACTAGTGGAGTTGTCGAAGAATCCATTCATGTCAAATTCAATGAAGCTTCGGGTGTTGAAAGAATTCCCAATGATGAAAGTGATGAAGAGGATATTATTGAACAAATTGTTCAAGTTGATGTTCAACCGTCTACATCAAATGATCAACCGTCCACTTCAAACGGTCCTCAAGAAGATAGAGGTGATATCTCGGATCTTCCCATTGCATTGAAATTTAAGGGAGATCACCCAAAAGATATTATTATTGGTAATCCCCTTGACAAAGTAATGACCCGGAGAAAATTTGCCGAGAAAGCTCTTATTTCTCAAAAAGAACCTAAAAATGCTAAGGAAGCTATTGAGGACGAAGATTGGTTCCTAGAGATGCAAGAGGAGTTGAATCAATTTGAAAGAAATGATGTATGGGAATTAGTACCTTGTCCTCCATCTCAAACTATTATTGGTACAAAATGGGTATTCCAGAACAAACTTGATGATCAAGGCAACATTGTTCGAAATAAGGCAAGGTTAGTAGCTCAAGGGTATTGTCAAGAAGAATGTATTGACTATGATGAAACTTTTGCACCCGTAGCACGTTTAGAAGCTATTCGTATTTTACTTGCCTATTCTTGTTTCAAAAATTTCAAACTTTACCAAATGGATGTTAAATCTGCTTTCTTAAATGGTATTATCCAAGAAGAAGTCTATGTAAAACAACCTCCGGGGTTTGAAAATTTTTCTAGGCCTAATGATGTTTATAAACTTAAAAAGGCCTTGTATGGTTTAAAACAAGCACACCGTGCATGGTATGATAGACTTAGCTTTATTCTTTTACAAAATGGTTTTATAAGAGGTAAAGTTGATACAACTCTCTTTGTTTTTTAAAAAGGGCAAGATTGTTTACTTGTGCAAATTTATGTTGATGATATTATCTTTGGTGCTACAAATGATTCTTTGTGCAAGAAATTTTCTAAGTTAATGCAAGGTGAATTTGAGATGAGTATGATGGGGGAGCTTAACTTCTTTCTTGGACTCCAAATTAAGCAATGCCAAGAAGGTATTTACATTTCACAATCTAAGTATACAAAAGAACTTTTGAAAAAGTTCGGCATTGAAGAAGGAAGAACCGTCTCTACTCCCATGGCAACAAATGTCAAAATTGACAAACATGAAAAAGACAAGTCCGTGGATGAATCAAAGTATCGAGGTATGATTGGTAGTTTACTTTATTTAACCGCTAGTAGACTGGACATTCTTCATGCCGTATGCCTATGTGCTCGTTTTCAAAGCAATCCCAAAGAATCTCACATGAGTGCCGTTAAAAGGATTTTTAGATATTTAAAAGGCACTATTCAATATGGTTTATTCTATCCAAAGAATGAAAATTTTTCTCTTAAAGGTTATAGTGATTCGGATTATGCGGGAAATATTGATGATCGGAAAAGTACTTCCGGATCATGTCAATTTTAGCGATTGCCTAGTTTCTTGGTTTTCAAAGAAGCAAAACTGTGTTTCTCTTTCAACGGCCGAAGCCGAATATATTTCCGCCGCATTTTGTTGTACTCAACTTCTTTGGATGAAACAAAGCTTAGCGGATTACAAATGATCTTTTGAAAATGTACCTATCTTTTGTGATAATATATCCGCTATAAATATTGCTCAAAACCCGGTTCATCATAACCGTACTAAACATATTGAGATTCGACATCATTTTCTAAGGGATTGTGTTTTAAAACAAAAAATTGAGATATCTTTTGTACCATCTCAAGATCAATTAGCGGACATTTTTACTAAACCGCTATCTTCTGATACTTTTGCGTCGATACGAGCTCGGTTAGGCATAATGCATATTGAATGAGGCTTACGTTTGCACTTTGCAAATTTTTGAAACTTAGGGGCGAAAAATCGAATTTTTGGTTGAAAATTCGGATTTCTTCAAAAATGTCTAGACAGTGGGATAACCAGGTTGAGGGCAACCGGTCGCCCTCAATGTCGACCGGTCGCCCTCAACCTCGACCGGTCGCCCTAAGCCAATTTTTGGATTAAAACGGTTCTGTCATCAGCATTCGCCATTTTTACCTTATTTTTGCCATTTTTCGTCCCCTTTGCCAAATTCACACAAATTTCACTCAAAATTTGTTCTCATGCATTCTATTCACAACTTGGACCTTATATAGCATGTTTATCATCATCATAGCTCATTTGTTTTCGATCAAATGGTAAGAATTTTCCTTACTTTGCTCAATTTGGTTGAACCCTTGAGTTTATGACTTTCTTGTATATTTCTTGATATATCTTGCATATGATCTTGACGAGCTTTGTTATTATGCTGTATTGTATGGTGTTTGATGTAATTTGGTGATGAAAGTTTTTTGGCTTGAATCATTTACAAGGGCTATATACAACTTCTTTTAATTTTCACGCCCACAAAGTGTTCGATAAAATGTCGCAATGATAATTTCAACTTATACATAATTCTCTTGCTTTCAAAAGTCTTCTATACTTATTGAGATCATGTTTTGGCCAACAAAACGTGCGTATGAACTCTTCATGATACATTTCTCCCATTTTCTTTGGATCTTTAAGCCTAAATTGCTCAACGGTTAAAAAAACGTCTCTTTTGCGCACTTTGATATAGTTGTATGATGTTTTTATTATCCTAACATTCTTTTTGATGATTCCAAAGGGGGAGAAACACGAAATTGGCTCGTTAGCCAAAAGAAGCTAATAGAAGCTCGAAATAAAAGCTACAAGCTATGGCTTTCTAAAGCCAAGAATACCTAGTTCATGGCTTGTATTATGGACTCAATTGCAAAAGATTATAAGTATTGTGACAGGGGGAGCTTCTTAGCTCATGATATTTATATGCATCTTATATAAGCTTGTTATAGCTTGTGTTTCTAACTTATAATAATCTTTTGTTGATATGCTCATAGATAGGGGGAGCTTTGTATGGAATGTTTTTAACGGATAGTTTACTTGTAAAACATGAAAATTTATTTGTTTTCAAAATCGTCCTCTAGAAAATTGTTTTGGTTTGTAATCATCAAAAAGGGGGAGTTTGTTAGATAAATGTTTTTATCATGATTTTGATGATTTTATTCGTTTTTGTTCAAATGTGTTTTTAAACCAAAACAAAGTCCCTAAATGTTGTCTAAATATTTCCGATCGTCTTAAAATGTTTTTACTATTTTTCGGAGTATTTTTTGGAGTTTATTTTCGATAAAAAATGGACCACACATTTGTTTCAGCTCGGCCGTCGCCTATAGGGCAACCCGCACTGAGTTGAGTTTTGAAACAGAAAATGGGACGTAAGAAAAAAAAAAAGGGGGGAGGCGACCTGGTCGACCCACAGGCGGGTCGACCCCGGGCGACGGTGACAGGGAGCGACCCTTTTGATTGAGACTTTCTGTTTAAGTAATTTCTTCAACCCCAATCGAGTCACAGGACTTGGCGGGTCGCACCCCCTCCGACCGGTCCCCCGTGTGAAAATTCGCAGATATTCAAATTCAATCTTATCTCTGTGACGGGTCGCACCCTGCTTATCAAAGCAAACTATCCGTTGCGTTTTGCATGACTTTTCCTATTTTGTGGGATTGATTTCTAATAGCTATATTGATAATTTTAAATGGTTTATTTTGCAGCAAATCACTCCCCAAGGAGGAGCCAATGTCTGGAAATGGAAGCCAAAGTCCTCTCCTATAAATAGAGGCTTCATTCAAGCAACAAGATACATCACTCTACACAAGCAAAGAGCAATCAAGCATACACTTTCATATATCTTGTTGTCTTAGCCTAAGCACTTTCACTTGCACAAATTTGAGGTCTAGGCTTTCAATTTTTGATTACACTTGCACTCATATTGTTTCAATCATTATTGAGTTGTAATCTTGATTTTGGTCATCATTCAACACAAGACATCCTTGTGAGTATTCTTGTGGTAAGAATACACTTGGGTGATCTAGGTGATAGGTGTTTGAAGGTTGTGGTAATCTTCAAGGTGTTGTAAGAGGGTTGTGGTAATCCTCAAGGTGTTGTAAAAGGGTTGTGGTAATCCTCAAGGTGGTGAAAGAGGGTTGTGGTAATCCTCAATGTGTTGTATTAATTTTTGGTAAATTAATAAAATCTTTTTTTCTTTTTGAAATCCATCCCGGATATACTGGGGTGGTAGTAGATTAGGCCCTAGGTGGGTTGAACTACTATAAATCGACGTGTGTTATTTACTTTCAACACTTAGCATTTCATCTTTGCTTGATTCTTTCAAAAAAGAGGGCAAAATCTGAAAAACCGGGATAATCTATTCACCCCCCCTTTAGATTATTGTAGCCACTTGGACTTACATGGGGTTCATAAATTTATTTTATTTATTTTCTTATTTTTTTATTTTTATTAGATAAAAATACTTGATTTTTCGGTCGCTTCAATAAAATTGGAATACGATGTTATTATAGCCTAAGTGTTTCGAGCTTCAATCCCCAAGGAATACGACCTTGCTTGCCATTATCCTATAAACTACACTGTACACTTGCAGTTGTATGAACTAAAAACATATTTTTGGCGAACAAGTTTTTGGCGCCGTTTTTAAATAAGTAGTTCAATCTTAATTGAATTATTTTTTGTAAATATTGTTTCTTTTTTTCGATTTTTTTATTTTATTTTATTTTTTTCTCTTTTTCGTTTCTAACATCATTTTTGTTGAATGCGAGACTGGAGTCTTTGGAGATACATGAAGCCCAAATCGCAACTATAGTGGGAGGCCAACATCAAAAGGGCAAATTCCCAGTCGATACTTAATCCGAGAAAACAGTGCAACGCCATTCGTCTGATGGATGGTACAAAATATAAGGGCTCAAGGATTTCAACAGACACGGTTCAATGAAAGTGATGTTAGAAATCTGAGTCTGGCTGAAAACGAAAAACTTAGCGCTTTGTGGGAGGCAACCCAAGAGACGTCGCGACAAACTCCGGAGTCCAAAAAAAACGAAAACAAAACTGGAAAAAAAAAAAAAAAAAAACGAAAAAAAGAGACGCGCACGGGCATGTGGACGCACATGACCCGACCGTGCGATCCGTTCCTCCAGTTTCAAATTTGACGGACAAGCTTTCGAGTTCGCCGAAACGATCCAGGTAAGTACTCTTTATGCATTCTTCTTTTCTTTTGATAATTTCCTCCTACGTTCGGGATGAATCATATTTTAAGTTTGGTGGGGGGGTTGTCAAGAATGCATAAATTAATATTGTTTCATATTTTGCATTGGATCTAGGACTGTATGTAGAAGCACTTGCATACTATTTTTCGAAAAAAAATCGATTTTCTATTAATTTCTGTTTATTTTTGTGTTAGCACGTTTAATTGCTTTTGTGTGTGTTTTTTGTTTCTGTTCGCCCAGCTCCCTATGATTTTACTATGAATATTTTATGGCATGGGATAACATACTTGGAGGAATAATGTGATAAATTCTTGGGAGGAAAGTTATTTATTTGCTTGGCATGTGTTAAGAAAATTGGGTATTTGAGTATGTTGCGAAAATAAGCCTGTGAGCTTTTGTGCCTTAAACTGCATTATATTGTGCAGACTTATTTTTCTTGAGTGTTCCATTCATGATTGATAGAACTCTAGAACTTGCTCTGGTATTTTCATTGAAGCCATGTGTGTGTGCAATTTTTGAAAATGATCTAAGACCATCTTTGTTTAGCCTACTTAACCTAAAAAGCGTACCTATGAACTCATGATTCCCTAGTTAGCCAATCTTGAGCCAAAACGTTTATTATGTGTTATGAAGCTCTTAAAGTTAGTCATGAGGAGCTCAAACAAGAAAACTCAAAGCTCAAGAAATCAGTTGGGAAATTGAAGAAGTTTATCAAAAAACTCCTTCCAACCGCTTGTTTCTCCTCTGACGAAGAGTGACTTATTGTCTTTATCATGCTTTATATTCTTGCTATTGTTGCTCTTGTTTCTTTAAAATTTGTAATATACTACTTTGATACTATTTCTCTTGATTATATGCTCATGGTATTTTCTTGTTGTTTTCAAAGGGAAGAACTAGCAAAAGTGCTAAGCCTAGTAGCAAATTGATTGCTAATGGTTGATATGACTAAATGTTTTTTGTATGGATAGATGTTGATGAAGTACTTGATGGTAAAAGTACTTCTTGGATGTTTTGCATATATTTCTAGTCTATCATCTTTTTGGAAAGGTTACTTCTTCTTTAATATCAATTGGGTTGAACCCTTGACAACTTGCTTTAATGTTGATATCCTATGAGCCTGTTGATTATTGATGAATGATTGTTGTATACTTGCATTTGGTGATGATATTGGGCATGATTGCACTTACAAGGACTATATACACTCTTTTTTTTCATTCGATGCACACCAAGTGTTCGACAAAATGTCTCAAAGAAAATTTCACCACTTACATGATTCTCTTGATTTCAAAAGTCTTCTAAGGTTATAGAGATCATGTTTTATCAATCAAATGAGCTTTTTCAAGTCAAGTTTCGACTTTTTCCTTAGCTTTTGAAATTGTAGGCTTCTTGATCAAAAGCTCGATAAATCGGTTCAATTGCGCACTTTGATATGAATATATGATGTTTTTATTGTGCTAATATTCTTTTTGATGATTCCAAAGGGGAGAAACATGAAATAAACTATTTAGCTCAAAGAAGCTAGAAAAAGCTCGCAGAAATAGCTATAAGTTGTGGCTATTAAAAACCAAAAATTGTGGATGATACTTAGTCCAATAGTTGTATTATGGACTTGTATACTTTTATAATGAAGTCTTTTTGATAGGGGGAGCTTTTAAGTTCTTGATACTTAAGCTCAAATGAAAAGTTGAGCTTTTAGCTTTTATATACTTGCTTCTATTATTTCTCTTATTGTGCTTGTTGAAAATGGGAGCTTTTACATAAAATATTTTTGAAAATCTTACTCCCATCCCTGACTATTATGGATGAATAGTTGTTGCTTTTAGACCGGAAAACTTGATTTATTTTCAAAACCGACCTTTGAAAATTGTTTTGGTTTGTAATCATCAAAAATGGGGAATTTGTTAGATAAATATTTTTATCATGATTTTGATGATTTTGTTTAACTATGTTTTTACACCAAAAAAATGTTTCTAAATGTTGTCCAAACACTCCCAAACGATTTAAAATATTTTTACTAATTTTTCGGAGTATTTCTTGAGGTTTATGTTCGACAAAAATTGGACAACACTTCTGTCTCATGTTCGACCGGTCGCCCTATAGGGCAACCCGAAAGTCAAGTTGATTTTGAAACAAAGAACGAGATAAGCAAATTATTTCAAGAGGTCGATCAGTGTGGTCGACAGGTCGACCTTTGGACGATCGGTGCCTGTGTTTTTGTCAAAACATTGAAATCTTTTTTGTATTGTAAAATGTTGAGGTCGACCGGTTCAATAAGGGATCGACCGGTCGGACCCTATTTCGACCTATCACCCGGTGCCATTTTGTGCGATTATTTTCATAACTCATATTTTTATTCAACCGGTCGCCCTATGGTTTTGACAGCAAAATCCATCCGTTGACAGCAGACAGTTTTTCCTTGTTTTAGGGGATTGATTTCTAACAACTATAATCTTGATTTTAATTGCATTTTTCTGTAGATTTCAATCTCCAAGAGGAGTCTATCTTTGATCAAACCTATCCTATAAATAGAGGAAACTTTGGAGCAACAATTACAACAAGACACATACACAACAATACAACAACAAATATATCAAGCAATATATTTTGTTCTTCAATTTCAACATTCTTGTTGTAATAGCCTAAGGTCTTTCACTTTCACATCTTGAGGTCTAGGCTTTTTTCTTGATTAGACTTGCACTTTTGAGTTGTAATATTTTTCAAAGTGTAATCTTGATTGTAATTCATCATTTAAATACAAGATATCATTGTGAGTATTCTTGTGGTAAGAATACACTTGGGTGATCTTAGGTGCCTAAGAGTGTGGTACTCTTCATATGTGAAAGAAAATTGTTGTAATCTTCTTGTGGAAGAGTTTGGTGCTCTTCAAGTCGAAAGATTGTGGTAATCTTCAGAAGGTGTCGTTGCAAGAAGATTGTGATAATCTTCAAGGGAGATTGTGGTAATATTGAAAGAGGTATTCTAAGATGATGTTGTAATAATTTTGGTAACTATTTATAAAATTCTTTTTCTTTTTGAAATCCATCCCGGAGATTCTGGGGTGGTAGAGGAATAGGCTCTAGGTGGGTTGAACCTCTATAAATCGACGTGTATTGTTTACTCCCCGCACTTTCATTCTTGTCTTAGCTTATTCATTCAAAAAAGAGGGCATAATCGAGAAAATTGGCATAATCTATTCATGCCCTTTAGATTATCGTAGCCACTTAGACCTATAACAAGCTGGGCTAAGCTAGACTAGGCTGAATAATCATTTTTGGTTCTAAAAGGCTGGGCTGAATTTAAATCTTACAAATGGTGATTGGAAATTGAAAAAACCCAGTGTTATAGTATTAATTTAATTATTAGAACTAAATTTAAGCGAAAAGAGCATTTGGCATTATTATAGTCTCGTTTCAATGATATATTGGATGAGACTTTCTATTTCAAAAGATATTTCATCTCCAATCTATATATATATATATATATATATAAAAGCAAAATGGTTTCTAAATATGTTTTCCTGCCTAAATGAGACTTTCTAAAAAACATTTCCGAATATTTTTATTTTATTTTTACTTTTTTTGGAATATAAATTAATGTGGTTGACTTTTTAATTTTGGTATACATACTAAAATTAAGGAGAAAACATATAGGGAAGTTTAATTTTGGTATCTAATTCAATAATATATCCTCTTCAATTTAGTTAAATATGGTTTAAATTAACTAAATAATTGTCAAAACAGGCTTATGAACCGAAATTAAAGCTGAATCTTGATTGCAATCACAATAAATGCTGAATCTCTTTCTATAGAGCATGATATAAAATCGGAAACGTGTAAATATTTGGATAAATATGGATCGAATTTATAATATTATTGTAAAAAATTATCAAAAATTGCATTCACAATTTATAATATTATATAAATAATTATCAAAATAACAAACCCCTTTCTAAAACTGTAAGACACTTTTTAAAAATTATTTTCATATTTTTTTTTATTTTCTCCTTATAATACAATTGTAATTTATCAAGTTAATGGCTATTATTGTGAGATAAATTAATTTTTAGAATCTAAATTAATATGGTTGGCTTTTTAATTTTCGTAGGCATACCAAAATCAAGGAGAAAACATGTAGGGAAATTTAATTTGGATATCCGATATATCTTATTCAATTTAGTTAAATATGGTTTAAATTGGTTATATGACTACCATAAAAAACTTATGGAAATCGAAAGTAAGGCCAAATCTTGATTGCAATCAAGAATAAATGCTGCATGTTTTTCTATAAAGTATGATTCAAAATAAAAAATATTTAAATAATCAGATAAATATGGATCAAATTTATAATATTACTATAAAAATATTATTAAAATATGTAATTACAATTTATAATATGTAGTTTTCCATAAATGTAGACTGTATTGATTTTATTTATAGTAATTGCAATTAAATGTTCAAACGATTCATATTGATATAAAATCAATCAGCAGTGCCATGCAGAATTGACCAAATCATATAAATTTATAACGTCTATTTTTTTCTTGCATCAATGAGAATATTCCAAAATAATTAAATTTTAAAACATCTAATCTATATATAACAATTCATGAACCATATCCAATTATTACCATATATTAAATTTACCATATATTAAATATCCGAATTGAATGGTATTATATTATAACATATATATGATGGTAATTTCCTTCAAAGTTGTTCCTAAACCTTTAGAAATAATTGACAATTGTGAGATGTCATTACGAGCAAACTCAAATTGTAAATTTTCTCTTGCTTTCTTTGAATTCAACCAAAAAAAAAAATATATTGCTTCCTTTATTACACGCATGCACGATTTAAACATGAGAAAAACTATGTGACTATGAAACTTAGGTTGGTCCTCATATATGAAAGGTCATTATACAATCACAAAAATCAAGTGTTGAATCTAGAAAATCACAAAAATCTAGTGTTGAATCTAGAATGTGTTTTTCACGATAGCGTGGTAAGATTTTATTTTCTTTTCTATATCATTTATATTTTTTATAACAATATAAATGTATTGTTACTAATAGTTTTAATATAGAATATCAACCTGAGTTATTTCATTATATCAAAGATAATGAACCCATTTTTCACATTATTCACATAACAATTTTAATTTTGCAGTTTATATACATATGTTATAAACTTCGAATTAAAAAATCATATGATTTGTTTTTATTATATACGTATTTTGATACTGCAACGAACATACTTTATATGTATTTGGAAGTAAACTGAGATTCAAGGTTATTATATCCATTTTATTTATTTATTTTTATCTTATTTAATTCAAATATTTGCAGAAAATTTGAATCCACGGAAATAACATGTCAGAAATTAGATACAAAAAATGATTTGCAAGGCCCACCAAAAAGAAAATTCCCAGATTACTCGACCGGTATTATCACAAATATTTATTAATAATATCTCAAAAAATAATTTTTATCTACATCAAATTTCTATGGTTCGACACAACAAACCTAATATGGTCCAACACAACCCATTTCGTATGATCCGACACAATACACCCCGTGCATCGCTTGCAAAGCACTAGTTCTACTTCACAAATGATTGTAACATGTATAAAAACCATTATATTAAAACCCACAAATTTAGGCAATTGATTTATGTTTCAAAATTAATAAGGTAACTTTTATACATTAATTTGCCATCATCCGTGCATAGAGTAGAAAATGAAACACCATTTTAGAATATAAATTACATCCACAGTGATATATATACACATGAGGAGGTCTCTTGTGAGACCGTCTCACGGATCTAAATTCGTGAGACGGAGCCCCACTACCTAAAATTCACTTGTCCCTTCTCTCTCTCTCTACTCACGTGTCCCTCTCTCCCTCCCCACATCTCACTCCTTCCATGGTCCCCCTTCCCTCTCTCTCTCTCTCTCCTCATCCAATCTTCTTCATGGTCCCTCTCTCTCCCCTTCCACATCTATCTCATTCTTTCTCTCTACATGAATGAAACAAAGGAAAAATATGGAGAAAATAAAGTATCACTTTTTATGAAAAAGTATCACATTAGATTCGAAAAGATCTCTTTTATTTAAAATAAAGTATCACTTCTTATAAAAAAATCACTTTTTATTAAAACTAATATCACTTCTTTGTAAAAAGTATCACTGTTTATTAGAAAAGTATTACTATTCATTAAAAAAGTATCACTTTTTATTTAAAAAAAATATTTTTTATTAAAACAAAGTATCATTTTTTATAGAAAAAGTATCACTTCTTATTAAAAAAGTCACTTTTTACTAAAACAAAATTTACTTTTATTAAAAAAAGTATCACCTTTTATTAAAAAAGTATCACATGTTATTAAAAAAGTATCATTTCGTATTAATAAAGTATCACTTTTTATAGAAAAAGTATCATTTCATATTAAAACAGTATCATTTCGTTTTAAAAAGTATCACATTTTATTGAAAGAGTATCATTTCGTTTTAAAAAAGTATCATTTCATATTAAAAAAATATAACTTATTATTAAAACAAATATTACTTCGTTATTAAAAAAAATATCACTTTTTTGAGAAAAAATATCAATTATAACATGAAAAGTATACATTTTTAAAGTATCAATTCTTTGGATATTTATTTTATAAAGAATTTGGATTTTGTGAGATTTTTATAAGTAAATGTGTGTATAGAGAGAGGGACATGAGGAGAGAGAGAAAGGACAAGTGAAGAGAGAGGAATGAGGGACCAATAAGATGAAAGATAAATTAGTGAAGAATTAAAGAACATGTAAGATATATATAGAGAGAGAGAGAGGAGAGAGAGAGGAGGATGAGGAGGGGGGACCAGCGAGAGAAGAGGGGAAGGGAAAAATAGGAGGAATGGGACCATGTGAGGATCCGTCTCACGGGAAACGGTCTCACATAAATTTTTGTGTATACACATTGAGATAATCATAGTAGAAAAAATCATTCGAGATCCTCAATTGTAAATGACAAAAACTTGAGTGAGACGGTCTCACGGATTTAGATCCGTGAGACGGAACCCTTACACAAAGTTTTAAAGGTTCTTTTTTTTTCAGATTTTATTTTTCCTAGGGTTTACATTTATTTTTTTAGGGTTTATTTTATTTCTTGGGTTTATTTTTAATTGATATGGGTTTTCAGGATTTTTATTTTTTTAGGGTTTATTTTTTATTTTTTGGGTTTATTTTTGTTTTTCGGGTTTATTCTTCATGGTTCATGTTTTTAGGGTTTATTTTTGTTTCTTCATGGTTCATTATTATTTTTAAATTTATTTTCATGGTTTATGTTCTCAAGACGTAGCCCTTAGAAGGTTCGTCTCACAGATCTAAATCCGTGAGACCGTCTCACAAGAGACTTGCTCATTGTAAATTTGTAATTCATTTTTTGAAACATCAACATATCACATAATGAATCCTTTAAATCTCAGACTAGCTAGTCTGTTTAGAATTACTGCACAAAAATCACATAAGATTCTTTTTTTTTAATTCGTATCACATCACAATATCGGAGATTTGTTTTCATTATTTCTTATATGAGTGGTCCAGAGTAGACCACAACATCAGCATTTTCAAGTTAAATACAACCAATATTTTTTTTTTAAGTAACATCCTAATATTATAGTATGCCGATCATTTAACTTATTGAAGTAACCTATATAAATATAATTGTATTATCAGAAGCTCATGGGAGTATTTAGCTTATTTCTTTTTATTTATCATGGGCTAAATTGCTACCCTTTATTATGGTGAACTCATACTATGCACTTTGTATTATTGAGAGTCCTATCCTAATTTGGCTAGGAGTTTCAGAATATGTTGGAAAAAAACTACTTTGGATATTATTACATTTTTATTTATTTTTATAATAGTGGTGAAAAACAGTGGCATCACAAAATTATTTCACATAAGCAAAGAGTTACATGAGTTTTTAATGTTCCGAAACAGGTTTTTTAATATTCAATGTAAAAGAGAGATTCTTAATTTGTTTATTTTTTTTATAGTCACTTTTCAATAGTTCCGAATCATAAAGTACATGGAACGCTTTAAAATTCTCTATAACAATTAGTATGACATTTTTTTATTTCAATACTATCAACATGAGATGCCACATTAACAACAATACAAGATCCGTACTTTAATATAGCCCATCATAGATTATAAGCAACATTGAAATTTTCGAAATAATATTCTTAAAATACATCAAAACTACACAATTTAAATCAATGAAATTGAATCAAATTTCAAACTTGGCAAGTACTAGACCCTTAATTTCATCATCAAACAATAAATGGAAAACACGTCGTGCTGGTTGAAATTGATAAAAGAAGAAAATTTATACATCCTCCTTTTGGATTCCATTAAAGCATGCAGAAAAGTGGAAAACTCCCCTGTAATTTGATGTTCAGTTTTAAATAATTAATTTGTTAATGCACTTGATCTATTTTTTTTCATTTACGCACAGTTTTAAATCTTCTTAAAATAGTTTCACATGATATTTCCTAATTATTATTATTATATTTAAAAGTGGGAATGAGTCATCATCCATGCACCATATCAGCCATCATCTATCAATTATGGTGCATTCTTCCCTGTTTGGTTTCTTATCTTCCAGGAAATTGATCTCAAATCAGCTTTATTTCTTCCAAAAAAAGGCAGTTAACAGAAAATTTGAAAAAAAAAAAAACAAAACGAGTAAGCAATATTAACAAGAAAAATATCGAAGCATAAGGCAATTATTATATTCCATTAGTTTAAGCAGATATTACCGGTTCTGCATTACAATTACAAGGATTGATAAATAAATAAACTTACCATAATTCATGACTACTAGAATTAAGTCCCGGGGAAACCACTATTGGACTTCTAACCTTGTGTTTGCCAGACTCCTCCATCCAAGTGATTGAGCCATGTCTGGCATAGGAAGAATCATTGTGAACCATATACCGAATCGTTAAAGAATAGCTCTGTTTCTCGTACTTCTTCTCAAAGACTAGAGTCCGTGGGCGAACTCTGATTGTGGTATTCACCGGGACTTCAACCTTAACTTTATACGTGGCTGCACCATCCCCTACATTCGTGACGGTCCTCTGGAATCTCCTGGTCAGCATCCTTCCTTGTTTAGCTTTCAAAGCTAAACAGAGCGATGAACTGTTAAAATATAATTTGCAGTTACACTTGGCATTCTGCAATTATACTTCAACAACCCATTTGCATCAATAATTGATTTGGTGGAGCAAATGCTACGTGTGTGGTTATGGCTTAATCTTACCAATCTTATCCTATTTGTTAATGTGTTAATTATATGATTTAGTCTTCTTTATCAAGCCTATAAATAGGCATGTTCTTAGCATTATGTAAAGTTATCCCGAGAGGGATCAAAAGAGGGCAATCCCCAATAAGGATCAAGTGAGCATCATAGTGTAAAGCAATCTGTGAGCGATCACATGAAAAGAGTAAAACCGATAATTCCTTCAATTTATTTCTCAATGTATCTCACATTTTCACACTTATACCCGTATACCCAACAATTTTGGTATCAAAGCCACCCTTGGCCTGATAACTCCTCCAATTTAAAAAAATGGCTTCAGCCAAAAATAGTGAAATTGCATTCACATTTATCCAACAAAGTATTTCTATCTTTGTTGAAGAACGTTACTCAAATGAGAACGTTGTCCGTGTCCTATGAACTTTGGGATATCGTTCAAGGGAGTATAACACATATATTGCGAAGGAGGAAGAAGCGCTAATAGAAGCAGCTAAAAAATAGCATAAAGAGAACAAGACCAAAGATGCAAGAGTTTTGTCCTTTATGCACCAAGGGATAGTTCGATCTATTCTTCCGCAAATTACGGGTGTAAAAATATCAAAAGATGCATTGAAGATGCAAGAGTTTTGTCCTTTATGCACCAAGGGATAGTTTGATCTATTCTTCTGCATATTACGGGTGTAAAAATATCAAAAGATGCATTGAAGATTTTAAAAAAAATTGAGGATTGAAAAAAAAGGTGTTACCGTCATTTATGGCGAGATTCACAACAAGGTGTGAGAATATGATATTGTGGCAGAAACCAAAACTTCCAAGCACAAAGAAAGCTTAGTTGCAAAAGAATATTCTCAACAATTCAGAGTTAGAGCAACTTCGAAAGAATGTCCAAGTTAAAAATTAAGAGAGGGTGTTAAAATATAATTTGCAATTACACTTGGCATTCTCCAATTATACTTCAACAACCCATTTGCATCAATAATTGATTTGGTGGAGCAAATGCTACATGTGTGGTTATGGCTTAATCTTACCAACCTTATCCTATTTGTTAATGTGTTAATTATATGATTTAGTCTTCTTTATCAAACCTATAAATATGCATGTTCTTAGTGAGCAATCTGTGAGCGATCACATGAAAAGAGTAAAACTGATAATTCCTTCAATTTATTTCTCAACGTCTCTCACATTTTCACACTTACACCCGTATACCCAACATGAACGATGGGTAATTGAGGTCGGAGGATGGACTCGAGCAATTGTAGTGTACTGATCTTATGATGGTCCGAATTTGCGCTCGAGTGAGATTCATAGAGCATACAAGGACGTTCACGTAGTTTTGGGGGCACACGTCGTAAACGAGACTCGGATGAAGCGCCCGATTTGGATCCACGTGCCCCGCGCCCATGACCAGTGGGGTGGCAACTTCATACTTGAAAATTGGATCTCGGATTTGATTTTCGGTGTTGTCCAAGGGGTTGGCTGTCATTTTTTAAGCCACATCGTTTTAGTAGGTTTCATTTCTTTTCATCATTATGCTTAGGTGACTCTTTTTTTAATCATTATTTAGCGTGATAGTGTTATATATTTAGTGTGAATCTCTACTGGTGTAAGATGTAAAATACATTTGTTTAATAATTGTTAAAAAATATACTTGATTTGTGTTGTTTAGTCTAAACCACCAGCATAAGTCACATAAGAATGTATCTAATGCAAATGAAAGAGATGTGATGTGGAGCCTATATAGCCGTTTGGATCTTATTGAATAAGTTTGCTCTTCAATTTCATAATTAGACTAAGTCATCAGTTCTTTTCCTAATGCTTCTCAACTATCTGATATGGATCCCTTATTTTTGGGAAATTGATCCGTTTTTCAAAGAATAGTAACATTTGTATATCAAATAAACAGAGAACCACATCATAGATTCTTATATAATTAAATAAATACTTTTAAAAGTAATTATATAATTTAATAATTCTATTTATTAATATTAAAATATTAAAAAGTGATTTACAAAGAAAACAAATATCAACCAAATGCTCAAATTATCTAAATTAAATATTTCCAATAAAACTTATACTTAAACATAAAATAGAATTTTACTTTCTTATCGTTCTTAACAAAAGAGGCACATGTGATGAATGAAAAACTGAATCTTGTAGTCAAACTGATTTAAAAGATAACACACATTAGAAAATGGAGTAAAAGAGAAATACATCCATATGTCAATCAATCATGCCTAGGCTAAAAGTGCATTAAAAAAAATTGCAAAGAAATCTCAAAACTAAGTGTGAAGAAGAAGTAGACACTCAAAATATAAACAAGATGCATTAATTTAAAACTCTTCCTGAATATATATTTTTTAAATTTTTATATAGATTACTCATCAGATTTTTAATATGCGTTGTCCTTTGTTGAGCGATAATATCATTTAAGTATCATGTTTTTTAGTCAAAATTGTCTTAACCATATTTCACCGACAAAAAGTTTAAATTTAGTTTTTGTAAATTTTCTTTTAAGATCAAAATACATGAATACATTTATTATAAGTACAAAAAATAAAATAAAAATTGATTCGAATTAATAGATTTAATTTGAGTTAAGTTAATAAAATTATTTGGTTCACGTGCAACGCACGTTCACCTTACTAGTCTATTATAAGAAAATGAGTAGTTATTGAACAAACTCTTGTTTGTAGTTCTCCATATATACCCAGCTTTTGAGAAATCTTTGCACACTGTCTTGCTGCATTTTTCTGCGACTTTAAAAGAAAAAAGGAAACAGAGACCAGAGATAAATGGCCACTTATGCAGCTCTAGTTTCTCTTAGGCATATTATTGAACGGATTCAACATCATCCTCGCCCTCCAATTTCTCTTGACAACGAACAGATTGAATCTCTCACCGAAAAGATTACATTCTTGCAAGATTTTCTTGAAGGCTATTCCTCTAATGGTGACAGCGAAGATGCAGATGCTTTGGAGGGTCGTATTGCTGGTTTAGCTTATGCGGCAGAGGATGCAATTGAATCCCACATGGTCGATCAAATTCAAGCTGGATCCATGTTCGCCTATTTTCTTAGCTTCACTGCAAGTGTACCGTGCAGTTTATAGAATAGGGTTAGCAAGGTCGAATCCACAGGGATTAATAAATTAATGTACTAAGTACTGGATTATAATAGCCTTATTTTTATCTAGACAATCGAAAGTTGAAGGATTGAGTTTAAAACACTAAAGCAGAAATTATCCTAAAATAACAAAGCAAATAGTTGATTGAAAGATCAAGTATGAATGAATGGATTCCTGGGTTATGGTTTCAGTTAATATCCCCCTTTTATTATCAGATTAATCAAACCAAGGTTAAACGTATTCTTCTCTATAGACCAATCACCAAAGTAATTTACCCTCTCTCTCGAGATGTATGTAAAAGCGTTGATTGGAATATCTATGTTAGCATCTCTACTCAACATGAGATATCCAACTCCCAAAAGTTCAAAAGATTACAAGATCTCACAAATATTCACAGACTTCTCAATCAAGCAATCTATTTGTGTCAAGTACTCAAGCTAGTATTGAAACTCATCGGTTAGAATTATGACTCAATACATCAAACAAGTTTAAATCAATGGCCTTTTGATAAAACAAGAATTAAAGCAAAGTACTTGAATAGAGGAAGAAAACATTAACTTTGATTGCAATGAATTATCAAATAAAAGTATCAATTAACCTACTACCAAACCCGAGAATCACAAAACGTTTAGCCAGACATTGAAGATAAACAATTCATAGACAAATTATTCATAATCAAAATCTAACTAATTGAAATAACGATACGATGGAATGAGTGAACTCGGGGATGATAACGATCTCTCGATCTATCTTCAATCCTCGAAGGTGTGGTTGCGGTCTTTTTCAATCTCTCCAAATCTCTGGCGGGGAATTGCTCTTTTCTCTCCTCGCTAGGGTAAAATTCAGCGTCCACCTGTTTATGGCCGCCCCGGGTCTATTTGTAGCCGCACAACTTGTTCAGATCACAGAGGGGAGCATAGGTCGTGCTCTTTGGCACGGGCTGCCCGTGCTACATGTCGAACCTTGTAGCCTGATGTATGGGTTGAGCACGGGTCGTACAAGGGAGCACGCTCTGCCCGTGCTCTTTGTAGCAACTCGTATTCGGCTGATTTCTTCCGTTTTTCGCCCGACTTCTTCTCGACTCCACTTGAAACTTCGTACTTCACATCAATTATTGGCGGTTGCAATGCTCTAAATTGTTGCCAAAATGCTATAATTATCGATAATTTCCTACAAAATGATCAAAGTGTAATCCTTTTCCACAAAACAAGAATATAACCCTATTTACTCATATAATGCATGCTTATCAACACATTCTAGCCAAGATTAAGCCCAAAATACATGCAAAATACATATCAATCAAACCCCCAAACTTAAACTGTTGACAGTCCCGGTCAACACTTTATAAACAGGACAACACAAAAGGGGTAAAGAAGAGCAACTCAAGAACACCGCATCACAATTCATGTCATCTATCCATAGACATCAAGCATAACCCAACCAAGTTTCAAATAGCTAACACGGAGCACAAGTCTATAAAAATCATGGTAAAACACTTCAAATCATGCCTCTCCGGGATAAAGTGTATACTCTACCCACTAGAATAATAAGGGACGTATATTCGCTCAAGTCATATCGTTGACGAATTACCATATGCTTGCAAATCGTCTCACATCTCCGCCACTCGTTTGTATGAAATTCACAAATCAGAAAGGACTTTGTTTATGGTTGTAATGAAGGCTCTTTGGTTAAGGTAGGGAAATATGGATAGATTGACTCAACTCAAGCGTATAGATTGGTAAGCACAACGTTTTTTTTCTCAAACAATTATTCTAATTCGAATCAACTATGTACTCTCAATCGCCTTATATCCTATCATCACCTCTCTATTTCTCCCTTCTTTTTTTTTCCATACAAATCATTCTCCTTCGCCTTACATCACAATTTCCAGCCTATTTTTCATTTATGGCCGACTCACTTCTGCAGTCATTTTTTTTCCGACTTTTGGTGAGTATTTTTCACTTTTTCCTCCTTTTTTCTTTTATCCCCAAGCACCCAATATGTACACATTTTCTAACTTCTCGACACCCATTCATTCAACCCTTTATTCTCCCCCTTTTACTCAATGCTATACGCTTAAGCTTAGAGTAACAAATATATCATATAAAAGTTCGAAGGCTTAAAATGTGGCTATCAAAAAATCAGGCAATAGGCTCAAATTGGCTAACTAGGGAAATCAAATATCATAAGGTAGGCAAAAAGGCTTGAAAGGCTTAACAAAAATGACCTAAAATCATTTTCATGAATGCATACAACATGTGACTTTGACGGAGATACCAGAGCAAGTTCTAGAATTCAAATCAACATGATTGACACACTCAATCACAAACAAGACTGCATAATATGAAAGCATTAAAGGCTCAAAAGCTCACAGGTTTGTAAGTGCATAATTCAAAGCATATTAACCGTGATCCCGATAAGCACATGCTCCATATTAATTATTCTCAACCCATCAACTCACGCTCAACGATTCCAATTCAAAACAACATAAACTTCTCAACACATGCTCCCAAGATCAACAAACACACAATAGCGGTCAACTCACTCCCTAAACAACTAAGAAAGCAATAAATGTGCTAAAAAGCGATAAACGCTAAAATAATTAAAACAACCAATGCAATTCATACTACATGCTCTAAATGCAACTACATGAATGCAAAAACGCCACACCCTTCAAAACAATTACTACCTCTCCCCCAAACTTGAAGGAAATTATAGCGCATATAAGAGAAGGTAGAATTTCAAAGAAAAGTGTGGATAGGACTGAATTATTGTGGGGGTGGCGGCGGAAAGTGGCCCCGGGAGATATGCCATTCGAATCCGATGCAATGTCCGCAATATCTCCAACTCCCATTGCTCTTGGGCTTGGTACCACAAGTCCGGGCTTGGTACCTTTGCTCCTGGATTTGGTACCTTTGTTCTTGAACTTCTCGAGAAAAGCATCAAGTCGTCCCTATCTTTCGCCGCAAGCTTTCCTCAAAGGCACGAGAATCTATCATGATCGTCTTGTCCCCCGCACGCTCCTCACCTTGGCGGGAGGTCTCGGAATGGCGGGCCACCTCGTGGGTCGCCCGCTCAAGCCCCGCTCGAATCCCTCTCGTGCCTATCATACTCTTGTGCCTCCATCACCAAATCTTCTTCGTCGGGTAACCCAACTACCTCATCCTTTTTCGTGTTGTCAAACCGTCCATGGCTCACGATATGGGCTTGAGTTCATGAGCCGATTATTTTGATTGTCCACCCAACAACGGTGAGTTGTGGGTTAGGGAGGGGGAAAGCGGGACCGACTTTTTTGAAAACAGAGGATATTCTCCTCTTCGGTTATGATCTTCATGGTGCAGAGGGCTTGCATGTTGACGCTGCGACTTCCCTCTAGCGGCTCCATTCGGCTCATATCGACCCCAAAATGCTACGCGATGGGGGTTATCATTCCCCCAATTAATATTTTCCCTGTGTCATGCTGTTGTATGTAAACGGTGTGTTCCATAAAGTACACCGCCATGTTATAAGTGGTGCGAGTGATCATACACCAAAGTAGGTATAGCTCCCTCGCTTGCATACCCCTGTTGTTGTACCGGGCGAACACTGAATGGGCCATCACTTTTTGGATGTAACAAAATACAGGGTTGCGGAGTGCCGAGGCCTTGGATGAGCGTGCCGCATATTGCATTAGGCCGGTTTTAGGGGTTTTAGTTAACAGTCGCCAAAATTCACACGAGTTGTAGTTGGCCACGGTCTAGTACGGGGCGTTTGATGGTACCCCAAAAATCTGGTTCAATTCGGTGATGGTGACGTTTCTCCAAACGTTGCCGAGCCTGAAATGGATTTTCTACGGTTCATTCCTTGCTCGTATTTTCATAACTTGCACGGTGCTTAAGAACTCAAGGGCGAGTGTTTTGAATGTCGGCCACCACCTTTACATGAAGGCGGTCCATCCCACTCATTCAGACATGAGCCACACCTCTTCATGTTTTTCGAGAGCTCGGGTAGAGTCATCGTCGGCATAGCGTGTGGGTGCGAAAGAACGAGTGATGAGCCGGTTCCATTTATCCAGTATGTCATTCTCGGTAATAGTGAGCCCGTAAGCCTCGGGGCTATCCGGGTGTGGTGGCGCTCGTGCGGCTGCAGCCCCCCATCCTTGTCTACCTCTGTTTGGTCGGTTCCTTGGTTCAGCCATTAGTTTAGATGAGTACCTAGCAAAACAATCGTGAGAATCCGTACGTTTCAATCAAACAAAAACGATGAATTACATACAACAATCCATATAAGACATAGTTTCTTATCTCTACAATTTAATCCATAATCCAGCTTCAAGCCCAAACAACAATGTAATTGCAGAGAATCATAGTTACTAACATCCTAAACAATCGAGCTTATGTATAATTCATCATGCAATCAACTAAAATCATCATAATTCAACAACCCACAAGGTATTCGATAAAATTCCCAATAGAAAATTTCAATCAAATACATGGCAAAAGTATCAACAAGCATCATATAGTAACCCTAATCCATAAGCCTCAAGAAATTCAACATAAAAAGTGCAATTTATACCTTAAATCCCGAGAATTGGAAAAGAGTTGAAGTTTGAAACCCTAGGTGCTTTCTACCCCAAATCCTGCTTCAAAGCAATTTCACAAGTGTAATTCGTGTTTAGAGTAGTGTGGGAGGCAATTTAGGGTGATAATCTAGAGAGATTTCCGAAAAATCATGAGGGGGATCGAACAAAAGACTCCTCAGGTGCGGGTATAGCACGGGCCGTGCCAAATGGCGCAGGCGGCCCGTGCTAGGGGCCGAACAAAAGACTCCTTAGGTGCGGGTATAGCACGGGCCGTGCGCATGGCGCACGGGTTGTCCGTGCTAGGTACCGCACCTTGTGTTCGATTTTTCAATTTTTTTTAATAGAAAAATAGGGAAAACTTCTAACCTATGAAAGCAAATAAATCCTAACTTAGAAAAGGGAAAAACAAACCAAGAAAATATGGAAGAAATAAAACAGCAAAATCATTGGGTTGCCTCCTAACAAGCGCTAAATTTAACGTCTACAGCTTGACGCCTGTTTACTCGATCACGGCTCTAGCAAAGTGAGGCGTGTCACCTCTTCCTTTTGATCCTGGCTCAAGTAATGCTTGATCCTATGGTCATTCACCATGAACGTCTCCCTATCTCGTCTCAACAACTCCACTATTCCCAAAGGATTTAACACCTTCTTTATCACAAACTCCACTAATGCCACCTTGTGCTTGACCCCATACTTCGAAAGTAAAGTGCTCATTAATTTATTCAAAAAGTGTGACCCCCCGTCGCTAATCAAAGCTCTCGGGGTTCCAAACCGAGTGAATATATTTTTCTTTAGGAATTTGAGCACTACTCGCACATCATTGGTCTATGCCGGAATTGCCTCAACCCATCGAGATACGTGCTCCACTGCAAGTAGAATGTATTGATACCCGACGAAGATGGGAAGTGGCCCATGAAGTCGATCCCCCACACATCGAAGAGCTCGACCTCCATCACATTTGTCATGGGCATCTCATGTCGTCTCGAGATGTTCCCCATCCGCTGACACCTATCACACTGCTGTACAAATAGATAGGAATCATTAGAAAATGTAGGCCAGTATAAACCACTTTGCAATACCTTAGCCGCCGTACGTGTCGGACCGAAGTGTCCCCCGGAAGGTGAAGAATGGTACTGTTGTAGAACTCCCTCCCACTCTTCTTGAGGCACACATCGTCGAATGATGGTGTCGGCGCACCTCTTAAAGAGCAAGGGGTCATCCCACATGTAGAACTTGACATCATGGAGGAATTTCTTCTTTTGATAAGATGATAAATCCAGAGGCAAGACCCCTGCAACCAAATAGTTAACAAAATCTGTATACCATGGGAATTTAGTTTGTAACCTCAGAAGTTGCTCATCGGGGAATTCCTCCTTAATTGCCTCCGTGCCTTCTTTCTCCTCTTTCTTGTATTCCAGTCTGGACAAGTGATCGGCTACTACATTCTCGTAGCCCTTTCTATCCCTAATCTCCACATCGAATTCTTGTAACAAAAGGATCCACCGAATCAGTCTCGGCTTGGCATCCTTCTTGTCTAATAGATATTTGATCACTGCGTGGTCGGTGTGGACTATCGTCTTAATTCCAATCAAGTAAGACCGGAACTTGTCGAATGTAAACACAATTGCCATCATTTCCTTCTTAGTGGTGGTGTAGTTTTTCTGGGCGCTGTCTAAAGTTCTGCTCGCATAGTAGATAGCTCTGAACATCTTGTCTCTTTTCTGACCCAAAACAGCCCCAACTGCAAAGTCGCTGGCATCACACATTAGCTCGAATGGCTGACTTAAATCCGGAACTACTAGAATTGGTGCTGTCACCAAAGCTTATTTCAGAATCTCAAAAGCCTGCAAACAATCATCGGAAAAATTGAAAGCAGTATCATTGTCTAATAACTGATTTAAAGGTTTAGTGATTTTAGAAAAGTCATGGATAAACCTTCTGTAGAATCCGGCGTGCCCCAAAAAGCTTCGAATGGCTTTCTCGTTTGTTGGAGGTGGGAGTTTCTCAATTTCCACGACCTTCGCTCTATCAACTTCCAAACCTGCAGAAGAGACTCGATGGCCTAAAACAAGGTTAGTCTCCTCGCATCTCTGCAAAACTAGAGAAAGGTTATCCAAGCAATGATCATATGAGTCTCCAAATACAGAAAAATCATCCATAAAAATCTCCATTATTTTCTCAATGAAATCATGGAAGATAGCCATCATGCATCGCTGAAAAGTTGCGGGTGCGTTACATAGTCCGAATGGCATTCTACGAAATGCAAATGTACCATAAGGACAAGTAAAGGTCGTCTTCTCTTGGTCCTACGGGGCAATCATGATCTGATTATACCCGGAGTAACCATCGAGAAAACAGTAGTAATCATATCCCGCCAAACGATCAAGCATCATATAAATAAAGGGGAGGGGAAAGTGATCTTTACGAGTAGCATCATTTAACTTCCTATAATCAATGCAAATACGCCACCCAGTAACTACTCTAGTGGCAATCAGTTCATCACTTCCGTTTCTAACTACCGTCATCCCCCCTTTCTTCGGTACCATTTGCACATGACTTACCCAAGCACTGTCAGAAATAGCATATATAATTCCAGCATCTAACCATTTTAAAATTTCTTTTCTAACGACTTCTTGCATTATAGGGTTTAATCTTCTTTGATTTTGCACCGAAGGTTTATAGACATCTTCCATTCTAATCTTATGCATTACAATCGATGGACTGATGCCTTTTAAATCAGAGATTCACCAACCTATCGTCGACTTATGTTTTCTTAAGACCCTAAGCAATTTATCGAGTTGAACTGAAGTTAAAAGAAATGATACGATTAACGGACTCGTGTTATTTGCTCCAAGGAATGCATATTTGAGATGCTCGGGCAAGGGCTTGAGTTCTGGGTTCTAAATGGTCTCGTCGGATGGACGCACGGGCTGCCCGTGCTCATGGGCACGGGCCGTGCCATCTTCAGGATCTTCATTCTTCCTCTCGACTACAGGCACGGGCTACGCCGTGCCGTCTTCAGATGTTTCATCTTTTTCTTCGACCTCAGGCACGGGCTGACCGTGCTCTTTGGCACAGGCCATGCTGTCGTCGATTTTTCCAGCTTTTCCTTTGATAATGAGCACGACCTAGGCGTGTTCTAGAGCACGGGTCGTGCGTCCCTGTAGAACGGACTCCCGCACGTTTTTCTGCATGTGCGCGCCTCTTGCGCTCCTTGGTAGTTCCTTCTTGTTATCTAAAGTACAAACGCAATCATACAAGTCTTGGTTATCAATATCAATGGTCATGTTTGATGTTGAACAATAATGTGTCAAACCAAACTCCAAATTATCCCTAAACAATGTATGATATGCATACTCATCAATGCAAGATTCAACTACGTCAATGAAATTACAATGTTCCACACCATCATGAAATTGAAGTGCCTTATAGATAGTAAATAAAACATGCTCATCATTAACCCGTAACGTGAGCTCTCCCTTTTGCACATCTATTAAGGCCTTCCCCGTAGCTAGGAATGGACGCCCAAGTATCAAAGGGACGTCTTTATCCTCCTCCATATCCAGCACCAAAAAGTCCACAGGGAATATGAATTTATCTACTTTGACAAGCACATCCTCAATGATTTCCTTCGAATACGTGAGTGATCGGTCCGCGAGTTGTAAGGTGACCGTAGATGGCTTCACCTCTCCCCAATCCAAGTTGCCTGAAAATAGACAAAGACATCAAGTTAATACTCGCTCCTAAATCACATAGTGCTTTCTTAAAGAAAACATATCCAATAGCATAAGAGATAGTGAAACTCCCCAGATCTTTTAATTTCTGTAGTAGTTTCCTTTAGATTATTGCACTGCATTCTTCTGTTAGATTGATTGTCTCGAAACCAGTCATCTTTCGCTTCTTTGACATAACATCCTTCAAAAGTTTAGCGTAATTGGGCATCTGCTCCAATGCGTCTGCAAAAGGAATGTTAATATGCAGTTTGTTAAAAATATCTAAAAACTTAGCAAATTGCGCATCTAACTTTTTCTTTTGAAAACGTTGGGGAAAAGGAAGGGGAACATTATGTTTAGAAATATCAGGGTTAGAGGACGATTTAATCTTCTCAGCCCCTTTTTGTTCAGCACGATGATCCTCAACTCCTTCCTCGGCCTCAACTTCGCCATTTGCTTCAGTTTCTACTTCTCCTGATAAGTTTATCGCAACTTCGGCATGGAGCACGGGCGAGCCGTGCGGTGGCGCACGGGCCGTGCTTCCCTGTGACTATTCAGTATTTTCTGGTATTTTCGGCCCCTCGTATTCCATTCCACTCCTCAGACGAATGGCTTTACACTGCTCCTTCGGGTTAACCTCAGTGTTGCTCGGAAATCGACCTTTTTGATGCTGCCCACCAATAATTGTAGCTATTTGACCAATTTGGGTTTCAAGATTCTTCATCTGGGACCCCAATTGTGTGACATGGTTTTCGAATTTATCCATCTTTGCCTCATCCTTGTTGAACCTATTCCTCGTCTCACTCATAAACGAGGTGAACATATCCTCCATGGTTGGCTTCGGATCTGCAGTAATGACAACGTTTGTCACATTAAAGCCCGGTGGTGGTTGCATCACGTTCTTCGTGTTTGCATAGGAGAAGTTCACGTAGTTCCTCAAGCCCAGATGGTAATGAGTGGGATTTTGATTGTTCCGGAAATTACTGAAATTCCGGTTATTCACATAATTTTCTTCCTCTATCAGATCTAGAGAAACTCCCCCATTACTTGCACCCGCATTTCCCTCATTTGCCTTTGTCAAAGCACTCAATTGGTTTGTCAATACGGCCATCTGGGTTGTCAACTCCTTAATTGGGTTCGAATCAGAAACCTCGGCTACTCTTTTCACATTAGTCCTCTCGGAGGGCCATTGATAGTTATTCATGGCCATCTCCTCTAACAAGTTGAACGTATCCTTCGGAAACCTTGCGAGTAGCGCACCCCTAGCTGCAGCATCTACAAATGATCTAGTCTGCCCTATCAACCCATTGTAAAAGAAACAGAGCTGTTGATATTCGGGAAATCCATGTTGCGGGCACCTCCTCAATAAATCCCGGAATATCTCACAGGCCTCGTACAAAGGCTCAGAGTCAAACTGCCTGAACTGAGTGATCTCGCTTTTAAGCTGTAGTGTCTTGCGGGCACCTCCCCTGCATTAGGGTGCCTAGCCAGTTCCTAGCCTTATCCCTTAAAGAGAAAGGGAATAGGCGAAGACGTATAGCATCATCAATCACCCCATTCCTCAGACGGGAAACCCCCAAACTGATTCTGCTGCAACATCGATATCAGTGCTGGCTTCAGCTCAAAATTATTCGCATTGATTGGGACATTTGCAATTCCACCATAAATGCGATTGATTAGGCGAAAGTAATCGCGAATCGCCTGCTGTTGGACTGCCGGAGCCACTAGAACATCTGGTATTGGTAACTCGACATTGACCCTATTGGCCCGGTTATTACCTCCATTTTCGACCCCGTTATTGCCTCTGTTGTCGTCTTCTACGCCTGTCATAGTTTGGTATTGTTGTCTTTCCGCCCGTTTAGTAGCCTGCACTAGTTCGCCTAGCAAAAGCACGAACTTCCTGGGTCGAACAATGCTAATTCTCCTTGCTTCGAGCTAGTGATCATGCACTACCTGAACCAACTAAAGAAAACAAGTCAACCACAGTAGAAGTAAAATTAAACAACAAACTAAAAAGAAAAGAAAAAATATCTAGATTAAGAATAGTTCTATTTATCGCAATATTAGTACTAAAAATTTAATTAATCCCCGGCAACGGCGCCAAAAACTTGTTGGCCTATTTTCTTAGCTTCACCGCAAGTGTACGGTGCAGTTTATAGAATAGGGTTAGCAAGGTCGAATCCACAGGATTAATAAAATAATGTACTAAATCTTGGATTATAATAGACTTATTTTTATCTAGACTATCGAAAGTTGAAGGATTGAGTTTAAAACACTAAAGCAGAAATTATCCTAAAATAACAAAGCAAAGAGTTGATTGAAAGATCAAGTATGAATGAATGGATTCCTGGGTTATGGTTTAAGTTAATATCCTCCTTTTATTATCAGATTAATCAAACCAAGGTTAAACGTATTCTTCTCTATAGACCAATCACCAAAGTAATTTACTCTCTCTCTCGAGATGTATGTAAAAGCATTGATTGGAATATCTATGCTAGCATCTCTACTCAACATGAGATATCCAACTCCCAAAAGTTCAAAAGATTATAAGGTCTCACAAATATTCACAGATTTCTCAATCATGCAAGCTATTTGTGTCAAGTACCCAAGATCTAGTATTGAAACTCATAGGTTAGAATTATGAATCAATACATCAAACAAGTTTAAATCAATGGCCTTTTGATAAAATAAGAATTAAAGCAAAGTACTTGAATAGAAGAATAAAACATTAACTTCAATTATCCTTAATCATCGAATAAAAGTGTTTATTAACCTACTCCCAAACCCGGGAATCAAAAAAAGTGTTTAACCAGACATAGAAAAGAAATAACTCATAGACAAATTATTAAAGTTCATGTCTAAACTAATTGAAAAACAATGATACTATGGAAGGAGTGACTCGGGGATGATGACGATCTCTCGATCTATCTTCAATCCTCGAAGGTGTGGTTGCGGTCTTGATCGATCTCTCCAATTTTCCAGTGGGGAATTGCTCTTTTCTCTGGTTTCTAGGGTAAAATTCAGCGTATCCTTGTTTGTGTCCGCCCTAGGTCTATTTGTACTTCGTTTGGGTCGAAACCTAGTTGAAAACGAGTCGAACTCTATTTTTCCCGCAGAGGAGCATGGGCCATGCCATATGGCACGCCCAGCCCATGCTGGGTGCCGCAGAATTTGTTCAGATCACAGAGGGGAGCACGGGCCGTGCTCTTTGGCACGGGCTGCCCGTGCTACATGTCAAACCTTGTAGCCTGATGTCTAGGTTGAGCACGGGCCGTGCTAGGGAGCACGCCCTGCCCGTGCTCTTTGTAGCAACTCGTATTCGGATGATTTCTTCTGTTTTTCGCCCGGTTCATCCAATTTCTTCTCGACTCGGCTCCAAACTTCGTACTTCACATCAATTATTGGCGGTTGCAATGCTCCGAATTGTTTCCAAAATGCTATAATTATCGATAATTTCCTACAAAACGAGGAAAGCGTAATCCTTTTCCACAAAACTGGAATATAACCATTTTTACTCATATAATACATGCGTATCAACACATTCTAACCAAGATTAAGCCCAAAATACAGGTAAAACACATGTCAATCAATCCACAAGTACTCATGGGCAAAATATCAGTGGTTCCACTGAATTCTATCAAGATCTACAGAAAGTGATAGAAGATATGGATTTTATCAAGACAGAGATGTCGACAAAGATTAAAGAGAAACTTGCAGGATTCCAGGATCAATTGCGGCACAAAAATTCAATGTCTGTTGGTTCATCAAAATCTCCTACAACAGGGCAAAACACTGTGGTGGGTTTCAATGGCGTAGCCAGGACAACATAGTAGGCTGGGCCGGTAAACGAAAGTGGGGTGGACCAAATAGAAAAATCATGAAAAATCATATATTTTATTATATTTATTTAGATAATTTGAGCCATCATGAATGCTTAAAATATATGTGATTTTTAAAATATCGTTTTTACATTCTCAAGGGGTCATTCGAGCGTATCTAAATTTCAACTGATAGTGAAAGAACGAAATCGGTGTACATCTCGGAAATATTCTGCCATCAGGGGTATCCAGGGTTTACTATTCGTTAACAATAAATTCAAAATAGTTTATTCAATAATAATTGCAACTAATTAAGAATATATTCATAATCATATTAAATTTTAAGTGTGGTTTTTGTCATAGTTAAATTCATAATATATTAGTTTTCTATGTTATTAATAGAAGATGTGGAGACAACAGATGGAAAAGGAGATTAAGTGAATAAAACAGTGATTTATATAATTTATTGAAAAATTAATGTAAATTTAAGATGTATTATTAATATAATAAAAACCAAACAACTAATTAGAACAAAATTTCAAGTTACTTCAATAAAATTAGTAAATAAATTTTGTAAAATTATATAAATCACGTGCAATACACGTGCATATTACTAATCTACTAAAAAACTGTAAAAAAATGGAGAAATAACATCATGTCCGCCTGTTGTACAAGAGATAATATTCTGTATACAATATCATTTGCACTAAACCTATGAATGTCACTCGTGTAATATACAGTTGTGGATAAAAAGTATACAATATTAAATTACCCTATATATTTAATAACCATTTATGTTGTTTATAATATTTAGGAAAAGAACTAGAAGGGTATATACTCATAAGGATATCTTGTGTTGAATGATGAACCCAAATTCAAGATTACAACTCAATAATGAATAATACAAGTTTGAGTGCAAGTGTAATCAAGAATAAATCCTCGACCTCAAGATGTGAAAGTGTAAGACCTTAGGCTATTACAACAAGATATTTACCCGCTATTATCTTATAAATTAATTTATTTAATAATTTTATTGATTAATATTAAAATATTAAAACGTGATTTAGTAAAAAATAAATATTATTTTAATTTAAATATTACAGAGTATTTAATATATAATTTTCTTTATTTTAATTATAGATCGATATGTTTTGTTAAATATTCATTTAAAGAACTCAATCCCACAAATATTTTAAAATTAGTATAAAACCAGATAATTTCTATATTAGCTTATAATCATATTCATCAATCTTTTATTTCATTTTTATGGCTAGAGTAGCCTTTTAGTCTTACTTGATTTTTGAATAGTTTTGACATTGGATGCATTTTACATAATCAGATAAGTAATTTAACTTATAATTCGTAAGCTAATGATTAATAAATCTTATGCAAGTTATCCTATTTATAAATAATATTAATTAATTAACTTTTATACCAAATCTAGATAATATCATTATTTTATTTGTTATTGTTATTCAATTTTTAAAAATATATAAAATAAAAGTTAATCAAATTCTTATACTTCTTGTGCTTGCTTAATTTTTTTTTATTTTATCTCAATTCTCCGATTAACGAAATATAAAAGAAATTGCAATATAATATATATGTGAGAAACACTTTTCGTATATTATCTTAATTCTAGTAACAAAATCAATATTTTATCATTAACGCTTAAAAGTAAAGTTTTCAGTCTTCCTATTTCAAGTGTCTTAAAAATAATAAACCCTAACCTAGTATATAAGAAAATTAATCAATTATTTTCACCGAGAATCGAGTATTAAATAAATCTATGAAAAAGTGATAAGTCGAAATATGAGTTTTGAAACTCTATTTAATTGCATACAAAATATCTCGACTTAATAAATAACAAATCAACGACAGTCTTATGAAAGAAACATATTGTAATGATTTTCATGTGTCAATCTTGTATGATTAAATATAATGCCAATTAACTTTTATGTTTGATGAATATTTTGAATATACTTAAGTTTAATAGTTATATAATGAACTAAAAACCAATATAATTTTTTTAAATTGCATAATGTTTTATAAATATACTTATTTATTAGAGTTTTTGTACTTGCAATTGAATTTGGCTATTTGCTTTATCAATTAGTAGAGCACATGGACTACTTATGGATCGAACAAAAAGATTTTAGGGTTGCTGTAAGTTAATTTAGATATCAATTAGAGATTAAATTTTATTTCCTTACCGTATCCAGTAAATTTATATAACACTTAGAAATTAAATTTTAAATAAATAACAATGTGTTATTTTTATATATTAATTTGCACGTGCAGATCCCAAACGCTTCTGGATTTTTCATAGGTTTAGTGCAAATGATATTGTATACAAAATATTATCTCTTGCACAACAGGCAGACAAGATGTTATTTCTCCATTTTTTGATGGTTTTTTAGTAGATTAGTAATATGCACGTGCATTATATAATTTTACAAAATTTATTTACTAATTTTATTGAAAGATTAATGTAAATTTAAGATGTATTATAAATATAATAAAAATCAAACAAATAACTAATTAAAACAAATTTTGAGTCACTTTAATATATTTTATTGTATAGATAATTTAAATGGTTAAATTTAAATGATTATTAAACATTATTTTAGAGTTTCATTATAATTAAAATTGAAATCAAAGATGCCTTCAAATATCTGAGGATCATCTGAGATATAGATCCTCGCGTGAAATAAAGTCCATTTGGTCATAAACATCCCCATTTTCGCATATCACTATTCCATCGCTAATTGTGGAGAGTGCCTCGCTTGAATTGCAATAAGACAATGTCTTATTATAGATCAGAGGCAAATCTTTTACCAGAGCAGGCACCGGGAACAAAGTCTAACCAGTTTTATTAAATCCATTTCCCAAATTCAATATCCCGGCAAAATAACGGTCAATGGATCCCGCAGCAACCGTCAAGACCCATGGGCTTCCATTGTGTAAGGTCCCAATACCACGGTCGTTTCCGGCTGAGGATGAAACAAGAACTCCTTTCTCCATAGCACCAAATGAATCTATGGCGATTGGATCCTCATACAATGCAACATTACCCCACCCCAATGAGATGGAAATCATATCCACCCCATCTGCGATGGCCTGGTGCATGCCAGCAATAATGTCAGAGACAACAGTTCCGCCATACCAACTAACCTTATACATGTCCACCCGAGCGCGAGGTGCCACTCCTCTAGTTGTGCTTGAGGCATAGCCGAAAGATGTAGCACCTTCCACATAATTTTCCACCACAGTGGACGAGGTGTGTGTACCATGGCCATCATAATCCCTCCCAGAGTGAAGATTCTCGGATGAATCGGGAGTCGCAGCAGAAGCTAGTAATCTTTGGTTGAAGAACCGGACTCCGAATAATTTCTTGTTGCAAAATGAAGAGTTGTGGACGTCTTGTCCAAACTTACAAACCCCGTTCCACTTAGCTGGAACGTCAGTCATACCATCATCTTTGAAGTTGTGGCTTTCGGGCCACACACCAGAATCAAGGACCCCACAATCACGTCTTTGCCGTAGTTGGAAGCAGGCCATAATCCAGTGATTGGATTAATGGCTTTTTTATATTGTAAAAGACAACTATTTGAAATTTTTATCAAATTTTGGGGGGAAAATTGTAAATTAATTGGGTTGCAGGTGATGCATCCCCTGAGGGTGTACAAAGTGTAACGAATGTTGAAGCTCCGGTGTCACAACCCGAGTCTTCAAGTCAACCCGGCACCTCTAGGGTTAAAGAGGGAGAGTTGAATCTTAGGCCACAGACGGGCAAATCTAAGGTTCAAACTGACGAGGTTAAGATTTCTCCTATGCAGGTATATCAACGACAATGGGAGAAATTAGTTATAAGGAGAGATATAAACCTAGAAAAAACTATAGTTGATATCTCAGGAAAGTATCCCAGGGTTTGGATGAAGCCAGGAAACCATCCAAATGAAGTACATGAATGGTATACCTTTGGAGCTCTAGCTTCGATCTATACTGTATCACCAGGATTCCCAAAAATTTCGAAATTACCGAAATGGATTGGGGAAGCAGTTTACGAGACTTGGGCCAACAATCCACACTTGGCCAGAGGAGATATTTTGGAACTGTATTTTATCAATGCAACTCCTGAACCAGCGAAGAAAGGATTTAATGAAGCTTTTCATTTCATCAAGCTAAGAAGACCAGATGGAAATGCTTTAAAATATATAAAAGCATCTTCACCGGAAGAAGGACCAGTATTAGTAGGAGCATTTTCAGAAGATGAAGCTTCTACCAGACGAGCATGGGGTCTTTGGGTTTGTCTAACCGAATTGGACAAAGTCAAATATCCATTCAAGTTTTTCCAGAATTCAACAAATGGATCTTTCATTCTGAATTCGATGACTGGATCAACCACAGAATTTGCAGAGGAACTCTTCGAGACCAAAAGAAGAATTCTCTGGGAAAATAAGATTCCGGCAAGTAAAGAAACTTACCGGAAATTCTGTAACATGGCGCATGTTGGCCGTTGGACCGACAGGATCTGTCAAGTATGCCCCGAACAGAAGGAACCCGAGTTTGGGAAAGGTTTCCGACCTAAACCCGACAGACAGGACCATACAGCTGGAAAGGATAAGGGCCCAGCTCACAAGACGCGTTTTCCTCGGGGACCACGCAAACAAACTTTTTAAAAAATTCCCCGACAACCATCACATGGGCTGAGTCACGCAGAAAGAAAAGGAAGACAATTGGCGAGACAATAATGCAGGATATGACGTAAGCAGTGACGTCATAATTTTCAGCAAGATTTGAAGTCCGCCTTTCAAGTCCGGGCTTACCTCTATAAATTGCAGGATTTGAAGGAAGCTGAGAACATCGAACATTTTCCTTAGTTTTCTTATAATAAAGTCTGAGAGAAATTTGTAATATTTTGAGTGTTTTAGTTTTCAAGTTTTTATGTATTTTCGAGTGCAAGTCTCATACGTGAGAGGCTAAACAAGTATTCTCCTCCCAAAAGGAGATTACTAATGTAATAAATATTTCTATAAGTTCTTAATAAAAAGGGGCTTTCTGCTTCAACATGTCTTCATAATGTTCTATTAATTTATCCCATTTAAAGATTATCTTGTACGCCTCGAGTAGGAAACGAACCAAGGTCATTTGTCTTTGGCGATTCTTTGAAGCAAATCGGATAACTTGCGATTATCTTCCCCGAGGGTGAGGTTGAGCAGTGAGGAGTTGTTTGTCAAACAATCAGGGGCGATAATTTTTATTTGGTGGTGTTGCGAGCCATCTCACCCGGTGCTGTTTCGGTCAGAGAAGGTATGAATTTTAAGGGATATTTTAATTTACGGAAGCATGTTGGGCCTGATATGGTCGTAATGGACTATATCCATTTATGTTAATAAACTTAGGCAAAGAAGTATGTATACATGTTTGTAAAACTATTACAGAAGTATGCCCTGTTAAGTTTATAGGTTGAAAACCTAACATGATCCATTTAAAACCTCTGAATAGAGACTGGATCTAAGTAGGTGTAACAATGCCACGAACAAAACAAGTGTCAGAAAAGGAAAAACTTTTACAACCTGTGATACTTTGAAAAATAGGGTAGTTTGGGACTTGCATGGCAATTTTTATAAACTGTGGGACTATTTATGCATATTGTTAAAACTGTAGGACTAATATACAATTAATTGCAAAATTTTAAACAATATTATCTTACGTAAATCATCAATTTACGAATTCAGACTAATTAAAATGAATTTCATCTAATATATAATCTATATATAAATTACAACACCAACATAAAAGAGTGCATCTTCAAACCGATTATATAAATGTGTACATTTAGTTTTGAGCAACAAAATATAAGGGTGTGCATTTTTAACTTTCCAAAATATAAACTAATAAATACTTTTCCAATAAGTGTAGCTCTTACATAACACAAATTGTGAAGCCCCATATTTTATAACATTGTTACTTGAATAATATGATACATTAATATTTTCTCATGATTATTTCAAGTGCATTATTTTAATATATTTATAATTTATTTCATTAATTGATTTATATTTATTCATATAGTTTATACACATTGTTGAATTTCTAGACGATATTTAAGATAAGTGACGATCCTACACCTGCATATTTTAGATACCTTAGATGACGACTTTCATATAAGTAGTATTTACCTTAAGTAAATAGGATGTTGTTTGTGATGAGTGAGAGACATTATATGATATCATTCATCAATCTTTAAAGCAAATGGAGCATGTGGTACGGCTAAGGAGCAATGAATGAGGAAAGAAATAATTCCAATTCCAATCAATTCTAGTATTTTATTCTACTCCATCATCTTCCATTAAATTATACACCACACTTTTTATTTTTTATACACTCATCTACCCACTCACAAGACTTTACACACATTCAATTATCTTCCACACTACCTAATCTACAAACCCATAAAAACACCATAAAAAAAAAAGATGTGCTAGTGTGTGTAGTGTTCGGCCAACCTAGTTGAGGGAGGAAATCAATTTCATTTTTCCTCTTACAACATCCACTCTATTCTCCCAAAACTCCTCATTTCTAACACTTAATCTCAAAACACAAAAATCATTCCCCTATTTCTCCTTAAGGCCGAAAACATAAGTAAGAGTTGAGAAACATTTTGGCCTTGTTTGTTTATGATTCCAAGGGCCAATTTCTAATTTCCAACTATTCATAGAAATAGAATCATGTTTGTTTCTAAATTTTCCAATGTAAATCATCATTTTCATTTTTCAATTTTCACATAAAACATCATCTCAAACATATATTTTCAATTTCCAATCCTATACTATACCCTACATCACTCATCAATCACTTTCTCACATTTTCATTCAATTATACATGTGGGACCCTCCATTACCAACTATATCTAATTAAAATATTACTATTTTTTAATTATATATATTTAATGGGACCCACCTACCTACAATCTTCCAAATATAATATTATATATACAATTAAAAAATTCAACCACTATCAACTTTTCAAATTATTATATACATAAAATAATATTTCAAAACTACTCAACCAAATATAATCTCATTTTCAAACCTATATAAAACTCATTTTCATTCTCTCATCCAAACCTAATTCCAGTTTTCACACGAAAACCAATAAATTCTCAAAATTCTATTTCCAACACTAGAAACTGGAAATGATCCATGGAAACATAACCATACAAGGCTTACTTCTTTCATCTTCATCTTATCTTCTTAAATACTTCAAGCTTATTCCTTCATCTTCTAACTTGATGAATACTTCTTATTGAAGTACTCCTAGAGGTTGATTTCTTGAATAATTAAGGAAGAGCGAGACTTGGTTCTAAGCTTGAAGAGGACATTCAAGACAGCTCTAGAAAATAAGAAGTTAAGATGAGAAATTATCATTTTTAGTATTTTTCCTTTTGACAACTTAAGGAATTAATTTTTGACTCAAAGATATGAATTTTTGGAGCTTAGGGGCTGACCTACACCATCTCAAATTTAAGATAGAAGCTTGAAGGAAAAATTCTATTTTTAGAGACTACTTGAAGACATTAAGGTAAGTAGTAACCATTTAATTCTATTAAATCTCTTTAAATTTGAGACTTTAATTTTGATACCATAATATGGTTAGGATACCACATAGGGGCTGACCTTCAAGAGTTTGAGTCAAGAAGTATTTATGATATTTATAATTTAATACATGATAATATGATATTTTATGAATCAAAGCAAGTATTTATGAGATTTATAATTTAATAAAATTTTGAGAAAATAAATAGATGAGTATGATATTTTTCTTGCATAAAATATTGATAAAATTGCTCATCATTATACTTTTATGATTTATGATTCTATGAATGTTCAAATATATTTTAGAAATATTTAAAATAAATTTTTATATATTTTTGGAATTCTGGACTTGTAACTTGTGCAAGAAAAATCGAAGCTTGAGTTATTTTTGCAATTCTTGTGAAACATTGGGCCATAAGTGTAAATATAAAAAACTATGAAGGTCACCTCTGAAAATTCGAAAAATTGGACTCAATAATCTGTAAATTTTATATATGAAGTGACTTGAAAGATTGGGACCCCTTCCGGGCAAGAAAATACAATAAGAAGCAAGTTTGATATCAAAATGTAAAATTGTAAAACCTAAAGGACTAAAACTGTAATTTTTGAAACTGGGGCAGTCAAGGTGTCTCGAAAATTTGCAGATTTATTTAATATGATATTATAAACCTTTAGTTCAAATTTCAGAACCATCCGACTTGAAACGAGCCTTTAACGACAAAAAAATCGCTTTGGGTCAAAATTGTAATTTTTAAAAATGAAGTACCTACCTTTCGAAATTTTCAAAACTATTTTAACCACAACTTATTACTGTCCAAAGAAGTATTTTAAAATTAGAATCACCTCAAAATCCTTCCCGGTTTAAGATTTACCTAATTTTAAAATAGCAAGTCAAAAATCAAAATTTTGGAAACTAGAGGGTGATTCTGCAAATTTTATAAAATCTGTCCCCAGCCTCTGGAAAATTTTAATCTCTGAGAATTTAGAAATTTTTAAAATTGGCCTTACCTTTTTCCGAGTCCAGAATTGAAACTTATCGAATTTTAAAACCCGGTAAGGGAATATTTTTCCTTAGTAAAAATGATTTTTACTTTAAAAATTTGCTAAGGACCTTGAAATTGATATTTTCTAACTTGGTTACCTTATAAAAATTTTAAGATATAATTTTAGTACTTATCTAATAAAAATATCGAGCTTGAACATAATTCACCGAACCAAATATTAAAACCGGCTAGATTATCCGCCCGATAACTAGACCGCGAGTTTTGTTTTTGAAATAAATACCGGATATTGTGTGACCAAGATCACTCCGGGCTTGCTAACTGATTTTATCAAATTTTTCGAACGAGCAAGATAGTACTTGGAAGAGAAATCTTGAAGTGATAATTTAAGTGAAACGTAAAGTACAATTAAATGTAAAGCGAAGTGAAATTAAAGTGAAATGTGAAGTGAAATGATAAGTGGAAGTGAAAATGAGAATGAAAGTGAAAATTTAAAGTGGGATAATTTACTTCGGCTTTATCCAAGTGATGTGGGATAATTTGCTTCGGCTTTATCCAAGTGATGTGGGATAATTTGCTTCGGCTTTATCCAAGTGATGTGGGATAATTTGCTTCGGCTTTATCGAAGTGAAGTGGGATAATTTGATTCGGCTTTATCCAAGTGATGTGGGATAATTTGCTTCGGCTTTATCCAAGTGAAGTGGGATAATTTGCTTCGACTTTATCCAAGATGGGATAATTTGCTTCGGCTTTATCCAAGTGATGTGGGATAATTTGCTTCGGCTTTTTCCAAGTGGCGTGGGATAATTTGCTTCGGCTTTATCCGATTGAAAGTGGAAGTAAATTTAATAAAATAATAATAATGCTTGACTGATTCTGACCAATCTAACGTAATGTGTTGATTATATATATCATGTATTGATTAAATATATTATTTATTTGTCTTAATGGTGTCGGTGTAATTTTGTATAATATAATATTAAATAATCAAGTTTTAAATACTGATGACTATTCAAAATTTTCCTAAATTATTTAATAATAGTTAAAAACTACGAATTATGATTTTATTTATCTTTCACCACTGAATTAACAATTAATTTTGTGTTCCGAGATTTTTTTGGAATCTTATTGTTTATACTAAATTCTCTTATATTTATACTACTTAAATTGCAATAGAGAAACACTTCGACATTGTTGATCCTAAATTCGAAGCATAACCACCAAATATGGCTTCATTTTCACGTCCCACTCTATTTCTGTTTTTATCAAGTGTCCCGCTAACATCGACAGTATTGAACTCGAATTTTGTAATAAATAGTTGTTATATAAACTATATTGTAGATATGTACGAAAAATATTTTGTGAGTTTCTTTTTTTGATTATTCTTGATAGTTTTGTTGTATTTTTTTAAGTTATTTTTTGTATAATTTGTTTATTTTTTTATTCCTCATACTAATATATTTTGTGTCAACATTTTTTGACTCAACATACATTTTTATTCATATATATAAACTTTTATCCCCGTCAATATTGTTTTTTTGGTTATTAGTTTTATAGTTTTGATTCGGTAATTATTGTTTTGTTTTGTTTTGATTCGACAATATTTTTTTGGGTTATTAGTTTTATAGTTTTGATTCGGCAACAAACTTCTATCTACTTATTGTGATGGCTTCTTATATTGTTCAATTAGAAATTTATTACAAATTATAATTACATTAACTTTTTTGTGTCAGCGTCTTCCATGCAAATATCACCATTAAATTGTGACATGCATAATGTGAACGAACACACTTGGACGGTCAAAGTGGTCAGCCCATAGGCGCGATCTATTTTATGGATGGATGGAGCAAATGGGCCCTTGATAACGAAATTTCAGATGGTGAAGTATTGATTTTCTCTTATCGTGCCAACCACATTTTTTTCTAATGATGATTCATGTGAGAGAATCGATGTTTACCCGACTATATGTGTATTTGATATCAGTTCATGTAATATATTATAGTTTAAATCATATATATAATATTTCTGTTTAATTATAAATTAACTGATTAATTGATTGATTTAATTAATACGTGTGAAACAGGTATATAAACAATCCGGCTTTTCGATTGATTCTCTCAAAGTCACATATAAAGAAACCTCGCTTGGTAAGTATTTACTCATATATGTGTATGTGTGTGTAAGTTCGCGATATCTTATATTTATTTAGTGGTGAGATTTTTTTATTAATATTTTTTTTGATCAACAATCTATACCTATGAAGTTTTGGAACGATTTTATCAAAGGTACACACAAAGAACAAAATGATGCAATTATAAGGCATAATGGAAGACAATGTTTTGTTGGATTAAAGCAAGAGAAATCCAAGATTTTCATGCAACGTGGTTGCCAATAATTGTTGTATATAATTAATAAATTGATGATATTTAATCCTATAGATACAATAAATATTTATTATTTTCTAATTATTCTTATAGATACAACGAACTATTAATTGGAATTTTTTAAAATTGATCTTTGATAAAACAATTGGCGATATCTAGTTGTACTTTTATTCATTGAAAATATATATTAATATTTTATTAATCAAATTTAACAATACTATGTGAGCGAATAATTGACAAGATATTTAAGAAAATAAAATGAGAAAATTACACTTTAAGATTAAAGATTTATTAATCTAGAAAATTTATAATATATAATTTTTAATAAAAAAGACAATAATTGGTCAATGGTGCATTTTTCTCCATTTACAAAGGAGTATATATGTATAATTGGACAACAACGTGTTAGCTTAAGAAAAACAATTGATTGAAAGATTTATAAAACTAAAAATGGTAACAAATATTTATTACTCGGATATATTGTATATATCTCTTTTATATATTGATTGAAATATTTTTTTTCTGCTGCCAATTCCATTTATATTTAAATTGATTTTGGATTATGGATTTTTTTATGGACGATTTAGAAAATATTTTATTATTAATAAGATGTTTGATTTTTATATCATGCTTTTGAAGGAATATCTATATTTTTATTTCATATTGATTCAATTGTTGTTTCAATATTTATTTATTATATTTATTTTTGAAATATTGGTATTTTTAGAAGTGTGAACAAATACTAATTAAGTTCAGTCTATAAAAATGAGTTATCTTCTAATTGGTCCATTGATCAATGTTGGTGTTTAATTTGATGATAATTTGCTTAATTAAGAATAATTAAAAACTCTAATTACTATCGAATAAAATTAGTATATATATGATATAACTAATACAACTCAATCAAAAAAAAAAAAGAATAAAAATTAAAAGATATAAAATAAGATACAATGTTGGATAAATCAATCCAAATATTCTCCTAACCAATGCATGTTTTGGAGTTATCCAAAATTAGCAGTGTTTTGATTTGGTAAGTCAATGGCAAGAATCTTTCGTAATATAAATATTTCACAAAAAACTGTCGGGCCTAACGGTCCCCGACTTGTTAGACGGATCGACCAATTCGCGGACTCGGTGGTATTTCGTAATATTAGCAAAGTAGTGTCTTAGTAGTTTTCGGGGACCACGTGTAGATAATACGAAAAGAATTAGCCGTCCTTCTAAAAAGTATTAGCAGTTCTTCTGAAATATTAGCAGTTCCCTGGAGAGTGTTTTAGTATCTCTCCTGAATATACTGCCGAAATATAATAGCAGTCCCTCAAAAAAGTATAAGTAGTTCTCGAAAAAGTATTAGTAGTTCCCTGGGTATTTTTGTAATAATAACAGTGGTATTTTCATAATATTCAGGGACCGGTATTAGCAGTCCTTAAGAAAAGTATTAGCAGTCCTTCAGAAAACTATTAGCACGTAGTTCACTTAAAAATATTAGTTTTGTAATGCAGGACAATGATATTGTACCAGGATAATACTGAAAAGTATTAGGTTTTCATCTGAGAAGTATTAGTAGTCTTTCTAAAAAGTATTAGTACGTAGTTCACTTAAAAATATTTAATAGCATCTTAAAAAGTATTAATTTTTTCCGTCAAAAGTATTAGTAGTCCCCTTGAAATGTATTAGTAGTTCCCCTGAAAAATATTAGTTTTTCTCCTCAAAGGTTTGTAGTAATTTTCCTGAAAAGTATTATTTTTTGTAATAAAAAGTATTAGTAGTCCACTTTTCAATCAAACCAAAGTTAAACGTATTCTTCTCTATAGACCAATCACCAAAGTAATTTACCCTCTCTCTCGAGATGTATGTAAAAGCGTTGATTGGAATATCTATGCTAGCATCTCTACTCAACATGAGATATCCAACTCCCAAAAGTTCAAAAGATTATAAGGTCTCACAAATATTCACAGACTTTTCAATCATGCAATCTATTTGTGTCAAATACTCAAGATCTAGTATTGAAACTCATCGGTTAGAATTATCCATCAATACATAATCCAACATCACTCTCTACATAAAAGACGCTGATATTTACCCTAGAAACCAGAGAAAAGAGCAATTTTCCAGTTTTCGAGAGATCGATCAAGACCGCAACCACACCTTCGAGGATTGAAGATAGATCGAGAGATCGTCGTCATCCCCAAGTCACTCATTCCATCGTATCGTTATTTCAATTAGTTATATTTTGATGATGAATAATTTGTCCATGAATTGTTTATCTTTGATGTTTGGCTAAATACTTTATGATTCCCGGGTTTGGGAGTAGGTTAATAAACACTTTTATTTGATGATTAATAATAATTGAAGTTAATGTTTTCTTCCTCTATTCAAGTACTTTGCTTTAATTCCTACTAAAGCAAAGTGTACGGATCAATTTATAGAATAGGGTTTGCAAGGTCGAATCCACAGGGATTAATAAATTAATGTACCAAGTATTGAATTATAATAGTCCTATTTTTATCTAAACTATCGAAATTTGAAGGATTGGTTTTATTACTACTAAAGCAGAATTTAATCCTAAAATAACAAAGCGAAGAACGATTGAAATATCAAGTATGGATGAATGGATTCCTGGGCTATGGTTTCAGTTAATATCCCACTTTTATTCTCAGATTAATCAAACCAAGGTTAAACGTATTCTTCTCTATACATCAATCACCAATGTAATTTACCCTCTCTCTCTCGAGATGTATGCAAAAGCATTGATTGGAATATCTATGCTAGCATCTCTACTTAACATGAGATATCCAACTCCCAAAAGTTCATAAGATTAAAAGATCTCACAAATAGTCATAGACTTCTCAATCATGTAATCTATTTGTGTCAAGTACTCAAGATCTAGTATTTAAACTCATCGGTCAGAATTATGAATCAATACATCAAACAAGTTTAGATCAAAGGCCTTTTGAAAAAACAAGAATTAAAACAAAGTACTTGAATAGAGAAAGAAAACATTAACTTCAATTATCCTTAATAATCAAATAAAAGTGTTTATTAACCTACTCCCAAACCCGGGAATCACAAAGTTTTTAGCCAGACATCGAAAATAAACAATTCATAGACAAATTATTCACAATCAAAATCTAACTAATTGAAATAACGATACGATGGAATGAGTGACTCGGGGATGATGACGATCTCTCGATCTATCTTCAATCCTCGAAGGTGTGGTTGTGGTCTTGATCGATCTCTCGAAGTTTCCAGTGGAAAACTACTCTTCTCACTGGTTTCTAGGATAAAAATTAGCGTGTCCCTGTTTGTGGCCGCCTCGGGTCTATTTGTACTTTGTTCGGGTCGAAACCTAGTTGAAAACGAATGAACCTCTATTTTTCCCACTGAGGAGCACAACCGTGCTCCTTTGGCACGCCTAGCCCGTGCTGGGTGCCGCACTGAATATCACAAGTCTGCAAAAGGCACGGGCCGTGCCAAATGGCACGGGCTACCCGTGCTGGTAGCCGAACTCCAAGTCTTCAAATATAGGTTGAGCACGGGCCGTGCTAGGGAGCACGCCCTACCCGTGCTCACCTGTAGCAATGTGTACTTGGCTATTTTCTTACATTTTTCGCACGGTTCGTCTGACTTCTACTCGATTCGACTCCAACTTCGTCTAACATGTCAAGTATTGGCGGTTGTAATGCCCGAATTGTTGCCAAAATGCTACAAATATAGATAAATTCCTACAAAACGAGGAAAACGTAATCCTTTTCCGCAAAACAGGAATAAAACCCTATTTACTCATATAATGCATGCATATTAACACATTTTAGCCAATATTAAGCCCAAAATACATGCAAAATACAAGTCAATCAAACCCCCAAACTTAAACTGTTGACAGTCCCGATCAACACTTTATAAACAAGACAACACAAATGGAGTAAAGAAGAGCAACTCAAGAACACCGCATTACAATTCATGTCATCTATCCCTAGACATCAAGCACAAATCAACCAAGTTTCAAAGAGCTAACACGGAGCACAAGTTTATAAAAATCATGGTAAAACACTTCAAATCACGCCTCTCAGGGATAAAGTGTATACTCTACTCACTAGAATGATAAGGGAGTGTATTCGCTCAAGTCATATCATTGTTGAAGAATTACCATATGCTTGCAAATCGTCTCACATCTCCGCCACTCGTTTGTATGCAATTCACAAATCATAAAGGACTTTATTTAAGGTTGTAATGAAGGCTATTTGGTTAAGGTAGGGAAATATTGATAAAGTGACTCAACTCGAGCGTATAGATTTGAAAACACATTGTTTTTTTTTTCTCAAACCATTTTTTCTAATTCAAATCAACTATGTACTCCCAATCGCGTTGTATCCTATCGCTTCTCTATTTCTTCCTTCTTTTTCATACACAGTGTTCCCCTTCGCCTTACATCACAATTCTCAGCCTATTTTTCACTTCTGGCAGACTCACTTTTTGCAGTCGATTTTTTTTTCGACTCCTTGTGAGTATTTTCCCCCTTTTTTCCTCCTTTTTTTTTTCTTTTGACACCCCTTCATTCAACCCTTTATTCCATCCCTTTACTCAATGCTATACACTAAAGTTTAGGGTAACCGATATATCAAATTAAGTTCTAAGGCTTGAAATGTGGCTATCAAAAAACAAATCAGGCAATAGGCTCAAATTGGCTAACTAGGGAAGTCAAATATCATAAACAAAAAGGCTTAACAAAGATGGCCTAAAATCATCTTCATGAATGCATACAATATGTAACTTTGACGGAGATACCAAAGCAAGTTCTAGAATTCAAATCAACATGAATGACACACTCAATCACAAACAAGACTGCATAATATGAAAGCAGTAAAGGCTCAAAAGCTCACAGGCTTGTAAGTGCATAATTCAAAGTATGTTAACCATGATTCAATAATCACATGCTCTATATGAACTATTCTCAACCCGATCAACTCACACTCAACATCCAATGCAAAACAACACAAACCAATCCGCAAATGCTCCCAAGATCATGATCACAATCAAAACATAACAAACACACAATAGCGGTCAACTCACTCCCTAACACTAGGAAAGCAATAAACGTGCTAAAAAAAATTTCAAACATCTAATGCAATGCAACCTATATGCTCTACATGCAACTAAACGAATGCAAACGCCACACCCATCAAAAAAATACTATCTCTCCTCCCCAAACTTGAATGAAATTATAGCGCATGAAAGAGATGGTGGAATCTCAATAAAAAGTATGGATAGGACCTGTATCACTGTGGGGGTGGCGGCGGGTAGTGGCCCTTGGAGATATGCCAATTCTCGATCCGCTGTAATGTCTACAATATCTCCAACTCCTGCCGCTCGTGTGCTTGGTTCCACAAGCTCTGGGCTTGGTACCTTTTCTCCTGGATTTGGTATCTTTGGTCTTGGACTTCTTGGAAAGCATGGAAATCATTCCTATGCTGTCGCAAGCTTTCTTTGAAGGCACATAATCTGTCATGATCGTATTGTCCCCCACGCTCCTCGCCTTGGCGGGAGCTCTCTAGAATGTCGGACCGCCCCTGCCTGCTGGAAGCCCTGCTCGAATCCTCCCTCCTGCCTATCATACTCCTGCGCCTCCATCACCAAGTCTTCTTTATCGGGCAACCCGGCTACCCTTCGCCTTTTTCGTGCTGCCAAACCCTCCATGATTCTGATATGTTCGTCAAAGTACACGAGCCTGTTGATTTGGTTGTCAACCACAGCTGTGAGCTGCGGGTTAGGAAAGGGAAACGCAGACCCGACTTTTTGTTGAAAACAGAGGATATTCTCCTCATTGCTGATGATCTTCATGGTGTGAAAGGCGCTCATGTTGATACTTCGACTGCCCGCTAATGGCTCCATACGGCTCATGTCAACCTCGAAATGCTGCACAATGGGGGTTATCATTCCCCCAATTAAGATTTTCCCCACGTCATGCTGTTGTATGTAGACGGCGTATTCCACAAAGTATGACGCCATGTTATAAGGGGTGCGAGTGAGCATACACCATAGTAGGTATAACTCTTTCACTTGCATACCCCCGTTGTTGTACTGGGCAAATACTGAATGAGCCGTTACTTTCTGAATATAACAGAATATCGGGTTGCGGAGTGACGATGCCTTGGAAGTGCGTGCGACATATTGCATGAAGCCCATTTCGGGGGTTTCTGGCAACAACCGCCAGAATTCACGCGCGTTGTAATTTGCAGCCGTTCGGTACGAGGCGTTTGATGGTACCCCAAAAATTTGATTCAGTTCGGCGGTCGTGATTTCCCTCCATACGTTGCCCATCCTGAAATGGATTTTCCAAGGCTCCTTTCTTGGTAGCGTTTTCGTAACCTGGACGGTGCTTAAGAACTCAAGTGCGAGTGTCTTGTATGTTGGCCACCGCCCTTGCATGAAAGCGATCCAACCAACTCGTTCAAACATTTGCCACACCTCCTCGTGTATCCCGAGAGTTCAGGTACACTCATCGTCGGCATAGCGTGTGGGTATGTACTCACGAGTGATGAGCTGGTTCCATTGCTCCATTATATGGTGCTCTGTGAAGGTGAGTCCATAGGCAAGTGGGCTGTTTGGGTCTATCTCCCGAGCGGGTCTCCTCAGACGTCCACCCTGACCTCTTTGTGGTTCGGCCATTTGTTCGAATTAGTACCTAGCAAAACAATTGTGAGAATCCATCCGTGCCAAATATAACAAACGATGAATTAATACAACAATCCAACAAAGGCATAGTGTCTCATCTCAACAATGTAATTCACAATTAAGCTATCAACTCAAATACCAATACAATTGCCGAGAATCCTAGCCACTAACACCCTAAACAATCTAGCACATGTATAATCCATCAAGCAATCAACCAAAATCATCATAATTCAACAACCCACAAAGTGTTCGATAAAATGCCCAATAGAAAATTTCAATCAAAAACATGGCACAAGTATCAAACAAGCATACTAAAACAACTCTAATCCATAATCCTCAAGAAATTTGACATAGCAAGTATAATTCATACCTTAAATCCCGAGAATTTGAAGAGAGTTGGATTTTTGAAACCTTAGGTGCTTTCTACCCCAAATCCATGCTTCCAAGCAATTCCACAAGTGTAAATTATATTTAGAGTAGTGTGGGAAGTGATTAGTGGTGATATTATAGGAGAATTTTGGAAAAAATTTGGAGGGGGTCGATTTTTTGTGTGCTTGCGCGTGAGAGAGGAAGAAGTTTTTGTGAAAAACTTAGCCTCTGCCCATCCAATTTAAGCTTCAGCAGAAAAGAGCACGGGCGTGCTCATTCGGCACGGGCTGCCCGTGCTTAGGGCCGAACTCTGGACCCCAAAAAAACCTGGGTAACGCACGGGTGTGCGCTATGCTTCACCGCAAGTGTACGGATCAGTTTATAGAATAGGGTTTGCAAGATCGAATCCGCAGGGATTAATAAATTAATGTACCAAGTATTGGATCATAATAGTCCTATTTTTATCTAAACTATCGAAATTTGAAGGATTGGTTTTATTACTACTAAAGCAGAATTTAATCCTAAAATAACAAAGCGAAGAACGATTGAAAGATCAAGTATGGATGAATGGATTCCTTGGCTATGGTTTCAAATAATATCCCACTTTTATTCTCAGATTAATCAAACTAAGGTTAAACGTATTCTTCTCTATAGATCAATCACCAATGTAATTTACCCTTTCTCTCGAGATGTATGAAAAAGCGTTGATTGAAATATCTATGCTAGCATCTCTACTTAACATGAGATATCCAACTCCCAAAAGTTCAAAAGATTAAAAGATCTCACAAATAGTCACAGACTTCTCAATCATGTAATCTATTTGTGTCAAGTACTCAAGATCTAGTATTGAAACTCATCGGTTAGAATTATGAATCAATACATCAAACACGTTTAGATCAAAGGCCTTTTGATAAAACAAGAATTAAAACAAAGTACTTGAATAGAGAAAGAAAACATTAACTTCAATTATCCTTAATCATCAAATAAAAGGGTTTATTAACCTACTCCCAAACCCGAGAATCACAAAGTGTTTAGCCAGACATAAAAAATAAACAATTCATAGACAAATTATTCATAATCAAAATATAACTAATTGAAATAACGATACGATGGAATGAGTGACTCGGGGATGATGACGATCTCTCGATCTATCTTTAATCCTCGAAGGTGTGGTTGCGGTCTTTCTCGAAGTTTTCGGTGGAAAACTACTCTTCTCTCTGATTTCTAGGGTAAAAATCAGCGTGTCCCTATTTGTGGCTGCCCCGGGTCTATTTGTACTTTGTTCGGGTCGAAACCTAGTTGAAAACGAATGAACCTCTATTTTTCCCGCAGAGGAGCACGACCGTGCTCCTTTGGCATGCCCAGCCCGTCTGGGTGCCATACTGAATATCACAAGTCTGCAAAAGGCACGGGCTACCCGTGCTGGTAGCCGAACTCCAAGTCTTCAAATATAGGTTGAGCACGGGCCGTGCTAGGGAGCACGCCCTGCCCGTGCTCACCTGTAACAATGCGTACTCGGCTGTTTTCTTACATTTTTCGCACGGTTCGTCTGACTTCTACTCGATTCGACTCCAACTTCGTCTAATATGTCAAGTATTGGCAGTTGCAATGCCCGAATTGTTGCTAAAACGCTACAAATATAGATAAATTCCTACAAAACGAGCAAAGCGTAATTATTTTCCACAAAACAGGAATAAAACTCTATTTGCTCATATAATGCATGCATATCAACACATTCTAGCCAATATTAAGCCCAAAATACATGCAAAATACAAGTCAATCAGCCGTATACTCAACAATTTTGGTATCAAAGCCATCTCTTGGCCTGATAACCCCTCCAATTTAAAAAAAAGGCTTCAGCCAAAAATAGTGAAATTGCATTCACATTTATCCAACAAAGTATTTCTATCTTTGTTGAAGAACGTTACTCAAATGAGAACGTTGTCCGTGTCCCATGAACTTTGGGATATCATTGAAGAGAGTATAACACACATATATAGCAAAGGAGGAAGAAGCGATAATAGAAGCAGCTAAAAATAGCATAAAGAGAACAAGACCAAAGATGCAAGAGTTTTGTCCTTTATGCACCAAGGGATAGTTCGATCTATTCTTCCACAAATCACGGGTGTAAAAATATAAAAATATGCATTGAAGATGCAAGAGTTTTGTCCTTTATGCACCAAGGGATAGTTCGATCTATTCTTTCCTAAATTACGGGTGTAAAAATATCAAAAGATGCATTGAAGATTTAAAAACAAATAGAGCATTAAAAAAAAGGTGTTACCGTCATTTATGGCGAGATTCACAACAAGGTGTGAGAATATGATATCGTGGTAGAAACCGAAACTTCCAAGCACAAAGCAAGCTTAGTTGCAAAATAATATTCTCAACAATTCAGAGTTTGAGCAACTTCGAAAGAATGTCCAAATTACAAATTAAGAGAGGGTGTTAAAATATAATTTGCAATTACACTTGGCATTCTGCAATTATACTTCAGCAACCCATTTGCATCAATAATTGATTTGGTGGAGCAAATGCTACGTGTGTGGTTATGACTTAATCTTACCAACCTTATCCTATTTGTTAATGTGTTAATTATATGATTTAGTCTTCTTTATCAAGCCTATAAATAGGCATGTTCTTAGCATTATGTAAAATTATCCCGAGAGGGATCAAAAGAGGGCAATCCCCAAGAAGGATCAAGTGAGCATCACAGTGTAAAGCAATCTGTGAGCGATCACATGAAAAGAGTAAAACCGATAATTTTTTCAATTTATTTCTTAATGTCTCTCACATTTTCACACTTATACCCGTATACCCAACATGAACGATGGGTAATTGAGGTCGGAGGATGGACTCGAGCAATTGTAGTGTACTGATCTTATGATGGTCCGAATTTGCGCTCGAGTGAGATTCATAGAGCATACAAGGTTCACGTAGTCCTGGGGGGACACGTCGTAAACGAGACCCGGATGAAGCGCCCGATTTGGATCCACGTGCCCCACGCCCATGGCCAGTGGGGTGGCAACTTCATACTTGAAAACTGGATCTCGGATTTGATTTCCGGTGTTATCCAAGAGGTTGGCTGTCGTCATCATGGCGGAGCGAATAGCCGCTGGGCTCCACTCGGGGTGTGCACCTTTTAAGAGTGCAACAATACCCGATGCATGAGGGCAGGCCATTGACATACCTGAGACAGTGGAAAAGTCACTTCTCAAATCTATGTTCGTCCCAATGGAAGCTGTCTTTGATATTGGAACCCAAGATGCTAAAACCAATGTCCCTGGTGCCATGAAGTCATCATATATGATAATTTGGCGAGTATTAAAAACATATATTGTTCAGCCTAAACCACAAGATTCTTCTGTAGTATGTGACCTTTATGTTGGACAATATCTTTTCTGTTCATTCACTTTATTTTGTAATCATACTCATATTTATAGGTTATTCTACAATCAATATTTTATATGTGCATGTATATTGAAATGTTGTTGCACAAAATATATGGGTGATATTATTTTTAATTCCAATAAAATATTAAAATAAATTAATATATGATTGACTGTCATTTTTTAAGCCACATCGTTTCAGTAGGTTTCATTTCTTTTCATCATTATGCTTAGGTGACTCTTTTTTTATCATTACTTAGCGTGATAGTGTAATATATTTAGTGTGAATCTCTGCTAGTGTAAGATGTAAAATACATTTGTTTAATAATTGTTAAAAAAAAATATACTTGATTTGTGTTGTTCAGTCTAAACCACCAGCATAAGTCACATAAGAAGGTATCCAATGCAAATGAAAGACATGTGATGTGGAGCCTATATAGTCGTTTGGATCTAATTGAAGAAGTTTGCTCTTCAATTTCATAATCAGACTAAGTCATCAGTTCTTTCCTAATGCTTCTCAACTATCTGATATGGATCCCTTATTTTTGCGAAATTGATTCAGTTTTGAAAGAATAGTAATATTTATATATCAAATAAACGATAGAACCACATCATAGATTCTTATATAGTTAAATAAATACTTTTAAAAGTAATTATATAATTTAATAATTCTATTTATTAATATTAAAATATTAAAAAGTGATTTACAAAGTTAAAAATATCAACGAAATGCTCAAATTATCTAAATTAAATATTTCCAATAAATACTTATATTTAAACATAAAATAGAATTTTACTTTCTTATCGTTGTTAACAAAAGAGGCACATGTGATGAATGAAAAACTGAATCTTGTAGTCAAACTGATTTAAAAGATAACACACATTAGAAAATAGAGTAAAAGAGAAATACATCTATACGTCAAGCAATCATGCCTGGGCTAAAGTGCATTAAAAAAAATTACCCAAAGAATCTCAAAACTAAGTATGAAGAAGAAGTAGACACTAAAAATATAAACAAGATGCATTAATTTAAAACTCTTCTTGAATATATATTTTTTAAATTTTTATATAGATTACTCATCATTTTTTTAATATGCATTGTCCTTTGTTGAGCGATAATATCATTTAAGTATCATGTTTTTTAGTAAAAATTATCTTAACCATATTTCACCGACAAATAAGTTTAAATTTAGTTTTTGCAAACTTTCTTTTAAGATCAAAATACATGAATACATTTATTATAAGTACAAAAAATAAAATAAAAATTGATTCGAATTAATAGATTTAATTTGAGTTAAGTTAATAAATTATTTGGTTCACGTGCAACGCACATTCACCTTACTAGTCTATTATAAGAAAATGAGTAGTTGTTGAACAAACTCTTGTTTGTAGTTCTCCATATATACCCAACTTTTGAGAAATCTTTGCACACTGTCTTGCTGCATTTTTCTGCGACTTTAAAAGAAAAAAGGAAACAGAGACCAGAGATAAATGGCCACTTATCCAGCTCTAGTTTCTCTTAGGCATATTATTGAACGGATTCAACATCATCCCCGCCCTCCAATTTCTCTTGACAACGAACAGATTGAATCTCTCACCGAAAAGATTACATTCTTGCAAGATTTTCTTGAAGGCTATTCCTCTAATGGTGACAGCGAAGATGTAGATGCTTTGGAGGGTCGTATTGTTGATTTAGCTTATGCGACAGAGGATGTAATTCAATCCCATATAGTCGATCAAATTCAAGCTGGATCCACAAGTACTCATGAGCAAAACATCAGTGGTTCCACTGAATTCTATCAAGATCTACAGAAAGTGATAGAAGATATGGATTTTATCAAGACAGAGATGTCGATAGAGATTAAAGAGAAGCATGCAGGATTCCAGGATCAATTGCGGCACAAAAATTCAATGTCTGCTGGTTCATCAAAATCTCCTACAATAGGGCAGAACACTGTGGTGGGCTTCCATGGCGTAGCCAGGACAACATAGTAGGTTGGGCCGGTAAATGAAAGTGGGGTGGGCGAAATAGAAAAATCATGAAAAATCATATATTTTATTATATTTAATTTAGATAATTTGAGCCATCATGAATGCTTAAAATATATGTGATTTTTAAAATATCGTTTTTACATTCTCAAGGGGTCATTCGAGCGTATCTAAATTTCAACTGATAGTGAAAGAACGAAATCAGTGTACATCTCGGAAATATTCTACCATCGTTAGGAGGATCCAGGGTTTACTATTCGTTAACAATAAATTCAAAATAATTTATTCAATAATAATTGCAACTAATTAAGAATATATTCACAATCATATTAAATTTTAAGTGTGGTTTTTGTCATGGTTAAATTCACAATATATTAGTTTTTTATGTTATTAGTAGAAGATGTGGGGACAGCAGATGGAAAAGGAGATTAAGTGAATAAAACAGTGATTTATATAATTTATTGAACGATTAATGTAAATTTAAGATGTATTATTAATATAATAAAAACCAAACAACTAATTAGAACAAAAATTTCAAGTTACTTCAATAAAATTAGTAAATAAATTTTGTAAAATTATACAAATCACGTGCAATACACGTGCAGTGCATATTACTAATCTACTAAAAAACCATCAAAAAATGGAGAAAGAACATCATGTCCGCCTATTGTACAAGAGATAATATTCCGTATACAATATCATTTGTACTAAACCTATGAATGTCACTTGTGTAATATACAGTTGTGGATAAAAAGTATACAATATTAAATTACCCTATATATTTAATAACCATTTATGATGTTTATAATATTTAGGAAAAGAACTAGAAGGGTATATACTCATAAGGATATCTTGTGTTGAATGATGAACCTAAATTCAAGATTACAACTCAATAATGAATAATACAAGTTTGAGTGCAAGTGTAATCAAGAACAAATCATGGACCTCAAAATGTGAAAGTGTAAGACCTTAGGCTATTACAACAAGATATTTTCTCGCTATTATCATATAAATTAATTTATTTAATAATTTTATTGATTAATATTAAAATATTAAAATGTGATTTAGTAAAAAATAAATATTATTTTAATTTAAATATTACAAAGTATTTAATATATATTTTTCTTTATTTTAATTATAAATCGATATGATTTGTTAAATATTCATTTAAAGAACTCAATCCCACAAATATTTAAAATTAGTATAAAACTAGATAATTTCTATATTATCTTATAATCATATTCATCAATCTTTTATTTCATTTTTATGGCTAGAATAGCCTTTTAGTCTTACTTGATTTTTGAATTGTTTTAACATTGGATGCATTTTACATAATCAGATAAGTAATTTAACTAATAATTTGTAAGCTAATGATTAATAAATCTCATGCAAGTTATCCTATTTATAAATAATATTAATTAATTATTTTTTATACCAAAATCTAGATAATATCATTATTTTATTTGTTATTGTTATTCAATTTTAAAAACACATAAAATAAAAGTTAATCAAATTCTTATACTTCTTGTGCTTACTTAATTTTTTTTTATTTTATCTCAGTTCTCCGATTAACGAAATATAAAAAAACAAAATTGCAATATAATATATATGTGAGAAAAACTTTTCATATATTATCTTAATTCTAGTAACAAAATCAATATTTTATCATTAACGCTTAAAAGTAAAGTTTCCAGTCTTCCTATTTCAAGTGTCTTAAAAATAATAAACCTTAACCTAGTATATACAAAAATTAATCAATTATTTTCATCGAGAATCGAGTATTAAATAAATCTATGAAAAAGTGATAAGTCGAAATATGAGTTTTGAAACTCTATTTAATTGCATACAAAATATCTCGACTTAATAAATAACAAATCAAAGACAGTCTTATGAAAGAAACATATTGTAATGATTTTCATGTGTCAATCATGTATGATTAAATATAATACCAACTAACTTTTATGTTTGATGAATATTTTGAATACACTTAAGTTTTTAATAGTTATATAATGAACTAAAAACTAATATAATTTTTTTAAATTGCATAATGTTTTAGAAATATACTTATTTATTAGAGTTTTTGTACTTGCAATTGAATTTGGATATTTGCTCTATCAATTAGTAGAGCACATGGACTACTTATGGATCGAACAAAAAAGATTTTAGGGTTGCTGTAAGTTAATTTAGATATCAATTAGAGATTAAATTTTATTTCATTACCGTATCCAGTAAATTTATATAACACTTAGAAATTAAATTTTAAATAAATAACAATGTGTTATTTTTATATATTAATTTGCACGTGCAGATCCCAAACGCTTTTGGATTTTTTATAGGTTTAGTGCAAATGATATTGTATACAAAATATTATCTCTTGCACAACAGGCAGACAAGATGTTATTTCTCCATTGTTTGATGGTTTTTAGTAGATTAATAATATGCACGTGCATTGCACGTGATTTATATAATTTTACAAAATTTATTTACTAATTTTATTGAACGATTAATGTAAATTTAAGATGTATTATAAATATAATAAAAATCAAGCAAATAACTAATTAAAACAAATTTGGAGTCACTTTAAAATATTTTATTGTATAGATAATTTTAAATGATTCATTATAATTAAAATTGAAATCAAAGATGCCTTCAAATATCTGAGGATCATCTGAGATATAGATCCCCGCGTGAAATAAAGTCCATTTGGTCATAAACATCCCCATTTTCGCATATCACTATTCCATCGCTAATTGTGGAGAGTGCCTCGCTTGAATTGCAATAAGACAATGTCTTATTATAGATCAGAGGCAAATCTTTTACCAGAGCAGGCACCGGGAACAAAGTCTAACCAGTTTTATTAAATCCATTTCCCAAATTCAATATCCCGGCAAAATAACGGTCAATGGATCCCGCAGCAACTGTCAAGACCCATGGGCTTCCATTGTGTAAGGTCCCAATACCATGGTCGTTTCCGACTGAGGATGAAACAAGAACTCCTTTCTCCATAGCACCAAATGAAGCTATGGCGATTGGATCCTCATACAATGCAACATTACCCCACCCCAATGAGATGGAAATTATATCCACCCCATCTGCGATGGCCTGGTGCATGCCAGCAATAACAATATCAATATTTAACACCACAATTTATTCATTTAACATCAATATCACCCAAACACTAAAAAATAACAAATATAACATCAAGTACGATTTAAACATATATATCCATAAATGTGATCAAAACATACAAGTAAATATATACCAATCGTAATATTGTTTCAACTAAGCCTAATCACCTAAGACTAAAATGGATCAATGCCAAATTAATATGCCCTGAAAAGAGAATATAAAAACGATATCAATGGCAACTACAATAATAAGAAAGCCATTTTTAAGGTAGTCATGAAGCTGACATACATATAATTTGAAACAATTTAGCAACAAGAGCACTAACCTCTCAAGTCTGATCACATGACATTAATTCTTTCACAAACAGAGTTCTCATGCAATGACTCAAAACTCCACCTAAGTGTTCTCAAGTAGGAGGTATGAAATCTCCTAGCCTATCAAATAAGCAGAAAGCATCATGCTACCGAGTGGCTTAACAAATTGCTAAATGTAATATGTTTGCACTTGGCCTTAAAACCCACTACCTACGGAACCCAAAACTTTGGCCAACTAAACCATCTGATTTCAGGTAAAAACAAATAAGGGTGACGAGAGAAAAAGTATGTGATGGCGACGAGAAGTATGTGATGCAGAAGAAAGGTAACTAGCGGATGTGGAGGTGGCGACAGAAACCGGAGGCAGCAGGGCGACGAGAGAGAAAGTATGTGATGCAGAAGAAAGGTAACTAGCGGGAGAAAAAGTGTGAGGGAAAAGAAAAATTAGGGCGCGAAGAATAAAATGTTGAGGGAATTTTTAGAGATCTAACAAGAGTATTAGTGACAATAAATATTGCCGCAATTATCGATTGTCGTCGCAAAAAGAAATGTTTTGTGGCAACAATAAGTTGTCGCAAATAACTCCATTGCAAAATCCCATATTTCTTGTAGTGTCTATATATATGGGAAAATAAGATTTTAGTCCCGTACATTGGATTGTTTTGAGAATTACTACTATAAGTTGTCACCTTTATGTTTTAGTCCTTTAACTTTCAAATTTTTAGATATTTAGTGTTTTAACTTAGCAATTTTACTTTTGGTCCTATAACTTAACAGGTTTCAGAAATTTAGTCATATAACTTAGTAATAGTAAAGGCCCTGCTCTAATCCTACAGGACCAGGGCTAGGATCAGGCCAAGACTGACCCTATGTTTTTTTATTTTTTCTTTTGATAAAGTCATGCCTTTATAAATTTAATATTCTTAATCAAATCAAATACTAATATTACTTAATCTAATAAAAAATAAATAACAATAAATGAGGTTCTTCTAAATAAGTTTATGAATTAATAAATTAACATCAACAATTAGTGTTCACACAATAGAATCATGGATTTTAATATCATGTTCCTTCTTCTTCATTAATTATAAGTTCTCTTGTTTAAATAATAATTGATAAATGAGATCAAAAAATAGATTTGGTAGAATTATAGGTATAATATTAAATACAGATCTATAAAATACAAAAACAATATTAAGAAAAAAGCACTAAGGGCTGGCCCGACCCTAGCCCTAATAGGCCCTAGGGCCAATTAGGGTCGGACTAAAAATCTCTCGTGTTATAAAGACTATGAAATATAGACACATCCAGGGGCGGAACCACGATTTTGCATTGAGGGGGGCCACGATTTATACACTGGGCATAATTCCATTTAACATGATTTTTCTTTTACAAAAAAATTTTGGGGGTGCCAGATGGAATTATGCCCAGTGTATAAAAAATAAATATATAAAATATTAGGCGGGGGCTAACCTACCATGTAAGTCCGCCCCCGAATGGCTGGACACACCCTTTAAATTTAGGGTTGGGCTAGGGTCTCGGCCATTTTTAACATCTTTACATTTTATATACAAACTCTCTTTTGCTTCTCTTTCTTGTTCTTCATTGTTAAGGGGTGATTTTTGATCATTTTTGGCCTGAAATCATTCCCGTCTACATCTTTTTATTTTTATGTTTTAAATAAGTGGTTTCTCCACATAGATTTGAGTTATTTGTTTTTCTCTTGTTTGTGATTTCACCATCTGATGCGCCGTTTGGTTTGTCGCCGTCTTGCTGCGGTGTTTTTTGTGTTTTGAGCGATTCGGATGAGCAAGTTTTGTCCGATAGAGATAAATCAGGGTGTGGTCTTCAGCATGTTGCAAATCTGGAATCATATGTATTCTAGGCATTATAGATTTTTCAAAGTTGTAGGCTTTAAGCCGATTTTTGTTATTAACCTTGATGTTATGAAATTTTTCATAGTTTCATCTTTTATGATTTTTTAACAGATTTGTTTTTGTCTTCTATCCATGTATTGCTAGTTTTGGATTGATTAATAAAATTGTTTTCTTGTCAAAAAAAAAATTAAAGGTATCAAATGCGAATTAAAAAAAAATGATATCAAATGCGCTAATTAATATTATCACTCTAAATCTAATGCTAAGAGTTTATTTTGGCACATTAACTATATAGTCTTATTTCCTTAACGCGAGCAGTTTCGTCCAAAAAATATTCTTTTGTTTTAAATAATATATTTAAAATAATTCTTTTATTTTATTTAATATTATGGCACTTCTGTTTTATTGGCTAACTAGTATGCCAACATCGCCAAACTGATGATTAGGGAATGGAAATCCCTAGAAGAGTTGAGTATATAGCATCCGTGATTAGGGAATGGAAAGCGCATGATCGAGATGAAGATGCCACGTGGAAAATGTAAGACGATATGCGAATACAATATTCGAAACTATTTTAGGAGGAATTTGGGACCAAATTCATTTAAGGAGGGGAGAATGTGAAGCCCGTATTTTATAACATTGTTACTTGAATAATATGATACATTAATATTTTCTCATGATTATTTCAAGTGCATTATTTTAATATATTTATAATTTATTTCATTAATTGATTTATATTTATTCATATAGTTTATACACATTGTTGAATTTCTAGACGATATCTAAGATAAGTGACGATCCTACACCTGCATATTTTAGATACCTTAGATGACGACTTTCATATAAGTAGTATTTACCTTAAGTAAATAGGATGTTGTTTGTGATGAGTGAGAGACATTATATGATATCATTCATCAATCTTTAAAGCAAATGGAGCATGTGGTACGGCTAAGGAGCAATGAATGAGGAAAGAAATAATTCCAATTCCAATCAATTCTAGTATTTTATTCTACTCCATCATCTTCCATTAAATTATACACCACACTTTTTATTTTTTATACACTCATCTACCCACTCACAAGACTTTACACACAAGCAATTATCTTCCACACCACCTAATCTACAAACCCATACAAAACACCATCAAAAAAAAAGATGTGCTAGTGTGTGTAGTGTTCGGCCAACCTAGTTGAGGGAGGAAATCAATTTCATTTTTCCTCTTACAACATCCATTCTATTCTCCCAAAACTCCTCATTTCTAACACTTAATCTCAAAAGACAAAAATCCTTCCCCTATTTCTCCTTAAGGCCGAAAACATAAGTAAGAGTTGAGAAAAATTTTAGGCCTTGTTTGTTTATGTTTCCAATGGCCAATTTCTAATTTCCAACTATTCATAGAAATAGAATCATGTTTGTTTCTAAATTTTCCAATGTAAATCATCATTTTCATTTTCCAATTTTCACATAAAACATCATCTCAAACCTATATTTTCAATTTCCAATCTTATACTATACCCTACATCACTCATCAATCACTTTCTCACATTTTCATTCAATTATACATGTGGTACCCTCCATTACCAACTATATCTACTTAAAATATTACTATTTTTTAATTATATATATTTAATGGGACCCACCTACCTACAATCTTCCAAATATAATATTATATATACAATTAAAAAATTAAACCACTATCAACTTTTCAAATTATTATATACATAAAATAATATTTCAAAACTACTCAACCAAATATAATCTTATTTTCAAACCTATATAAAACTCATTTTCATTCTCTCATCCAAACCTAATTCCAGTTTTCACACGAAAACCAATAAATTCTCAAAATTCTATTTCCAACACTAGAAACTGGAAATGATCCATGGAAACATAACCATACAAGGCTTACTTCTTTCATCTTCATCTTATCTTCTTAAATACTTCAAGCTTATTCCTTCATCTTCTAACTTGATGAATACTTCTTATTGAAGTACTCCTAGAGGTTGATTTCTTGAATAATTAAGGAAGAGCAAGACTTGGTTCTAAGCTTGAAGAGGACATTCAAGACAGCTCTAGAAAATAAGAAGTTCAGATGAGAAATTATCATTTTTAGTATTTTTCCTTTTGACAACTTAAGAAATTAATTTTTGACTCAAAGATATGAATTTTTGGAGCTTAGGGGCTGACCTACACCATCTCAAATTTAAGATAGAAGCTTGAAGGAAAAATTCTATTTTTAGAGACTACTTGAAGACATTAAGTTAAGTAGTAACCATTTAATTCTATTAAATCTCTTTAAATTTGAGACTTTAATTTTAATACCAAAATATGGTTAGGATACCACATAGGGGCTGACCTTCAAGAGTTTGAGTCAAGAAGTTGATACCAAGAAGAAGACTCCCTTTTAGATCAACCCGAAAAACTACTACGAGGTGGGTGAAAAATATTTCTACAAAAATCGCATAATTCTTTCTACTAGTGCATAAAAACGCATGATCATGTGATAATATGATATTTTATGAATCAAAGCAAGTATTTATGAGATTTATATTTTAATGAAATTTTGAGAAAATAAAAAGATGAGTATGATATTTTTCTTGCTTAAAATGTTGATAAAATTGCTCATCATTATACTTTTATGATTTATGATTCTATGAATGTTCAAATATATTTTAGAAATATTTAAAATTAGTATTTATATATTTTTGGAATTCTGGACTTGTAACTTGTACAAGAAAAATCGAAGCTTGGGTTATTTTTGCAATTCTTGTGAAATATTGGACCATAAGTGTAAATATGAAAAACTATGAAGGCCACCTCTGAAAATTCGAAATATTGGACCCAATAATCTGTAAAATTTATATATGAAGTGACTTGAAAGATTGGGACCCCTTCCGGGCAAGAAAATACAATAAGAAGCAAGTCTGATATCAAAATGTAAAATTGTAAAACTTAAAGGACTAAAACTGTAATTTTTTAAACTAGGGAAGTCAAGGTATCTCGAAAACTTGCAGATTTATTTAATATGATATTTTAAACCTTTAGTTCAAATTTCATAACCATCCGACTTGAAACGAGCCTTTAACGACAAAAAAATTGCTTTGGGCCAAAATTGTAATTTTTAAAAATGAAGTACCTAACTTTCGAAATTTTCAAAACTATTTTAACCACAACTTATTAATATCCAAAGAAGTATTTTAAAATTAGAATCACCTCAAAATCCTTCCCGATTTAAGATTTACCTAATTTTAAAATAGCAAGTCAAAAATCAAAATTTTGGAAACTAGAGGGCGATTCTGCAAATTTTATAAAATCTGTCCTGAGCCTATGGAAAATTTTAATCTCTGAGAATTTAGAAATTTTTGAAATTGACCTTACCTTTTTCTGAGTCCAGAATTGAAACTTATCGAATTTTAAAACCCGGTAAGGGAATATTTTTCCTTAGTAAAAATAATTTTTACTTTAAAAATTTGCTAAGGACCTTGAAATTGATATTTACTAACTTGGTTACCTTATAAAAATTTTAAGATATAATTTTAGTACTTATCTAATAAAAATATCGAGCTTGAACATAATGCACCGAACCAAATATTAAAACCGGCTAGATTATCCGCCCGATAACTAGACCGCGAGTTTTGTTTTTGAAATAAATACCAGATATTGTGTGACCAAGATCACTCCCGGCTTGCTAACTGATTTTATCAAATTTTTCGAACGAGCAAGATAGTACTTGGAAGAGAAATCTTGAAGTGATAATTTAAGTGAAACGATAAGGAATTAAATGTAAAGCAAAGTGAAATTAAAGTGAAATTTGAAGTGAAATGATAAGTGGAAGTGAAAATGAGAATGAAATTGAAAATTTAAAGTGGGATAATTTACTTGGCTTTATCCAAGTGATGTGGGATAATTTGCTTCGCTTTATCCGAGTGGGATAATTTGCTTCGGCTTTATCCAAGTGATGTGGGATAATTTGCTTCGGCTTTATCTAAGTGATTTGGGATAATTTGTTTCGGCTTTATCTAAGTGATGTGGGATAATTTGCTTCGGCTTTATCCAAGTGAAGTGGGATAATTTGCTTCGGCTTTATCCAAGTGATGTGGGATAATTTGCTTGGCTTTATCCAAGTGAAGTGGGATAATTTGCTTCGGCTTTATCCAAGTGATGTGGGATAATTTGCTTCGGCTTTATCCAAGTGGCGTGGGATAATTTGCTTTAGCTTTATCCAAGTGGCGTGTGATAATTTGCTTTGACTTTATCCGATTGAAAGTGGAAGTAAATTTAATAAAATAATAATAATGCTTGACTGACTCTGACCAATCTAACGTAATGGTTAGTGGAAAATCTTTATACAGACAACGAGACAAAGTCATATGCACTTCATGCATTGTTTTCCATGAAACGATTTTCCATGCATAAAACCAGCCACACTCGCACACCGCACCCACCCATTGAGGATTTTTGTTCTCACCCCACCTCTTTTATCAACCGTAAGATGAAGGATCGTATGTCGACGCTGGTGATGACGGATCCTAAGACGTAGCCTAGTTCTGTATTGTATTATGGATTTTATTAAGACGATGGATTTTATTTGTGATGATTTAGACCTTGTACTTATTTGTTGTAATAGCAGAGCGTATAGCTCTGAGAATCAATTACTATATTGTATTTTATTTCTTTGGATTCCACTGCAACCATACTCTGACTTAGTTATACCCTTATTTACGTGTTATATTGATGTATGTTGGAGGATAGCGTTTCGGATTGGTAAACCGGTATAAGTTGGCAAATTATGTCACAGCTTTATTTTGGGGCGTGGCGGTTATGGTATCGAGCTCGGTTTGTAAGAAAAAAACTTACACCGAGCTGACCCAGGATAGATTCCTCTGCCTTGGATTTGGTACCACTACTAGATGACCTAAGATGAATCTTGGATGACTATTTGAACTCTTTGGGTTGTCATAGTGTTAAGATATCCGATTATTCCTCGGTTTAGATGTTAGGTAATTTAGAAAATCCATGATTTGAAAGTTATAATGTCCGATATGATGAGACTTGAAGGATATAATGTTATCTCTTGATAAATATATAATTTGGATGTGATTTATTATGGGATCTATATTCCTAATGATATTACTTTGGGAAAGTGATAGTAGAGAACTCACTAAGTATAATTATCGATGATAGTACCCTTGTGTTATTCATTCTTAAATACTTGTACAAGCTTAAGTAAGGGAATTTGATTTGTGGTTTAGGTATCACGGATGAACTACATTAAGGATGTGACTATTATAGGATTTCGACTAGATGTTACCACTAAGTATTCTCTAAGTTATGATGGCTATTGTTCACCAAGATCGATAATGACTTTTCCGAGACTATTAAGACTACTATTGCGATTAGATACTTGTCCGATATTTGAATTAGTTGTTAGTTAATTTGGTCAACTACGATTTAATTTTCGCCACTAAGTATGGATTAATTATAGGGATGGGACACTGAGACTGTGCATAGACTATCGTAGTCTTAACAACGTGACCATCAAAAATAATTATGCCCTCTCGAGGATCAATGAACTATTCGACCAACTGTCGGGAGCCGTGGTGTACTCAAACCGATCTACAACAAAGACACTATCAGTAGTAGATTGTTCGCCTTTATTTTTAGCTCACCGCAAGTGTACGGTGTACGTTATTGAAAAAGGGTAGCAAGGTCGTATCCACGGAGACTAATAAATTTATGTACTAAGTATTGACTAAGATAGCTTATTTTTATTTAGACGATCGTAATTTGATGATTGTTGTTGTGAGATTAAGACAAGTTAGACTACTAAAACACAAGATTAAGATAACACAATTGATAGAAGTATCAAGATGATGAAATGGATTTCCGAGTTAAGGTTTCGAGTAATATCCCTATTGTTGTCCGATTTAATCCAAGCCAAGTTATTATCAATATTCCTATAAGACGATCACAAAGATATTTTATCCTCCCTCTCGAGATGCATATAAAACGTAGATTGAAATACTTATGCTAGCATCTCTACTCAACATGAAGTACTCAACTCCCAAAAGTGTAAAAGATCAAATGTCTTCACAAATATTTACAAACCTCTCGATTCATGCAAATATTTGTGTCAAGTACTCAAGATGTAATACTGAAACTCATCTCTCGAATTATGAATCAATATATCAAACAAGTTAAATCATTTATCAAGTGATAAAACAAGAATAAGCTCAAAGTACTCAAATAAGCTTCAAGATAATAACTTCAACTAAGATTAAAACATCCAACAAGAGTTCATTAATCTACTTCCAAAACCCGGAAATCTCAAGAGTTTAGCTATACATGTTTTCTAAACAACTCATAGACAAATTGTTCACAGCCATGACAAACTAAAATGAAAGATTAAAACTACAAGAGAAGCAAGAAAAACTTAGGAAAGTCGACAATCTCTCGATATATCTCCGTTCCTTAAGCTCCGATGCAACCCGATTGTCTCCTTGATGTCTTCTTCCCAAAATGAACCTTTGTCTTGTGTTGTAGATCCCAAATATGTCAGAATATCCGGTGTGCGCCCCCAAAAGTGCTTATATACCCTCAAAGTCTCAGGTCGTGTTCTTTGTCAAAATAATGCAAGATACAGGATGCACGGCTACCCGCAAGGCCATACCGCAGGCAATTCCTCTTTTTCACCAACCAGACACGGTCGCGGCGTGGGACGCATGGGTTACCCTTGCACAATGCCGTAGGAGCCATCCAATTTTTCAGTGGCGCATGGGTCATGCATGGGACGCACGGGCTACCCGTGCGCATTGCCGTACCTTCAGTTCTTATTTCCCAGGGGCGCACGGGTGGTGCTCAGGCGCGCGCCCTACCCGTGCGTCCTCTATTTTTCCTCATTTGTGGTATTTCTTCTCCGCAATGCTCGTATTTGTCTCCAAATTACCTCAAATATCATTAAATTTCTACAAAACGAGCAAAGCATAATATCTTTTTCCACAAAGAGCGAATATGAACCATTTCACACGAGTTTATGCACGTTTAATCGCCATTTTAGCCATAAATACGCCCCAAAATACATGCAAAACTCACACCTATCAAAATCCCCTAAACTTAAACTGTTGATCGCCCCAATCAACATTTTTTAGAACAAGGTAAACACAACAGGGAGATACGAATGATAGCGCACACAAAGAGACCAAAAAGAAATTCATATTGTTCATCATGAATGTCAAGCAACAAACCAATCAAGCCTCAAATATCTACTCAAAGAGCACGCATCAAACAAAACATGTTGAAATGCTCGGAATTACAACCCTTAAAGTTAAGTGTATACTCTCATCTCACGAGGATATAGGACGTGTTTACGCTCAAGTCAATTCGATGTTGCAGAATTACCATAGGCTTACATTTCGTCTCATATCTCCGCCACTCGAATGTATGCAATTTGTGAATCAAAAAGGACTTTCTCATTTGGTTGTAATGAAGGCTCTTTGGTTCGGGTAGGAAATTTTGGATAAAGTGACTCAAACTCGGGCATATAGACCGATGAGCATATCAATCATCTACATTACAATCCCATATGCTACTCCAATCACCCCTTATTTTTATCAACTTTACTTATCTCCATCTCCTTTCTTTCTTTTGAGAATCTCCTTAAATTACAATCCTTCGCCCCCCAAGTTCGTTTAGATGGAAATTCACATTATAACACCATTTTTTTTTGATTCTTTTGTGAATTTTCAACACTTCTTTCAACTCCTTTTCTTCCTCTTTTTGTTCCAATTAACCAAATATGCCCAATTATCCCACTTTTCAATTTCCACTCATTCAACCTCATTCATTCCCTTTACTCTACGCTATACACTCGAGTTTAGGGTGACGGATATATCAAGTTCAAGGGTTAAATTTTTTGGTTATCAAAGAAATAGGCAATAAGCTCAACTTGGCTAACTAGGAATTTCAATCATCTTTAGGTAAGCAAAAGGCTTGAAAGGCTAGCAAAGATGGCCTTTAATCACATTCACAATTCGCATACACATATGGCCTTGACAGAGATGCCCGAGCAAGTTCTAGAATTCTAACAACATGAATGATACACTCCAATCACAACAAGACTGCATAAGATATAAGCAGTAAAGGCTCAAAAGCTCACAGGCTTGTAAATATGTAATTCAAAGCATCAAACCAAGTTTTCCATATCAACATGCTCAATATTATCTATTCAAGGCTCAATCAACTCATACCCAACATCCAATCTCAACAATACAAACTTTTCAATCAACACACTAACAATAAGTTGCATCAAGCCCGGTCAACTCACTCTCTACATCTATGAACACAATAAACGTGCTAAAGCTGTAAACATGCTTCTAATGCAATGCAATCTAGAATGTTCTATATGAAACTATATGAAAACACACAAAAACACACAAAATGCAAGAATTTTTTTTTTCATTATCCACACTTTTCATACATTAAAATACTACCTTTCCCCTCCTTAAACTTGAATGAAATTATATTGTCCTAAAGGGGAAAAATAGAATTTCAATAACGAAAAGTGGGGATATACCTGAATCACTGCGGAGGTGGCGGTGGAAAGTGGCCTTGTGAGATATTCCACATTTGCAACCGTTGGAGCACTTGCCACGTCTCCTCGGACCTCCTATCATAGTTCTCACGGAATGCGAGAAAATCAGCCCGATGCTGCCTCAAATTCTCCCCCTGTTGCCTCAACTCGTCTCCTTGACGACGCAAATCCTCCCCAAACTCATATAACCTATCCTGAAAGTCATTGCCGCATTGGGGCTCGCCACCGTGAGAGGTACCGGGACGATTCCCGCTATGTGAGCGTCGGGGGTAATTGCCTCCGTGTGAGGACTCGGGAATGTCATATCCAATTTGGGGGTGATGAGGTTCCACCCCCATTTCTCTTCTATGTAGCTCCTCTTCCTCTGCTACCATATCCTCCACATCCGGGAATCCATGAACTCGGCGCCTCTTCCTCGCACCTATAGCGTTTGTAATTCTGTTATGCGCTTCGGAGTTCATTAGGAAGTTTGTTGTGTCCGCCAGAGTATCTACAGTGGTGTATGTCGGGTTAGGCAATGGAAAGGAGGCACCTTTCTTCTGTAGAAAAACCAACATATTGTCTTCATTGGCGACAAACTTCATGTGGTGCAGAGATGCAAAATTAATCTGAGTGCTGCCCGGTATAGGCTCTAGGCCTCTTAAATCGATGTTGAAGTGTCGGGCAATAGGGGTAATCAGACCCCTTATAGAAATTAGGGGTGGGCATTCGGGCTCGGGTTTTCGGGTCCCGACCCGACCCGATCGGGTAAAACCCGATCATGTCGGGTTTATTTTGGAAAAAATCGGGTGTCGGGTTACCCGATACCCAACTATGAAATTTCGGGGCGGGTATCGGGTATTGGTAATGTACTCGATCGGGTATCGGGTACCCGATTAACTAATTTTTTATAAAAAAATGAAGATAACTTTGTGACTTTGACCGCTCAACACCTGTTCTCAACTCGCCTCAAAGAGTGAAATACCCGAAATCTCAAATTCCATTACACTACAAGCCTTTTTCTTACCTTCCAAAGCAGAACAATGGCACCGTAGGAGAGAATAAGGTAGTGGGATATTGACAACAACTTCACTTCTTCTTTTTCTTTTCCCATGGGTAAGAAAGGTTGAAGAGATTGTTATTAAAAAAAATTGAAGAGAAGAAAGCCAAAATAAATGAAGGAAAAGAGAGCTCTAGCGGATGGGATTGTCGAATTGGGTTCTGGTGGGTTATCTTCATCTTTATTCATTTGATTTTCCATTTTTCATCTTAAATTAATCAATTTTGTTTTTTTTTTCCACTCAAAAAAAAATCAATTTTGTTTTTTGGTTTTCATTGTCAGTAGATTTTCATCTCTTTTTCCTTATCCATTTTGTCTGTTTTTTGTTTTTTTGTTTTGAAGATTTGGTCTTTGTTTTCATTTTGATTTTTGTTTCCACTTCATTTGCTTTCCATTTCCATGGAAATATCCGATACCCGATTGGTCGGATACTCGAATATTTCGGTACCCGAATTTCGTGTACCCGATTTTTAAGTCGGGATCGGGTAGTAAAATATGCTACCCGATAATTCGGGTACCCGACCCGAACTACCCGAAACCCGACATACCCGACCCGATGCCCACCCCTAATAGAAATAGCACCACCTCCCCGCTTTGCTAGATGGTCCACTTGCTCTATGAAGTATGCGGCTGTGTTGTAAGGTGTATTCGTCAACATACACCACAATAAATATAACTCGCGGACCGTCATACCCCCAATATTTTTCCTCGCGAAGACCGAGGCCGACGTAACCCGTTGTATGTACCAGAACACCGGATTCCGGATCCAAGAAGATTTAGCAGTGCGGGCTTCGTATTGCATGGGCCCCGTTTCTAGCGTTTGTACTAGGAGGCGCCAAAAATCGGCTTGCTCATATCGGTATGCTGGTCGGAAAGGTGCGTCTGTGGGGACTTCAAATATGGCGTTCAACTCTGCTGTGGTTAATCTTCACTCCACATTCCCCAACTGAAAAATCACCCCTATGACCTCGCCACCTATATCTTTCACCATCTTGTGGTGCTCAAAAATTCGAGCGTGAATTTCTTATAACTCGGCCATCTTGTCCTCATAAAAGTCATCCAACCGACCCTTTCGAATAATCGCCACACATCCTCGTGTATCCCAAGAAATCGAGTGCAGTCATCATTGGCATATTTTGAGGGCCCCATCGCTCGGACAACGAGCTTACTCCAATGCTCTAAAGCATCCGCATTCGTCAATACTACTCCAAAAGCCGCGGGCTATCGGGTCGATTTTGTGGTGGTTCCACCGGTCGCTGTCTCGCCTTGAGGATTTTGTCGATTTGCCATCACTTGTGAATGGGTACCTGGAATAACATGTATTAGCAACCCAAACCAACTAATTACAATCACAAGTATGATGAATGTGGGCAAATAAGTCACATAGGGCATAATGGTTCTCATATGTCAATTTAACCGATCGATTGTGCTCTAAGCAATCAACTAATATTGCAAAAATAGAGAATCATTATCTACAAGCCCTAATCATCAAAGCTCATGCCTAATTCATCATCATTTCCTCCAAATATGTCTAAATTCACATGCCCACAAGGTTTTTGATAATTTGCCTTAAAGAAGAATTCATCCAAAACATAGCAAAAATACCAACACAAGCACCCAATATCATCCCAAACATGTAATTCTCAAGAAATTTATAAGAAACAACGAAATTCTTACCGAAATTCTTGAAATTTCACAAAGGGGAACAACTTGGAACCCTAGGTACTTTGCTCCCAATTCCTCAATCCAAACACGAATGGGACGTAAATTTCGAATGGATTATGATAGGAGTATGATTATATGATCGAATTTTGAAAGAGATTAAGAGTTTACAACAATGTGGGAAAGGGGCGATTTTTTTCGTTTTTGAAGTATGAGGAGGTTTTGTGAAGAACAGAGTCTGCTAGACTCTCTAAATCGCCCATTGGGATGACGCACCATAGCCCAAAATGTTTTTTCTCCCAGTGACGCACAGGCCGTGCGTGAGGCGCACGGGTTGCCTGTGCATATTGCCGTAGCAACTCTTGTCCCTCTCTCCAGGGGTGCACGGGTGGTGTGCATAGGCACGGGTTACCCGTGCGTCCCAGGGCAGCTATTTTCAGGTATTTTTATTTTTTTCTCTATTTTTTTCACACAAAACACACAAAATTGAAATAAAACACACACACAAAAAATGAAATTCACACGAAAAACCGTTGGGTTGCCTCCCAACAAGCGCTATATTTAATGTCTTTAGCTTGACGTCTGTTTTCGTTCAGTCACGGGTCATGCAAGGTGATGGATGTCACCTCCTCTTGGTTACCTCGGTGGAAGTAATGCTTAATCCGTTGGCCATTTACCATGAAAGTCTCACCGTCTTTTTTCAACAGTTCCACAATTCCGGGAGGATTCAATACTTTCTTTATTACGAATGGCCCCAACCACCTAGACTTGAGTTTTCCAGGGAACAATTTAAGGCGTGAATTGTACAAGAGTACTGGTTCCCCTGGCAAAAACTCTCTTTTCTTGATCATTTTATCATGCCACCTCTTGGTTCTTTCTTTATAAATTCGGGAGTTTTCGTAAGCTTCATCCCGAAACTCTTCCATCTGATTCAAATGGAGCAACCTCTCTTCACCGGCCTTTTGAAAATCCATATTTAGCTTCTTGACCGCCCAAAATGCTTTGTGTTCCAACTCCACCGGCAAGTGACATGATTTCCCAAAAAAAAGCTGGTATGGGGATGTGCCCAATGGTGTCTTATATGCAGTCCGGTATGCCCACAGAGCATCATCCAATTTTAACGCCCAATTCTTTCGGTTGATGTTCACCGTCTTCTCAAGGATTTGTTTGATCTCCCGATTAGCCACTTCTGCTTGCCCATTGGCTTGTGGATGATATGCCAATGCAACCTTATGTTTCACCCCATATTTTGCTAGCAAGTTGCTTATCAATTTATTTACAAAATGCGACTCTCCATCACTAATTAAAGCTTTTGGAGTGTCGAATCTAGTAAATATATTTTTCTTAAGGAACCGCATCACAACTTGAGCATCATTTGTTTTGGAAGGAATCGCCTCTACCCAACGGGACACATACTCCACTGCGAGTAGAATATATTGATAACCCGAAGATGATGGAAATGGGCCCATAAAATCAATCCCCCACACGTTGAACAATTCCACTTCGATTACATTTGTCATTGGCATCTCGTGTCTCCTTGAAATGTTGCCCATCCGCTGACACCTGTCACATTGTTGCACAAACAAATAACAATCGTTAAATAAAGTGGGCCAATATAGCCCACTTTGCAATACCTTCGCCACGGTGCGAGTTGGGCCAAAATGTCCTCCTGAGGGTGCGGAATGACACTGTTGTAAGACTCCCTCCCATTCTTCTTGAGGTACGCATCTTCTTATAATTTTGTCCGCGCACCTTTTAAAGAGTAGGGGGTCGTCCCACATGTAGAACTTTACGTCATGTAAGAACTTCTTCTTTTGATATGGCGATAGATCCGGAGGCAAAACTCCTGAAGCCAAATAGTTGACAAAGTCCGCATACCACGAAAATTTTGCCTCAAGCATGAGTAATCGTTCATCAGGAAATTCTTCTTTTATTAATCCCGTGCTTCCTTGCGCTCCCTCTTGATTTTCAATTCGAGACAAGTGGTTTGCCACCACATTCTTGCATCCTTTCCGGTCCTTGATTTCCACATCAAACTCTTGCAACAATAAGATCCACCGAATCAACCTTGGTTTTGCATCCTTCTTATCAAAGAGGTATTTGATGGCCGCATGGTCGGTGTGAACAATCGTTTTCGTCCCAATCAAGTATGATCGGAATTTATCAAATGCAAAAACAATCGCCAACATCTCCTTCTCGATTGTAGTGTAATTCTATTGAGCATTGTCCAATGTTCTACTAGCATAGTAGATGGATCTGAACAATTTTTCCCTCTTTTGACCGAGAACAGCCCCTACCGCAAAATCACTCGCATCACACATCAACTCAAGTGGTTGACTCCAATCTGGGGCGACAAGTATAGGTGCGGTCACCAATGCCTTTTTCAAAGTTTCAAACTCCTGCAAACAATCATTAGAAAAATTGAAAGCAACATCTTTTTCTAGCAATTGGCTCAAAGGCTTAGAAATTTTAGAAAAGTCACAGATAAACCTTCTATAAAATCCGGCGTGGCCTAATAAGCTCCGAATGGCTTTTTCGTTTATAGGAGGTGGTAATTTCTCGATTGCTACAATCTTTGCCCGATCGACTTCCAAACCTGCAGAAGAGACTCGATGATCAAGTACAATACCATCATGTACCATAAAATGGCACTTTTCCCAATTGAGTACAAGATTGGTCTTTTTACATCGCTGTAAGACTAAGAAAAGATTGTGAAGACAATTATCAAAAGAATCACCAAACACAGAGAAGTCGTCCATAAACACCTCCATAACTTTTTCAATTAGATCGTGAAATATAGCCATCATACAACGTTGGAAAGTGGCAGGCGCATTACATAAACCAAATGGCATGCGATTTAAATGCAATGTTCCATAAGGACATGTAAATGTCCTTTTTCCTCGTCTTCCGCACAATCATGATTTGATTGTACCCTTAATAACCATCTAAGAAGCAATAATAATCATAACCTCGCAAGACGATCCAACATCATATCGATAAAGGGAGGGGAATCGATCTTTTCGAGTGGCATCATTAAGTTTTCTATAATCAATGCATATTCGCCACCCAAGAATAATTCTAGTAGCAATTAGTTCCTCATTCTCATTTTTGCACGATCATTACCCCCTTTTTAAGCACCACTTGTACCGGACTTACCCATGAACTATCGGATATAGCATAAATGATCCCAAAGATCTAACCATTTCAACACTTCCTTCCTAACCACATCTTGCATGATAGGGTTTAGTCGTCTTTGGTTTTGCACTGATGGTTTATAAACATCTTCCATCCGAATTTTATGCATTACAATGGATGGGCTTATGCCTTTTAAATCAGTTATAGACCATTCGAGTGCCGATTTATGTTTTCGTAAAACGCTTAACAATTTATCAAGTTGAGTAGGAGTGAGAAGAGATGAAACGATTACCGGATTTGCATTATTCGCCCCAAGGAATCCATATTTGAGGTGTTCGGGTAATTGCTTGAGTTCCAGCGTCGATGTCGCTGTTTCAGGGACACACACGGGCTGCCCGTGCTCAGACACATGGGTCGTGTGTGATCCCATGTCTTCAACTCGTCCTTCGGTAATACGCACGGGTTGCCCGTGCTCAGGCACCTGACTCGTGCGTCCTTCAGGGGTTTCAATTCTTCCTTCGGCAACATGCACGGGTTGCCCGTGCGTGGACGCGCGGGCCGTGCGTGCCTGAAGGTTTTGCTCCCTTATTTCTGAGTTTCTTTTTTTGATTATTCTTGATAGTTTTGTTGTATTGTTTTAAGTTATTTTTTGTATAATTTATTTATTTTTTGATTCCTCATACTAATATATTTTGTGTCAACATTTTTTGAGTCAACATACATTTTTTATTCATATATATAAACTTCTATCCTCGTCAATATTTTTTTTGGTTATTAGTTTTATAGTTTTGATTCGGTAATTACTGTTTTGTTTTGTTTTGATTCGGCAATATTTTTTTGGGTGTTTTGATTCGGCAACAAACTTCTATCTACTTATTGTAATGGCTTCTTATATTGTTCAATTAGAAATTTATTACAAATTGTAATTACATTAACTTTTTTGTGTCATCGTCTTCCATGCAAATATCACCATTAAATTGTGACATGCATAATGTGAACGAACACACTTGGACGGTCAAAGTGGTCAGCCCCTAGGCGCGATCTATTTTATGGATGGATGGAGCAAATGGGCCCTTGATAACGAAATTTCAGATGGTGAAGTATTGATTTTCTCTTATCGTGCCAACCACATTTTTTTCCAATGATGATTCATGTGAGAGAATCGATGTGTACCCGACTATATGTGTATTTGATATCAGTTCATGTAATATATTATAGTTTAAATCGTATATATAATATTTCTGTTTAATTATAAATTAACTGATTAATTGATTGATTTAATTAATACGTGTGAAACAGGTATATAAACAATCCGGCTTTTCGATTGATTCTCTCAAAGTCACATATAAAGAAACCTCGCTTGGTAAGTATTTACTCATATATGTGTGTGTGTGTGTGTGTGTGTAAGTTCGCGATATCTTATATTTATTTAGTGGTGATATTTTTTTGTTAATATTTTTTTTGATTAACAATCTATACCTATGAAGTTTTGGAACGATTTTATCAAGGGTACACACAAAGAACAAAATGATGCAATTATAAGCCATAATGGAAGACAATGTTTTGTTGGATTAAAGCAAGAGAAATCCAAGATTTTCATGCAACGTGGTTGCCAATAATTGTTGTATATAATTAATAAATTGATGACATTTAATCCTATAGATACAATAAGTATTTATTATTTTTCTAATTATTCTTATAGATACAACGAACTATTGATTGGAATTTTTTAAAATTGATCTTTGATAAAACAATTGGCGATATCTAATTGTACTTTTATTCATTGAAAATATATATTAATATTTTATTAATCAAATTTAACAATACTATGTGAGCGAATAATTGACAAGATATTTAAGAAAATAAAATGAGAAAATTACACTTTAAGATTAAATATTTATTAATCTAGAAAATTTATAATATATCATTTTTAATAAAAAAGACAACAATTGGTCAATGGTGCATTTTTCTCCATTTACAAAGGAGTATATATGTATAATTGGACAACAACGTATTAGCTTAAGAAAATAATTGATTGAAAGATTTATAAAACTAAAAATGGTAACAAATATTTATTACTCGGATATATTGTATATATCTCTTTTATATATTGATTGAAATATTTTTTTTTCTGCTGCCAAATTCTATTTATATTTAAATTGATTTTGGATTAGGGATTTTTTATGGATGATTTAGAAAATATTTTATTATTAATAAGATGTTTGATTTTTATATCATGCTTTTGAAAGAATATCTGGATTTTTATTTCATATTGATTCAATTGTTGTTTCAATATTTATTTATTGAATGTATTTTTGAAATATTGGTATTTTGAGAAGTGTGAACAAATACTAATTAAGTTCAGTCTAGAAAAATGAGTTATCTTCTAATCAGTCCATTGATCAATGTTGGTGTTTAATTTGCTTAATTAAGAATAATTAAAAACTCTAATTACTATCGAATAAAATTAGTATATATATGATATAACTAATACAACTCAATCAAAAAAAAAAAGAATAAAAATGAAAAGATATAAAATAAGATACAATGTTGGATAAATCAATCCAAATATTCTCCTAACCAATGCATGTTTTGGAGTTATCCAAAATTAACAGTGTTTTGATTTAGTAAGTCAATGGCAAGAATCTTTAGTAATATAAATATTTCACAAAAACTTCTGTCAGACTGTCTAACGGGTCTGACTTGTTAGACGGATCTGACCCGCAGACTCGGTGGTATTTCTGTAATATTAGCAGTGGTGTTTTAGTAGTTTTCAGGGACCATCGGTATTAACAGTCATTCTGAAAAGAATTAGCCGTCCTTCTAAAAAGTATTAGCAGTTTTTCTGAAATGTATTAGTAGTTCCCTGGAGAGTGTTTTAGTATTTCTCCTGAATATACTCCCGAAATGTAATAGCAATCCCTCAAAAAAGTATTAGTAGTTCTCGAAAAAGTATTAGTATTTCCCTGGGTATTTTTGTAATAATAACAGTGGTATTTTCATAATATTCAAAATGTATTAGCAAATCCTTAAGAAAAGTATTAGCAGTCCTTCAGAAAACTATTAGCACGTAGTTCACTTAAAAATATTAGTTTTGTAATGCATGACAATGATATTGTACTAGGATAATACTAAAAAGTATTAGGTTTTCATCTGAGAAGTATTAGTAGTTCTTCTAAAAGGTATTAGTACGTAGTTCACTTGAAAATATTTAATAGCATCTTAAAAAGTATTAATTTTTTCCGTCAAAAGTATTAGTAGTCCCCTTGAAATGTATTAGTAGTTCCCCTCAAAAATGTTAGTTTTTCTCCTTAAAGGTTTGTAGTAATTCTCCTGAAAAGTATTAGTTTTTGTAATAAAAAGTATTAGTAGTCCACATAAAAAGTATTAGTAGTCCCCCGAAATGTATTGTTCTTTTTTTTCCTGTCAAGTCTTTTTTCTTAGTAATATATATATATATATATATATATGACGTAAAAGAACATAAATTAACCAAGAACACTCAAATGTGAAGGAGAAATGTCGTAAACTAAATTCTCAAAGTTACTTTTCAATATTTTTTGGCAATTAAAAATCTATATATATAGATATGCGTGTCTGTATCTGTCATGTGTGTAGTAATTCAATTGTAGTTTCAAGCGTGTCTCTCTCTCTATACACACGTCTGAAACTACAAAAAATATTTCCACAAGGTAAAGGTAAGAATGTCACGCCCTAAACGTGACACGACAACGATCAACCACTTAAACAGTAATAAACCCAACAGTCTAGACAAATGATACAACAATCCCAAGTGAAACAGAGTCTAAAGCAGCGGAAATAAAATAAACATAAGCACGAATTACAACTTAAAGTCTAACAAGATCCAAATACATCCGACATAACAATATCCAAATAACTTACTGTCCAGAACTAGGAAATAAAATACACATCATATCACCAGCTTAAGTGTCAAAGGGTCCTACGCCCTTAAGTTACAGTCCAGAATGGCAAAGAGAATAAAAAGAGTCCAACAACAGTAAAATAAAAGAAAGAAGTACAACAACATTGATATCAATAGAACGTAAGTCCAACAGGCGGAGCACGGGAATTCAGTCCATGATAGGTTCAACATCTTCAACAAAGTCCTCTTCTAAAGGTTAGAAAACAGGAGGAGATGAGACAGAAATCTCAGTGGATGGGGTGATCGTGTACAAGTGTGGCGATATATATAGTTAATGCGAGAAAATTAGTTGTATGAAAACGCGTGAGATATGATGCATGATTTCACACACAGTCCACAAACGTCGTGATCAATATATTTAAGTAATATACTTATACAGTTTTAAGAAACAGTTCGTGGTCACACACGCACTATGATTCAAGCAAGACATGAGGATTGCGTACGGATTTGTAGCGCCAATCCTATGCAAGACAAGTAGCGGTTGCGTACGGATTTGTAGCGCCAACCTATGCAACACAAGTAGCGGTCGCGTACGGATTTGTAGCGCCAACCAAACGGGTCCGATTAACTCCAGCAACACATGAGAAATTTTCACAACTTGGTACAATAAATTAGTATGTAATACATAATGTATATATCTCAAGTGCTCAATATCAAAATACTATATGCATTTTAAAGAAAAACACCTAGAAGTTGGAAAGATTTTTCCACCCACCTTAAAAATGAAGTTGTTGGTGAAAATCGAAATAAATCACACTTGAAGGAGAAGTGACTTAGGTCAGCCCATAGGTCAAGGAATACCAAAAAAAATGTAGTAATTAGAAAATGAGGTTAAAAATTCAAGCAAAGAAGAAGGAGGTGAAGAAAATTGGTAAAACTACACTTACCTTATGTAGTAGATGAAATGAGACTAGTAGAGGTCTCAAAATGGGTCTCCTTGTTCACTCCTAAAACAACTCTTAAGGTCAGCCCCTAAAAGTCCAAAAAATGAAAATGGAGTATTAAAATTCTGGAAAATAGAAGAGAAGAAGAAAATGTACTAAAATTCCTATTTCTTACCTTATAGTCCAATTTCTCTTCTCAAGTAATTTGAGGTCTTGCTAAGGTGATCACAAGGCTCTAATATTCTTCAAATGGTCTTCTAAGTACACCTCAACCAAAATTAAACTTAAATTAGAAGGTGAAAGATGTGAGCTAAAAGGTATAAGAATAGATTGAAGAAGAAAATTTCTTACCTTGTGTAGTATATGGTTCGAATTTTTGGAAGAAATAGAAGGAAAATTCTTGAAATTTTTCTAAGTGTTTGAAGAAGAAGAAGAAGTAAGTGTAGAGAAAAATAGTAGGATTTTTTAGAGAAGGAAGAGGATTTTGTGTAAGATGTAAAATGTGTTGGTGAAAAATGAAATGTGATGAATGAAAGTTGAAACAAAATCCTTACCAATTCAAGGCCTTGTGGCCGTCCATTAGAGAGGGGAGGAGACAAAATTTTTGTCTTGTTTGGTTAGATGATAAGTTAGGGTAATAATTGAGGAAATTAGGGAATAAAGTAATACCTATGCTACTATGTTAGGGACAATTCGCCAAAAGTCATGTTTTAGGGGGAATTTAAATTTTTGTCTTGTTTGACCAGTTGGGTGGTTGAATTTGTAGGATAATTCTAAGATGTAGGTTTGAATTAATGGTGTAGTAATACACAAGATGAATACATAAGGTGTATGTGTACAAGAGTTGGGAGATATTTCTACACCAAAATTCCATGTTGGACGTCCACTATGGGTATTTAGGGAATTTCCATAATTGTTTTTTCCAAAATTAATGATAATAGAAGAATAATATCAATCTCCAAAATAATTAGTGATTTCCTTGATCACTTATAAGTCTCATAGTCACTTATTCTAAATCAAATTCTTAATTCTATAAGGTATAAGTCTCTAAAATAATTAGTCTATTAAAATTCTAAGGTGACTAATAGCTACACAAATAATAATAATGATGATTGATCAAGTGATCATAAATGCGAAGTAGAAGTAATAAATGATTATGATCACCTGTAATAAATAAAAGAAATTAAATGAGAATATATTTATCATTAATATTTACCCGTCAAAGCGACGCGGTAAAAAAATAATACAAGGACGATACGTGAAACAAGTACATGCTTGAATAAAAATCGAGGGCTTCACATTCTCCCCTCCTTAAAAGAATTTGGTCCCCAAATTCTCTTCAGATAGATCTGGATATTGATTCCTCATGTATTCTTCCATCTCCCACGTTGCGTCTTCGTCTCGGTTGTGGTTCCGCCATACCACTTTAACCATCGGAATCTCTCTATTACGCAACTGACGTATCTGCTGGTTAATGATTCGGATTGGTTTCTCGATATAGGATAAATTTTCCATCAAAGGAGGAGTATCTTGAGTGATGATATGCTCGGGATCTGGTTGATACTTCTTTAACCTCGATACGTGGAATACATCGTGCATTCCCACATACTGTGCCGGTAACTCGAGTCGGTAGGCTAACTTCCCGATCCTCTGCAAAATCTTGTAAGGTCCAACATATCTCGGACTCAACTTGCCTCCTTTCTTCGGATTGATCAATCCTTTCCGTGGAGAGAGTCTGAGAAATACTTCATCTCCGGCTTCAAATTCCAAGTCATTTCTCCTCTTGTCCGCGTAACTCTTTTGGCAGCTCTGAGCTGTGCGGATCCATTCCTTGATCAGCTTGACCTTCTCCATGGCCTCCTGAACTAAGTCGACCTTTGGAATCGAGGGCGACTTTTGTTTCTCCTTTGGAGTCCATTGGTCATCAATCTCCTAGTGTACTGGGGATCTACACTTTCGCCCGTACAAGGCTTCATAGGGTGCCATCCCAATTGTGGCATGATAGTTGTTATTATAGGCGAACTCGGCCAATGGTAAGTGTGTATCCCAACTTACTTGGAAATTCAACGTGCAGGCTCGTAACATATCTTCCAGGGTTTGAATTGTCCGCTCAGACTGGCCATCCATTTGTGGATGTGCTGCTGTGCTAAAGCTTAGCGAGGTACCCATTTCCTCGTGCAAGCACTTCCAGAATCTGGAGACAAACCTCGGGTCTCTGTCTGACACAATGTTGACTGGCACTCCATGCAGTCGAATGATCTCTCGGATATAAATTTGCGCGAGTTTTTGCAAGCTGTCGGTTTTCTTCATGGGTAACAAGTGTGCTGATTTCGTGAGTCGGTCTACGACTACCCATATAGCATCATGGCCTCTTCTAGTCCTTGGTAGATCCGTCACGAAGTCCATCGTTATGTATTCCCATTTCCACTCTGGAACTCTCAATGGTTGTAATAAACCAGATGGTCATTGGTATTCCGCCTTTACTCGTTGACAAGTCAAACATCTCGCAACAAACTCCACTACCTGGTTCTTCATGTTTACCCACCAGTAATGCCGTTTCAAGTCCTTATACATCTTGTTTCCTCCAGGGTGTATAGTGTATTTTGAACGGTGTGCTTCTGAGAGAATTTTACTCCTAATTCGCTCGTCACTTGGTACACAAACTCGATTTCAAAATTTGATGATCCCATCTTCATGTATCGAGAATTCTGACCTCTCTTCTTTAAGTATCTTCTCTTTCAGTTTTTGAAGTTGCACATCTATCCCCTGTGCTGCATTGATCTCGTTCAGTAAATCAGGCTTAACCGAAATGTTAGCACAAGAAATTTGAGTATTGGTCCTCGTCGGATTCCAAGTGCTCAACTCTTCTAATGATTTCCACTTTCGAATCATTATTCTGGCTAAACTCGCCTTTCTGCTCAAGGCGTCAACTACTACGTTAGCTTTCCCAGGATGGTATTGGATATCAAAGTGATAGTCCCCTATTAACTCCATCCATCTTCGTTGCCTCAAATTGAGATCCTTCTGAGAGAATAGATACTTCAGGCTCTTATGATCCGTGTAAACCGTGAATGTTGCTCCGTAGAGATAGTGCCTCCATTTGTTTAACGCGAACACTATTGCCGCCAATTCCAAGTCATGCGATGGGTAATTGGTTTCATACGGCTTGAGTTTCTGTGATGCATAAGCAATGACCTTTCCTTCCTGCATGAGTACTGCTCCTAGTCCTTCCTTTGATGCATCACTGTAGACGACAAAGTTTTCTGTTCCCTTTGGAAAGGCTAAGACTGGAGCTGTAGTAAGTCGTTTCTTCAGTTCTTAGAAACTAGCCTCACACTTGTCATTCCACTCAAACTTGACTTACTTCTGGGTTAGTAGAGTGAGTGGTTCGGCTATCTTGGAGAAATCCTGGATAAATCTTCGATAATATCCAGCTAGTCCTAAGAAACTTCTAACCTCCGTTACAGACTCGGGTTGTTTCCATTCAACTACTGTCTGTACCTTCGAAGGATCTACGGCGATCCCAGTGTCGGATACTATATGTCCTAAGAATGTGACTTCACTAAGCCAAAATTAGCACTTGCTGAATTTGGCATACAGCTTGTGCTCTCGTAGTGTCTCCAAAACAATTTTCAGATGACGTTCATGCTCTTCTCTAGACTTAGAGTATACGAGTATGTCATCAATGAATATCACTACGAATTGATCCAAATAAGGTTGAAAGACTCGATGCATCAGATCCATAAACGCTGCTGGTGCGTTTGTCAGACCGAAAGGCATCACTACGTAGTGTCCATATCTGGTTTGAAATGTCGTTTTGGAAACGTCTTCTTCACGGATCTTCAGTTGATAATATCCTTGTTGTAAATCAAACTTCGAGTACACCGTCGCTCCTTGAAGTTGATCAAACAGTTCGTCTATCCTCGGGAGGGGATATTTGTTCTTGATGGTCACGCTATTAAGACCGCGAAAATCTATACACAATCTTAATGTGCCATCCTTCTTCTTGACAAATAGTACCAGTGCTCCCCAGGGAGACGTACTTGGTCGGATAAATCCCACATCCATCAGCTTCTGTAATTGAGTCTTCAAATCTTGTAACCCAACATGAGCCATTCTATACGGCGTTCTGCCAACCGGGGTAGTTCCTGGTAATACCTCGATTGTGAACTCGACTTCCCTATTCGGAGGGACAGTGGTGAGTTCCTGTGGAAATACATCTGTATATTCTGATTCTATAGGTACTTGATTAATTCGTGTCTCAACCTTGGGTTTGTTAATTACAAATGCCAAGTACCCTTGTGCCCGTTTAGTGATCGCCTTCCTCGCTTTCATTGCTGAAATGATTTGGGCAATCTTAACTCGTGCTCTTCCCGAAATTTCCACTTCGGGCTTACCGGGTTCACATAGCTTAATGGACTTACGATGGCAGTCCATTTGTGCATGGTGCGCAGACAACCAGTTCATTCCCGAAATTACGTCATATTCGGATATAGGTAATAAGATCAAATCGGCAGGAAAATTTATCTCATCAATCTTAACTTCGCATGTATTATAGATAATATCTGTTATCTGGCTTGCGCCCATAGGAGTTGACACTTCCAAACATATATGCATATGTTCCATGCATGCATGCAGTTTGTGTACAAAATGCGGTGCAACAAATGAATGAGGCGATTTAGGGTCAAACAGTATTTTAGCGTAGTGGTTAGATACTAGAAGCGTACCTTCCACCACGTCTGTTGCCTCCGGAGCCTCATGTCCGGCTAGTGCAAATGCTCGAGCGGGCATCCTTGCCCGATTTCCATGGCCATTACCCAGCTTCGGCGACTGCACTTGCTTTGTTCGATCCTCGTACTTCGGGCAATACTTCAGCTAGTGCTGATCACTACCACAGCACAAACACCTTCCCTGTTTACACCAACAGTCATTGGCATTATGCCCTGGTTTCTGGCAATGTGCACACACTTGACCCGGCTTTCCCTGTACTGGTCCTTTCCCTTTATCCGTCTTATTAACTGGTCCCTTTTGAAACTTAGCAGGCTGCTTAGATGGTTGTCCCACAGCTGTCCTCTTGAGGCTGTTTGATGGCCTACTCTACTGAATCTGTCCAATACGGTTCATTCCCGACTCGATGCGGAGAGTTGCCTTTACTGCGGCTGAGTAGGTTGTCATTTCAACAGTCAAAAGCTGCTTTTGAAGTTCCAGTTTCAGTCCCCATGTGAACTTATATAATTTGTCCTCTTCTGTACTGATTGTCCCCAGAGCGTATATGGACAACCGATGAAACTCAGACTCATATTAGGCTATGGACATGTTCCCTTGCCTCAACTTATGAAATTCATCCCGGCGTGCCTCTTTCACAACCTGGGGAATGTACTGCTCATGGAATGTAGCCAAAAAATTTTCCCATGTCCTATCTACTCGATCCTATTCCCACTTTCTCTCAACTGCTCTCCACCAATCTCGAGAAGCCGATTCTAGTCGAAACACAGCGAGGTAACCTTCTATTCCTTGGAATATTGGAGAGCATTAAAGATATTCTCAAGTTTCTCAATCCATTCTTCCGCCTTTATATCATCTGGCTCCCCTAAGAAAGTCGGTGGGTCAAATCGTAGGAACCGCTCCAATGTGCGATCATTCGCTTCTCGAACAGGTTCATGAATAGGCTGTCGAGGCTCTGCTTGTTGTCTCATGAACAACATGATTTGCTGCAGGGCCTGTGCAGTTAAGTTATCTCCAACAGCTGGCGGAGGAGGTGGTGGCAATTCGGGAGAGGGTACCCGTTCCCTGGGTGCATCATTATATCTTTGGGGAACACGGCGGGGTCTCTCGCATCCATGGTGTCCAACCATTCTGTATCTTGAAGTTTAGCTACAATTCATAAATGAATGATTTCAATAAATACTCGCATATAACAAGTTATATCACAGGGAAAGCAACAACAGTATACAAGACATAGAATAAGTAGAAAAGGTATATCCATTAATGTGAAAATTTGAATACACCCAAATGAGTTCATACAACAGAAATACAGAATCGAAGATAAATCTAGAGTCAGAATACAACTTGATCAAAGTACAACGGAAAGCAAAATACAACAGGATAAAATATGCGTCTGCTACAATCTATCATCTAAGCCCTCTACTCGGTGAGGTCGCCGTCATCAAGTGGCGCGGCTTCAAGCAACTCAGGCTCTTCGTCCTCCATTGGATCCTCATCGGGTTCCTCCTCGAGATCCTCTTCAGGTTCCTCTTCAGGATCCTCCTTGGGATCCTCTTCATTGTTCACTTCATGGTCGGCCTCTGGTTCCACCTCGGGTGGTGGCACTGCTAGTGCATTGGCTGCCAAAGCAGCCTCCAAAGCGGTATCCCACTGAGACAAGGCCTGTGTGAGGTCCTCGATCACCGTCATCTATTTGATGATAGTCTCCTCGAGGCGTCCGATGGTATCTCTCGACGTGTACACATCCATTTCCCACTTTAAGCGACCTTCCTTGACGTGTTCCATCTCCTTGCGAGTGTTGTCCAAGCGTTCCTAGATCAACTGAATTTGGTCTTCGCGAGCGCGGATGGTATCTTCGCGATCCTTAGCAAGGAGGGTAAAGCTATTCTTCTCCTCTTGGCTCTTCGTTAGGAGGTGTGTTAGTTCTTAGTTAAGGCAGCGCTCCTCTGTCAATTCTGAGGTAGCCCGAAAGCACTCCTGGTGTCAGTGGTTCATGAATGACCAGAAGTAATCACGTTCGGCGCGGGCCTCGAATAAGTCCCACCAGGTAGGTGGCGCCGGCTCCATCCTGATCAAACCAAACTAAGGAGGATTAGACGAAGGTAAGGAAAGGATAAGGAAAAACATGGAAAGGATGAATAAAGAAAGTCAGTCAAGAGTCAACTAGGTCAAATCAAGTATGACTATGGATTCCCAACTTTAAATTCTAACTTAGTATAAACATTAGTAATACGGTTCTATGCCATTTTTGAAATTGATTTCACACTTAATTGTTCAGGTCACGGTACTACCCAACACAGTCTTAGGGTCCTATCCTGGGTCAGCTCGGTGTAAGTTTCCATCTTACTAGTCGAGCTCTAATACCATCACTGTCACGCCCCAAACGTGACGCGACAACGATCAACCACTTAAACAGTAATAAACCCAACAGTCTAGACAAATGATACAACAATCCCAAGTGAAACAGAGTCTAAAAAATGAAATAAAATAAACATAAGCACGAATTACAACTTAAAGTCTAACAAGATCCAAATACATCCAGGCATAACAATATCCAAATAACTTACGATCTTAACTAGGAAATAAAATACACATCATATCACCAGCTTAAGTGTCAAAGGGTCCTACGCCCTTAAGTTACAGTCCGGAATGGCAAAGAGAATAAAAAGAGTCCAACAACAGTAAAATAAAAGAAAGAAGTCCAACAACATTGATATCAATAGAACGTAAGTCCAACAAAGTGAAGCACGGGAATTGAGTCCATGGTAGGTTCAACATCTTCAACAAAGTCCTCTTCTAAAGGTTAGATAACAGGAGGGGATGAGACAGAAATCTCAGTGGATGGGGTGATCGTGTGCAAGTGTGGCGATATATATAGTTAATGCGAGAAAATTACTTGTATGAAAACGCGTGAGATATGATGCATGATTTCACACACACTCCACAAGCGTCGTGATAAATATATTTAAGTACTATACTTATACGATTTTAAGAAGCTTGATTCGTGGTCACACAGGTACTATGATTCAAGCAAGACAGGAGGATTGCGTACGGATTTGTAGCGCCAATCCTATGCAAGACAAGTAGGGGTTGGTACAGATTTGTAGCGCCAACCTATGCAATACAAGTAGCGGTTGCGTACGGATTTGTAGCGCCAACCAAATGGGTCCGATTAACTCCATAATCATGTGGATCGGGCAATGATTCCTTCGTTCTTCCTTGTAACTCCCGAGCAAGATGGTCCAAGACACGTCACCTTATCGCTCCATAGGCAAAGACAAAATCCACAAAGAGAGATAGCAAGGCTCGGATTTGTCATAATCATAATTATACTTCAAGTACTATGACCCGCTTCCCTTGGACAAACTCCATCCCTCAGTTGCGGGATTAGGACGATGGGGCCGGAGAGTGGAATAGCAGCCGAGCTGCCCGGTTCCATCCCCGATGTATCCATTCCGACTGTGAGCTTGACACATCAAGTTGACTCAGGGAGGAAAGTAAATACAAGTTCAGGTAGTCAACCAGGCAGTCGAGTATTATTGATTCATGGAAGCAGTTCAGGAAAATTTTCGAAAATCGCGAGTGGCAGTTATGGCGTTGGTGGAGTTATTAGGATGAAGATGATTATTGGGAGGATAAGAAATCTTCGATATCTTGAAAGATTAGGTGGAACATAAGTCCCGTTATAGATTCGAAATCGCAAGACGAGGAAGTCGCCCCGCGATCGCGTATTGATCGGTCAAGACGATCCGATAAGTCAAGGTGTTTTAAGAAAATAAAATCTTTTATATCATTATTAAAAGTCAGAGGGTCCAGGGCTATTTCTTTAAAAGAGAAATAATTTGAGTTAGGTCCTTGTAAAAAAAAAATTTACAATTAGCCCCGTTTTGTAAAAAAACCCAATACGTTTGGGGTTAAAAATTGAATAAGTAAATGTCCCGACCTTGAAAAATTATAAGGTCATTTCCTAAATTCTCTAAATTGTTTAGATATTTTAGGTTTTTAAATTTTTGAGGTTGAGTTTTTATAAAATTCTCACATTGGCCCCAAATTTGTTAAAATTTTATTTTTGTCCCATTTTGAAATAATTGCCCTTAAGGCTTTTACAGGTCCAATTGTTATGAAATTTGAACCTTGGGTCTAAAATTTAATTATGTTATAGTTAAATTAGTATTTCCATGTGCATGGACTGCATAAGTCCTGGAAATTTCATTTTGGTCCTCGATTTTAATCTTTTACGGTTTGGTCCCTCAATTTTTATAAAATTACTTTCCAAGATCTAAACACTTGGATTTTCGGAATACACTTAAAATATGTTATTTACAGTCCCTTAAGAGTTAAAATTTCAAATTTTAAAAATAGGGTCTGGTACAGTTTTGAAAATTGCAATATAGCCCTTAAACTTCTAAAATTTTACAATCTAGTCCTTGGGTTTTTAAGGGTTGATTTTATTTATCTAAAAACTCTTAAAACTTTATTAAAATGTCCAAACATCATTTTTGAACCTGAGTACAGTCCAAAAACTCGAAAATTACAGAGGGGTCCCATAAGTTTTATTTTCTTGCAATTAAGTCCACCAACTTTCTATTTTTGCATTTTAAGTCCAAAAAATGAAATTTAATCAATTATGCTCGACTTGTCCAGGTTATAAATCATACAAAATATGGAATTCAAGAGTCGTACATATACAAATCCATTTCACACAAGAGTTCATCAATTATCACAATAAAGTGTACATGTATGCACCTATTTTCGATAAATAGCATTTTGAGCAACACATGAGAAATTTTCACAACTTGATACAATAAATTAGTATGTAATACATAATGTATATATCTCAAGTGCTCAATATCAAAATACTACATGCATTTTAAGTAAAAACACCTAGAAGTTGGAAAGATTTTTCCACCCACCTTAAAAATGAAGTTGTTGGTGAAAATCGAAATAAATCACACTTGAAGGAGAAGTGACTCAGGTCAGTCTCTAGGTCAAGGAATACCAAAAAAAATGTAGGAGTTAGAAAATGAGGTTAAAAATTCAAGGAAAGAAGAAGGAGGTGAAGAAAATTGGTAAAACTACACTTACCTTATGTAGTAGATGAAATGAGACTAGTAGAGGTCTCAAAATGGGTCTCCTTGTTCACTCCTAAAACAACTCTTAAGGTCAGCCCCTAAAATTCCAAAAATTGAAAATGGAGTATCAAAATTTTGGAAAATAGAAGAGAAGAAGAAAATGTACTAAAATTCCCATTTCTTACCTTATAGTCCAATTTCTCTTCTCAAGTAACTTAAGGTCTTGCTAAGGTGATCACAAGGCTCTAATATTCTTCAAATGGTCTTCTAAGTACACCTCAACCAAAATTAAACTTAAATTAGAAGGTGAAAGAGGTGAGCTAAAAGGTATAAGTGTCACGCCCCAAACGCGACGCGACGACGATCAATCACTTAAACAGAAATAAATCCAACATTCTAGAAAACGATATAACAATCCCAAGTGAAACAAGGTCTAAAGCAGCGGAAAACTACAAGTACAGTACGTTTACAAATTCAACCCAACAACCACATAGCTTACAGTCCAGAACTAGCAAATAAAATACACATCATATCGCCAGCTTAAGTGCCAAAGGGTCCTACGCCCTTACATTATAGTCCAGAATTTCAAAGAAGATAAAAGAGTCCAACAGTAGTAAAAATAAAAGAAATCAGTCCAACAACATAGATGACGATAGGAAGTAAGTCCAATGGGAGGGCACGAGAATTCAATCCAGGGCAGGTTCAGCTTCTTCGACAAAGTCCTCTTCTAAGGTTAGAAAACATGAGGGGGTGAGGCAGAAATCTCAGTGGATGGGTGATCGTGTGCAAGTGTGGCGATATATATAGTTGATGCGAGAAATTTAGTTGTATGAAAACGCGTGAGAGATGATGCATGATTTCACACACAGTCCACAAGCGTCGTGATAAATATATTTAAGTAATATACTTATACAGTTTAAGAAAACAGTTCGTGGTCACGCAGGCACTATGGTTCAAGCAGACAGGAGGATTGTGTACGGATTTGTAATGCCAATCCTATGCAAGACAAGTAGCGGTTGCGTACGGATTTGTAGCGCCAACCTATGCAATACAAGTAGTGGTTGCATATGGATTTGTAGGGCCAACCAAACGGGTACGATTAACTCCGGAATCGTGTGGATCAGACAGCGATTCCTTCGTTCTTCCTTGTAACTCCCCGAGTAAGATGGTCCATGACCTGTCACCTTATCGCTCCGTAGGCAAAGACAAAATCCACAGTGGAGCTAGCAAGGCTCGGATCTGTCATAATCATGATTATACCTCAAGTACTACGACCCGCTTCCCTTGGACAAACTCCGTCCCTCAGTTGCGGGATTAGGACGATGGGGCCAGAGAGTGGAATAGCAGCCGAGCTACCCAGTTCTATCACCGAAATATCCATTCCGACTGTGAGCTCGACAGACCAAGTTGACTCAGGCAGAAAATTAAATACACGTTCAGGTAGTCAACCAGGCTGTCGAGTATATTGATTCGGGAAGTAGTTCATGAAACGTTTTCGAAAATTTGCGTAAGGTAATTATGGCGTTGGTGGAGTTATTTGGATGAAGATGGTTATCGGGAGGATAAGCAATCTTCGATATCTTGAAAGATTAGGTGGAACATAAGTCCCGTTATAGATTCAAATCGCAAGACGAGGAAGTCGCCGCAATCGGGTATTAATCGGTCAAGGCGGTCCGTAAGTCAAGGGTTTTTTGAGAAAATAAAATATTTTAATTAAGAATTGAAGTCAGAGGGTCCAGGGCTGTTTTAGTAAAAGAAAAATAATTTGAGTTAGGACCTTGATAAAAAGAAAATTTACAATTTAGCCCCGTTTTGTAAAAACCAATACTTTTGGGGTTAAAAATTGAATAAATAAATATCCCGACCTTGAAAAATTATGAGGTCAGTTCCTAAATTCTCCAAATTGTTCAGAGATTCAAGTTTGTGAAGTTTTAAGGTCGAGGTTTCATAAAATTCTCATATTGGCCCCAAATTTGTTAAAATTGCCATTTCGGGCTCTAAGTTTAAAATAATTGGAACTCACAAACCGGAAGGGATTTTAATGTGATTCCAGTTGGAAAATGTCACTATTTTTAGTGGGATATTGGGACAAAAGCAGTTTTAAAAATAAATAAGTTTAGGTCCTTTAACTTTTGAAAATTTCATTTTTGTCCCATTTTAAAATAATTGCCTTTAAGGCTTTTAGGGGTCCCATTGTTATGAAATTTGAACCTTGGGTCCAAGATATAATTATGTTATAGTGAAATTAGTATTTCCAGGTGCATGGACTTCATAAGTCCAGGAAATTGTATTTTGGTCCTTAAGTTTAATCTTTTACAATTTGGTCCCTCAATTTTTATAAAATTACTTTCCAAGCTCCAAACACTTGGATTTTTGGAATACACTTAAAATATGTTATTTCCAGTTCCTTAAGAGTTAAAATTTCAAAATTTAAAATTAGGGTCTGGTACAGTTTCGAAATTTGCAAAATAGCCCTTAAACTTCTCAAATTTTACAATCTAGTCCTTGGGCTTTTAAGGGTTGGTTTTATTTATCTAAAAACTCTTAAAACTTTATTAAAATGTCAAAACATAATTTTGGAACCTGAGTTCAGTCCCAAAAATCGAAAATTACAGAGGGGACCGTTAAATTTTATTTTTCTTGCAATTAAGTCCACCAACTTTCCATTTTTGCATTTTAAGTCCAAAAGTTAAATTTTAATCAATTATGCTCGACTTTTCCAGGTTATAAATCATTCAAAACATAGATTTCAAGAGTCATACACATACATATCCTCCTCATACAAAATTTCATCAAGTATAACAATAAAGTGTGCATGTATGCCCTATTTTTCGATAAATCGCATTTTTGAGCAACACTTGAGAATTTTTCCAACTTGATATAAGAAAATATCATGCAATACATAATATATATCTCAAGTGCTCAATAACAAAATACTACATTCATATTTTCAATTTAAAACACCTAGAAGTTGAAAGGAGTTTTCCACCCACCTTAAAAATGAACTTGTTGGTAAAAGATGAAATAAATCACTCTTGAAGGAGAAGTGACTTAGGTCAGCCCCTAGGTCAAGGAATACCAAAAAAAAATGTTGGAGTTAGAAAATGAGGTTAAAAATTTAAGGAAAGATGAAGGAGGTGAAGAAAATTGGTAAAACTACACTTACCATGTGTAGTAGATAAAATGAGACTAGTAGAGGTCTCAAAATGGGTCTCGTTGCTCACTCTTAAAACAACTCTTAAGGTCAGCCCCTAAAAGTCCAAAAATGAAAATGGAGTATCAAAATTTTGGAAAATGGAAGAGAAGAAGAAAACGTACTAAAAATCCCATTTCTTACCTTATAGTCCAATTTCTTTCATAATTTCTTGAGGTCTAGTCAAGATAGTTCCAAGTCTCTATTGTCTTCAAGTTGTCTTCTAAGTGTACCTCAAACCGAAAATCAAACTTAGGTTAAGAAGTGAAGAGGATGAGCTAGAAATATCAAAATGGATTGAAGAAGAAAATTCCTTACCTTGTAGTAGTGATAGTTTTGAAAATAAAGAAGTAAGAAGATTTTTTTTTATTTTTTTTAAGTGTTTGAAGAAAGAAGAAAGTGTTTGAAGATATGAAGAAATGTTTGAAGATATGAAGAAGTTGTGTTTGAAGATATGAAGAAATGTTTGAAGATATGAAGATTGTTTGAAGATATGAAGAATGTGTGTTTTGAAGATATGAAGTTTGTTTGAAGATTTGAAGAATGTGTGTTTTGAAGATATGAAGAAATGTTTGAAGATATGAAGAAGTTGTGTTTGAAGATATGAAGAAATGTTTGAAGATATGAAGAAATTGTGTTTGAAGATATGAAGAAATGCTTGAAGATATGAAGAAGTTGTGTTTGAAGATATGAAGAAATGTTTGAAGATTTGAAGATTTGAAGAAGAAGATGAACTTATGCTTAGGTAAAATGTTGGAGGATTTTTGGAGAGAAGTTGGAGAGAAGATTTGTGTTATGTTTTGGTTAAATGATGAGTTAGGATAATAATTGGGGAAGTTAGGACATAAATTAAATAGTTAGGTTACTTTCATAGGGACAATTGGCCAAAAGCTAGGTTTTAGGGAGAAATTTAAAATTTGTTGAGTTGACTAATGGGGTAGTGGGATTTGTAGAGAAAATTATTAATTGTAGGTTTGGAAGACATAAGATAAAATAGAAATAAAATTATCAAAAATTTATTTTTTTTTTGTCCAATAATAATTTTGTTGGGAGATACAAAATGATAAAATAGTGGTAGAAGAAAAATTGAATTATTTTCCCCATTTAGTGGTAATTTCGAAAATTAGGAAAAAAAAGAAAAAAAATATTTGGTTTCTTTTCATTATAAAATTGAGGGGGAAAAAATAAAATGTATAAATATCCACAATTAAATATTTAGAAATTTAAAATAAAGATGTGAAATAAGAAATGTATAATTGAAAAATAAATTGGAAGTTGGTTGGGATGAATTATAGAATAAGATGAAATATTTGGATAAGGATCGAAATGTACTCCTAAATTTTCGAGGGTCTAATATTTCTAAAGTCGTAGTCATTCGATCAAGTATTAATACTAGAGGAAAATCTAAAATTGTTAAGCTCGAAAATGAGGAAGACGTAATTGACGTTGGAAGAAATGATTAAAAGTCGGGTCGTATTTTATTAATAACGGTTCGTGTTACTAAACCAAATAAATAAATCACTGCATAACGTCGTATCTCACATCGTGAAAATTCGGGGCGTCACAATAACAATAGATTGAAGAAGAAAATTTCTTACCTTGTGTAGTATATGGTTTGAATTTCTGGAAGAAATAGAAGGAAAATTCTTGAAATTTTTCTAAGTGTTTGAAGAAGAAGAAGAAGTAAGTGTAGAGAGAAATAGTAGGATTTTTGAGAGAAGGAAGAGGATTTTTTGTAAGATGTAAAATGTGTTGGTGAAAAATGAAATATGATGAATGAAAGTTGAAACAAAATCCTTACCAATTCAAGGCCTTGTGGCCGTCCATTAGAGAGGGGAGGAGACAAAATTTTTGTCTTGTTTGGTTAGATGATAAGTTAGGGTAATAATTGAGAAAATTAGGGAATAAAGTAATACCTATGCTACTATGTTAGGGACAATTGGCCAAAAGTCATGTTTTAGGGGGAATTTAAATTTTTGTCTTGTTTGACCAATTGGGTGGTTGAATTTGTAGGATAATTCTAAGATGTAGGTTTGAATTAATGGTGTAGTAATACACAAGATGAATACATAAGGTGTATGTGTACAAGAGTTGGGAGATATTTCTACACCAAAATTCCATGTTGGACGTCCACTAGGGGTATTTAGGGAATTTCCATAATTGTTTTTTCCAAAATTAATGATAATAGAAGAATAATATCAATCTCCAAAATAATTAGTGATTTCCTTGATCACTTATAAGTCTCATAGTCACTTATTCTAAATCAAATTCTTAATTCTATAAGGTATAAGTCTCTAAAATAATTAGTCTCTTAAAATTCTAAGGTGACTAATAGCTACACAAATAATAATAATGATGATCGATCAAGTGATCATAAATGCGAAGTAGAAGTAATAAATGATTATGATCACCAGTAATAAATAAAAGAAATTAAATGCGAAATATATTTATCATTAATATTTACCCGTCAAAGTGACGCGGTAAAAAAAATAATACAAGGACGATACGTGAAACAAGTACATGCTTGAATAAAAATCGAGGGCTTAACAAAGAAGGTATAGAAAGAGCTACTAAAAAAAATAAGGTATAGAAAGAGGGAACTGTTAACAAATAGTAATCATAATTTCGCTCTGTATTTACATGAGTGTGTTTTGTGTATGTGCTGATATGATAAAGGCCACAACCAGCGGGAGGATGGAGAGACCAAGATTTGCATTTTTTTTGTTGAGTTGGGTATGAATCGGGTTGTTTGTTGAGGACCCATCTAACAGATTTGACCCGTTAGACCGTCTGACAGGATTCCTACCCTAAATATTTTATTGGCTAATTATTTTTCCGGTCATGATTGTAATATTTTTTTAGATTTGAAAATTTAAAAATTCTATAATCAATCATGTAATTGTCATATACAACCAATAAATTGACTGTAATCATTACTATGGATACAATAGTTATTTATTATTGTATTTATTCAATCTATAAATATCATCAACTATTGATTGAAAGAATTTTAAAACTAAGCATTTGGTAAAACAATTGAGAGTATATATTTATATTTTTAAATCGAATTTGATTATGCTACACACAACGGATAATTGACATAAAGTTTAACAAAAATTAAGAAAATCGTATTTTATGATTAAATATTTGTCAATTTAGCAAAATATATTAACTTAAGAAAAAGACAATAATTATCAATGGGAGTTTGTTTTTTTTAATTTTCAAGGGTGCACAAGTTTATGATTGGACAACAATATATTACCTTAATAAAGAAAAACAACTAATTAAAATATTTACAAAACTAAAAATGGTAACAAATATTTGACTGTTTGAAAATTGTACATATCTCTTTCATATCTTGATATGAGACTAATAAAACTAATTAATTTGACATTAAATAATTGACATGATCAATCAATATTGTCACTCCCCAGACGAGATGCGATGACGATCAACCACTTAAACAGAAATAAACCCAGCAGTCTAGACAAATGATACAACAATCCCAAGTGAAACAGAGTCTAAAACAGTAGAAATAAAATAAATATAAGTACGAATTACATCTTAAGGTCCAACAACATCCAAATACATCCGACATAAATATCTGAAAAAGTTTACAGGCCAAAACTAAAATGTAAAGTACACAATATCCAAATCTTAAATGTTAAAGGGTCCTACGCCCTTGATTTACACTCAAAGAGGGTAAAGAGTAGCAGGATAAATGTGAGTCCAACATTAGCTGAAGTACATGAAATAAGAACAATCATCAGTAAAAAGACGCAAGTTCGTCAGTCGGGGCGAGGGTAGTCAGTCTATGGATGGTTCGACATCTTCAACATAGTCCTCATCTAAAGGTTAGAAAACAGAAAGGGACGAGACATAAATCTCAGTGGATGGGGTGATCATATGCAAGTGTGGCGATATATATAGTTAATGCAAAAAAAAATAGTTGTATGAAAAATGCGTGATATATGATGCGTGATTTCACACACAGTCCACAAGCGTCGTGATATATGTACATAAGTAATATACTTATATAGTTTAAGAATAGTTCGTGGTCACACAGGCACTATGTGATTCAGGCAAGACAGGTAGGATTGCGTACGAAATGTAACGCCAATCCTATGCAAGACAAGTAATGGTTGCGTACGGATTTGTAGCGCCAACCAATGCAATACAAGTAGCAGTTGCGTACGGATTTGTAGCGCCAACTAAACGGGTCCGATTAACTCCAAAATCGTGTGGATCAGACAACCGATTCCTTCATTCTTCCTTGTAACTCCCCGAGCAAGATGATCCAAGACCTATCACCTTATCACTCCATAGGCAAAGACAAATCCACAGTAGAGCTAGCTTGGCCCGGATTGTCATAATCATAATTATACCTCAAGTACTACGACCGGCTTCCCTTGGACAAATCCCGTCCCTCATTTGCAGGATGAGGACGATGGGGCCGGAGAGTGGAATAGCAGCTGAGCTGCCTGGTTCCATCCACGACGTATCCATTCCGACTGTGAGCTCGACACACCAAGTTGACTCATGCAGGAATGTAAATACAAGTTCAGGTACTCAACCGGGCAGTCGAGTATTATTGATTAAGGGAAGCAGTTCAGGAAAACAATCGAAAATTGCAAGTGGCAATTATGGCATTTGTGGAGTTATTTAGATGAAGATGATTATCGAGAGGATAAGCAATATTCGATATCTTGAAGGATTAGGTGGAACATAAGTCCTGTTATACATTCGAAATCGCAAGACGAGGAAGTCGCCCCGCGATCGTGTATTAATCGGTCAAGACGATAAGATAAGTCAAGGGATTTTTGAGAAAATAAAATATTTTAATTAATTATTAAAGTCAGAGGGTCCAGGGCTGTTTCTTTAAAAATAAAAATAATTTGAGTTAGGTCCTAGTTAAAAAGAAAAATACCCTGTTTTGTAAAAACCAATACTTTTGGGGTTAAAAATAGAATAAATAAATGTCCCGACCTTGAACAATTATGAGGTTAGTTTCTAAATTCTCTAAATTGTTCAAAGGTTTTTAAAGTTTTGAGGTCGAGTTTTTATAAAATTCTCACATTGGCCCCAAATTTGTTAAAATTGTTATTTCGGGCCCAAAGTTTAAAATAATTAGAACACACAGACCGGAAGGACTTTTAATGTTATTCTAGTTGGAAAATATCTCTAAGGTCAGTGGGATATTGGAACAAAAATAGTTTTAAAAAGAAATAAGTATAGGTCCCTTAACTTTTGAAAATCTCATTTTTGTCCCATTTTAAAATAATTGCCTCTAAGGCCTTTAGGGGTCCAATTGTTATGAGATTTGAACCTTGGGTCCAAAATATCATTAAGTTATAGTTAAATTAGTATTTCCAGGTACATGGACTGTAAAAGTCTCGGAAATTCATTTGGGTCCTCAAGTTTAATCTTTTACAATTTGGTCCCTCAATTTTTATAAATTTACTTTCCAAGCTCTAAATACTTGGATTTTTGGAATACACTCAAATTGTACATGCATGCACCTAAATTTCAATAAATAGCATTTTTCAGCAACACTTGAGAATTTTCACAACTTGATACAAGAAATTAACATGCAATATATAATATATATATCTCAAGTGCTCAATAACAAAATACAACATGCATTTAAGAAAAACACCTAGAAGTTGGAAAGATTTTTCCACCCACCTTAAAATTGGATAGTTGTGAAATAAAAGGATAAATTTCACAACTTGATTGAAACTCACTTAGGACAGCGCATAAGTCAAAAAAATATCAAAATTTAAAACTTAGAAAAATAAGTGAAAAAATAAGGAGAAAAAGAAGAAGGTGGAGAAAAGTGGAAATACTACACTTACCTTGTGTAGGAGATGAAATAGGACTACTAGAAGCTTCAAAGTTGGAATTTTTTGTTCACCCTCAAAAACCACTTAAGGTCAGCCCCTATTTCTCAAAAATGAAAAGGGGTGTTAAAATTTGAAGAAACTAGGAAGAAGGAGAGAAAATGGAACTAGTCTCCAAAATCTTACCTTATAGTCCAATTCTCCCAAAGTTTCTCTTCAAGGTCCTTCTAAGATAACCACAATGCTTGCATGTCCTTATGTAGTCTTCTATGTGTACCTCCAAAAATCAAAATTGAACTTAAGTTAAGAAGAGAAGGTGATGAGCTATAGGATATCAAGTTGGATTGAAGAACAAAATTTCTTACCTTGTGTGAGAGGGGTGTTCGAATTTTATGAAGAAATAAGAAGAATTCTTGTGTTTTTGTTAAGTGTTTGAAGAAAGAGGAAGTGTTTGATGATATGAATAAGGTGTTATTGAAGATGTGAAGAATGTTTGAAGATATGAAGAATGTAAGTCCAAGCGGCTACGATAATCTAGAGGGGGGTGAATAGATTATCTCCATCTTTTCGATTTCGCCTTCTTTTTCGAACAAAACAAGCCAAGACAATAATAAGGTGCGGAATGTAAACAACACACGTCGATTTATAGAGGTTCAACCCACCTAGGGCCTAATCCTCTAGCACCCCAGTATATCCGAGATGGATTTCAAAAAGAAAAAAGATTTTATTAATTTATCAAAAATTAATACAACATCAACTTACAACACCTTGAAGAGCACCACACTCTTCTTCAACACCACCTTTGGAGATTACCACAATCTCCCTTTGAAGATTACCACAATCTTCAATCTTGAAGAATACCAAATTCTTCAACACCTCAAGAGCACCACACTCTTGACACACCTATCACCTAGATCACCCAAGTGTAATCTTACCACAAGAATACTCACAAGGATGTCTTGTGTTGAATGATGACCAAAAATCAAGATTACAACTCAATAAAGAATATTACAATATGAGTGCAAGGTGCAATCAAGAACAGCCTAGACCTCAAGGATGTGAAAGTGATAATCTAGGCAAAATTACAACAAGAATAATAACAATGAAGAACAAGTGTTTGCTTGAAGTGTATCTTGTTGTATTGTATCTCAATGGTTGTATATGTTGCTCCAAAACTTCCTCTATTTATAGGAGATGATTGATCAAGCATAGGCTCCTCTTGGGGATTGAAAATCTACAGAAAAATACAATTAAAATCAAGAATATAGCTGTTAGAAATCAATCCCACATTTTAAGGAAAAGATGTCTGCTGTCAAACGGTCAGATTTTGCTGTCAAAAGATAGGGCGACCGGTCGCACAAAAATAAGTTCAAAAAATGACACAAAGCATTTTTACATAGATGACCGGTCGACGTAAGGGTTCGACCGGTCACCCTATGTTCAACCGGTCCATGCCTCAAAGGAGTGAAGAGAATAAGTTTCTGTTTCAGCAAACACTTGCAGGTACCGGTCGTACCTAGGGCGACCGGTCGACACCCAAGCGGCCGGGTCGGCCGACCTGTTTTTCACCCGCACTTCGAATTCTCGTACTCTTCAGTGCGGGTTGCCCTATAGGGCGACCAGTTGACCATGAGACAAAAATATTGTCCGATTATTGTCGAAAATAAAACTCAAGAAATACTACGAAAATTTAGTAAAAACATTTTAAACCAATCGGAAGTATTTAGACAACATTTAGGAACCTTGTTTTGAAGTAAAAACATATAAATATAAAATCGTTTAAAAGTGTTGTCCAATTTTATCTGAAATAAAACTTGAAGAAATACTCCGGAAAATATTGAAACCATTTGAAATCATTTGGGAGTATTTGGACAACAATTAAAAACATTGTTTTGGTGTAAAAATAAAATCATCAAAATTAAGATAAAAACAAGTATCAAACAATCTCCCCCTTTTTTATGATTACAAACCAAAACAATTTTTAGAAATATTAGAGGGACAATTTTAAAAACAATTTTTCGGTAAAAACATCTAACCGTTTGGAAGCAACTAAAATTTCCAAAATACATAAGAAACCAAGAAAGGGAGTAATTATATTCAATAATAGGCATAATAAGCACAAGCTCCCCCTATCAACAAGCACATCAAGAATAATGTAAAAGCAATTAACCATAAGCTAAAAGCTTAGCTTTTACAATTTGTTTAAGAGCTTATAAGCTCCCCCTGTCAACAAAACATCATTTGACAAGTATATAAGTCCATCAAACAATATTTGGACTAAAACAATTCACAACTTTTGGCTTTTGAGAGCCATAGCTTATAGCTTTTATAACAAGATTTTATTAGCTTCTTTGAGCTAATGAGCCATTTTCCTGTTTCTCTCCCTTTGGAATCATCAAAAAGAATGTTAGGATGATAAAAACATCATACAAGTTTATCAAAGAACGCCAATAATACGATTTTATCAACCATTGAAAGAATTTAAGCTAAGAAACCAAAAAAATGGGAGAGATGTATCATAAGAAAACCATAAGCTCATTTGTTAGCCAAAAACATGATCTCAATAAGAATTGAAGACTTTTGGAAGCAAGAGACTCATGTAGAAGTTGAAAATTTCATTGTGACATCTTATCGAACACTTTGTGGGCGTGAAAATTAAAAGAAGTTGTATATAGCCCATGTAAATGATTCAAGCCAAAAATTTTCATTACCAAAACACATCAAACATCATACAATACAACAATATATCTAAGCCCATCAAGATCATATGCAAAATATAGCAAGAGATATACAAGAAAGTCATAAACTCAAGGGTTCAACCCAATTGAGATAATATTGGCCAAAAAGATCAAGGCATTACGAATGCCATCTAGCAAAAATTAAAGAGCCATCAAGTAATACATGTCAAGAATCAAACAATGCATATTAGACATTACAAATGTCCCAAATAATCCATCTAAACAAAATGATCAAGACATGTCAAATGCATTTAAGCAAAAATTAAAAGAAGCACTTTTACCATCAAGTACTTCATACCAATTATCAAATAATGCCAAACTAGAGTATTTTTAACATCAAATACTCCATCAATATCATGATCATCCACAAGCCATTTTCAACTTAACCCTTTCAAGAAAACAAGCAAATCCATTAGTGAAATTTAGAGTTTTACAAGAGAGTCAAAAGAAATACAAAACAACATGAATAAGAGAGAAAATGCTAGAATAGTAAAGGGGTGGGGACATCAATCCTCGTCCGAAGAGAAGCAAGTTCCAGGAATGAAATCTTTGATGAATTTCTTCAACTTGCGGATTGATTTTTGCATTTTCGAGGTCTTTTGCTCCAAAGCCTCATACCTAGCTTCATGAAAAGATCTTAAATCATCAAATTCGACTTGGGTGTACCTCCTAGAAGGTTGAGCACCGGTATTACCCTCCGGATTGCTCTGTTCACCTTTCTCTACCAATCTCGTGGCCTCGGCATCATCAAAGAAGTCGTTTGGATCTGGGGAATCTTAGCATCTTCCTCTAGCCATCTTAGTTGGTCGAATGTCCATATTTTTGCGCATAGTGACCATTTGGGAGATATTATCAATGTCAAAGTCATTTTGAAATACCTCTGAATTACATTCCGACGAAGGTAGTCCCGATTGTATAAGAAGTTTACAAATCCAATTGCCCATAACAAACTTCTTATTTCCTTGAGTGATAGACTCAATTAGACATTGAATAAGAATGGCGCCAAAGTTAAGCGGTTCCCTTCTAGCAATCTTATAAGTCAAAAAATAGTCCATGTTGCTAGGCATTTTACCCGCTTTTCCACAAATACAAGATGGCGACAATAATGAGATAAAATTCGGTGCTCAAGTGTCATCGCCAACAATGAATACTTTGGCCATACGCCCAAATAGGTCTTAACTTCTCTCATAGACACCCCCAACATATCATCATTCCAAATAGCACAAGAGAAAAAATCCCAACCACCTTCTCTAACATGTAGAAGCCGACAGATATCATTAGGTGTCCACCTAAAGTGACGACCTTTTACAAACGAATTAACCGCAATAGGCTTTCTATCATCAACATCATATTGCACCCACATATTTGCATAAAAATGTTGGATAATATCATCATCATACAAAACATATGCATGCTCCCATAAAAACATCCAACATTGTTCCTCAAAGAATCCTCTAATAGTAGGGTATTCATTAGCAAATGAATTAAAACGACAAATTTTAGTCCGAGCAATCGACTTTCCACCCATTCCCAAATCTTCATAGTACCACTCCGCATATTTATTGATGAAATTAAGAACATTATTAGAATGGAGAGCTTGAGTAATAAAAGATTTCTTACTTTTTGCCCAACGACAATTTTTGAGCGAAATTGTTCCGCGGAGCTCGGCAATTTGGGCCCGAGAGAGTATGGGATTTTGAATGTCATCACGTTCTTGAGCCACGTTCCTTTGGGCAGCTCGAATATCCCTTTGTTCGGCTTCGTCTTGCCGATTTCTCGAAGAACCCTCTCCGCCCATTCTTCTCTTGGAAGTGGGATTTTGACCGGTGGAATTTCTTGGAGGAGCCATATATGTAAGATTCTTGCAAAAATAGATGGATTAGCAACAAGAATCACAAAGATTGATGAAGAATTGAAGATTTAAGAAGAAGGGGGTGATAGCAGCTTGCGAACGAGGGTTTGAAGGTTTTGATGTTCTGTTTCAAAAGTGACGACAGACGGGTTATATCTTGAAAATTGTCCTGGGCGACCGGTCACCCCTGCCTTGACCGTCCCAGTGCAATTTTTCAATCTCCAGGTTTTTCAAAAATTCGATTTTTTTTACCCCAACGTTTTTAAAACTTTGCAAAAAGATAATTTTGGACCAAGTCCAACAAATACGGGTTTCGGGAAAACATATATTCGAGAAAATCGAGACTTAACGAGTAGTTCCCTTTTAAGAAAAATTTGCAAAATCATTTAGGGGCACTTAAGGGGTTGAAATGAAATATCTTGAAAGATATGTGCATAAGCATAATATCGAGTTCTAAGAGAAATACGAGTGAACATACCTCGATAGTTTAAGAAACTTGATGACGAAATAGCCAATGAATATGAGATATATATCCTACACAATTCTTAAACAAAATTTGCACAATAGCACAAGTGTAGGCAAGTAATAGGAGATATCAAGAAAAGAGCTTATGCTATAAAAATACATAAGAGATAATAAACCACATAAGTCTAATTAAATGCACAAGAGTTTTAGAAACATCATGCAAGTCTTCTTTAAAAAAAAATTTGAAACTCACAAATATATTGAAGACCTAAATTTTAAAAATAATGAAAACTCATTTGCAATCAAAACATGCAAACTAACCAAAATAAAATGCATATTTAAATGGGGAGATACGGTTTACCAATTTCGCCATTTCCATGGGTTGTGTTGTTCCCATTGTTGATGGTATCTTCTCTTTTGAAAATCTTCATGTTGATGATGGTTTCTCCAATTGCTCTATTTTCCAAGCATTGTGGCCTTCCCATTTTTGAAAGTATCTTTCTCTTGGAAAATGACTTTGTTGAAAGTGTTTTCTCCTTTGATCAAATGAAATGGTCATTTGATGTTTTCTTGGTGGTATGAATTTTCCTCGATTATTATTTCACCGGGTACCTAATATGACATTGTTTTGTGGTACCCTCAAGTGCTTGGGTCCTTTGGGATTAGTCTTGAGACTTTTAGGTCTCCACCAATAATTAGAGCTATTTCTAGCCCGACAAGTATTTACCGTATGACCCTTTTTACCGCAATAAAAACAAGTAATAGCTTTAGGAGCATAATGACCAATATGCTTAGAGACTTGATTCTTTTTCATATGATTAACATCATTAAGCTTATGATCAAGTTCTAGTTTCGAATTATCACAACAATCAACAATTTCATCGGTACTCAAGTTGTATTTAGATAAATCCTTTTTCATGCAATTAATATCCTCAACAAGAGTACTATTTTGTTTCTCAAGGTTTCTAACCTTGTCAAGTGTGGTGGTGTGAGCACATGACAGTGATTCATATGAAGTAAATAAGCTATCCTTTTCATTTTTCAAAACATTGAATTCCTTTTTCAAATTTTTGTACTTAACAAGTAAATTTTGGAATTCATTTTGAAGATCATCAAAATCATTTTGCAAATCACTATAATCATTTTGAATAACAATATCATAAGAAGTAGAGGGTTTAAGACATACCTCGTTTTCTTCTTTGATGCCCATAAAACAATATTCAACTTCTTCATAGTTGGGAGTTGTAAGAGGCTTGTTCCTTAGATTTGAGCTTGTATCCCATTGAGAAGTAGATGCTTTTGTTTGACTCCTTTCATTTGCAAATACTCCATAGATGGCTTCTAATTTTTGCCATACTTCATGTGCCGATCGAATTCCTACAATATGTTCATATTCCAAATTAGTAAATGAACAATACAAAATATTGAGAGCTTTACCATTTAAGGAGATGATTTTCTTCTCTTCATCATTGAGCTCTTCGAAGCCTTTGGAGGTGTGTGGTGTGTTTATCATTGGAATGATTTCTCCATTTATGACGACGTTCCAAATATCGAACCCGCAACCTTGTAAATAACATTCCATTCTTTCTTTCCAAAATATATAATTTTTGGAATCAAATAGAGGTGGCTTGGTGGTGGAGGTGCCGGTAAGATGAGCTTCATTCGTAGCCGACGATCGTTCCTCTTCACTCGCGATGTGAAACGAGCTTGCCAAAGAGTTTGACTTTGATACCACTTGTAAGTCCAAGCGGCTACGATAATCTAGAGGGGGGGTGAATAGATTATCTCCATCTTTTTGATTTCGCCCTCTTTTTCGAACAAAACAAGCCAAGACAATAATAAGGTGCGGAATGTAAACAACACACGTCGATTTATAGAGGTTCAACCCACCTAGGGCCTAATCCTCTACCACCCCAGTATATCCGGGATGGATTTCCAAAAGAAAAAAGATTTTATTAATTTATCAAAAATTAATACAACACCAACTTACAACAACACCTTGAAGAGCACCACACTCTTCTTCAACACCACCTTTGGAGATTACCAAAATCTCACTTTGAAGATTACCACAATCTTCAATCTTGAAGAATACCAAATTCTTCAACACCTCAAGAGCACCACACTCTTGACACACCTATCACCTAGATCACCCAAGTGTATTCTTACCACAAGAATACTCATAAGGATGTCTTGTGTTGAATAATAACCAAAAATCAAGATTACAACTCAATAAAGAATATTACAATATGAGTGCAAGGTGTAATCAAGAATAGCCTAGACCTTAAGGATGTGAAAGTGATAAGATAGGCAAAATTACAACAAGAATAATAACAATGAAGAACAAGTGTTTTCTTGAAGTGTATCTTGTTGTATTGTATCTCAATGGTTGTATATGTTGCTCCAAAACTTTCTCTATTTATAGGAGATGATTGATCAAGCATAGGCTCCTCTTGGGGATTGAAAATCTACAGAAAAATACAATTAAAATCAAGAATATAGCTATTAGCAATGAACCCACATTTTAAGAAAAAGATGTCTGCTGTCAAACGGTCAGATTTTGCTGTCAAAAGATAGGCCGACCGGTCGCACAGAAATAGAAGTTCAAAAAATGACACAGTATTTTTACATAGGGCAACCGGTCGATGTAGGGTTCGACCGGTCACCCCTATGTTCAACCGATCCATGCCTCAAATGAGTGAAGAGTATAAGTTTCTGTTTCAGCAAACACTTGTAGGTACCGGTCGCACCTAGGGCGACCGGTCGACCTGCTGTTTTTCACTCCAGGCTCGAATTCTGTACTCTTCATGTACTGGTTGCCCTATAGAGCGACCGGTTGACCTTGAGACAGAAATGTTGTCAGATTATTGTCGAAAATAAAACTCAAGAAATACTCCAAAAATTTAGTAAAAACATTTTAAACCAATCGACAGTATTTAGACAACATTTAGGAACCTTGTTTTGAAGTAAAAACATATAAACATAAAATCGTTTAAAAGTGTTGTCCAATTTTATCTGAAATAAAACTTGAAGAAATACTCCGGAAAATATTGAAACCATTTGAAATCATTTGGGAGTATTTGGACAACAATTAAAAACATTGTTTTGGTGTAAAAATAAAATCATCAAAATTAAGATAAAAACAAGTATCAAACAAAGAATGTGTTCTTGAAGATATGAAGAATGTTTGAAGATGTGAATGATGTGTTCTTGAAGATATGAAGAATGTTTGAAGATGTGAAGGATCTATTCTTGAAGATATGAAGAATGTTTGAAGATGTAAATGATGTGTTCTTGAAGATTTGAAGAATGTTTGAAGATGTGAAGGAATTATAGAGAGAAGGAGGAGAATGTTTAGAGAGAAGGAAAAGGATTTAGCTTGAAGATTAAAATGTGTTGGTGAAAATGAACAAAATTTTGTTCATCTTAGGCCATATGGCCACTCACCATGTGAGAGAGAGGAGGGAGGATTATTTTTTTCTCAAGCTTGCAAATTGTCTCTTGCATGGAGACAAATGGGGTAGTCAAAGTATGGGCAAGAATGGGGTGTTGGGGAAAAAGAGGGAAATGTTTGTAAGAATAGAATAAGTTGGGGAAAAATATAATTAAAAATTGAGGTATAAGATAATGTGTATAATGCTTGAATTAATGGTGTAATTATACACAAGATGAATAACATAAGGTATATATGTACAAGAGTTGGAAGATATTTCTACACCAAAATACTCCTCTTGGCCGTCCACTATAGGGGCAATTGTGGTATTTGCATATTTTTTTGTCCCAAAAATTAATGATAATAGATGAATAATATCAATCTTCAAAATAAATAGTGATTTCTTTTATCACTTATAAGTCTCATGATCACTTATTCTAAATCAAATTCTTAATTCTATAAAGTAAAAGTCTCTAAAATAAATAGTCTCTTAAAATTTTAAGGCGACTAATAAATACACAATTAATAATAATGATCAATCAAGTGATCGTTAATGTGAAATAAAATTAATAAATGATTATGATTACAAGTAATAAATAAAAATGAAATTAAATGCAAAATATATTTATTATTAATATTTACCCATCAAAGTGACGCGGTAAAATAGTCGATAAAGTACATAGACGATAAAAGGATCAATTACACGCTCGAAAAATTGGGTCTTCACATCCTCCCCTCCTTAAAAGAATTTGGTCCCCAAATTCTCTTCAGAATAGCTCTGGGTATTGATTCCTCATGTCTTCTTCCATCTCCCACGTTGCGTCTTTATCTCGGTTGTGGTGTTGCCACACCACTTTAACCATTGGAATCTCTCTCTTACGCAACTGACGGATTTGCTGGTCAATAATCCGGACCGGCTTCTTGGTGCAGGATAAATTTTCCATCAGAGGAGGATTATCACGAGTGATGATATGCTCGGGATCTGGTTGATACTTCTTCAATCTCGATATGTGGAATACATCGTGCATTCCCACATATTGTGCTGGTAACTCGAGTCGGTAGGCTAACTTCCCGATTCTCTGTAAAATCTTGTAAGGTCCAACATATCTCGGACTCAACTTGCCTCCTTTCTTCGGATTGATCAATCCTTTCCGTGGTGAGAGTCTGAGGAATACTTTATCTCCGGCTTCAAATTCCAAATCCTTTCTTCTCTTGTCCGCGTAACTCTTTTGGCGGCTCTGGGATGTGCGGATCCGTTCCTTGATCAGCTTGACCTTCTCCATGGCCTCCTGAACTAAGTCAACCTTTGAAATCGAGGGCGACTTTTGTTTCTCTTCAATCTCCCAGTGTAGTTCGGATCTACAGTTTTCGCCCATATAGTGCCTCGTAGGGTGCCATCCCAATCGTGGCCTGATAGCAATTATTTTAGGCGAACTCGGCCAATGGTAAGTGTGAATCCCAGTTTCCTTGGAAATCCAACGTGCAGTCACGCAGCATGTCTTCCAAGGTTTGAATCATTCGCTCAGACTGTCCATCAGTTTGTGGATGTGCTGCTGTGCTAAAACTTAGCGAGGTACCCAATTCCTTGTGCAAGCACTTCCAAAATCTGGAGACAAACCTCGGGTATGTGTCTGATACTATGTCGACTGGTACTCCATGCAGTCAAAGGATTTCTCGGATATAAATCTGCGCAAGTTTTTGCAAGCTATCAGTCTTCTTGATGGGTAAAAGTTTATAGATTTCTTGAGTCGGTCTACGACTACCCATATGGCATCATGGCCTCCTCTGGTCCTTGGTAGATCCATCACGAAGTCCATTATTATGTATTCCTATTTCCACTCGGGAATTCTCAACGGTTGTAGTAAACTAGATGGTCGTTGGTGTTCTGCTTTTACTCATTGACAAGTCAAACATCTTGCAACGAACTTCGCTACCTGGTTCTTCATGTTTACCCACCAATAATTCCGTTTCAAGTCCTTATACATCTTATTCCCTCCAGGATGTACAGTGTATTTCAAACAGTGTGCCTCTGCTAGGATTCTATTCCTAATCTGCTCGTCACTCGGTACACAAACTCGATTCTGGAATCTGATAATCCTATCTTCATGCACCGAGAGTTCTGATCTCTCTCCTTTAAGTATCTTCTCTTTCAGCTTTTGAAGATGCACATCTGTCTCCTATGCTGCCTAGATCTCATTCAGCAGATCGGGTTTCACCAAAATTTTAGCACATGAAATCTGAGTATTGGTTCTTGTCAGGTTCCACTCGAACTTTGACTTACTTCTGGGTTAGTCGAGTGAGTGGTCCGGCTATTTTGGAGAAATCCTTGATAAATCTTTGATAATATCCGGAGTCTAACAAACTTCTGATCTCTGTTACTAACTCGGGTTATTTCCATTCAACCACTGTTTGTACCTTCGATGGGTCTATTGAGATCCCATTGCCGGATACTATGTGTCCCAAAAATGTGACTTCACTAAGCCAAAATTCACACTTGCTGAACTTGGCATATAGCTTATGTTCTCGTAGTGTCTCTAAAACGATTTTCAGATGACGTTCGTGCTCTTCTCTAGACTTAGAGTATACGAGTATGTCATCAATGAATATCACTACGAACTGATCAAAATAGGATCGAAAGACTCGATGTGTCAGGTCCATAAATGCTACTGGTGCGTTCGTCAGGCCAAAAGGCATCACTACAAACTCGTAGTGTCCATATCTGGTTTGAAATGCAGTTTTGGAAATGTCTTCTTTACGGATCTTCAGTTGGTAATATCCTTGTTGTAATTCAAGCTTGGAGTACATTGTCACTCCTTGAAGTTAATCAAACAGTTCGTCTATCCTTGGAAGGGGATATTTGTTCTTGATGGTCATGCTATTAAGACCGCGAGAATCTATACAGTCTTAATGTGCCATCCTTCTTCTTGACCAACAATACTGGTGCTCCCCATGGAGACATACTTGGTCGGATAAATCCCACATCCATCAACTTTTGCAATTGAGTCTTCAACTCTTGAAACTCATATGAGTCATTCTATATGGCGTTCTAGCAATCGGGACAGTTCTCGGTAATACCTTGATAGTGAACTTGACTTCCCTATCTGGAGGGACAGTGGTGAGTTCTTGTGGAAATACATCTGTGTATTCCGATGCTATGGGTACTTGGTGAATTTGTTTCTCTATCAAACGCCAAGTACCCTTGTGCCCCTCTAGCGATTGCCTTTCTTGCTTTCATGGTGGTGATGATAACCAAGACGTAGAGTCAACTATAAAAGAAAATGCATATTCATTAATGTAAAATTTGGAGTACACCAAATGAAGTTCATACAACAACAGTTCAAGAAATTAGGAAATACAACAGAACACGAATAAACATCCAGTACAATCATCAAGTACAATCCGAGAAATAAAATCTATCTACTCAGTGACTGCACCGTCGTCTTCACTATCATCCACATCAACAACCTGGACTTGATTAGGCTCGGGAAATTCCTCGACGTCCAGCCAATCGACAAAATCAAGCCACTGCTCAAGTGCCTGAGCGTCATCAAGCGGAGCGACCTCAAACGCCTTGGGCTCCCTGGCCTCAGCTGGATCCTTCTCGGGATCCTCCTCAAGATCCTCCTCCAGATTCTCCTCCTCATCTGCCTCAGGGTCAGGTACCGGTTCCGCTCGGGCGGTGGCAATGGTGGCGCATTAGCTGCTAAGGCAGCCTCCAGGGCAGTGTCCCACTGGGATAAGGCCTGGGTAAGATCCTCGATCATCGTCATCTATTTGATGATAGTCTCCTTAAGGCGTTCGATGGTGTCCCTCGACATGTACACGTACATCTCCTACTTGGTGCGGCCGTCACTGGCGTGTTCCATCTTCTGGCAAGTATTGTCCAAGCGTTCCTGGATCAGTTGAATTTGATCTTCGCGAGCGCAGATGGTGTTTTCGCGATCCTTAGCAAGGAGAGTAAGGTTGTTATTCTCCTCTTGGATCTTCGCCAGGAGGTGTCCTAGTTCACAAGTGCGGTGACGTTCCCCGATTAGCTCAGAATTGACCCGAAGAAATGCTTGGTGCTAATGTAGCTTTAATGCTTTATAGTAGTCCCACTGAATACGGTCCCCAACTACTTCCCACCAGGTCAGGGGCGCTAGATCCATCCTGGTCAAACACAACTAAGATGGATTAGACGAAGGTAAAGGAAACATAAGGAGGAAATAAGGAAAGAATGAATAAAAAAATCCAGCCAAGAGTCAACTAAGTCAAGGCAAGTATGACTATGGAATCTCCAAGTATACATTCTAACTTAGTCTAAACATCAATAATACGGTTCTACGTCATTTCAAAATCGATTTCACACTTAATTAGTCAAGTCGCGGTACTACCCAACACAGACCGAGGGTCCTATCCTAGGTCAGCTCGGTGTAAGTTTCCATCTTACTAGCCGAGCTCTGATACCACTTAAACCGGCACGCTCCAGACGGGACGCGACGACGATCAACCACTTAAATAGAAATAAACCCAACAGTCTAGACAAGTGATACAACAATTCCAAGTGAAACAGAGTCTAAAGCAGCAGAAATAAAATAAATATAAGTACGAATTACATCTTAAGGTCCAACAACATCCAAATACATCCGACATAAATATCTGAATAAGTTTACAGGCCAAAACTAAAATGTAAAGTACACAATATCCAAATATTAAATGTCAAAGGGTCCCACACCCTTAATTTACAGTCAAAGAGGGAAAAGAGTAGCAGGATAAATGAGAGTCCAACATTAGCTGAAGTACATGAAATAAGAACAATCATCAGTAAAAAGACGCAAGTTCATCAGTCGGGGCGAGGGTAATCAGTCTGTGGCCGGTTCGACATCTTCAACATAGTCCTCATCTAAAGGTTAGAAAACAGAAAGGGATGAGACATAAATCTCAGTGGATGGGGTGATCATATTCAAGTGTGGCGATATATATAGTTAATGCAAAAAAAATAGTTGTATGAAAAATGCGTGATATATGATGCGTGATTTCACACACAGTCCACAAGCGTCGTGATATATGTGCATAAGTAATATATTTATATAGTTTAAGAATAGTTCGTGGTCACACAGGCACTATGTGATTCAGGCAAGACAGGTATGATTGCATACGAAATGTAACACCAATCCTATGCAAGACAAGTAATGGTTGCGTACGGATTTGTAGCGCCAACCAATGCAATACAAGTAGCGGTTGCGTACAGATTTGTAGCGCCAACCAAACGGGCCTGATTAACTCCAAAATCGTGTGGATCAGACAGCAATTCCTTCGTTCTTCCTTGTAAATCCCCGAGCAACATGGTCCAAGACCTATCACCTTATCACTCCATAGGCAAAGACAAATCCACAGTAGAGCTAGCTAGGCTCGGATTGTCATAATCATGATTATACCTCAAGTACTACGACCCGCTTCCCTTGGACAAACTCCGTCCCTCAGTTGCGAGATTAGGATGATGGGGCCGGAGAGTGGAATAGCAGCCGAGCTGCCCGGTTCCATCCCCAACATATCCATTCCGACTGTGAGCTCGACACACCAAGTTGACTTAGGCAGGAAAGTAAATACAAGTTCAGGTAGTCAACCGGGCAGTCGAGTGGCAATTATGGCGTTGGTGGAGTTATTTGGATGAAGATGATTATAGAGAGGATAAGCCATCTTTGATATCTTGAAGGATTAGATGGATCATAAGTCCCGTTATAGATTCAAAATCGCAAGGCGAGGAAGTCGCCCCGTGATCGTGTATTAATCGGTCAAGACGATCCGATAAGTCAACGGATTTTTGAGAAAATAAAATATTTTAATTATTAAAGACAGAAGGTCCAGGGCTGTTTCTTTAAAAATAAAAATAATTTGAGTTAGGTCCTTGTTAAAAAGAAAATTTACAATTAGCCCCATTTTGTAAAAATCAATACTTTTGGGGTTAAAAATTGAATAAATAAATGTCCCTACCTTGAAAAATTATGAGGTCAGTTCCTAAATTTTCTAAATTGTTCAGAGATTCAGGTTTTTAAAGTTTTGAGGTCGAGTTTTTATAAAATTCACACATTGGCCCCAAGTTTGTTAAAATTATCATTTTGGGCCCTAAGTTAAAAATAATTGGAACTCACAAACCGGAAGGGCTTTTAATGTGATTCCAGTTGGAAAATATCACTAAGGTCACTGGGATATTGGGACAAAAACAGTTTTAAAAAAATAAGTATAGGTCCCTTAACCTTTGAAAATCTCATTTTTGTCCTATTTTAAAATAATTGCCTCTAAGGCCTTTAGGGGTCCAATTGTTATGAAATTTGAACCTTGGGTCCAAAATATCATTAATTTATAGTTAAATTAGTATTTCCAGGCACATGGACTTTATAAGTCCTGGAAATTTCATTTGGGTCCTCAAGTTTAATCTTTTACAATTTGGTCCCTCAATTTTTATAAAATTACTTTCCAAGCTCTAAACACTTGGATTTTTGGAATACACTTAAAATACATTATTTCCAGTCCCTTAAGAGTTAAAATTTCAAATTTTAAAAATAGGGTCTGGTACAGTTTCGAAAATTGCAATGTAGCCCTTAAACTTCCAAAATTTTACAATCTAGTCCTTGGGCTTTTAAAGGTTGATTTTATTTATCTTAAAACTTTTAAAACTTTATTAAAATGTCCAAACATCATTTTGATCCTGAGTACAGTCGCAAAACTCGAAAATTACAGAGGGATCCCTTAAGTTTTATTTTCTTGCAATTAAGTCCACCAACTTTCCATTTTTGCATTTCAAGTCCAAAAATTGAAATTTAATCAATTATGCTCGACTTGTCCAGGTTATAAGTCATACAAAACATGGATTTCAAGAATCATACACATGCATGTCCATTTCATACAAGAATTCATCAAATACAACAATAAATTGTACATGCATGCACCTAAATTTCAATAAATAGCATTTTTGAGCAACACTTGAGAATTTTCACAACTTGATACAAGAAATTAACATGCAATACATAATATATATATATATATATATCTCAAATATTCAATAACAACATACTACATGCATTTAAGAAAACACCTAGAAGTTGGAAAGATTTTTCCACCCACCTTAAAATTGGATAGTTGTGAAATAAAAGGATAAATTTCACAACTTGATTGAAACTCACTTAGAACAGCCCCTAAGTCAAAAAATATTAAAATTTAAGAGTTAGAAAAATGAGTGAAAAATTAAGGAGAAAAAGAAGAAGGTGGAGAAAATTGGAAATACCACACTTACCTTGTGTAGTAGATGAAATGAGACTAGTAGAAGCTTCAAAATTGGAATTTTTCGTTCACCATCAAAAACCACTTAAGGTCAGCCCCTATTTCTCAAAAATAAAAAGGGTTGTTAAAATTTGAAGAAAATAGGAAGAAGGAGAGAAAATGGAACTAGTCTCCAAAATCTTACCTTATAGTCCAATCCTCCAAAAATTTCTCTTCAAGGTAATTATATTAGAACTCTTTTGTTATTAAGGTTTTATTATACCACATTAGAGGGAACCAAAAGAAAACACGTTCCAGCTCTTTCTGTGCGCCACCACAGCCCCATCGTCTACCATACAACCTCGACGAAGTTTTTCTTCAACGTCATGATCCCTCAATTGCCTTCCCTATTTCATCCTCAACTCCTAAGGTAATTCACTTACAAATTTCGAAATCCAAGTTATACAATTCAGAATTTTCCTAAATTTTAATATGTTATTCTTTGCAATGATGTTATCGCACAGTTAAAATTTCATATTAATCCGATGAGTACTTTTGTAATTATTGAATTTTCAAACTAAGATGCCAGAATTTATGTTATTCCCTGTTTTTTGTTTTAGAAAATCCAAAACCCTACTTATACGTATCCAAAATTCTTGAAATTTTAATATGTTATGTCATCATAGGTTTTAAATATCTTAATTTTGGATATGTTATGTATTATAATGTTTTCTATCGTGTGGTAAAATATCAGATCATTACAATGGATATTTATTTAAATATTAATTAGTTTCCAAGACATTACAGTTTTAGCAATGACAAACATTTTAGATTATAAAATTCAAAACATAAAGTTAACAAATTTAATATTTTATGATTTTTGGATATGTTATACTATGATGTGTATATTATATGTTGTTAAAGTTTCAAATTATATAGTACTATATATTTTTAAATATGATTTTTATCCCTTAGCTATGCAGTTTTTAATATTACAACAATTTCAGTTTCACAAATTCAAAACTAATATCTAAACATTTCGAATCTTCGTAAAATTTTTATATAATATCTATTTTAAATATATTATCTACTGTAGAAATATTGAATGATTACAGTAAGAGGTTTGTGAGAAAATATTATTCTATCCCAACTGCACAGATATCTAGTATTGTTCAAACCTACCAAGTTGAACCCTAAACCTTAGGAAAATACCGTGAGTTTCCACGAATATTATTTTAGTGCTTTCGATATCGAGGTTAATACTTAAGTTTTGACTTCCAGGACTAAGAAGTATATATTTCCATGTTCGGCGATGAGGACGGCGAGCTCTGAAGTTCAATAGGGATATTGCATCAAATCATTCTACTGTTTTTCAAGCAGAGTTTCAAGGTGGGGTTTGTTTTCTAACCATTATTGTCCTTGTTAAATGCTTAGATTATTTTGCAAGAATGTGTAGTACAGTTGCTTAGGCACTATTGAGCCAAGGACTCAAGAGGTCTGGGGTCGATGTATCCCTCAGGTGGAACCCCTATAGTGCACCCATGTCTATGTCTACGGTTTTTCAAAAGATCTATGCTATGTCCTATTGGATTATATTTGCATGTCTATGTGAGATATCTGTGTATTTAGCTTGGACAATTTATACTCCACTAAGCTGTGTCGCTCACCCCACATATAACCAACTTTTCAGGTTAAGGAGTCGGCGGTGGTTATTGGCGGTGGATAATGGATGGACTATGAAACTACTGGAGTAATGTCTTTTTACTTTTAAATGCCATTTTCAATTGAGTAAGAAATTATTATACAAATTATGATTTTCCTATGCAACTGCTAGGGTGATGTCTTTTTCTAAATGTTAAGTTTCAATTGAATGAGAAATTGTTAAACAAATTATTATTTTCAAAGTATTTACCTACGATGCTAGACTTTGATTTGTGTTGAGAACAAATATTCAGTTTCTAGGAAATTTTCGAATTAAGATAATAAATGATGAATTATTATGATTTTCTAATTTTATTTATGTAAATAGACGAAAATGTATACTTCTCTTATAAATTAGTAAATGTGCGAATTTCTTAGAAATAAATGAATATACGAATTTTCTACACTTCATAATTTGCTTCCGCTGGTTCTATTGATTTTGAATAAGATATATTTACGAGCCTATTTTCTCTTATAAATAAAAAAATGTACGCAATTTTTCAAAGTCTTTCATTGTCAAATGGTCTTTTAGAATTATATGATATCATATTTATTCAAATTATTTTATGCAATTGTTTCCCTTTGTAATTCTTGTTCTTTTGAAATGAAATGGTTCACTATAACGAGATGTATTTCTAATGAAAAAAAAACATTTGATAAAATGAACGCTTGCGTATATTTTTATAGTCCAAAATCTCTAAGGCGTCACGGTGGTATCGGAAGCAGGTCTACCTTCCAAGTAGACTTGCAAAAAAAAAATTACATGTAGTTTTTGTGTGTGTATATTCTGATAAATGAATACGTATGTTTTTTTAAAATAAATGAAAAGAGCTACAAATCCACCACCGCTATGCCACGCCAACTCCAAAGCCAAGGTACGAAGTTAAATTTTCAAAAGTTCTATTGCTACTTCTCAGCATCGCCATTGCTATCGCATCGCTATTGCTCTCGCATCGACAAATTACACGATTTCTATTGTGGAAAAAAAATGATTTACTTTATTTATTGATGCAATACACATGTACCATAGAGCTATTGACTACGAGGCTTTGACACATTGTATGTGAATATGGAAAGGATAATATAAACTCTAGAGGAGTTTGAAGAGGACCCCAGTGATAGAATACCTGAGATTCATTACGAATTTATAAGCGATCAAGAATGTCAGGATTGACTATGAGTAGAATACTAGCAATATAGATTTTGGATAGACTTTAATGGCTTTCAAGTTGAATATTCATGGTTTACGCGATGTTCATTTTTTTAAGCGTTAATGATGATACTTGGAGATGGTTATGATGTTAGTATAGCAATTGGAAAGATGCACTAATTCTTGTTCAAATGTCTAAAGTCATGAAACTGAAGGTTAATGGAAAGGATTTAGATTTGGATTTATATGTTATGGGAATGAGAGATTTTGATGTGATCTTAAGCATGTACTAACTTCATAAGAGTCAACAAAATACATTAGGAGATAATATTTCAATGCATGAGTTTATTTTTCTATGGAACAACGGCTAGTACAAAGTACATCGAATTATGGGAGGAAAGAAAGAAGGAAAGTTTAAGGAAAGAAATTATGCGAGGTGATTGGATATTTGATAATGGTCAATGTGCCAATTATTCGAGACTATGAAATATATTTTTAGAAACTTTTATTGGGAGTCCACTAGATAGACAAATATAATCCATTATTGACTTTTACTTGGGGCAGCACCGTATCAGATTCACCCATAGGATAACGTTGAAGGAATTAGAGTATGCAATTACAAGAATTATTGGTTAAAGGACTTATCCGACTTAGAGTATCACCATGACGAGAGCCAATCATGTTTGTTAAGATACGATGGATATATGGAGTATATTGACTACATGAAGGATTTATTGGATTATAAAATAAGTACCCGTTGCTAAGGATAAATGATTCGTTTGATTATTTAAAGGAACTAGTGTCTTATTAAGGATAAATTTGAGGTCACGTATCACCAACTAAAGTTCAATAAGAATTTAAATTATGGTTAGACTGTGTAATATATTTTGGTCAGATTGTTACCATATGAGGAATATAAGTTGACCTGGTTAAAGTTGAAGTTATTAATCAATGGAGTATAGTTAAGAGTTCAACATCAAGAACTAAAGTGACACGAAAATGTGAAGTTTCAGTGGATGAAGAAGTGTGCAGAGAATTTCTAAGAAGTTAAATAAGGAAGACCAGTTTACTAGTAGAATAAGAATACTTGGTGAGAGAGTTTGCTAAAGTTGATAATCGAGGTTGTCACACCTTGTGGATTGAATCAATTACTGCAACAATGGTTAAATGACTTGTACTTTGAGATAAAATTTATGAGGCACAAGTGACAAATGAGTTTTAGGTAAGATGAGAAACCATGATCCAATCACAGACCTCAACAAATTTGTTATAGTTGGTAATGGTGCATTAGCCTACAAAGGGATTTTAGTTGTACTTAAAAAAAAACTTTGAAACTAGGTTAAGCACATTGGATATCGTACACGCTCACTTATGAGTTATAAAGATTTATCGAGATATAGGAAATGTATTTTTGGTGGAGGAAATGATAAGAAATATCATAACTTTATGGATAGATGCATCACACTCCAACAAGTTAAGATCAAACACCAACGACTGTCAAGATATTTGTTAAGACATATGATATCCTCGAATGAAAGTTGGAAGCATATATATATTGACTTTATTGTAAGTTAGTCGCGACCAACTAAGAAAAATCACAAGATGGAATATTTTTGACCGATTGACCAAATCTTTTTAGATGACATATGGTTTAAAGCAATTCATCCAATTGTACACAAGAGAAATAGCGAGACTATCAGAGAGATACTAGTTAACTTTGAATGTTTGGAGAAACTTGCAACAATATAGGGGAATAAGATTAAATTTTAGTGGGCTACAACATCTATAGACGGATGGACAAACTGAAAGGACAATATAATCCTAAGAGACATATATTTCGAATTTTCTGAGTAATTTGGAGGCATATTTACTTTTAGCGGGTTTTCTTATAACAATAGTTGTGATGGCGGTGACGACTTAACTTGGGAATGAAAGGATGAGATTGTAGCAAGATATTTAGACGTTATTAGAGTTTGAATTAAGTTTAATAAATTTCGAGGACGAAATTTTTTTAAGAAGGGGAGTTTGTAACACCCGGGAAGAAAAAAGAAGTGTATTTAATTAGTTAGATGGCCCAATAGTGAATTATTATTATTGGGTTTATTATCCAATTACTTGGCCCATGAGGAATCCTAAGGTGTTTGGGAAACTAGCTAGGGTAATTATATTAGAACTCTTTTGTTATTAGGGTTTTATTATACCACATTAGAGGGGACCAAAAGAAAACACATTCCAGCTCTTTCTGTGCGCCACCACAGCCACATCGTCTACCATACAACCTCGACGAAGTTTTTCTTCAACGTCATGATCCCTCAATTGCCTTCCCTATTTCATCCTCAACTGCTAAGGTAATTCACTTACAAATTTCGAAATCCAAGTTATACTATTCAGAATTTTCCTAAATTTTAATATGTTATTCTTCGCAATGATGTTATCGCTCAGGTAAAATTTTATATTAATCCGATGAGTACTTTTGTAGTTATTGAATTTTCAAATTAAGATGCCAGAATTTATGTTATTCCCTGTTTTTTGTTTTAGAAAATCCAAAACCCTACTTATACGTATCCAAAATTCGTGAAATTTTAATATGTTATATTATCATATGTTTTCAATATTTACTTAAAATTTCATATACGTTTGAGTTGTATTTGATTTTATATGAAATTCATATTTACATTTTCTAAATCTTGAATATACTCTGTTTCTGATTTATAAATTCTAAAAACCATGTATGAAGATCTTCAAAATATCTTAATTTTGTATATGTCATTTATTATAATATTTTCTATCGTGTGGTAAAATATCAAATCATTAAAATGTATATTTATTTAAATATTAATTCGTTTCTAAGACATTACAGTTTTAGCAATGACAAACATTTAAGATTATAAAATTCAAAACATAAAGTTAACGAATTTAATATTTTATGATTTTTGGATATGTTATACTATGATGCGTATATTATATGTTGTTAAAGTTTCAAATTATATAGTGTTATATTTTGTTAAATATGAATTTTATCCCTTAGCTATGCAGTTTTTAATATTACAGCAATTTCAGTTTCACAAATTCAAAACTAATATCTAAACATTTCGAATCTTCGTGAAATTTTTATATAATATCTATTTTGAATATATTATCTACTATAGAAATATTGAATGATTACAGTAAAAAGTTTTTGAGAAAATATTATTCTATCCCAACTGCGCAAATATCTAGTATTGTTCAAACCTAACAAGTTGAACCCTAAACCTTAGGAAAATACCGTGAGCTTCCACGAATGTTATTTTAGTGCTTTCGATATCGAGGTTAATACTTAGGTTTTGATTTCTAGGACTAAGAAGTATATATTTCCATGTTCGGCGATGAGGACGGCGAGCTCTAAAATTCAATAGGGATATTGCATCAAATCATTCTACTGTTTTTCAAGCAGAGTTTCGAGGTGGGGTTTGTTTTCTAAACTTTATTGTCCTTGTTAAATGATTAGATTATTTTGCATGAATGTGTAGTACAGTTGCTTAAGCACTATTGAGCCAGGGACTCAAGAGGTCCGGGGTCGATGTATCCCTCAGATGGAACCCCTGCAGTGCACCCATGTCTATGTCTACGGTTTTTCAAAAGATCTATGCTATGTCCTATTGGATTGTATTTTCATGTCTATGTGAGATATTTGTGTATTTAGCTTGGACAATTTATACTCCACTGAGCTGTGTCGCTCACCCCACATATAACCAACTTTTCAGGTTAAGGAGTCGGTGGTGGTTATTGGCGGTGGATAATGGATGGACTATGAAACTACTGGAGTAATGTCTTTTTTTTTAAATGTCGTTTTCAATTGAGTAAGAAATTATTATACAAATTATGATTTTCCTACGTAACTGCTAGTGTGATGTCTTTTTCTAAATGTTAAGTTTCAATTGAATGAGAAATTGTTAAACAAATTATTATTTTCAAAGTATTTACCTACGATGCTAGACTTTGATTTGTGTTGAGAACAAATGTTCAGTTTCTAGGAAATTTCCGAATTAAGATAATAAATGATGAATTATTATGATTTTCTAATTTTATTTATGTAAATAGACGAAAATGTATACTTCTCTTATAAATTAGTAAATGTGCGAATTTCTTAGAAATAAATGAATATACGAATTTTCTACACTTCATAATTTGCTTCCGTTGGTTCTATTGATTTTGAATAAGATATATTTACGAGCCTATTTTCTATTATAAATAAAAAAATGTACGCAATTTTTCAAAGTCTTTCATTGTCAAATGGTCTTTTAGAATTATATGATATCAAATTTATTCAAATTATTTTATGCAATTGTTTCCACTGTAATTACTGTTCTTTTGAAATGGAATCAGTGGCGGAACTAGGGGCAAGTGGGGGCCACTGCCCCCCCAAAATTTTTAAAAATTAATTTTTATACTTGTTATTTATTTTAAAAATATATCTATACTAGTTAAAAATTGCATTTGCCCCCCCAAAATTTTGAAGAAAAATTTACTCTAGGTTTTCAAAATAGGTTTCGCCCCCCCAACTCCCGAATCCTGCGTCCGCCACTGAATGGAATGGTTCACTATAACGAGATGTATTTCTAATGAAAAAAAAACATTTGATAACATGAACGCTTGCGTATATTTTTATAGTCCAAAATCTCGGGGCGTCACAATAATGTTTGAATTAATGGTTTAGTTATACACAAGATGAATAATATAAGGTGTATATGTACAAGAGTTGGAAAATATTTCTACACAAAAATGCTCCTCTTGGCTGTCCACTATAGGTAGGGATGGAAACGGAGCGGGTTTGGCCAAACCCGGGACCTGCCCTGCCAAGGAAAAGTGACACCCGGGCCCCGCCCCGCCCCGCATCAAAACCCGCCGGGGCGGGTCTAAACCCGTTGGACCCGGCAGCAACCTGTGTCTTCACCTTTCACGCTTGCATAAACATTAAGGCCTGAGTTTGAAATTAGATAGGCATTATAAAATGTAAACTAATCAAGTACAACACCACTTAAAGGTAATTAGTTGCAACTTGCAGTAGAAAACTAATAAGTACAACACATTAAAGATTAATTAGTTGCAACTTGCAATAGAAAAATAATAAGTACAGCACTCAGATTTCAAACATAGTCTAACTGGAAGGGAATAAATTCAAGAAAAGCTTGAAGCAAATGCAATGTTGGCTACTCTCTGCATGTGGCACTCGCTCGGACGAACACGGAAGAAAGACTCCAGAGCTTCTGAGTCATAGTCTATAAGGGAGAATACTAACTATGTCAACTAATAATTAAAGTCACAGAGTCTGCACTGTACAGAAATTTTGTAAAATAAACAAAATATTAAATAATAAAAAAAAATAATATACCGGGGCGGGTCCGGGGCTGGTTTTATTGGACCCGTTACCCGCCCCGGACCCGGGCGAGTTTTAGATTCCTTACCTGGGACCCGCCCCGGGACCCGATTTAACGGGTCTAAAGCTGTCCCGTACGGGGCGGGTTTGCTACGGGGTCGGGTTTTAACCAGCCCCATTGTCATCCCTAACTATAGGGGCAATTGTGGTATTTCCATTTTTTTTGTCCCAAAAATTAATGATAATAGATAATAATATCAATCTCCAAAATAAATAGTGATTTCCTTGATCACTTATAAGTCTCATGATCACTTATTCTAAAACAAATTCTTAATTCTATAAGGTAAAAGTCTCTAAAATAAATAGTCTATTAAAATTGGTGACTAATAAATACACAAATAATAATAATGATCAATCAATTGATCGTTAATGTGAAATAAAATTAATAAATTGCTATGCTTACAAGTAACAAATAAAAATAAAATTAAATGCAATATATATTTATTATTAATATTTACCCGTCAAAGTGACGCGGTAAAATAGTCGATAAAATGCATAGACGATGAAATGATCAATTACACGCTCGGAAAATCGGGGCTTCACAAATACTACAATTGTCCTATAAATCAATCATTTAATTACTTAATTGGTACATGCAATCAATTAGTATTTATTATTTCTTATACTTTATTAACTATAATCCTAGAAAACAATAATAGAATTATTGGTACTTTACTTTGGTAAATCAATAAATCAATATTGGAATATGAAATAATCAATATCTAGTTACCAATTTATGTTTTGGAGTTATCCAAAATTGACGGTGTTTTGCTTTGGTAAGTCACTAGAAAGATTTTATGTAATGAAAATAACGTGTTGCTAACTCAATATATGATAATTAATCATTATATTGTCAACCAATGGCATAAAAATAAATTACTATAAAGTTAATTATATAATCATTTATATAGGATTAATCGATTGACATTATATTTTGAAATAAACTTCACAGTTAAAAATTTTTGAATTGTCAAACTTCCCAGTGTATTGTATCGTTTCTTTTGATTGATGGGCGATTCACATCAATCCATTTTGATCAAAATGAAAAAAACTAATGGGGGTTTACATATATCTATTGAAAATAAATGTCAAATAATGAATATTGATATCAATTGTACTATTTCTATACCCTGTTTTCAGTTATATCATGTTTATGTTCGTAAAAGTTTTAGTGGATTACTATGATATTGCTGTAAAATTTATGGTAATTGATAGGTGTGAGTTCTGCATGTATTTTAGGGCATATTTATGACTAAAATTTCGTTTAGACATGCAATAACTCATATGAAATGGTTTATATTCATTATTTGTGGGAAAGATATTACGCTTTGCTCGTTTTGTAGGAATTTAATGATATTTCAAGCAATTTGGTGACAAATACGAGCATCGCGAAGTAGAAATGCCAAGAATCGAGTGAACATACTGGATTAGAAGCCAAAACCGAAGAAGTCGAACAAAATAGGCAAAACAGGGGCCCGCACGCGGGCAAAGGCGGGCGCATGGACGCGACCCGTGTGTACCTGGGCAAGCAGACTGAGCATATGATACAGTGCATGGGTAACCCGTGCGTGGGACGCACGACCCGTACATTGTTGGTGAAAAGCAGAGAAATGTGTATGGGATGGCGCACGGGTAACCCATGCGTGAGGCGCACGACCCGTGCGTCTATGCTGGAATGTCACAAACTGACAGCACTTTGCCCTAGACTTTTGAAAAGGTATAAAAGGACTTTTGGGGGCGCACACCAGAAGATATTCTGACATTCTTGGACCTAGAACACAAGATAAAATACTACTCTTTCAAGGAGGCATCAAAGGAAGAATCGGGTCGCATCGGAGCTTGAGGATCGAAGATATATCGCGAGATTATCGACTATCCTAAGTTTTTCTTGCTTCTCTTTTATCTTAATCTTTCATTTGAGCTTAGTATGACATTGAACAATTTGTTTATGAGTTGTTTGAACATCATGTGTAGCTAATCTTCTTGTGATTTTCGGGTTTTGGAAGTAGATTAATGAACTCTTGTTGGATGTTTTAATCTTAGTTGAAGTTATTGTCTTGAAGCCTATTTGAGTACTTTATGCTTATTCTTGTCTTATCACTTGGCCAATGATTTAACTTGTTTGATATATTAATTCATAATTCGAGAGATGAGTTTCAATATTTGATCTTGAGTACTTGACGTGAATATTTGCATAATCGAGAGGTTTGTGAATATTTGTGAGAATATTTGATCTTTTGTGCATTTGGGAGTTGTGTATCTTATGTTTGAGTAGGGATGCTAGCATAGATATTTCAATCTATATTTTATATGCATCTCGAGAGGGTGGATAAAATACCATTGTAATCGTCTTATAGGAATATTGATAATAACTTCGACTTTAATTAAATCGGACAATAAGAGAGATATTAATCGAAATCATAACCCGGGAATCCTTTTCATTCTCTTGATAATTCCAATATTATTTCTCGCCTTGTGTTTTTATAGTCTATTTTGTCTTAATCTCACACCAATTATCCAACTACGCCAAATGCAAATAAAAGGAAGACTATTTTGGTTCAATACTTAGCGCACTAATTTATTAGTCTCCGTGGATACGACCTTCCTTACCCTATTCTATAAACTACACTGTACACTTGCGGTGAAGCTAAAAATAAGGCGTACAAATTTTTGGCGCCGTTGCCGGGGACTAATACAATTTTTGGTGCTAATATTGCAATAGATAGAATTTTTTTTAATTTAGACATTTTTTGTTTCTTTCTTTATATTTTTTTTTTGATTTTATTCCTACATTATTTGACTTGTTCTTTTAGTTTTGTAGGTCCCAAGGGGTGTAAGTGTAAGGTTTAGAAGGGGGGGGGGTTGAATAAACCTTACCAAATTTTCGATTTAGTCCTTTTAAATATACAAAGTTTATTCTACACAAAGTGTGTCTAGATGGACAATCGATTTAGTCAATCAAGAGAGTTAGTCTCTCAACGGACTCAATCGATTTGTTGATGGAATAACTCAATTTGTTGATTCTAAATTAACTCAATTGTGGTTTTGTTTTTCAGGAAGACTTAACACCCTTAAGTTTGATTAAGCAAGAGTTTAGTGCTAGGTTTAGTACTAGTATTATCAAGTGGATAGCAAATTTATCACAGATATAAGCGAGTTAAAAATGCGGGAATTAAAGTCTTTGAAATGTAAATGACACAATGAAATTTTTATAGAGGTTCGAAGATGGGGTAATTCTTCTACTCCTCTCTTCTCCAACTCCGGAGGAATCCACTAAATAATGATCGTTTACAAAGTGGTAACAGTCCAAATACAAGTCTTGATCACACGGTGACTTGATCCTTTGGGACTCGGTCTGGAGACGCCTTGATCACTCGGTGGCTTCTCTTACGACTCGCCTTCTTCACAGGGCAGGCAGCTTTGCCTTGCTACACTGACTCACTTGCTCAAACTCTTTGGATTTGATCACGAAGCCCTCCAAAAGCTTAAGACTGGTTCGACCTTGAACCTTCCTACAATCCTTCGTGGAATGTAGACCCTTTTCTTCAAAAGTTTCCTCTTCAAGCGATTGAAGTTCTCTTTCCTTCACATGTGAGTGTTGGATTGATGTACTTCGTAATGTAGGCTTGAGGATTAATCTTGAATGATTTGAGAGTATTTTCGGTTATAGTTTATTTGATTTCTTGAATGTTCGTGGGTTCAGGTTACCTTCTCTCGAGTCATTCCTCGGCCTTTTATAGTGATCTTTCAAAAATTTGCCCGTTGAAGAGATAGGCTTATTTTTGAAAGTCACTTGCGATCGTTAGCTTGTCTTGTTGCGATCCTTGGAATTGCCATTTCCTCGTATGAATTGTTCTTTCACCTTTTCGAGTTCGACACGATGTAGTGCTTCCCATTGGTTCATTCCTTTTGCACGCTTAGGGACCGAGCACTCGAGAAAGGTGGTATGGAGATATTACTTGTTTAAGTAAATCTCTTGATTTCGTGCAACGGATCTTTTCGATTATCTCGACTTGATCGCATTTCCTTGCTTTCCCAGGTGACTTAGAGTCAGCTTCCAATCATGGATGACTCTTTGTCACTTCAACTTGAGACTTGGCTTTTCTTGAGTTGACTTGACTTGATACTCCACTTGGCCGCATCTCAATCGCTTCTTTAGTAGAGTTCCGTCTACTCTTCTTTGCCATACTCGGTGTCTTACACAGAGTCTTCCTTCCGATCTTGATTGTTTTCTTGCATGTTAGGGCGTGGTGACTTGACTCACCTTGGCGGCTCTAATTGTTACAATGCATTTTACAACAAAAATTGGGGTGCCAACTTTCTATTCTAAGTTTTATATGGCATTCATCAAAATCTAAACAATAAAATTCCTAACAATTTCCCCCTTTTTGATGATGCCAAAACTTAAACCATTCAAAAATGCAACAAAGAAAGATACATACGAGATAGTGTATTGACATAGAATGTATGTGAGAATCAATTCTTTTTTATTGATCATATCATTCTTGTTCTTTTACACAATGTTTACAAGGTGTATCAGAGTACATATTTGCCTACATAGAAAAATAAGGAATTCATAACTTTATTACAGAAGACTTACATTGTATGTATTTACATAGTGAAATACACGAAGGGTTGGACAACAACAATTCATCTCCTTATTTGTCTCCTTCTTTCATCTTGTTCAAAGATCTTCTTCTCTTCTTCTCTTTTTCTCGTCGTCATTTGCCTTCTTTTTCTTTTCATATGCCTTCCTCGGGGCTTCATCTCTTCTTATTCTTTCTGTCTTTCCTCCCATAGCTGAGTTTGTCTCTTGTTTTCTTCTTCTAGTCTTTTTACATACTCGGCGTTAGTTTTAGCCACTTGCAAATTTGCTACTTGGTCGTTTGCCCAAAGTAGATCCCTCCTTTTTTCTGGATCCACATATTCAATGTTTTTGGCGAGTCCTAGGTCAAGCTTCTTCCTCCACTATCGCTTCTTCCTCTACCTCGGGCGTATATCTTGTCTTGGGGTCTTCTTCTTTCCGGTGAGTGACGGCGGAGTGACCAAACAGAGCGATAGGTAGTCTTTGCTGTCGCCTTCTTCACATAACGTGAGACCCTTTTCCCAAGATACAAGTCCCAAGCTTGAGCCATAGACATATTTGCAAAGTATCCCTCAGTTCGAACGTTTTAAATTCATCAAGCGATCGTGGCTCTGTCCCGACATCCGAGATGGCATAAGTGTCTCATCTCTTTGGAATGCCTCCGTGTTCTTTCAAGATGTTCATAATTCGGGCATCCATTCTTCCTTCCACTTCCTTCATCCCCTGCTTCAATTGTTTTTCTCTTATCGGTCATGGATATAGCAGAGTGTTGGAGTGGCGAGTCACAGGAGTTTTCGCTTATAATGTCGTTTGTGAGCAGGACCTTGTTGGGGGTTTGTGCAATCATCAATGTCACATCTGTTGATCCTTCCCCTCAACAAGCTTTCCTTTCTTTTGTTTCAAAACTTCCTCGGTGATTTTCCCTTCTCATTTGCTCCTTTCTTTTCGACTTGATTTTAGCGCTTTAAGGTATTCCTCTTCCCCATTTTGGCATAATCAAAGGATAGGAACCCCAAGGAACATGTTGGCAAGCGGGAAGTCGAGCCTGGCGATAGTCGAAGTTCTGCTTCAAGTCTGCGTTGTAAGCAAAGACAGAGTCGGATCGAGTAGCGTTGGACTCTGCTGAAATCAACTTCATCTCGGCCATGAGAAGGCTGAACTTTCTAGTCATGTGTTCTTCCAAATCTTTGTAGATCATTCGTATTTTGCTCACGCAAAGAGCTTTATCTCGAAGATGAGCTTCATGCATGTGCTCAATATGTTCTCTCGCCTTCGTTTTTGCATCAAAGCATTTTCGACTCTCCATACAAAGCCACTTGTTGAACAATGTTCAAGAATCGACTTGTTCCACACGCATTGTTTTCTTCTTTGTTGCCACCATTCCCTTATTCTCGATTATGCCTCTCAAGTCGGCCTGTAAGGTTGGCATCTCTGTTGTCCATCAAGATATCCAAAGAGGCTCGATGCCTCTCCATCCGTTCAACCTCGGCAAATAGTGCCTTGAACACTTCTCGAACTTGGTGATTCTTCATTGCGGTGATGGCCATACAAACATCAAAGTCATAAGCGGTTGGAACAATGGTACAGAAGAGAAAACGGGAGCTGGTGCAGTGATAGCGTGTGCGTTCATTCTCTCGACTTTTCATGGAGGTCGGGTACCTCTAGGGAAAAAGGAAAAGATTCTATAAAAGATTCATCACCGCCCACCGGGATTTGTTCGATGATGAGCGGTGCGCGTGAAGTTCTTTTAGGAATCGATCTGCTGCACTTGAGGAGCCCGCGATGGTCTCTTGTTCACCGGGTCCTGTTGTGAAGTGGACCCGCTTGCCGAGCCTCAGTTTGTCTCAACAGCCCGTTGGTCTCGGTGATTTTTCCATTTGAGTAGATCGGTCCTCGGCCTTATCGAAGCGTCATCGGACGATGATGAGATTTCCATTGGTGGCTCATCATCAAAGTTAAAGGTTTGACGAGTAGTCTTGGGATTAGACTTGCTCGTGCTTGGAACATCCGCGGTGAGTAAGTTAGTGGATTGATCGACTTGCAATTTGTGTTCTTTGTGGGTCGACTCTCTCGTAATCACTTAGCCGCAAATTTTCAAGTTGTTTTTGAGATTCAGCTATCTCATCTTCTTCGAATTGATAATTCCAACCGGCAAAGATAGGGACTTCTTCGTATGGTTGGATGATTGACTTATCGTTGACTATTCAATGTCTTCTCCATTTACATTTGGCTCATCGAATACTACATGAATGGATTCTTCTCGTAACCATAGTTCTTTTGTTGAGTATCCGTAGGCTTTGCTTTGGTGAGTATCCTAAGAAGATACCTTCATCGCCTTTAGCATCAAAAGCCTTTAGGTTGTCTTTGCCATTGTTGTGGATGAAGCATTTACATCCAAATATTCTCGAAATATGCAACATTTGGTTTTCTTCCGATCCGGATCTCATAGGAGTCTTTGTGTCTATTTATCATACATCTGTTTTGGGTGTAGCAAGTCGTGTTGATTGCTTGACCCAAAATCTTTTTGGTAACCCCCTTGACCTAACATGGTCCTCACGCTTCTTTGAGGGTTTTGTTCCTTCTTTCGCAACTCCATTCTTTGTGGAGTTCTTTGCCGATAGTTCATGACCAATACCATTTTCAATACAATATCGAGTTATTATTCCATTGACAAATTCGATTCTGTCACATCGATCTTATTTTGATAATGGTTTGACTCTTCTCGTTTTGAATCCTCTTCATCGATTGTGGTAGTTTTTGTAGAGTTTCTTTCTTCTTGCACATGAATATTGTCCATGTATATCTAGAGTAGTCATCTACTACTACCAAGGTGTATTTCTTTCCACTTATATCTTTGGCCGGTTCCTTTGGGCCAAATAGATCCATATGAAGCAGATGCAATATTCTTGTTGAGGATGGGCATGTCTTTTCTTTGAATGACGACTTGATTTGTTTTCCTTCTCGGGCGTCACATATACTCTCCTTCTTGTATCTCGAGTCTAGAAGTCCTTCTACAAGATTACTTACGGCAAGCTTGTTAATCGTTTTGAAGTTCGGGTGACTCGGCTTTTTGTGCCACAACCAACTTGATTCAAATTGCGCTTTTTGCTAGTAGAGTCTTTGGGTGTTGCGATTGACCAATCCACTACATACATATTTTTCTGTCTACATCCTTGCAAAGACAACTTCATTTGATTCAATATCTTTGATTTGGCATATACCCATGTTGAATCCAACATTGTAGCCCTTGTCACGAGTTGATGATGCTCGATAAATTGAAGTTGAGTCCTTCAACATATGCAACATCGTGATCTCTAATCCATTCCTCTTGATGGATCCAATGCCTCTTATTTCGCCAGGAGCTTCATTTCCACCAAATATGACTTTTTCTCCTTTAACTTCCTTGAATTTTGACAGATTTTTCTTATTTCTGTCATATGTATGGAATGACCACTATCCATGTACCAGGTTCCTTGGCACTCAATTGTTCCTTGAACCCGCAATCAAGGAAATTAAGTTTTAGGTACCCATACTTATGCGGGTCCCGAGGGGTTAGAATTGTGAGATGATCCAACCAACCTATAGCCAAATGATTTGACTCTAAGGGGTTGCCATCTATGCCATAATCATAATTAATCCTGGCAAATTGCTTGGAGATTCTAGGTTCATACAGTTGTCTCTTTTGTCTGTATGCCTGCATATGTGTTTTAGCAATTGCCTTCCTTGGGTAATTGTGGTGTCTCTAAGTGTAGTGCCTAGGTGCATATATGTGCTGATGAAAGCTCTTATGCTTTTGGAATGGCCTTTCTTTGAGTTCTAGGCCTTTGCCATTTGGGCTTATATTCCATAAGTCTATATTTGATAGTTCACATTTTTCCAATCACTTGGCTTGGATATTTTCTACCATTCCCATCATATGTATTTCTCTTATAGATTTTTGGGGCTTTTGGTAGCTCTGCTACCTTTTGCAGTATTTTTGTTTGGAGTTTCTTTGAGGAACTCTGTTGAATCTCTTCTCAGTTTGCCCTTTCAAACAAGACTCAACCTATTTGTTTTCCTTTTTCTTTATAACCAAGGCCGTTTGCTTGTTATTGTGCTTTGGAGTGAATGTGTGTGCAACATTTAGAGTTTTGGATTTTTCGAGACTCTTCATGGCTTGAAGATCCTTTTCCAAAATTACTTTTGAAGTTTGACATAGCACGAGAGGAATTAAACCCTAGCTTCCCTGTCTTGTCCCCACATTCTCTTTGACTCATAATAAGATCATCCAATGATTTATATGCCTTAGTAAATGAGGCAATAACATTCTTGAGGTCATTCTCCCTCTTTTCTATATCGGCAATTTCTCGCTTTATTAATTTAGCATTTTAAATTTTTAAACTTTCATTCTCATCGCCTATTTGACTTAGAGTACTCGGCTCCTTAGTCACTTTGAGTTTTGACTTTTTTAGTAAAGGCTGTTTTCCTCATTCAATAGTGTGTGTGAGGATTTAATGTGTTCAAAATCTTTCATCATTTTGCCTAATGAATCATAAAGATCGAGTGGGTGATGAAGTGTGTGTGTCACAGTCACTATCCTTTGGTGTCTCGAGTTTGATGAGTTAGGCGTACCTCATCTTCTTGGTCGGGTTGATCTTGTTCTTTGGCCATCAAGCGGATCAGGGCTTCTTCTTCGAGTCACTTGAGTAGTCGGCTTCTTGCTCTCAATCATTGTCTCTCTTAACTTGTTGTTTCAGCAGTCTCTGCAGACCATCATTGCCTTTTTCTTTTCTTGTCTTCTTTCTCTGAAGACCTTTCTTTCTTCTTCATCCCTGTATTTGTTGACTACGAGGATGTGGGCCGATCAATGGCATAGTGACCTGGTTTCTCTGATTCAAAGATAGATATTCAACCTTTTGATCCTCTTTCCATTCTTGGATTGTCGGCCCTTTGATACTCAACTTTTTGATGATCTGTTCTCTTGGTTGGCCTGTCTTTCCTTGATTTGGAGGAGAGCCGAGTGTCTTCCGGAAGATTCACCCTTTCCTCTCTTGTAGTTCTTATTGAAGAACTTGTTGAACCTTTTAACCATCAGGGCTATTTCTTTCCGGGTCAATGACTTCTTTGACCTCGCTCTCTTCCCATCTTTAACAATTAGAGCAACTGTTTTGGATACATTTGTCTCTTCCGGTCTTTTCTTCTTAGCTCAAACTCGTAGGCTTTGAGGTCCGAGAATAGTTCATGGTTGGATGTCTTTGATAGGTCCATGGAATGTCTCAGTGCCATGACCTTCATTTCCCATTCATTTTGGAAGACTTTTTAGGATCTTCATACACATTTCCTCTCGTGTATATTCCTTTCCAAGTGTAGAAACTGACTCATTTGTGATTTATGTGAACCGAGCATCCAGTTGATCCAGGTTTTCTCCCGAGATCATTTTGAAGTTCTCAAATTTACTCGCACTTTTGACCCACCGATAATTTGTTTTCTTTGATTTGCTCGAGCCTTCACAAATCAATGTCACTTGTCCTGCATTTCCTTAGCCGTTTTGCATGATTTGACTTTATTGAACATGGCTTTGTCTAAGGTTTTGTAAAGGATGTCCTTGGCTACATTGTCCAGGTTGTATCTTTTTTTGTCATCATTTGTCCACTCGGTTCTTGGTTTTCAACCATGGTGGTCCGGGAGCAACATCTTCTTCTCCTTCACCGCAACTCTTAAAATTTTGTGTTCACCTTTAAGATTTGCAGAGGCCCGTCTTCTATCACTATCCACATCTCATCATGTAATTTGATAGATGAGCCTGCATACGTATTTTCCAATCATCAAATTCTTCGATAGTGAACATTGGGATGCGTGTCAAATTTGCTTCCATCATAATAACTTTTAATGATAAAAAGAGTTTTGAAAATTTTAAGTACTAAAGCGGACTTTGAAAAGTTTGGAGATCTAGTTCAAGAACGATGCGGAGGGTTCAATGAACCAACCGCTCCGATACCACTTGTAGGTCCCAAGGGGTGTAAGTGTAAGGTTTAGAAGGGGGTTGAATAAACCTTACCAAATTTTCGATTTAGTCCTTTTAAATATACGAGTTGATTCTACATTTGTGTCTAGATGGACGATCGATTTAGTCAATCAAGAGAGTTAGTCTCTCAACAAACTCAATCGAGCATTGATGGAATAACTCGTTGTTGATTCTAAATTAACTCAATCGTGGTTTTGTTTTATTGGAAGACTTAACACCCTTAAGTTTGATTAAGCAAGAGTTTAGTGCTAGGTTTAGTACTAGTATTATCAAGTGGATAGCAAATTTATCAACAGATATAAGCGATTAAAAATGCGGGAATTAAAGTCTTTGAAATGTAAATGACACAATGAAATTTTTATAGAGGTTCGAAGATGGGGTAATTCTTCTACTCCACTCTTCTCCAACTCCCGGAGGAATCCACTAAGTAATGATCGATTTACAAAGTGGTAATGATCCAGATACAAGTCTTGATCACACAACGGTGACTTGATCCTTTGGGACTCGATGCGGAGACGCCTTGATCACTCGGTGGCTTCTCTTACGACTCGCTTCTTCTTCACAGGAGCCGCTTGCTACTACTGACTCACTTGCTCAAGCTCTTTGGATTTGATCACGAAGCCCTCCAAAATCTTAAGACTTGGTTCGACCTTGAACCTTCCTACAATCCTTCATGGAATGTAGACCCCTTTTCTTAAAAAGTTTCCTCTTCAACTGATTGAAGTTCTCTTTCCTTCACAGGTGAGTGTTGGATTGATGTACTTCGTAATGTAGGCTTGAGGATTAATCTTGAATGATTTGAGAGTATTTCTGGTTATAGTTTATTTGATTTCTTGAATGTTCGTGGTTCAGGTTACCTTCTCTCAGAGTCATTCCTCAGCCTTTTATAGTGATCTTTCAAAAATTTGCCCGTTGAAGAGATAGGCTTATTTTTGAAAGTCACTTGCAGTCGTTGGCTTGTCTTATTGCAGTCCTTGGAATTGCCATTTCCTCGTATGAATTGTTCTTTCACCTTTTCAGAGTTCTGACACGATGTAGTGCTTCCCATTGGTTCATTCCTTTTGCACGCTTCGACCGAGCACTCCGAGAAAGGTGGTATGGAGATATTACTTGTTTAAGTAAATCTCTTGATTTACGTGCAACGGATCTTTTACGATTATCTCGACTTGATTGCATTTCCTTGCTTTCCCAGGTGACTTAGAGTCGACTTCCAATCGTGGATGACTCTTCTATCACTTCAACTTGAGACTTGGCTTTTCTTGAGTTGACTTGACTGATACTCCACTTGGCTGCATCTCAACTGCTTCTTTAGTAGAGTTCTCGTCTACTCTTCTTTGCCATACTCAGCTGTCTTACAGCAAAGTCTTCCTTCCAGTCTTCAGTTGTTTTCTTGCATGTTAGGGCGTAGCTGACTTGACTCAGCTTGGCCAACTCTAATTGTTACAATGCATTTTACAACAAAAATTGGGGTGCCAACTTTCTATTCTAAGTTTTATATGGCATTCATCAAAATCTAAACAATAAAATTCCTAACAAGTTTGGTACAGGTAGTGCATGAACACCCGCTCTAGGCGAGGAGAATTAATACCGCTCATACCGGAAGTTGAGGCTTTCGCGAGGAGAATCGGTGCAACTACTAGACGGGCTGAAACACAACAAAATCCGTTTATAATGGATTTGGAAGGATAAAACAGGGGTAACAATGGATCAACGGGATCAACAAGTTACCAATATCGGTCCAACAACAAGCCATCCGTGATTACTTTCGACTACAAACGAATCGTAATTACGGTGGTATTGCTCATATTTCGATAAATGCCAACAACTTCGAGCTTAAGCCGACATTGATAAACATGGTGCAATAAAATCAGTTTGGGGGTTTCGCAACCGAGGATCTCAATTCTCATTTTGCACATTTTATCCAAATTTGCAACACAATAAAAATGAATGGAGTTTCGGATGACGCCATAAGATTGCGCTTATTCCATTTCTCTTTGAGGGATAAGGTAAGGAATTGGTTGGGTACTTTGACATAAGGAAGTGTGAGCACATGGGATGAGTTGAGCCAAAAGTTTTTGTTTAAATTCCTTCCACCGAGCTTTATAAGTCCAAGCGGCTACGATAATCTAGAGGGGGTGAATAGATTATCTCCATTTTCTCGATTACGCCCTCTTTTTCGAATCAAACAAGCCAAAACAATAATAAAGGTGCGGGAAGTAAATAACACGTGTTGATTTATAGAAGTTCAACCCACCTAGGGCTTAATCCTCTACCACCCCAGTATATCCGGGATGGATTTCAAAAAGAAAAAAGATTTTATTAATTACCAAAATTAATACAACAACACTTTGCAACATTACCTTGAAGAGCACCACATTCTTCTTCAACACCACCTTGGAGATTTCCACAATCTCCCTTGAAGATTACCACAATGTTCAACGTCACCTTGTGAAGATTACCACAATCCTCAACCTTGAAGAACACCAAATTCTTCAACACCTCAAAGAGCACCACACTCTTCAATAAGAAGATCACCACAATGTTCTTGCACCTATCACCTAGATCATCCAAGTGTGTTCTTACCACAAGAACACTCACAAGGATATCTTGTGTTGAATGATGACCACAAAAATTCAAGATTACAACTCGATAATGAATAATACAAATTTGAGTGCAAGTGTAATCAAGAAATAAGCCTAGACCTCAAGATGTGAAAGTGAAAGACCTTAGGCTATTACAACAAGAATATTGAAATTGAAGAACAAAAGTGTTTGCTTGAATATATCTTGTTGTGTTGTAATATTCTCTCTTGTTATGTTGCTTCAAATCTTCCTCTATTTATAGGATATGATTGATCATTGATAGGCTCCTCTTGGGGACAGATTTCTACAAAAAAAAAAATGCAAATAAAATCAAGATTATAGCTGTTAGAAATTAACCCCATAATTTAGGGAAAAGTTGTCTTCTGCACAATGGTTAGAATTTTGCTGTCAAACATTAGGGCGACCGGTCGTGCAGAAATATACATTTGAAAATAACAACACAACTTTACAGAGGGTGACCGGTCGACGGGGGGTCCGACCGGTCGACGTGCATCTGGACCAGTTGGCCTTGTCCAAAAATCAAAACAGAGAAGTTCGGCAAAAATAGTCCTTCCCGGACACCGGTCGACCAAGGGGTCGACCGTCGACCGGTCGACGTCGACCCCCTGGTCGATCAGTCAACCATACCGGTTGACACACAGGTTGCCCTCCCTCAGCATGTTCTCTGTTTTCAAGTTTAAAACTCTTTCAGGTATGGGTTGCCCTCTAGGGCGACCGGTTGACCTCAAAATAGAGAGATTGTAAGATTTTAGTCAAAAATAAACTTCAAGAAATACTCCAAAAAAATAGTAAAAATATATTAGACCAATTGGGAGTATTTGGAAAACATTGAGAAATATTGTTTTGGTGTAAAAACACATTAACAAAAAATCATCAAAAGTGTTGTCCAATTTTTGTCGAAAATGAACTTGAAGAAATACTCCGAAAAATTAGTAAAAACATTTTAAATCATTTAGGAGTATTTGGACAACATTAAAAAACATTGTTTTGGTGTGAAAACAAAATCATCAAAATCATGATAAAACATTTATCTAACAAACTCCCCCTTTTTGATGATTACAAACAAAAACAATTTAAAGAGGTCGATTTTGAAAACAAAACAATTTTACCGGTTAAAAAAGAACTAGCCGTTGTGAGCGACAACATTCCACGCAATATAATCACAAGGATGGGAGTATAGATATACAAAAACATTTAACAAAGCTCCCCCTATCAACATGCACAACAAGAGTAATATAGAAGCAATCAACCAAAAACTAAAAGCTCAGCTTTTACATTGTAAGTATCAAGAACTTATAAGCTCCCCCTGTCAACAAAACATCATTAGACATGTATATGAGCCCATAATACAACAAATGGACTAAGTGTGATCCACAACTTTTGGCTTATATTAGCCACAACTTATAGCTTCTTTCGTAAGCTTATATTAGCTTCTATAAGCTAAAAAATTTATAACCTGTTTCTCCCCCTTTGGAATCATCAAAAAGAATGTTAGCACGATAAAAACATCATATATCCATATCAAAGTGCGCAATTTAACGGATTTATCAAGCTATTTGAAAATTGAAGCTTATAAACCAAATATGAGGGAAAAGTCGATCATATGACTTGTAGAAGCTCATGAAAACTCATTTGATTTTTAAAATATGATCTCTATAAATAATTAAGACATTTGAAAACGAGAGAATCATGTAGGTGATGAATTTTTCATTGAAATGTTTTATGGAACACTTGGCGGGCGTAAAGAATAGAAGAAGATATATATAGCCCTTGTAAATGTAATCAAGCCAAGTTTTTTTTTTATCACCAAAAGCAATTTTACAAGTATCATCTAACAACAATCATCATTCACAACACAATTATATAAGAATTCCATCAATATATCAAGTAGAAGCATTTTCTCAAGGGTTCAACCCAATTGAGATAAAGAAGAAGAATTCTTACCGATTAATCGGAGAGGTCGGGTATCATGGATGATATAAGAATAGTATAAACTCAAAAATATATAATTTACAAGAAAAAAATCATTTTGAGTGAATTGTGTGTGAAATATGCAAAGGGGTGCGAAAATAGTGAAAAATGCATGAAAATGACTAAGTCTGGGACAAAACCTATTTAAGCCAATATTTTCTCCAGGTCGACTGGTCCGAGGGTAGGCCGACCGGTATAGGTTGTGGTCGACCGGTCGCCCTCCCCTCTTCCAGTCCCTGGAGCCCCTTTTTCTGATTCTGTCCGAATTTTGTACCAAAAATCCGATTTTTCAACTCTAAGTTTTAAAAACGCACAAGATGAAAATATAGACCTCATTCAATATACATTATGTCATAATCAATCTCGAAATGAGGTAAACAAACTTTGCGGTTAATGATTAAAAATAAATGTCCGTGAGTTATCCTTGAGACGGAATTAAACACATCTCAATTTTTTTTTTTTAGAAACACAATCCCTTAGAACGAGTTATCGAATCTCAATTTGTTTAGTTCAATTATAACGAACCATATTTTGATAAATTATTATCACCGGACTTGTTATCCCAAAAAAATATGAACGTTTTAAAAACTTTGGATAAACAAGCCATAAGAAGAAGTGCCTTTCAAATATTTGAAAATTTCTTTTAATGGCACTTTAATGAGATTCGTTGGGATAGTTTTGAAGTGGAGCATATAGACATAAGACATAAAAAATGTCGAATCTAAGGAGTAATAAACGTAGGTGAACATACCTTGATTTTTGTTTGTCAACCAATATACCTTTTCTCAAACTTGATCAATCATGATGTAGGTTCCCATAGGAGTAGAGACGGTTCTTCCTTCTTCAATGTTGAACTTCTTCAAAAGTTCTTTTGTATACTATGATTGTGAAATATAATCACCTTCTTGGCATTGTTTAACTTGAAATCCAAGGAAGAAGTTGAGCTCCTTCATCGTTCTCATCTCAAGTTCACATTGCATCAACTTAGAAAAGTATCTTGCACAAAGATTCATTAGTAGCACCAAAAATATTCTCATCAATTTGCACAAGTAAGTAATCTTGCCCTTTTTCAAAAACAAAAAAAGAGTAGTATCAACTTTACCTCTTGTAAAACCATTTTGCAAAATAAAAGAACTAAGTTTATCATACCATGTACGGGGTGCTTGTTTCAAACCATACAAGGCCTTTTTAAGTATATAAACATCATTAGGCCTAGAAAAATTTTCAAACCCCAGAGGTTGTTTTACAAAGACTTCCTCTTGAATAAAGCCATTTAAAAAGGCGGATTTAACATCTATTTGGTAAAACTTGAAATTTTCTAAAAATAAGAATAGCCAAGTAAAATATGAATAGCTTCAATAACATGCTACGAGTGCAAATGTTTCATCAAAATTAATACATTCTTCTTGACAATACCCTTGAGCTAATAACCTTGCCTTGGTTATCAAGCTTGTTCCGAAATACCAAAAATTTCTATAAAATCTTAACAAGATATCTTTGCACAAGAGCATAGTAATATCGAATAATAGAGATACAATAACAAGTGACACATACTATACTTTCAAACAAATTATCAAGAGTTTCATAAAACATGTAAGTTCAAATAAGCTTATAAAAAGCTATATAAGGTCTCTTTTGAAATATGAAAACCCGAGAGCATATAGTTGAGACCTCTTTAAAAAAATATTTGAACAAGAGTTTTGACAAGAATGAATATGTGCAATCAAATGCATAATTTTAAGAATATGAAAAAAATTGAACATTTTATCAAAACAAATATAATCCTTTACAAGCGTCGGATAAAAATAGCTATATCGAATAGTTCCTTTAAAAAAACAAAAAAAAAACATCTAAATGGCACTTGTATGAAATGCTTTGAAATATCTTGAAAAGCAAGCACATATGCATATGACAAAAATATATCGAGTCTATAAGATGAATACCAATGATGAGCGTACCTCGATAGTTTATGCTTCTCTTGACACATTATAAACAAATCTTGCACAAACATAATGATACAAGTGTAGGCTAAGCAATAAGAGATATCATAAGTATGCTATGCATTATAAGTCCGTACAAGTCATTTTAAATACACAAGAGTTTTAAAAACATTATGCAAGGTCTTCTTTTCAAAAGATTTTTAAAAACACAAATATTTATTGAAGACCTTTTTAAAAAAAATATTTTGAAAAATCATTTTGACAATTAAGGCACAAATAAAAACATGCATAATGACAAAATAAATGCATATTTAAATAGGGAGATACGGTTTACCAATTTCGTCATTTCCATGGGTTGTATCTTTCCCATTGCTGATGATATCTTTCTCTTTGACAAGTGTCAGATAAGCCAAGGTTTTCAAAATTCAATTTGGGTAGTCCTTTTACATGTTGGTTTTTGTAAATATTTTTCAAATTCTTGTATCCAACATGTCCAAGTCGCCTATGCCATAAACCCGTTAAATCGTTATTGGTGACAAGACAAGAAACATTTTGACTAACCAAATCACTAGTACAAATTTTGTAAAGATTGCCTTTTGTATTTGCTTCACAAATAATTTCATCATTTTTAAGAATAAGGCATTTTTCTTTATTGAAAACAACATTATAATTTGAATCACAAAGTTGGCTAACACTTATCAAATTAAACTTAAGCCCTTCTACTAAAAGAACATTACTAAGAGTGAAAGAAGAGTTACCAATTTCTCCATTTCCAAGAATTCTTTCTTTGCCATTGCCGAACATGACCATACCCTCTTCTTGGAGCTTGATGTTGGTAAAAAGTTCTCTCTTTCCGGTCATATGGCGTGAACACCTGCTGTCCACGAGCCATTTTGAATCCTCCATGGTTGTTATAGCCCCTATGATCTATAAAAGAATTATTTTTAGGTACTCTATAGTTTTGGGGTCCATGGGGGTTAGCTTTGAGACCTTTTGGGTCTCCAAATAAAGCTAAAGTTGTTTTTCAATTTACAATGACTAACATAGTGACCAATTTTACCACAATAAAAACAAATAAGATCATGGGCATTACTAGGACGTACAAAAGTCGGACCTTGGTCTTTTTTCTTTAGAAGAGGTTGATAAGGTTTATAGCCAAGTCTTAATTTCGAATGCTCACCTCTTTGTGCATCTAAAATTTTTGTAACTTTATCCGTACTTAAGTTAAAACGATGCACATCTTTTTTCAAACATTCAAGATCATTTGTGAGCGTTTGTTTTTCGGTTTCAAGAGCTTTATCAAGAGATTCATAAGAAGTAAACAATTTATCCTTTTCTAATTTAAGCTCTTTATGCTCCTTTTTTAAAGTCTTGTATTTAACAATCAATTTTTGAAACTCATTTTGTAATTCATCAAAATCACATTGTAATTCATCAACTAAGGAAGAAGATGAAGCATTAGAGCGTACCTCATTGTTTTCGTCATCTATGGCCATAAGACCATGTTTGGATCCGCCTTCTTCATCGGTTGTTGCAAGTAGTTCATCCCAAGTCTTGACATCCGAATTTAAAGCCTTCTTTTTGGGAAAAAACTTTTTCTTCTTTTGTTCCTCCTCCTCGAGTTTTGGGCAATCGGCTATGAAGTGCCCGGATTTTCTGCATTTAAAAGACGAGTTGTCTCTCGGTTTTCTTGCCTTATTTTTATTCACAAATTTTGCAAATTTTCGGACAAGTTCGGTCGTCTCCTCATCATTCTCATCATTATCATAATATGAATTATTAGAAGAAGATGCAAGACCTTTAGGAATATTTTGCATACCCGATTGAGTGATGGATGGTTTGGAAATTTTCCTCTCCTTGAGATAGACTTCTAGATGAGAAGGTTCCCAATGAGCTCATCAAATTTGAGTGTCTCGAGATTTTGTGCTTCCGTGATAGCCGTCACCTTTTCGGACCACGAGCCGGGAAGGGCGTTTAATACCTTGGTCACCTTGTCTTCTTCGGAGATGACCTTTCCAAGAGCTACAAGAGGATTGACAATGTTGTCAAAGCCTTTCTACCATTTTTGATATGTTTTCACCATCATACATATTGAAATTTTCAAAGTCTTTCACACGCATTGTTTTTCTTGCTTGCTTCACTTTCTTTGTGCCCTCATAGATGGTTTCTAATTTTTCCCAAACTTCATGTGCCGACCTTATGCCTCTTATATGATTATACTCGGCGGCGGTAAGAGAGCAATGTAAAATATTTAAGGCCTTATCGTTTAGAGAGAAAGCCTTCTTGTCATTTTCATCGAACTCCTTGAACGGTTTGGAAGTCGTGGTGCCATCCTTCAATTTCTTGGTTGGTTGAGCAACTCCTTCAATAACCACATTCCAAATGTCAAACCCGCACCCTTGTAGAAAGCACTCCATACGGTCTTTCCAAAATACGTAGTTGTTGGCGTCGAATAGTGGTAGCTTGTTGGTGGAGGCACCGGTGGTGAGGTAGCTTTTGTTCGTAGCCATGGATCTTTCCTCTCTACTCGCGGTGTGAAACGAGCTTGCCAAAGAGTTTGGTTTTGATACCACTTGTTAGTCCAAGTGGCTACGATAATCTAGAGGGAGGTGAATAGATTATGCCATTTTTTCACAAATTACCCCTCTTTTTCGAATGAATAAGCAAATGACAAGAATGTAAGTGCGGAAAATAAACAACACACGTTGATTTAAAGAGGTCCAACCCACCTAGGGCCTAATCCTCTACCACCCCAGTATCTCCGGGATGGATTTCAAAAAGAAAAAAAGATTTTATTAACAATTACCACAATTGTTACAACACCACCTTTGAATATTACCACAATCTTCTTACAACATCTTCAAGGAGATTATCACAATCTTCCTTCAACACCTATGAAGAGTACCACACTCTTCAACACCTAAGATCACCCAAGTGTGTTCTTACCACAAGAACACTAACAAGGATATCTTATTTTGGATGATAGAAAATTCAAGATTACAACTCAATAAATGAAGTATACAAACTTTGAGTGCAAGTGTAATCAAGAATAAAAAGCCTAGACCTCCAGATTGTGCAAGTGCAAGAACTTAGGCTATTACAACATGAATGTAAAAAAGAAAGCTTGGAGAATTTTGCAGATTTCTTGTTGTATTGTATGCTTGTGTGTTGTATCTTGTGTCTTCAAATCAACCTCTATTTATAGGAGAGTCTTCATCAACATATGCTCCTCCTTCTTCACTTTTGTCTACAAAAAGAGGATCACAAGATGTAGAAATATTTTACAAAAATGAAAAGCAAATCTTGCTGATAAGGAGTCCAACGGTACAAATTTTGATGCCAAGAAATTACACAGCGCGACCGATCTCCCTATAGAAAATTTTGAACGTTAGAGAAAATTAGTGCGATCCAGGTACCATTCGGAGGAGGGGTCAAACGGTCACAGGGGGTCCGACCGGTCGCCCTAGGGTCCGACCAGTCGGCCCCTACTCGGACTGGTCCCCCTCTTCCAAATTTCAAGTCTGGAGCTTTCTGTTTCATTTTATGCGTTCTTCAGATACCAGTCGACCATTTGCTCAATCGGTCGACCTCCAACTTGAATTGTTGTCCGATTTTTGTCAAAAATAAACTTCAAAAAATTAGTAAAAATATTTTAAATCAATTGGGAATATTTGGACAACATTTATAAACATTGTTTTCGTATAAAAACTCATTTAAACAAAATCATCAAAATCTTGATAAAAACATTTATCTAACACTATATGCATTCGGGGAAGACTAGCGACATCATAGGGATGACTTGTGGCAGCATAGGGATGATTTTCGTGCATGAGCGAAGGCACCTGAAGCTTATGCGGATGATGCATCAGATACAAGAGTGACACATCTCTTAGGGCCACTTTCCGCCGCCACCTCCACAGTAAATCAGGTATACCACATTTTCCATTATTGAAATTCTATCTTTTTCTACCGTGTAATATAATTTCATTGAAGTTTTGGGGAGTAGTATTTTGATATGAAAAATGTGGATAACAAAAAAAAAATATTTTGCATTTTTGTGTGTTGTCATATAGTTGCATGTAGAGCATCTAGGTTGCATTTGCATTAGTAGCACGTTTACAGTTTTAGCATGGTTATTGTTTTCATAAATTTGAGGAAGTGACTTGACTGGATGCAATGCGACTTGATGCTTATATTCTTTTGAAAAATTTGTATTGTTTGGATTGGGTGTTGAGCATGGGTTTGATTGAGCCATAAATAGATAACATTGAGCATGTAATATGGAAAATTTGGTTTGATGCCTTGAATTACATATTTACAAGCCTGTGTGTTGGGAAATCATTTTGTAGATTTTGATGAATGCCATGTAAAACATAGAATAGGAAGTTGGCACCCCATTTTTGTTGTAAACTGCATTGTGATAGATAGGGCTGATCAAACTGAGTTAAGTCAGCTATGCCTAAACATGCAAGAAGACAACTGGAGACTAGAAGGAAGACTCCGCTGCGAGGCAGTTGAGTATGGCAAAGAAGATAAGACGGGAACTCGATCAAGGTGCGTTGAGATGCGGTTGAGTGAAGTATCGTCAAGTTAACTTAAGACAGCCAAGTCTCAAGGTTGAAGTGAGAAGAGTCATCAAATGATTGGAAGTCGACTCAAAGTCACCCGGGATGTTAAGAAAATGCGGTCAAGACAACTGAAAGAGATCCGTTGCACAGAAATCAAGAGAATTACTTAAACAAGTAATATCACCACACTACCTTTCTTGAAGTGCTTAGTTCCAGAAGCGTGCAAAAGGAATAAACCAATAGGAAGCACTGCACCATGTCAGAACTCTGAAAAGGCTAAAGAACAATTCATACGAGGAAGTGGCAATTCCAAGGACTGCAACAAGACAAGCCAACAACCACAAGTGACTTTAAAAAATAAGCCTATCTCTTCAACTGGCAAATTTTTGAAAGATCACTATAAAAGGCTGAGGAATGACTCTGAGAGAAGGTTACCTGAACCACGAACATTTCAAGCAAACATTTGAACTGTAACCTAAAATATTCTCAAATCATTCAAGATTAATCCTCAAGCCTACATTACGAAGAAAATCAATCCAACACTCACCTATGAAGGAAAGATAACTTCAATCAGTTGAAGAGGAAATTTTTGAAGAATCAAGGGGTCTACATTCCACGGAGGATTTTAGGAAGGTTCAAGGTCGAACTAGTCTCAAGTTTTTGGAGGGCTTCATGATCAAATCCAAGAAGCTTGAGCAAGTGGGATGTAGTAGCAAGACAGCTGCCCTGTGAAGAAGCTGAGTCGTACGAGAAGCCAGCTGCGTGACCAAGGCATCTCAGACTGAGTCCCAAAGGATCAAGTCACCGTGTGTGATCAAGACTTGTATCCTGGACTGTTACCACTCGTATCTCGATCAATACTTAGTGGATTCCTCCAGAGTAGGAGAAGAGAGGAGTAGAAGAATTACCCCATCTTCGAACCTCTATAAAACCTTATTGTGTCATTTACATTTCAGCACTTTAATTCATGCATCTTATTTATTTAACTCTGCTGATAAATTTGCCATCCAATTGATATTCAACTGTGTGCTAAAACCAAGTATTAAAAAAAACTTAACCAAATTCAAGGGTGTTAAGTCTTCCCGCTGAAAACAAATCACAATGAGTTAAGTCTTTAGTCAAAACAAATTGAGTTATTTTATGAACGGCTCGGTCGAGTCTGTTGAGTGACTAACTCACGATTAACTAACTTAGTCATTCCATCAAGGACACAATTTGTGAAGTACTAGCTCTGAACTTTTAAAAGGACTAAATCGAAAAGTTGGTAAGGTTTATTGAACCCCACCTTCTAAACCTTACACGCACACCCCTTTGGGACCTACACTGTGAGATTTTGAGCCTTCACTGCTTTAATTATATGCAGTCTTGTTGTTGATTTGAGTGTATCATTCATGTTGTTAGAATTGTAGAACTTGCTCTCGTATCTATGTGAAGGTCACATGTGTATGCTAACTGTGAAAATGATGATCAAAGGCCATTTTTGTTAGCCCTTCAAGCCTTTTACTTACCTAATGACTATATTGAAATCCCTAATTAGCCAACTTGAGCCGATTGCCTAATTTTTGATAGCCACAATTCAAGCATTAACTTGATATATCTTGTACCCGACACTTGAGCGTATAACATTGAGTAAAGGGATTGAATAAGGGCGAATGGGTGAAATCAAAATTTGAGAAGGTGGCATTAGACTTGGTTGATGGGAACAAAAGAGGAAGAAAATGAGGAGAAATGAAATATTGAAAACTCATAAAAAATTCAGAAAAAAATCGGCTTTATAAATGAGTTTTATATAAATGAACTTGGGGGCCAAGGATTGTAATTTGAGGTCTGAAAATAAAGAAAGGAGATTGAGATAAGTAAAGTTAATGAAAATACAGGATGATTGGAGTAGCATATGGGATTTTAATGTAGATGATTGATATGCTCACCGGTCTATATGCTCGAGTTTGAGTCACTTTATCCAAAATTTCCTACCCTAACCAAAGAGCCTTCATTACAACCAAAGAAAAAGTCCTTTTTGATTCATAAATTGCATACATTCTAGTGGCAGAGATATGAGCCGATTTGCAAGCCTATGGTAATTTTGCTACATTGTATTGATTCGAGCGTAAACACGTCCCATAATTCATTCGAGATGAGAGTATACACTTGATCTGTGAGAGAAGTGATTCAAAGCATTTACCATGATTTATTTGACGTGTGCTCTATGTTAGATATTTGAGGCTTGGTTGATTTGTTGCTTGACACCTATGATGAACAATACAAATTTTATGGAGTTGTTATGTGTTTTACCTTTTATTACTTCCGGTTGTGTTTTATCTTGTTTTCAAAAGCGTTGACCGGGATGACCAACTGTTTAAGTTTGGGGGTTTTGATTGATGTGAGTTTTGCATGTATTTTGAGGAATATTTATGACTAAAATTGCGTTTATACATGCAATAACTCATATGAAATGATTTATATTCACTCTTTGTGGGAAAGATATTATGCTTTGCTCGTTTTGTAGGAATTTAATGATATTTGAAGCAATTTGGTGACAAATACGAGCATCGCGAAGTAGAAATACCAAGAATCGAGTGAACATACTAGATTAGAAGCCAAAAACCAGAAGAAGTTGGATAAAATAGGCAAAAATAGGGCACGCACGGGCAGGGTGTGCGCATGGACGTGACCCGAGCGTACCTGGGCAAGCATACTAAGCATACGACACAGCGCACAGGTAACCCATGCGTGGAAGCACGACCCATGCGCACCTGAAGGATTTGAAAATGCCATACGGCATCAAGCACGGGTAACCCGTGTCTGGGACGCATGACCCGTGCTTTATTGGTGAAAGGAAGAGCAATGTCTACGGGATGGCGCACGGGTAACCCGTGCGTAGGCGCACGACCCGTGGGTCTTGCTGGAATGTCACAAAGTGACAGCATTTTGCCCTAGACTTTTGAAAAGGTATAAAAGGACTTTTGGGGGTGCACACCAGGAGATATTCTGACATTCTTGGACCTAGAACACAAGACAAAACACTACTCTTTCAAGGAGGCATTAAGGGAAGAATCGGGTCGCATCAGAGCTTGAGGATCGAAGATATATCGCGAGATTATCGACTATCCTAAGTTTTTCTTGCTTCTCTTGTATCTTAATCTTTCATTTGAGCTTAGTATGGCATTGAACAATTTGTTTATGAGTTGTTTGAACATCATGTGTAGCTAATCTTCTTGTGATTTTCGGGTTTTGGAAGTAGATTAATGAACTCTTGTTGGATGTTTTAATCTTAGTTGAAGTTATTGTCTTGAAGCCTATTTGAGTACTTTATGCTTATTCTTGTCTTATCACTTGGCCAATGATTTAACTTGTTTGATATATTAATTCATAATTCGAGAGACAAGTTTCAATATTTGATCTTGAGTACTTGACGTGAATATTTGCATAATCGAGAGGTTTGTGAATATTTGTGAGAATATTTTATCTTTTGTGCATTTGGGAGTTGTGTATCTTATGTTGAGTAGAGATGCTAGCATAGATATTTCAATCTATATTTTATATGCATCTCGAGAGGGTGGATAAAATACAATTGTGATCGTCTTATAGGAATATTGATAATAACTTTGGCTTTAATTAAATCGGACAATAAGAGAGATATTAATCGAAACCACAACCCGAGAATCTTTTTCATTCTCTTGATAATTCCAATATTATTTCTCGCCTTGTATTTTTATAGTCTATTTTTTTATAATCTCACACCAATTATCCAACTACGATCGTCTAAATAAAAGGAAGACAGTTTTGGTTCAATACTTAGTGCACTAATTTATAAGTCTCCGTGGATACGACCTTGCTTACCTTATTCTATAAACTACACCGTACACTTGCGGTGAAGCTAAAAATAAGGCGTACAAATTTTTGGCGCCGTTGTTGGGGACTAATACAATTTTTGGTGCTAATATTTCAATAGATAGAATTATTTTTAATTTAGACATTTTTGGTTTCTTTCTTTATATTTTGTTTGATTTTATTCCTACATTTTTGGTTTCTTTCTTTAGCTTCCCCGCAAGTGTACGATTCAGTTTATAGAATAGGGTTAGCAAGGTCGAATCCACAGGGATTAATAAATTAATATACTAAGTATTGGATTATAATAGTCCTATTTTTATCTAAACGATCGAAAGTTGAAGGATTGGTTTTGTTAATACTAAAGCAGAAATTAATCCTAAAATAACAAAGCAAAGAGCGATTGAAAGATCAAGTATGGATGGATGAATTCCTGGGTTATGGTTTCAGTTAATATCCCACTTTTATTCTCAGATTAATCAAACCAAGGTTAAACGTATTCTTCTCTATAGACCAATCACCAAAGTAATTTACCCTCTCTCTCGAGATGTATATAAAAGTGTTGATTGAAATATCTATGTTAGCATCTCTACTCAACATGAGATATCCAACTCCCAAAAGTTCAAAAGATTATAAGATCTCACAAATATTAACAGACTTCTCAATCATGCAATCTGTTTGTGTCAAGTACTCAAGATCTAGTATTGAAACTCATCGGTTAGAATTATGAATCAATACATCAAACAAGTTCAGATCAAAGGCCTCTTGATAAAACAATAATTAAAGCAAAGTACTTGAATAGAGAAAGAAAACATTAACTTCAATTGTCCTTAATCATCAAATAAAAGTGTTTATTAACCTATTCCCAAACCCGAGAATCACAAGATGTTTAGCCAGACATCGAAAATAAACAACTCATAGACAAATTATTCATAATCAAAATCTAACTAATTGAAATAACGATACGATGGAATGAGTGACTCGGGGATGATGACCATCTCTCGATCTATCTTCAATCCTCGAAGGTGTGGTTGCGTTCTTGATCGATCTCTCGAAGTTTTCGGTGGAAAACTGCTCTTTTCTCTAGTTTCTAGGGTAACAATTAGCGTGTCCCTATTTGTGGCCGCCCCAGGTCTATTTGTATTTCATTCGGGTCGAAACCTAGTTGAAAACGAATGAACCTATGTTTTTCCCGCAGAGGAGCATGGCCGTGCCATATGGCACGCCCAGCCCGTGCTGGGTGCCGTGCGGATCGTCCAAATTTTTGAAGAGAGCACGGGCGTGCACATATGGCACGGGCTGCCCGTGCTGGTAGCCAAACTCCAAGTCTTCAATTATAGGTTGGGCACGGGCCGTGCTAGGGAGCACGCTCTGCCCGTGCTCACTTGTAGCAATGCATACTCGGCTGTTTTCTTCCGTTTTTTGCACGGTTCGTCTGATTTCTTCTCGAATCGACTCCAAACATCGTACTTTACATTAAATATTGGCGATTGCAATGCTCCGAATTGTTGCCAAAGTGCTACAATTAACGATAAATTCCTACAAAACGAGCAAAGCGTAATCCTTTTTCACAAAACAGGAATATAGCCCTATTTATTCATATAATGCATGCATATCAACATATTCTAGCCAAGATTAGGCCCAAAATACATGCAAAATACGTGTCAATCAAACCCCCAAACTTAAACTGTTGACAGTCCCAGTCAACACTTTATAAACAAGACAACACAAATTGGGTAAAGAAGAGAAACTCAAGAACACCGCATCACAATTCATGTCATCTATCCATAGACATTAAGCACAAATCAACCAAGTTTCAAAGAGCTAACACGGAGCACAAGTTTATAAAAATCATGGTAAAACACTTCAAATCACGCCTCTCAGGGATAAAGTGTATACTCTACTCACTAGAATGATAAGAGACGTGTATTCGCTCAAGTCATATCAATGTTGAAGAATTACCATATGCTTGCAAATCGTCTCACATCTCCGCCACTCGTTTGTATGCAATTCACAAATCATAAAGGACTTTATTTAAGGTTGTAATGAAGGCTCTTTGGTTAAGGTAGGGAAATATGGATAAAGTGACTCAATTCGAGCGTATAGATTGGAAAACACATTGTTTTTCTCAAACCATTTTTCTAATTCAAATCAACTATGTACTCCCAATTGCCTTATATCCTATCACTTCTCTATTTTTCCCTTCTTTTTCATACACATTATTCCCCTTCGCCTTACATCACAATTCTCAGCCTATTTTTCACTTTTGGCCGACTCACTTTTTGTAGTCGATAAACCATTTTTTTTTCGACTCATTGTGAGTACTTTTCCACTTTTTCCTCCCTTTTTTCTTTTATTCCCAAGCACCCAACATGTATACATTTTCTAACTTTTTTGACATCCCTTCATTCAACCCTTTATTCCATCCCTTTACTTAATGCTATACGCTCAAGTTTAGGGTAATCGATATGTCAAATTAAGTTCTAAGGCTTGAAATGTGGCTATAACAAATCAGGCAATAGGCTCAAATTGGCTAACTAGGGAAGTCAAATATCATAAGGTAGGCAAAAAGGCTTGAAAGGCTTAACAAAGATGGCCTAAAATCATCTTCATGAATGCATACAACATGTGACTTTGACGGAGATACCAAAGCAAGTTCTAGAATTCAAATCCACATGAATGACACACTCAATCACAAACAAGACTGCATAATATGAAAGCAGTAAAGGCTCAAAAGCTCACAGGCTTGTAAGTGCATAATTCAAATTATGTTAACCAGGATTCAATAATCACATGCTCCATATTAACTATTCTCAACCCGATCAACTCACACTCAACATCCAATTTGTAATACCCCAGCCTCTCACTACTCACCTGGCCAATATAGTTCATGCATTACATGTTGGTTATGTGCTATTTGCATAATGTGATTATTTTATATCGAATGACTAGTTTTATAATTGTGGAACTCACTTATAGTGATTAGTCATCGGATTGTTAATTTAAGTTTAAAAAAAAGTATTTGTTTGTCGGACTACTAGAGGCCAGCTATTAAGTTACACGTGGTAACATTAAAAGTATAAGAGTTACAAGATTACACGTGGTAAACTTAGCGATGAGAGATGGCATCGATGCGTGTTTTTAGTGATATAATGAATCCATTGATATATATATATATATATATATATATAATATATACATATAAATATAATTGAATATAACTTGTTGGGTAAATATATAGTTATATTTTGGCAACCGGTTTATACATCTTATATATATTATAATTATTATATATATATTATATATATATATATATATATGATATCCATGCAGAACTCATTGGTGGCTGGAATAACTAGTTTAAAAACAAATAAAATAATAAAGATAAATCATCAAAAGCTAACACGTATTAAGCTTAGTAGCCTACTCACCTATTAAATTAAGGTATAAGGATGATATTCATATTTATTTACATGATTACTATTCCAAGAGTATAACCAACCAAAGCTACTACTTGTAGGATAAGACTTTGAAGACTCAAGTTCTCCAAGGTAATCTTTTTATATTATGATTAAAATTCTCAGATTCAATTTATGAAGTTGGATTTTTTTGGAGTTTTGATAATTAGGTGTTGATAGTTAATTGAGGCTTAAATTACTTATCATTACTACAGACTTATTTTCGAAACTTGAAATTCTTACCAATCTCATTTAACGAATTGTATGGTGAAGTCTTGTAAAGTATCATAGATTATGTAGAGGATTATATGTAGAATTTGTAGTTAATTATTTGAATTACGACATACCTTCACAGTGTTTAAGTTATATTATATTTGAACGATACTAAGATACTGGGAATGAATAGTTATAAATAGCAATGTGAAAATGAAGGTATTTTATAAATTTGAGTAGGCTCAGGGTATGATATTAAGCACAAAACAAATGACCCTACACAGCAGATAGAAGCAAACAGATTCACGTTTAAATACCATTGTTCTTTTGTGCCACCAGATATAGTTTTTCATACGATACATTTTGATTCTTTTCTTGAATATTTATGTTCAATGATCTATAGGCTAGTTTAATTTATGCCTCCATGAGTCTGGTGGAACTTTAACAATTTGAATCTTATGCTAAGGGTTTAGCCATTCAGTTATTGTAAAATGTCAAGGCATATCTCTTCTTTTTATCAAAAGAGAATATTTTAACTTGTACATAGCTCATTGAAGGTCAACATAATGAATTAATATTTAATTAGTTAATGGTAAAGATTTGAAGTTTTTCTGAAATCTAGTAAACTAAATTTAATGATGATTTAAAAATAAAAATATTTCTAACTTATATTTTTTACAGGTTGTTTTACATCTAGTGTTAGGGAAGAAACGCAATTTTCTAACTACAATATCAAAGGGCGACAGGTAAGTGAAAATCCATCTGCAACTACAATGCATGAACATAGTATTTCATGTCTTATTGATAATAATGTGATTCTTGTATCTTGATGGATGCATTATGGAAACCTTGATGTTCACATGTAACTTGGTGGATATTGGAGTGTGATGATTATTGTTGCATTGAGCATGTCATTCATTGACATTTTCACGTGCATGCACAACGTATGAGTATTGTTGAGATAAGGCATGCATGAAATGATTGTTTTGAAAAGAAAACATTTTGATTGGCCGCTACTAGTGCACCGAGGCCTGTGTGGCTCATGTATATGATGTTTCGGGTACCGCAAGTGGGATGACTTTCCGAAGGATTGCAGGGGCAGGCATGAGGCGGGCGCTTGGTGGTCACGGGAGGATGGTCCACTTGATAGTACCCTTATGGTTGGTGCAGCGAGTGGGATGACTTCTTGTGGATCGCAGGTGCAGGCATGAGGTGGACATCTGGCGGTCACAAGAGGATGGGCCTCGCCTGTGTCAATCGGTTATTGGCCATCTGAAAATTGATATTGAGCTCTTTCCGGTGCGTAGTAGGGGGCTAAGGGCCCGATAAAAGAAAAAGGAATTTGGTTGAAATACTTTATTTCATCGGCATGCATTCTCGAAAGAGTATCTTGGATACAATTACTTATGTATTTCATATCATTTCATTGACATGCATGATTTTTACTTATTGAGCTTTAGCTCATGTAGTTCATGCATTATAGGTGAGTCTGGTGAAGCTGGATTTCCAGGCCTTACTGGGCATGCTGCTGGAGCTCCTTCAGGTTATTGAGGACAGTGTACATGGATGACGACCTGTTGGGCTAATGATGGGTCACCTTTCCCTTTGTGGTCTTGTATTACATTTTGGTTTAGGGTTGTACCCTCTTTTGAAAACTCTGATGTAAATATGTACATGTAAATAGCTTGATGATGTGGGTTATGCGTTTGGTCATGTGGATGTTTGTAGTGTTTGATAACCAGGTTGGTTACCTCTTTTGTTTATAGACATGGCTTGTCCTTATCTTATAATGAAACTGATTTTACTACTTTGTTTTTAAAATGTCACAGGAAAAAAAAATCATTCACGTTTTAAATAGAGTTTGTAGCCGAATTTTACTATTTATATTTTTTTAGCAGTAGTAATAGGGGTGGGGCGTCACGGAGTGGTATCAGAGCCCGATTTGCATGTTCTGTAGACTGTCCATGTACACGAACTCAGAACTTATGGAGCTCAAGCGTGCCAGTAAGTTTTACTTTATTGTCGGGTGCATTTTATGTTTCATGAATTATATTGGCCATGTGTTATTAGGTTCCTCTAAGACAGTGCTCCAGCTATGGTGAGAACTAGGGGTGAGAGTAGTAGTGGGGATAGAAACCAAGGAGGGGAGATACCTATACCAACTGGTGACCGCGGTGACGTCATAGCTCGACTTACAGAGCTCATCCAACGACAATCTGAACAAATTCAACAACTCATCCATCAGAGGGATGCTAATGGACAACAAAGAGCAGAAATGAATCAACCGCAACAAAGGATAGATCAAGTTGAGATAGTCGGGGAAAGATTTCGAAAGCTAAAACCACCAACCTTTGAAGACGCAGCAGATCCCACAGCAGCAGAAGATTGGTTACGAACTCTAGAGAATATGTTCCAATATAGTAGAGTCCCTAAAGAAGAGAAAGTGATGTGTGCATCTTTCTTACTTCGCGGAAGTGCCGGACATTGGTGGGATATGACAAAGAGTATCGAAGATGTTACAATCATGACCTGGGAAAGATTCAGGGAGTTGTTTAGAAACAAATATTTCACATTTGTTCAGTGCAATGAAGATGAATGAATTTATACAACTACGACAGGTACTATGACAAAGAGGGGACTATATTCGCAAATTTGAACAACTGTCTAGGTTTGCTACACACATGGTTAACATTGATACTCTGAAAGTCGAGAGGTTCCTTGAAGGTCTGAGGCCAGAACTGTATAGAGATGTTAGTATGGCAGGAAATCTAGGAGTTACATATTCACAGGTTGCTGAGAGAGCATTGGTAGCAGAACAAGCTGAATTGAAAATCGTTCGTGCTCAAGAAGTTCGGCGCCAGTTTAAACAAGCACAGGGCCAACGATGGATTGGAAATCAAAAGAAGAGACCATTTCAAACTCAGCAACAACAGTCCCATTTTCAACCACGACAGGGGACAACAAACGGGGGATCGTAACAAACGTCAAAGGGATGATACAAATAGAGCACCAATTGTGTAACCTATGTGCCATAGATGCGGTAGCCAACATAGTGGAGTGTGTTTTGCAGAATCTAGACCATGTCATACATGTGGAAATGTAGGGCATATAGCCAGGATGTGTCCAAGAAATCGAAACCCTGTTGGACAAAAGATTATACCAGCTAGAGCATTTACTATCACCAGAGCAGACGCATAAGCAAATCCATCGGTGGTGACAGGTAAACTCCCTATCTTTGGTGTGCCAACATTTATATTGTTTGATTTAGGAGCCACGCATTCATTTGCATCTACTGAGTATGTGAGGAGACTGGGTAGGGCACCTGATGTAACTGAAGTGGATAACAATGTAATAATTCCCTCGGGAAATTCCAAACAGACAAATCAAATTTTGAGAGCTTGTTCTATTCCAATTGAAAATAGAGAACTTTGTACTGATCTAATAGTGTTGGCTATGAACGACTACGATATTATTCTGGGTATGGACTGGTTGTCAAAATATGGTTCTACAATCGATTGTCAGAAAAAGACAATAACCTTTCGACCCCAAGGGGAAGATCTGTTCACCTTTGTTGGAATCACGACACGTTTTAGATTTCCAATAATATCAGCACTAAAAGCACAACGTTTGCTGGACGCTGGCTGTGAAGGATACCTAGTAAGTGTCATGAACATCGATGAACAACACCAACCAACCGTTGATAAAGTTCCAATAGTGAGAGAGTATCCCGATGTATTTCCGGATGATATTCCTGGATTACCACCTGACCGTGAGATCGAATTTGTCATTGACCTGATTCCAGGAACATCTCCAATCTCTAAAGCCCCATATCATATGGCTCCATTGGAACTGAAAGAACTAAAGACACAATTGCAGGAGTTGTTAGATAAAGGCTTCATTAGACCTAGCTTCTTGCCATGGGGTGCGCCAGTCCTATTCGTGCGAAAGAAGGATGGTACAATGAGATTGTGTATCGACTACCGAGAATTAAACAATGTCACAATCAAGAATAAATACCCGCTACCTCGAATCGACGATTTGTTCGATCAACTTCAAGGTGCAACATTATTTTCGAAGATCGACTTGCGATCTGGGTACCATCAACTGAAAATAAAAGAAGATGATATACCCAAGACAGCCTTCAGCACGAGGCATGGACACTATGAATTTCTGGTGATGCCACTTGGGTTAACGAACGCCCCAGCCACTTTCATGGATTTGATGAATCGAGTATTTAGAGATTTTCTAGATAAATTCGTTATTGTATTTATCGATGATATCTTGATCTACTCTAGAACAAAAGAGGAGCACGTTGAACACTTAAGAACAGTGTTAGAGGTCCTGAAAGTAAAACAATTATATGCCAAATTTAAGAAATGTTAATTTTTGGTTAGATCGAGTAGTATTTTTGGGACATGTTGTGTCCGGAGCAGGAATCTCGGTTGATCAAAGTAAAATAGAAGCTATCAATAATTGGCCACAACCTACAAATCCTTCAGAAGTACGTAGTTTTCTGGGTCTAGCTGGCTATTATCGTTGGTTTGTGGAAGGATTCTCCAAGATTGCTTTGCCTTTAACGCAATTGACGAGAAAAGGTGTCGCATTTAAATGGACGGAGGCAAGCGAACAGAGTTTTCAAGAACTGAAAAAGAGATTGACTTCAGCACCTATTCTATCAATTCCATTAGGTACTGGTGGTTTTGTAGTTTACAGTGACGCGTCGAAGAATGACCTAGGATGCGTATTGATGCAAAATGGTAAGGTAATTGCGTATGCGTCTATACAATTGAAGGACTATGAAAAGAACTACCCAATGCATGATTTAGAGCTTGCTGCAGTGGTATTTGCGCTTAAAATATGGAGGCATTACCTATACGGGGAACGATGTGAGATCTACACAGATCACAAGAGTTTAAAATACTTCTTCACACAAAAAGAACTAAATATGAGATAACGTCGATGGTTGGAATTAGTGAAGGATTATGATTATGTGATCAGCTATCATCCTGGTAAAGCCAATGTTGTAGCAGATGCGTTGAGCCAGAAATCAACACAAAGAAACACAATTACGATTTGCATTCGGAAGCCAGAGTTAATGGATCTTCAGAAAATGAACGTAGAGGTTGTATCATTAGGGTCCGTTGACACTAAATTAGCAGCACTAACACTTCGACCTACGCTACTTGATCGAATTCAACAGGAACAACAAGGTGATGATTACTATGCTAAAGTAAAGAATGATATTGCCTCGGGAGCGTCTTTTGACTTCAAAATATCTGGGGATGGAGTACTTCGATTTAAAGAACGATTATACGTGCCAAACAGGGAAAATCTTCGAGAGGATGGTCTAGCAGAAGCGCATTCAACGCCATATTTTGTACATCCAGGAGCTACTAAAATGTACAGATATTTGAAGATGCATTACTGGTGGCCAGGCATGAAAGGTGATATCGCCCAATACATGGAACAATGTTTAACCTGTCAACAAATAAAGGCGGAACACAAAAGGCCAGCTGGAACGTTGTAACCTCTGCCTATTCCAGAATGGAAATGGGAAAGGATCACCATGGATTTTGTGACGGGTTTGCCCAAAAATGTCAAGGGACACGATGTTATTTGGGTGATCATTGATGGATTAACCAAATCCGCTCATTTTATTCCTATTTGTTCTACCTATTCCATGGACAGATACGCACAACTTTATATATAGGAAGTGGTTAGACTTCATGGTGTGCCACTATCCATTGTTTCAGATAGGGACCCTAGATTCTTATCTAATTTCTAGAGGAGTTTACAGAAAGCATTGGGAACACGATTGTCATTTAGTACTATGTATCACCCTCAGATTGACGGACAATGAGAACGAACGATACAAACTCTAGAAGATATGCTTAGAGCTTGTGTTCTAGATTTTCAAGGACAATGGAGTAAATATCTACCTCTAATAGAATTCTCGTACAACAACAGCTACCAAGCAACAATCGGTATGGCCCCTTATGAAGCACTGTACGGTAGAAAATGCAGACAAGAAAGTTATTCAAATCAAAGAAGAAGAATGCTAGAATATTCTGTAGGAGACCTAGTGTTCCTGAAGGTGGCACCAATGAAAGGAGTAATGTGATTTGGAAAGATGGGAAAACTCAGTCCTAGATACATTGGCTCGTTCCGTATTACTGGGAGAATTGGTGATGTGGCTTATAGACTTGACTTACCTGCGTCAATGTCTCAAATTCATGGTGTATTCCATGTTTCTATGTTTAGGAAATACGTTGCAAATCCATCTCATATTTTGAAACACGAACCAGTAAAATTAAAAGCTGAGTTGAGCTACGAAGAAGTACCTATGGAGATTTTGTTACGAGAAGTAAAGAAACTCAAAAATAAGGAAATCTCATTAGTTAAAGTACTTTGGAGAAATCAATCTATAGAAGAAGCCACATGGGAAAGAGAAGATGCGATGAGGGCTAAGTATCCGAACCTATTTCGGTAAGTAAAATTTTGGGGACGAAATTTTTATAAGGAGGGGAGGATGTAATACCCTAGCCTCTCACTACTCACCTAGCCAATATAGTTCATGCATTACATGTTGGTTATGTGCTATTTGCATAATGTGATTATTTCATATCGCATGACTAGTTTTATAATTGTGGAACTCACTTATAGTGATTAGTCATCGGATTGTTAATTTAAGTTCAAAAAAACGTATTTGTTTGTCGGACTACTAGAGGCCAGCTATTAAGTTACACGTGGTAACATTAAAAGTATAAGAGTTACAAGATTACACGTGGTAAACTTAGCGATGAGAGATGGCATCGATGCGTGTTTTTAGTGATATAATGAATCCATTGATATATATATATATATAATATATACATATAAATATAATTGAATATAACTTGTTGGGTAAATATATAGTTATATTTTGGCAACCGGTTTATACATCTTATATATATTATAATTATTATATATATATTATATATATTTATATGATATCCATGCAGAACTCATAGGTGGCTGGAATAACTAGTTTAAAAATAAATAAAAGAATAAAGATAAATCATCAAAAGCTAACACATATTAAGCTTAGTAGCCGACTCACCTATTAAATTAAGGTATAAGGATGATATTCATATTTATCTACTTGATTACTATTCCAAGAGTATAACCAACCAAAGCTACTGCTTGTAGGATAAGACTTTGAAGACTCAAGTTCTCCAAGGTAATCTTTTTATATTATGATTAAAATTCTCAGATTCAATTTATGAAGTTGGATTTTTTTGGAGTTTTGATAATTAGGTGTTGATAGTTAATTGAGGCTTAAATTACTTATCATTACTACAGACTTATTTTCGAAACTTGAAATTCTTACCAATCTCATTTAACGAATTGTATGGTGAAGTCTTGTAAAGTATCATAGATTATGTAGAGGATTATATGTAGAATTTGTAGTTAATTATTTGAATTACGACATACCTTCACAGTGTTTAAGTTATATTATATTTGAATGATACTACGATACTGGGAATGAATAGTTATAAATAGCAATGTGAAAATGAAGGTATTTTATAAATTTGAGTAGGCTCAGGGTATGATATTAAGCACAAAACAAATGACCCTACACATGTGAGATAGAAGCAAAGCGATTCACGTTTAAATACCATTGTTCTTTTGTGCCACCAGATATAGTTTTTCATACGACACATTTTGATTATTTTCTTGAATATTTATGTTCAATGATCTATAGACTAGTTTAATTTATGCCTCCATGAGTCTGGTGGAACTTTAACAATTTGAATCTTATGCTAAGGGTTTAGCCATTCAGTTATTGTAAAATGTCAAGGCATATCTCTTCTTTTTATCAAAAGAGAATATTTTAACTTGTACATAGCTCATTGAAGGTCAGCATAATGAATTGATATTTAATTAGTTAATGGTTAAGATTTGAAGTTTTTCTGAAATCTAGTAAACTAAATTTAATGATGATTTAAAAATAAAAATATTTCTAACTTATATTTTTTACAGGTTGTTTTACATCTAGTGTTAGCGAAGAAACACAATTTTCTAACTAAAATATCAAAGGGCGACAGGTAAGTGAAAATCCATGTGGAACTACAATGCATGAACATAGTATTTCATGTCTTATTGATAATAATGTGATTCTTGTATCTTGATGGATGCATTATGGAAACCTTGATGTTCACATGTTACTTGGTGGATATTGGAGTGTGATGATTATTGTTGCATTGAGCATGTCATTCATTGACATTTTCACGTGCATGCACAATGTATGAGTATTGTTGAGATAAGGCATGCATGAAATGATTGTTTTGAAAAGAAAACATTTTCATTGGCCGCTACTAGTGCACCGAGGCCTGTGTGGCTTATGTATATGATGTTTTGGGTACCGCAAGTGGGATGACTTTCCGAAAGATCGCAGGGGCAGGCATGAGGCGGACGCTTGGTGGTCACGGGAGGATGGTCCACTTGATAGTACCCTTATTGTTGGTGCAGCGAGTGGGATGACGTCTTGTGGATCGCGGGTGCAGGCATGAGGCGGACATCTCGCGGTCACAAGAGGATGGGCCCTCGTCTGTGTTAATCGGTTATTGGCCATCTGAAAATTGATATTGAGCTCTTTCCGGTGCATAGTAGGGGGCCAAGGGCCCGATAAAAGAAAAAGGAATTTGGTTGAAATACTTTATTTCATCGGCATGCATTCTCGAAAGAGTATCTTGGATACAATTACTTATGTATTTCATATCATTTCATTGACATGCATGATTTTTACTTATTGAGCTTTAGCTCATGTTGTTCATGCATTGTAGGTGAGTCTGGTGATGCTGGATTTCCAGGCCTTACAGGGCAGGCTGCTGGAGCTCCTTCAGGTTATTGAGGACAATGTACATGGATGACGACCTATTGGGCTATGTTGATGGGTCACCTTTCCCTTTGTGGTCTTGTATTACATTTTGGTTTAGGGTTGTACCCTCTTTTGAAAACTCTGATGTAAATATGTACATGTAAATAGCTTGGTGATGTGGGTTATACGTTTGGTCATGTGGATGTTTGTAGTGTTTGATAACCAGGTTGGTTACCTCTTTTGTTTATGGACATGGCTTGTCCTTATCTTATAATGAAACTGATTTTACTACTTTGTTTTTAAAATGTCACAGGAAAAAAAAGCATTCACGTTTTAAATAGAGTTTGTAGCCGAATTTTACTATTTATATTTTTTTTAGCAGTAGTAATAGGGGTAGGGCATCACACAATTCAAAACAACACAAACCAATCCGCAAATTCTCCCAAGATCAAGATCACAATCAAAACACAACAAACACGCAATAGCGGTCAACTCACTCTCTAACAACTAGGAAAGCAATAAATGTGCTAAAGCGATAGACGTGCTAAAACCAAAAAAAAATTCAAACATCTAATGCAATGCAACCTATATGCTCTACATGCAACTAAATGAATGCAAACGCCACACCCATCAAAAAATTACTACCTCTCCCCCCAAACTTGAATGAAATTATAGCGCATGAAAGAGAAGGTAGAATTTCAATGAAAAGTGTGGATAGGACCTGTATCACTGTGGGGGTGGCGGCGGGTAGTGGCCCTGGGAGATATGCCAATTCTCGATCCGCTGTAATGTCTTCAATATCTCCAACTCCCGCTGCTCGTGTGTTTGGTACCACAAGCTCTGGACTTGGTACCTTTGCTCCTGGACTTCTCGGAAAGCACTGAAGTTGTCTCTATGCTATCGCAAGCTTTCCTCAAAGGCACAGAATCGATCATGATCGTACTGTCCCCCATGCTCATCGCCTTGGCGGGAGCTCTCTGGAATGTCGGGCCACTTCTGTGGGCCACCCTGCTCGAAGCCTCCCTACTGGAAGCCCTGCTCGAATCATCCCTCCTGCTTATCATACTCCTGCTACCCTTCGCCTTTTCCGTGCTGCCAAACCCTCCATAACTCTGATATGTTCGTTAGAGTAATTGATTTGGTTGTCAGCCACATCTGTTAGCTGCGGGTTAGGAAGGGGAAACGCAGACCCGACTTTTTGTTGAAAACAGAGGATATTCTCCTCATTGTTGATGGTCTTCATGGTGTGAAAGGCGCTCATGTTGATGCTTCGGCTGCCCGCTAATGGTTCCATACGGCTTATGTCAACCTCGAAGTGATGCGCAATGGGGGTTATCATTCCCCCAATTAAGATTTTCCCCACGTCATGCTGTTGTATGTAGACGGCGTGTTCCACAAAGTATGCCGCCATGTTATAAGGGGTGCGGGTGAGCATACACTATAATAGGTATAGCTCCCTCGTTTGCATACCCCCGTTGTTGTACCGGGCGAACACTGAATGGGCCGTTACTTTTTGAATATAACGGAATATGGGGTTGCGGAGTGACGATGCCTTGGAAGAGCGTGCGGCATATTGCATGAGGCCAGTTTCGGGGGTTTTTGTCAACAACTGCCAGAATTCACGCGAGTTGTAACTTGCGGCCGTTCGGTATGGGGCGTTTGATGGTACCCCATAAATCTGATTCAGTTCGGCGATCGTGATTTCCCTCTAGACGTTGCCCATCCTGAAATAGATTTTCCGAGGTTCGTTTCTTGGTAGCACTTCTGTAACTTGGACGGTGCTTAAAAACTCAAGTGCGAGTATCTTGTATGTTGGCCACCGCCCTTGCATGAAAGCGGTCCAACCAACTCGTTCAAACATTTGCCACACCTCCTCGTGTATCCCGAGAGTTCAGGTACACTCATCGTCGGCGTAGCGAGTGGGTATGAAAGAACGAGTGATGAGCCGGTTCCATCGCTCCAATATATCATGCTCGGTGATATTGAGTCCATAGGCAAGCGGGTTGTTTGGGTCTATCTCCGAGCGGGTCTCCTCGTGACGTCCACCCCCGACCTCTTTGTGGTTCGGCCATTTGTTCAAATTAGTACCTGGCAAAACAATCGTGAGAATCCATACGTGCCAAGTAAAACGAACGATGAATTAATACAATTTAATCCACAATGTTAGGAATTTTATTGTTTAGATTTTGATGAATGCCATGTAAAACTTAGAATAGAAAGTTGGCACCCCAATTCTTTCAGTAAAATGTATTGTAACAATTAGAGCCGGCCAAGCCGAGTTAAGTCGCCTACGCCCTAACATGCAAGAAGACAATCAAGACTTGAAGGAAAACTCTTGAGAGACAACTGAGTACAACAAAGAAGAGCAGACAGGAACTCGATTGAAGAAGCGGTGAGATGCATTGAGTGGAACATCGTCCAAGTCAACTCAAGAGAAGCCAAGTCTCAAGTCAAGTGAGAAGAGTCATCCAATGATTGGAAGCCGACTCTAAGTCACCGGGAAAGCAAGGAAATGCAAGTCAAGTCGAGATAATCAGTAAAAGAACCGTTGTATTTAAATCAAGAGATTTACTTAAACAAGTAATATCTCCATACCACCTTTCTTGGAGTGCCCAGTCCCGAAGCGTGCAAAAAGAATGAACCAATGGGAAGCACTACACCGTGTCGTAACTCCGAAAAGGTAATAAAACAATTCATACGAGGAAATGGCAATTCCAAAAGCGCAAGCCAACGATCGCAAAGTGACTTTCAAAAATGAGCCTATCTCTTCAACGGGCAAATTTTTGAAAGTTCACTATAAAAGGCTGAGGAGTTTGTTTGAGAAGGATGATGAATGACACACACGTGAGATATACAAGCTTATCAAAACTGAAACATTCTCAATCCTCAAGCCTACATCTCAAGTACATTAATCCAACACTTTTTGTGAAGGAAAGAGAACTTCAATTAGTTGAAGAGGAAAATAGAAAACAAGGGTCTACATTCCGGGAAGGATTGTAGAAAGGTTCAAGGTGAACCAAGTCTTAAGCTTTTGGAGGGCTTCGTGATCAAATCCAAAGTGCTTGAGCAAGTGAGTCAGTAGCAAAGCGCAAACTGCCCTGTGAAGAAGCCGAGTCGCATGAGAAGCCACCGAGTGATCAAGGCGTCTCAGACCGAGTCCCAAAGGATCAAGTCGGCTGTTGTGATCAAAACTTGTATCCGGACTGTTACCACTTTGTAAACCGATCATTACCTAGTGGATTCCTCCAGGAGTTGGAGTAGAGGAGTAGAAGAATTACCCCATCTTCGAACCTCTATAAAAATTTTATTGTGTCATTTACATTTCAGCATTTAAATTCTGACTTTTAATCGCTTATATCTTGATAAATTTGCTATCCATTTGATAATTTATAAGTACTAAATCAAGTGTAAAATCTTGCTTAATCAAACATAAGGGTGTTAAGTCTTCCATGAAAACAAAACCACAAGTTGAGTCAAATTATAGCCACAAATTTGAGTTACTCTATTAATAAGCTCAAAGTGAAATCATTGAGAGATTAACTCTTGAGTGACTAATTCAATTGTCCATCAAGGACACAAATTGTAGAACTCAGAGATTTAAAAGGACTAAATCGAAAATTTGGTAAGGTTTATTCAACCCCCTTCTAAACCTTACACTTACACCCCTTGGGACCTACAAGTGGTATCAGAGCGGTTGGTTCATTGAACCCTCCGTGACCGGTTCTTGAACTAGATCTCCAAACTTTTCAAAGTCTCGCTTTAGTACTTAAACTTTCAAAACTCTTTTCTATCATTAAAAGTTATTATCATGGAAGCAAATCTAACACGCATTCCTATGTTCACTATTGAAGAATTTGATGATTGGAAAATTGTGATGCGAGCTCATCTATCAAAGATTACATGATGAGATGTGGATAGTGATAAAAGATGGGCCTCTGCAAATATTAAAGGTGAACACAATCAGACGAAGAGTTGCGGTGAAGGAGAAGAAGATCTTTGCTCCCACGATCATGGTTGAAAAACCAAGAACCGAGTGGACAAATGATGACAGAAAAAGGTACAACGGACAATGTAGCCAAGGACATCCTGTATAAAACCTTGGACAAAGCCATGTTCAATAAAGTCAAATCTTGCAAAACGGCTAAGGAAATGCGGGGACAAGCCGACATTGATTTGTGAAGGCTCGAGCAAATTAAAGAAAACAAACTATCGGTGGTGTACAAAAATTTGAGAACTTCAAAATGATCTCGGAGAAAACCTGGATCAATGGATGCTCGGTTCACGTAAATCACAAATGAGCTATCTCGCACTTGGAAAGGAATATACACGGAAGAAATGTGTATGAAAATACTAAAAGTCTTCAAATTGAATGGGAAATGAAGGTCATGGCAATCGAGACACTCCATGGACCTATCAAAGACATCCAATCATGAGTTATTCTCGGACCTCAAAGCCTACGAGTTTGAGCCGAGAAGGAAAGACCAGGAGGAGACAGTGCACCCAAAACAGTGCTCTAATTGTTAAAGATGGGCGAGAGCCGAGGTCAAAGAAGTCATTGACCCGGAAGAAATAGCCCCGATGGTTAAAAGATTCAACAAGTTCTTTAATAAGAACTACAAGAGAGGAAGGGTGAATCTTCCGAGAAGACACTCAGCTCTCTCAAAATCAAGGAAGACAAAGGCCAACCAAGAGGACAGATCATCAAAAAGTTGAATATCAAAGGGCCGACAACTCAAGAATGGAAAGAGTCGATCAAAAAGCTGAATATCTATGTTGAACTGAGACAACCAGGTCACTATGCCATTGACTGCTCATATCCCGTAGTCGCAAGTATAGAGATGAAGAAAGAAAGAAAAGTCTTGAGAGAAAGAAGACAAGAAAAGAAAAAGGCAATGATGGCTACGAGATGCTGAGACAACCAAGTCAAGAGAGCGGTGACTCAGAGAGTAGTGGCCGACTACTCAAGTGACTCGAAGAAAAGCCCCGATCCGCTTGATGGCCAAAGAACAAGATCAAGAAGATGAGGTACGATCTAACTCAACAAACTCGACACACTAGTGATAGTGATCGTGACACACACACTTCATCACCTACAGATCTTTATGATTCATTAGGCAAAATGATGAAAGATTTTGAGCACATTAAATCCTCACACACACTATTGAATGAGGAAAACAGACCTACTCAAAAGTCAAAACTCACGGTGACCAAGGAGCCGAGTACTCTAAGTCAAATAGTGTTGAAAATAAAAGGTTAAAGGTGAAAATGCTAAATTAGTAGCGAGTAAATTGCCGCTATAGAAAAGAGAGGAGAATGACCTCAAGAATGTTATTGCCTCATTCACTAAGGCATCTAAATCATTGGATGATCTTATTATGAGTCAAAAAGGATGTGGAGACAAGACAGGCTTAGGATTCAATTCATCTATGCTATGTCAAACCTCAAGAGTAATTTTGGAAAAAAGGATCTTCAAGTCATGAAGAATCGAAAGATCCAAAACTCTAAATGTTGCACACACATTCACTCCAAAGCACAATACTAAGCAAAGCGGCCTTAGTTACAAAGGAAATGGAAAACAAGCCGGTTGAGAGTCTTTGAAAGGACAGTGAGAAGAGATTGTGAGTTCCTCAAAAACTCCAAACGAGAAAATACTGTAAAGAAGAAGCAGAGCTACCAAAAATCCCGAGAAGAAAACTCATAAAAGAAATACATATGATGGGAATGGTAGAAAATATCCAAGCCAAGTGATTGGAATAATGTGAACTATCAAGATAGACTTATGGAATATAAGCCCAAATGGCAAAGGCACAGAACTCAACCAAGGCCATTCCAAAAGTATAAGAGCTTTCATCAAAGACACATATGCACCTAGGCACTACACTCAAAAACACCACAATTACCCAAGAAAGGCAATTGCTAAAACATACGTGCGGGCATACAGACAAAAGAGACCGTTGTATGAACCTGGACTCCCCAAGCAATTTGCCAGGATTAATTATGATTATGGCGCGATAGATGGCAACCTCTTAGAGTCAAATCATTTGGCTATAGGTTGGTTGGATCATCTTATAATTCTAACCCCTCGGGGACCTGACAAGCATGGGTACCTAAAACTTAATTTCCTTGATTGCGGGTTGAGCAGTGAGTGCCAAGGAACCTGGTACATGGATAGTGGTCATTCCGGACATATGACAGAAATAAGAGAAATCTGTCAAAATTCAAGTAAGTCAAAGGAGCAAAAGTCATATTTGGAGGAAATGAAGCTCCAGGTGAAATAAGAGGCATTGGATCCATCAAGAGGAATGGATTAGAAATCACAGATGTTGCATATGTTGAAGGACTAAACTTCAATTTACTAAGCATCATCAACTTTGTGACAAGGGCTACAATGTTGGATTCAATATGGGCATATGCCAAATCAAGGATATTGAATCAAATGAAGTGGTCTTTGCAAGGATGTAGCAGAGAAAAATATGTATGTAGTGGATTGGTCAACTGCAACACCCAAAGACTGTCTCTTTGCAAAGAGCGGTGAATCAAGTTATTGTGGCACAAAAGCCGAGTCATCCGAATTTCAAAACGATCAACAAACTTGCAAGAAGTCATCTTGTGGAAGGACTTCCAAACTCGATTATCAAGAAGGAGAGTATATGTGACGCATGTCGAAAGGAAAACAAATCAAGTCGTCATTTAAAGAAAAGACATGCCCATCCTCAACAAGAATATTGCACCCGCTTCATATGGATCTATTTGGCCCAGTGGAACCGGCTAGCATAAGTGGAAAGAAATACACCTTGGTGGTAGTAGATGACTACTCAAGATATACATGGACAATTTTCATGTGTAAGAAGAAAGAAACTCTACAAAAGCGCGCCACGGTGATGAAGAGGATTCAAAACGAGAAGAGTCAAACCATTATCAAAATAATATCGAGAGGAACCGAGTTTGTCAATGGAATAATAACTCAAGATTGTATTGAGAATGGTATTGGTCATGAACTATCAGCAGCAAGGACTCCACAGTGAGAATGGAGTTGCGAGAAAGAAGAAATAGAACCCTCAAAGAAAAGCAAGGACCATGTTAGTCAACGAGTTACCAAAAAGATTTTGGGTGAAGCAATCAACACACCTGCTACACTCAAAACAGATGTATGATAAATAGACAACGGTGACAAAGACTCCTATGAGATCGGGCGGAAGAAAACCAAATGTTTCATATTTGAGAATATTTGGATGTAAATGCTTCATTCACAACAATGGCAAAGACAACCTAAAGGCTTTTGATGCTAAAGCCGATGAAGGTATCTTCTTAGGATACTGGTGAAAGCAAAGCATACTGAGAATACTCAACAAAAGGACTATGGTGTGAAGAATCCATTCATGTGGTATTTGATGAGCCAAACATAAATGGAGAAGACATTGAAGAGTCGGTGATAAGCTGAAACATCCAACCATACAGAAGAGTCCCTATCTTTCAAGCCAAGTGGAATTATCAATTCGAAGAAGATGAGATAGCTGAATCTCGAAACAATTTGGAAAATTTGCGGCTAAGTGATTACGAGAGAGAGCGATAAAGAACACAGCTGCAAGTCGATCGAACCCACTAACTCACTCCAACCTCGATGTAAGATGGCCGAGAGACCATCCATCGAACTTGTCATTGGAAATATAAGAGAAGGTGTCAAGACAAGATCCGAACTCAACAAGAAACAATGTTCACATGCTTCATCTCGCAAATAGAGCCAAAAGATGTGTCACAAGCCTTTGGATGACACACATTGGATTCAAGCCATGCAAGAAGAGTGAATCAATTTGAGAGAAATAAAGTATGGGAACTAGTGCAAAGACCCATACATCAAAATGTCATTGGAACCAAATGGGTGTTCGAAATAAGATGAACGAGGAAGGTTACGTGGTAAGAAACAAAGCAAGACTAGTGGCCAAAGGATATTGCCAAGAAGAAGGAATAGATTTTGATGAAACATTTGCCCTCGTAGCAAGATTGGAAGCTATAAGGATGTTTCTTGCCTATGCGACTCACAAGAATTTCATTGTATATCAAATGGATGTAAAGAGTGCATTTCTAAATGGCCTATTGGAAGAAGAAGTGTATGTTGAACAACCTCCAGGATTTGAGCGAAGACTCTTGGAGACAAGGTATACAAACTCAAGAAAGCCTGCAGTTGATTGAGGCAGCACCCAGAGCATGGTATGATACCTGTCTCAATTCCTAAGCGAAAATGGATTCACAAAAGGAAAAGTAGATAGAACACTTTTTAGAATTCAAGACAAGAAGAGTATCTTTGCTTGTTCAAATATATGTTGATGACATCATCTTTGGATCCACCAACAAAGAGTGTGTGAAAAATTTTCAAACCTCATGCAAAGTAAATTTGAAATGAGCATGATGGGAGAGCCGACATTCTTCCTTGGACTCCAAGTGAAACAGTGAAGGATGGAACCTTCATAAGTCAAACAAAATACACGAGAGATTTAATGAAGAAATTTGGTATGGAGGAGAAGTCTTCGTAAAAATACCAATGAACACATCGATCAAAATGGACATGGATGCGGATGGCAAGCCGTAGATCAAACAAGATACGAGCACTTATTGGATCATTGCTCTATCTCACGGCTAGCGGCCGGACATCACTTTTCTTTGTAGGTGTATGTGCAAGATTTCAATCTGCTCCAAAAGAGAGCCATATGACAACGGCTAAAGAGAATATTGAGATACTTGAAAGGCAATGCCAAGAAGTAGGCATATGGTATCCAAAGGAAGGTGGATTCAAGCTAATTGGCTATTCGGACTACGACTATCTTTGGATGCAGAGTGGACAGGAAGAGTACTTCAGCACATGTCAAATGCTAGGAAACAGACTAATTTCTGGTTTAGCAAGAAGCAAAACTCAATAGCCACCTCTACTGGTGAGGCGAGAATACATAGTCTGCGCGGCATTGTTGTGTAGCCCAAGTCCTATGGATGAGACAAAGAATGAGAGATTATGAAGTTGAAGAAAAAGAAATTCCAATCATGTGTGATAACACAAGTGCCATTGCAATCACTCAAAATCTGTGTTGCACTCAAGAACAAAACATATTGATGTCGGATATCATTTCATAAGAGATCATGTTGAAAAAAGGACATTATCTTGGAATATATCTCAACCGATAAACAACTAGTGGGCATCTTCACAAAACCATTATGTGAGTCAAGATTTGAAGAACTCAAACATGAGTTGGGGCTAATTGAGCTAGTTTGAGACACGAGAAGAATCAAAGTAAAGAAATGGAACAGGAAAGGAGGCAAAAAGAGCTGAAACAAAAATCGGCTCAAATGAATCACCAGATTTATCGGAAAATCGGCTATACCAAGTCACGGTGATATTTGAGTCACCAAAAGAAATGTGAGAAGCGAGTTAAATCGCCTAAGAGATAAGTGAATAACTTATGAGCAAAGTGACAAAAACGCAGTCGTTTTCACTTAGCGGGAATGTTTTAAGAAACACGTCAGCATAATGATGATGTGTACAGACATAAAGCTGCACACCAAGCCTATGATTGGATATAAATGCTACCGCATTAAATACGAGACATGAACTGCTCAATATGCGTGCGAAATCCAAGCCGTTGATTTCGATCACAATTCAAAAACCGTCTGCACGTCCTTTCATAAACCATATTTAAACCATTTTCGTCCGTTTCTCTCTCACACTTCTAAAAACTGTTCAATCTCTTTCTCTCAAAAGGCAAAGGCAAGATACTCTCGAAACCCTATCAACCTTCAAATCAAATTTCTGAACTTTTCCTTGAAATTATTCTGAGAAATGGCACCAACTTATGACTTTACCAAGTTGGGAAAACAAATCCACACCGGTTCGACCGTGGATTTCGACGGAATGGTGAAGCAGGGGTCCAACGACACCCTGGTGAAGAAAATCGAGAAAGCCGGAAACGACCGGACTAAAATCGCTTTTCGACTGGAATATCCTATGACCTATGTGGAGGAGGTCAAGATTACGTGAATGCCGAGATTCACGATGAAGGAATCAAGTCATCTGCTCACGGGAAGCGGTGACTATCATCGCCAAGGATTTGGTGAATATTGCTCACTACCCGGTGAAGGAGCAATCGAGATTAAGGAAGCTGATGTCAACTTGGGTGAAGCGTGGAAAGAAATAGCCAAGTTCGAGCGTTTGACAAAATAATATACACAGCAAACAAGAGATGGCTGAAGGAGGATTATCACAAATTGTTGGACATAGTTGCCAAGTGTATCGACATCAAATTTGGAGCTTTGACCAATGTCAAAGGCAAAGCTGATTGTGATGGCTGCAATCATCGAGGAAAAGAAGATAAACTGGCCTGAGTTTATCTACAGCAGATCTTAACGTGGGGAACAAGTCCTTCAAAGAAGATGGGTCATTTGGAGGATCCGTAGGATATGGCCTGGTGATTGGCCGGCTATTGGAGGTGAAAGGAGTCCCTCTTAGACATGGGAAGGCTTTCCATGTTAACAAGAGGATGTTGAGCTAATCTCTCGGTGCTCGAAGCGGCGTACGCCAAGAGAGCGACACGGTGAGGGGAATCATGAACCCGAAGACACGATTGCTTCCTCTCCCCGAAGAAGAAAGCCCTGCGGTGCCAAGAAGATCGCTGCCCCCGCAAAGAAAGAAAACCAAACATGCTCCGCCCGCAGCAGAGTCACACCGCCCAAAGCCCGGCCATGTCCCGCCCCCTGCGGCCGAGAAGGACTCACAAATTCCTTCTCCGATCATCAAAAGAGGAGAATCGACCACCTAGACGACCCGGCTCCTCGTAAACAAACACAAGCAGCCCCGGCCGCCCAAGACTCGGAGGACACACCGCCTCAACTGAAATTCCCTGGTACAAACCAAGAAGCGAAGAAGACTCGTCAAGCGGTCGAACAGAGAAACCATTTGAGTCGATTACTCGGCTAGCACATATACCGAGACTACCGGAGAAGTAGAGTCTCCGGATGTAATTGATGAAACAGCCCAAGTCTGTGAAGGTGATCAGCAGAGGCAACCAAGACACTGTTGTAGCTCACACGGTGAAACAAGAAGAACCAGCCCAAGAAGATAGTGATGTTATGATCCTATCTCCACCTTACCCAGACATCCAAAATCGTCTGCGTGAGTGGAGAAAATGGAAGTTGAGCAAGTCAAGGAACAGTTCCAACGACACGAGTTCATAGAAGAAGAAGAATCGCTAAATTTCCTCGATTAACTCTTTGTGCTCCCGGCTACGGATGAAGACAAGCGCATCGACGTGCAGATCTACAAGGACAAGGAGAGAGAAAAACAAGTGAAAAAAGCCGAAGCACGTGAGAAGGCAAGCATCCGCCCTATCTCGGCACACGTAGAACACACACATCCTCTTCTTGATGTCTTCTCTCCGAAAGTGACGAGGAACAGAGAATCTGCCGCCGAGAAGAGTTGCAAATGCAACAAGCATTGCACGAATCAAGAATCCTTCACGAGCAACGATTAATGGAGGGACAGGAGAGTCCTCCGGATCACAACCGAAATCGATCCAATGGGAGTGGTTGACAAATAGCCATTGTTGTTCTGCTACCACTTCCACTCACTCGGAAGGCGATAAGGAGATGGCGATGAAATTGGGACAATGGGGACCCCGGTCGAGCCAACCCCTATTGAAGGTGTGCTACCCACCGCCCCAACTACCGAACCATCAATTGAAACAGCCGGGAGTTTGAGACGCAGTGACCCCACTCCAAGTCACTCGGTGGTGCGCACCGAGGGGGAAACTCCTCCATTGCGGCAAGGTCGGAGGATGCCGCAGATGACTCGACAAAGAAGCAAGGAGGCGAAGAAGAGAAATTACAATCACAAGAAGAACGACAAGTTGCCATCAACGAAGCTCCAGGCTTGAGACTGTCTCGGTGAGGTGCCAATCGCTCTCCGAAGGCTAATGACGCGCGATGCGGTCGAGGCACGAGAAGGAATGACCACGGGAGTTAACACTGCAGGCGATGAAAGTGCAATCCATGGGGTTGAGACTCCAATGGATGCCATCAGAAGACCCTAAGACACAGTGACACTGTCCGAAAGGGAGGACCAAGTGCCTCGGCAAAAAGAGAGACCGCCGGAGGAAATGAAGGCCCGGGAGGTTGAGACTTCCGAGGGGTAAAGAGGTCAAGTAGAGAACATCCCTCCCGCAATCATCGACCCATCTCGAGAAGGAGATCAGCGCACTTCATGATTCCCAGGACAACCCCGATGTCACTTTTCCGGGATCGGAAGGCGAAGTTCGAGTCAACCCCCATGACAAATCCAAAAGACTCATTGCGGATGTTCCAGGCACGAGCAAGTCGATCCCAAGACTACTCGTCAAACTTTTAACTTTGATGATGAGCCACCACTAGAAATCTCATCATCGTCCGATGACGCTTGATAAGGCCGAGGACAAGTCTCTGAAATGGAAAAATCACTGAGACCAACGAAGTTGCATTAAGACAATTGAGGCTCGACAAGCCGGGTCTACTTCACAACCAAACCAGTGAACCGAGACCGCGCTCCGGCTCCTCAAGCGCAGCAGATCGACTCCCAAAAAGAACTTCACGCGCATCGCTCATCATCGAACGCATCCCAGTCGGCGGTGATGAATCTTTTGTGGAATCTTTCCCTTTCTCACTTTGGAGATACGAGAACTCCACGAAGAGTCGAAAATGAACAAGCACGCTATCACAAACCACCTCATATTCTTCCAACAGACACCATTGTTCCGGTGATTATGACTTCGATCTTTGTATGGCCATCACCGCAATGAAGAATCGGTGAAGTTCGAGAAGTGTTCAAGGCACTCTTTTCTTGAAGTTGAGCGGATGGAGAGGCATCAAGCCTCTTTGGACATGCGCTGGACAACAGAGATGCCACCCTTACGGTGACTTAAGAGGCATAATTCGAATAAGGGAATGGTAGCAACAAAGAAGAAACAATGTGTGTGGAACAGGTGAGATACTTGGACAATTGTTCAACAAGCCTTTGGTGTGGAGAGTGAAAATGCCGATGCGAAACGGCCGAGGAACACATTGAGCATATGCATGAAGCTCACACCGCCGAGATCAAAGCCGCTGCGTGAGCAGTAATGCAAATGATATACAACGTTTGGAAGAACACATGACAAGAAAATTCAGCCTTCTCATGGCCGAGATGAAGCGATTTGTGAGAATCCAACGCTACTCGTTTACGAATTTCTGGCCGCATACAACGCAGCAGACTTGAAGCGAGAATTCAACCATCGAAGACTTCGACTTCATGCTTGCCAAAGATGTTCCCTGGGTTCCTCTATCCTTTGATGATGCCAAAAAGGGGAAGAGGAATACCTTAAAGCAAAAAAATCAAGTTTGAAAAGAAAAGGAAGCGGTGAGAAGGGAAAATCATTTTGAGGAAGTCCTAAAACAGAAGAAAGGAAAACTTGTTGAGGGGGAAGGATCGTGGATGTAACATTGATGATTGCACAAACCCCCAACAAGGTCCTCATCACTGGTGACATTATGAGCAAAGAACTCCCGTGACTCGCCACTCCAACACTCTGTTGTATCTATGGCCGAGAAGAGAAAAGCAATTGAAGCGGGGATGAAGGAAGTGGAAGGAAGAATGGATGCAGGGTGATGAACATCTTGAAAGAACATGGAGGCGTTCGATTGACAGAGACACGTATGCCATTTCGGATGTCGGGACAGAGCAAGATCGATTGACGAATTCAAAACGCTTGAATCAAGGATATTTTGCAAATATGTCCATGGCTCAAGTTTGGGACACATCTTGGGAAAAGGGTCTCACATTATGTGAAGAAGGCCGACAGCAAGCAGACAACCGGTGATCGCTCTCTTTGGTCACTCCGCTGGCCACTCACCCGGGAAAGAAGAAGACCCAAAGACAAAGATACGCCCGAGGTAGAGGAAGAAGCGGTGATGGAGGAAGAAGCTTGGACCTAGGCCTCCGCCCAAGAACATTGAATACGTAGATCCGGGAAAGAAAGGAGGGATCTTTGGCCGGGCTTGACCAAGTGGCGAATTTGCGAGTGGCTAAAACTAACGCCGAGTATGCAAAGAGAATAGAAGAAGAAAACAAGAGACAAACTCGGCTATGGCGGGAGAGACAGGGAAAGAATAAGAATAGATGAAGTGCAAGAAAAGCATATGAGAAGAAAAAGAAGGCGGTGATGACGAGAAGAAGGGAAGAAGAGAAGAAGATGATGATCAAGATGAAAGAAGGAGACGGCGAAGGAGATGAAGTGTTGTTGTCCAACCCTTCGTGTATTTTATATGTAAATACATACAATGTAAGTCTTACGTAATAAAGCTATAAATTTTCTATTTTTTGTGAAGACAATTATATACGATACACCTTGTAAACAAATTGTGTTAAGGTCAAGAATGATATGATCAATAAAAAGATTGATTCTCGCGCATACATTCTATGTCAATACACTATCGTATGTATCTTTGTTATTTGCATCTTTGTATGATTTAAGTTTTGGCATCATCAAAAGTGGGGAAATTGTTAGGAATTTTATTGTTTAGATTTTGATGAATGCCATGTAAAACTTAGAATAGAAAGTTGGCACCCCAATTCTTCGTAAAATGTATTGTAACAATTAGAGTGGCCAAATTTGAGTTAAGTCGGCCTACGCCCTAACATGCAAGAAGACAAATCAAGACTTGAAGGAAAACTCACGAGAGACAAACCGAGCACAAAGAAAGAAAAAGAGCAGACAGGGAACTCGATCAAGAAGCGGTGAGATGGTGAGTGGAACATCACTCAAGTCAACTCAAGAGAAGCAAGTCTCAAGTCAAGTGATGAGAAAAGTCATCCAATGATTGGAAGGCGACTCTAAGTCACCTGGGGAAAGCAAGGAAATGCATCAAGTCGAGATAATCGAAAAAAAGAACCGTTGCCAGAAAATCAAGAGATTTACTTAAACAAGTAATATCTCCATACCACCTTTCTTGGAGTGCCAGTCCCGAGAAAGCGTGCAAAAAGAATGAACCAATGGGAAGCACTACACCGTGTCGAACTCGAAAAGGTAATAAAACAATTCATACGAGGAAATGGCAATTCCAAGAACGCAAGCCAACGACGCAAAGTGACTTTCAAAAATGAGCCTATCTCTTCAACGGGCAAATTTTTGAAAGTTCACTATAAAAGGCCGAGGAGAGTTTGTTTGAGAAGGATGATGAATGACACACACGTGAGATATACAAGCTTATCAAAACTGAAACATTCTCAATCCTCAAGCCTACATCTCAAGTACATCAATCCAACACTTACCTCGTGAAGGAAAGAGAACTTCAATTAGTTGAAGAGGAAAATATCGAAAACAAGGGGTCTACATTCCGGAAGGATTGTAGAAAGGTTCAAGGTGAACCAAGTCTTAAGCTTTTGGAGGGCTTCGTGATCAAATCCAAAGTGCTTGAGCAAGTGAGTCAGTAGTAGCAAGGCACCGCTTGCCCTGTGAAGAAGCTTCGAGTCGCACGAGAAGCTTGGTGAGTGATCAAGCGTCTCATCGAGTCCCAAAGGATCAAGTCATTTGTTGTGATCAAGACTTGTATCCGGACTGTTACCACTTTGTAAACTGATCATTACCTAGTGGATTCCTCCAGGAGTTGGAGAAGAGAGGAGTAGAAGAATTACCCCATCTTGAACCTCTATAAAAATTTATTGTGTCATTTACATTTCAAAGATTTAAATCTCGCACTTTTAATCGCTTATATCTCACGATAAATTTGCTATCCATTTGATAATTTATAAGTACTAAATCAAGTCAGAAAAATCTTGCTTAATCAAACATAAGGGTGTTAAGTCTTCCAATGAAAACAAAACCACGGTTGAGTCAAATTATAGCCAACAATTTGAGTTACTCTATTAACTTATTTCAAATTTGAGTCTGTTGAGAGATTAACTCTCTTGAGTGACTAATTCAATCGTCCCATCAAGGACACTGTTGTGTAGAACTCTGTAGATTTAAAAGGACTAAATCGAAAATTTGGTAAGGTTTATTCAACCCCCCCCCCTTCTAAACCTTACACTTACACCCCTTGGGACCTACACACAATTAAGCTTTCAACTCAAATACCAATATAATTGCCGACAATCCTAGCTACTAACACCCTAAACAATCTAGCACATGTATAATCCATCAAGCAATCAACTAAAATCATTTCAACAACCCACAAGGTGTTCGATAAAATGCCCAATAGAAAATTTCAATCAAAATCATGGCTAAAGTATCAAACAAGCATCATATATCAACCCTAATCCATAATCCTCAAGAAATTTGACTTAAAAAGTGCAATTCATACCTTAAATTCCAAGAATATGAAGAGAGTTGGCTTTTTGAAACCCTAGGTGATTTCTACCCCAAATCCTTACTTCCAAGAAATTCAACAAGTGTAATTTGTGTTTAGAGTAGTGTGGGAAGTGATTAGTGGTGATATTATAGGAGAATTTTGGAAAACATTTTGAAGGGGTTCGATTTTGGTAGGCTTGCGCGCAAGAGAGGGAGAAGTTCTTGTGAAGAACTTAGGCTCTGCCCAACCAAATTTAATCCCCAGCGTAAAGGGGCACGAGCGTGCCAAACGGCATGGGTGGCCCGTGCTAGGTGCTGAACACTTGGCCCCAAGGTCTGGAAAGGGCACGGGCCGTGCCAAACGGCAAGGGTGGCCCGTGCTAGGGGCCGAACAACAACTCCCCAGGTTTGGGTTGGCACGGGCCGTGCGCATGGCGCACGGGCTGCCCGTGCTACCCGCCGTACCTCATCTTCGATTTTTTTTCATTTCTTTTTTTTTTGGAAAATAGGGAAACTTTTAACCTATGGGAGCAATTAAATCCTAACTTAGAAAAGGAAAAGAAAAAACAAACCAAGAAAACATGGGAATAAATAAAACAGCAAAACCATTGGGTTGCCTCCCAACAAGTGCTAAATTTAACGTCTATAGCTTGACGCCTATTTAGTCGGTCACGACTCTAGCAAAGCGAGGCGTGTCACATCTTCATTTTGATCCCGGCTCAAGTAATGCTTGATCCTTTGGCCATTAACCATGAATGTCTCCCCATATCGGCTCAACAACTTCACTATTCCCGGAGGATTTAACACTTTCTTTATCACAAACTGCCCTGACCATCTAGACTTAAGTTTTCCCGGAAAGAGTTTAAGACGCGAGTTAAACAAAAGTACTTGTTCACCCGGTAAAAACTTTCTCTTCTTAATCATTCGATCGTGCCATCTTTTGGTTCACTCCTTCTAAATCCGGGAATTTTCATAAGCTTCATCCCGGAATTCCTCCATCTCGTTTAAGCGCAAGAGCCTTTTTTCACCCGCTGCTTGGAAGTCAAAATTTAACTTCTTCACCCAAAACGCCTTTATGCTCCAATTCGACGGGCAAGTGACATGATTTCCCGAACACTAACTGATACGGTGATGTGCCCAATGGTGTCTTGTATGCAGTCCGATATGCCCATAATGCATCATCGAGTTTCATGGCCCAATCTTTGCGATTTATATTTACAGTCTTCTCCAAAATCTGCTTAATCTCGCGATTAGCTACCTCTGTTTGCCCGTTTGCTTGCGGATGGTATGCTAATGCCACCTTGTGTTTGACCCCGTACTTCGCAAGTAGAGTGCTCATTAATTTATTCACAAAGTGTGACCCCCCGTCGCTAATCAAAGCCCTCGGGGTTCCAAACCGAGTGAATATATTTTTCTTTAGGAATTTGAGCACTACTCTCGCATCATTGGTCTGTGCCGGAATCACCTCAACCCATCGAGATACGTACTCCACTGCAAGTAGAATGTATTGATAACCCGACGAAGATGGGAAGGGGCCCATGAAGTCGATCCCCCACAAATCAAAGAGTTTAACCTCCATCACATTGGTCATGGGCATCTCATGTCATCTCGAGATGTTCCCCATCCGCTGGCACCTATCACACTGCTGTACAAATAGATAGCGATCGTTAGATAACATAGGCCAGTATAATCCACTTTGCAATACCTTAGCTGCCGTACGAGTCGGACCGAAGTGTCCCCCGGAAGGTGAAGAATGGCACTGTTGTAGAACTCCCTCCCACTCTTCTTGAGGCACACATCGTCGAATGATGGTGTCGGCGCACCTCTTAAAGAGCAATGGGTTATCCCACATGTAGAACTTGACGTCATGGAGGAATTTCTTCTTTTGATATGATGACAAGTCCGAAGGCAAGACCTCTGCAACCAAATAGTTAACAAAATCTGCATACCATAGGAATTTAGCTTGTAGCATCAGAAGTTGCTCATCGGGGAATTCCTCCTTAATTGCCTCCGTGTCTGCTTTCTCCTCCTTCTTGTATTCCAGTCTGGACAAGTGATCGGCTACTACATTCTCGCAACCCTTTCTATCTCGAATCTCCACGTCAAATTCTTGTAACAAGAGGATCCACTGAATCAGTCTCGGTTTGGCATCTTTCTTGTCAAATAGATATTTAATTGTCGCATGGTCGGTGTGGACTATCATCTTGGTTCCAATCAAGTAAGATCGGAACTTGTCGAATGCGAACACGATTGCTAGCATTTCTTTCTCAATGGTGGTGTAGTTTTGCTGGGCGCTATCTAAAGTTCTGCTCGCATAGTAGATGGCTCTGAAAAACTCGAAGGGCCCAAAACAGCCCCAACTGCAAAGTCGCTGGCATCATACATAAGCTCGAAGGGCTGACTCCAATCCGGAACTACAAAAATCGGTGCTGTCACCAAAGCCTTCTTCAGAATCTCAAAAGCCTGCAAACAATCATCAGAAAAATTGAAAGCAGTATCTTTTTCTAATAACTGACTTAGAGGTTTAGTGATTTTAGAAAAGTCACGGATAAACCTTCTGTAGAATTCGGCGTGTCCCAAAAAGCTTCGAATGGCTTTCTCGTTTGTTGGAGGTGGGAGTTTCTCAATTGCCACAACCTTCGCTCTATCGACTTCCAAACCTGTAGACGAGACTCGGTGGCCTAAAACAATGTCGTATCGTACCATGAAATGGCACTTTTCCCAATTTAAAGCAAGGTTAGTCTCCTCGCATCTCTGCAAAACTAGAGAAAGGTTATCCAAGCAATGATCATATGAATCTCCAAACACAGAAAAATCATCCATAAAAACCTCCATTATTTTCTCGATGAAATCATCGAATATAGCCATCATGCATCTTCGAAAAGTAGCAGGCGCGTTACAAAGTCCGAATGGCATTCTGCGAAATGCAAATATACCATAGGGGCATATAAAGGTTGTCTTCTCTTGGTCCTCCGGGGCAATCATGATCTGATTATACCCAGAATAACCATCGAGAAAACAATAGTAATCATATCCCGCCAAACGATCAAGCATCATATAAATAAAGGGAAGGGGAAAGTGATCTTTGCGAGTAGCATCATTTAACTTCCTATAATCAAATACAAATTTGCCATCCAGTAACTACTCTAGTCGCTATAAGCTCATCACTTTCGTTTCTCACTACTGTCATCCTCCCTTTCTTCGGCACCACTTGTACCGGACTTACCCAAGAACTGTCAGAAATAGCATATATAATTCCAGCATCTAACCATTTTAAAACTTCTTTTCTAACGACTTCTTGCATTATAGGGTTTAATTGTCTTTGATTTTGCACCGAAGGTTTATAGACATCTTCCATTCTAATCTTATGCATTACAATCGATGGACTAATGCCTTTTAAATTAGATATTGACCAACCTAATGCCGACTTATGTTTTCTTAACACCCTAAGCAATTTATAGAGTTGAACTGAAGTTAAAAGAGATGATACGATTATCGGACTCGTGTTATTCACTCCAAGGAATGCATATTTGAGATGCTCGGGCAAGGGCTTGAGTTCTGGGTTTGAGTTGGCCTCGTCGGATGGACGCACGGGTTGACCGTGCTGATGGGCACGGGCCGTGCCGTCTTCAGGTCCTTCAGTTTTTTCTTTGACGACAGGCACGGGCCGTGATGTCATCGTTTTTTTTTAGATTTTTCTTCGGCTATGCGCACGACCTGGGCGTGCTCAAGAGCACGGGCCGTGCGCCCCTGTAGAATTGACTCTCATACGTTTTTCTGCGTGTGCGCGCCTCTTGCGCTCCTCTGTAGTTCCTGCATATTATCTAAAGCACAAACGCAATCATACAAGTATTGGTTATCAATATCAATAGTCAAGTTCGATGTTGAACACGAATATGTCAAACCAAACTCCAAAATATCCCTAAACAATGTATGATCTGCATACTCATCAATGCAAGATTCAACTACGTCAATGAAATTACAAGTCTCAATACCATCATGAAATTGAAGTGCCTTATAGATAGTAAATAAAACATGCTCATCATTAACCCGTAACGTGAGCTCTCCCTTTTGCACATCTATTAAGGCCTTCCCCGTAGCTAGGAATGGACGCCCAAGTATCAAAGGGACGTCTTTATCCTCCTCCATGTCCATCACCAAGAAATCCACAGGGAATATGAATTTATCTACTTTGACAAGTACATCCTCGGTGATTCCCTTTGGATAAGTAAGTGATCGGTCCGCAAGTTGTAGGGTGACCCTAGACGACTTCACCTCTCCCAATCCAAGTTGCCTGAAAATATACAAGGGCATTAAGTTAATACTCGCTCCTAAATCGCAAAGTGCTTTCTTAAAGAAAACATCACCAATAGCACAAGGGATAGTGAAACTCCCCGGATCTTTCAATTTTTGTGGTAGTTTCCTTTGGATTATTGCACTGCACTCCTCTGTCAGATTGACTATCTCGAAACTAGTCATCTTCCGCTTCTTTGACATAACATCCTTCAAGAATTTAGCGTAATTGGGCATCTGCTCCAATGCGTCCGCAAAAGGAATGTTAATATGCAGTTTTTTAAAAATATCTAAAAATTTAGCAAATTGTGCATCTAACTTTTTCTTTTGAAAACGTTGGGGAAAAGGAAGGGGAACATTAAGTTTAGAAATATCAGGGTTAGAGGAAGATTTAAGCTTCTCAACCCCTTTTTGTTCAACACGATGTTCCTCAGCTCCTTCATCGGCCTCAACCTCGCCATTTGCCTCCGTTTCTGCATCTCCCGGCATATCGATTGTCGTTCCAGCAGGGCGCACGGGCAGGCCGTGCGGTGGCGCACGGGCCGTGCCGTCCTGCGATTTTTCAGAATTTTCTGGTATTTTCGGCCCCTCGTATTCCATTCCACTCCTCAAACGAATGGCTTTACACTGCTCTTTTGGATTAACTCAGTGTTGCTCGGATACTGGCCTTTCTGATGCTGCCCACCAATAATTGTAGCTACTTGACCAATTTGGGTTTCTATACTTTTCATTTGAGAACCCAATTGTGCGACTTGAGATCCCAATTGTGCGACTTGGTTTTCAATTTTATCTATCTTTGCCTTGTCCTTATTGAACCTGTTTCTCGTCTCACCCATAAACGAGGTGAACATATCCTCCATGGTTCGCTTAGGATATGCAGTAATTACACCGTTTGTCACATTAAACCTTAGTGGTGGTTGCATCACGTTCTTCGTGTTTGCGTAAGACAAGTTCTCGTGGTTCCTCAAGCCCGGATGGTAATGGGTGGGATTTTGGTTGTTCCGGAAATTTTTGAAATTTTGTTTATTCACATAATTTGCTTCCTCTATCAGATCTAGGGGAACTCCCCCATTACTGGCACCCGCGTTTGCCTTTGTCAAAGCACTTAATTGGTTCGTCAGTACGGCCATCTGGGATGTCAACTCTTTAATTGGGTCCGAATCAGACACTTCGGCTACCCTTTTCACATTAGTCCTTTCAGAGGGCCATTGATAGCTATTCATTGTCATCTCTTTCAATAAGTTGAACGCATCCTCCGGAAACCTCGCAAGTAGCACGCCCCCTGCTACAGCATCCACAAACGATCTAGTCTGTCCCATCAACCCATTGTAAAAGAAACAGAGTTGTTGATCCTCTGGAAATCCGTGCTGTGGGCACCTCCTCAACAAATCCCGGAATCTTTCCAAAGCCTCGTACAAAGGCTCAGAGTCAAACTGCCTGAACTGAGTGATCTCGCTTTTAAGTTGTAGTGTCTTACTTGGTGGAAAATATTTGAACAAGAACCTCTGACTCAGCTCATCCCAATTGTTCACACTCACGAGTTAGGGTGCTGCTTGATTTCTAGCCTTATCCCTTAAAGAGAAAGGGAATAGGCGAAGACGTATAGCATCATCGTCACCCCATTCATCTTGATAGTATTGCAAATCTGTATGAAATTCGCAAGATGAGAGTTGGGATCTTGAGACGGAAACCCCCAAACCGATTCTCACGCACCATCAATATCGATCGTCTTGGCTTGGCTCGAAATTGTTCGCATTGATTGGGACATTGGCAATTCCACCATAGTTGCGATTGATTGGGGGAAAGTAATCGCGAATCGCCTGTTGTTGGACTGCCGGAGCCACTAGAACCTCTGGTATTGGTAACTCGACATTGACCCTGTTAGCCCGGTTGTTACCTCCGTTTTCGCCCCCATTATTTCCTCTGTTGTTACCTTCTACGTCTGCCATAGTCTGTTCCTGTTGTCTTTCCGCCCGTTTTGTAGTCCCACTATTCCGCCTAGCAAAAGTCTCAACCTCCTGTATGAACGGTGCTAATTCTCCTTGCTTCGAGCGAGTGATCATGCACTACCTGAACCAACTAAAGAAAACAAGTCAACCACAGTAAAAGTAGAATTAAACAACAAACTAAAAAGAAAAGAAAAAATGTCTAGATTAAGAATAGTTCTATTTATCGCAATATGAGTACTAAAAATTTGATTAATCCCCGGCAACGGCGCCAAAAACTTGTTCGCCTATTTTTTTAGATTCACCGCAAGTGTACGGATCAGTTTATAGAATAGGGTTTGCAAGGTCGAATCCACAGGGATTAATAAATTAATGTACCAAGTATTGGATTATAATAGTCCTATTTTTATCTAAACTATCGAAATTTGAAGGGTTGGTTTTATTACTATTAAAGCAGAATTTAATCCTAAAATAACAAAGCAAAGAACGATTGAAAGATCAAGTATGGATGGATGGATTCATGGGTTATGGTTTCAGTTAATATCCCACTTTTATGCTCAGATTAAGCAAACCAAGGTTAAACATATTCTTCTCTATAGACCAATCACCAAAGTAATTTACCCTCTCTCTTGAGATGTATGTAAAAATGTTGATTGAAATATCTATGTTAGCATCTCTACTCAACATGAGATATCCAACTCCAAAAAGTTCAAAAGATTATAAGATCTCACAAATATTCACAGACTTCTCAATCATGCAATCTATTTGTGTCAAGTACTCAAGATCTAATATTGAAACTCATCGGTTAGAATTATGAATCAATATATCAAACAAGTTTAGCTCAAAGGCCTTTTGATAAAACAAGAATTAAAGCAAAGTACTTGAATAGAGAAAGAAAACATTAACTTCAATTATCCTTAATCATCAAATAAAAGTGTTTATTAACCTACTCCCAAACCCAGGAATCACAAGATGTTTAGCCAGACATTGAAAATAAACAACTCATATACAAATTATTCATAATCAAAATCTAACTAATTGGAATAACGATACGATGGAAGGAGTGACTCGAGGATGATGACGATCTCTCGATCTATCTTCAATCCTCGAAGGTGTGGTTGCGGTCTTGATCGATCTCTCGAAGTTTCCGGTGGAAAACTGCTCTTTTCTCTGGTTTCTAGGGTAAAAATTAATGTGTCCCTGTTTGTGGCCGCCCCGGGTCTATTTGTACTTCGTTCGGGTCAAAACCTAGTTGAAAATGAATGAACCTCTGTTTTTCCCGCAGAGGAGCACGGACGTGCCCCTTTGGCACGCCTAGCCCGTGCTGGGTGTCGTGCGGATCGTTCAAGTTTCTGAAGAGAGCACGGGCGTGCCCATATGGCATGGGCTGCCCGTGCTGGTAGCCGAACTCCAAGTCTTCAATTATAGGTTGGGCACGGGCCGTGCTAGGGATCACGCCCTGCCCGTGCTCACCTGTAGCAATGCATACTCAGCTATTTTCTTCCGTTTTTCGCACGGTTCGTCTGATTTCTTCTCGACTCGACTCCAAACTTCGTACTTTACATTAAATATTGACGATTGCAATGCTCCGAATTGTTGCCAAAGTGCTACAATTAATAATAAATTCCTACAAAATGAGCAAAGCGTAATCCTTTTCTACAAAACAGGAATATAGCTCTATTTATTCATATAATGCATGCATATCAATATATTCTAGCCAAGATTAGGCCCAAAATACATTCAAAATACGTGTCAATCAGTATTCATTGGTATTTTCACAGAAGATTTTTCTTTCATACCAAATATCTTCATTAGATCCCTGGTATACTTTGTCTGACTTATGAAGGTTCCATCCTTCAGCTGTTTTACTTGAAGTCCTAGAAACAATGTCAGCTCTCCCATCATGCTCATTTCAAATTTGCCTTGCATGAGGTTTGAGAACTTATCACACAGCTCCTTGTTTGTGGATCCAAAAATAATATCATCCACATATATTTGAACAAGCAGTATACTTTCCCCATCTTGAATTCTGAAGAGTGTTATGTCCATTTTGCCTTTGGTGAATTCATTATCTGTCAGAAATTGAGATAATGTGTCATACCATGCTCTTGGTGCCTGCTTTAGTCCATATAGAGCTTTCTTGAGCTTGTACACCTTATCTCCAAGAGTCTTCTGCTCAAATCCTGGAGGTTGTTCAACATATACTTCTTCTTCCAGCAATCCATTTAAGAATGCACTTTTCACATCCATTTGATATAAAATAAAGTTCTTCTGAGCAGCATAGGCAAGAAACATCCTTATTGCTTCTAATCTTGCAACAGGAGCAAATGTTTCATCAAAATCTATTCCCTCTTCTTGGCAGTATCCTTTGGCTACCAATCTTGCTTTGTTTCTTACCACATATACTTCCTCATTCATCTTGTTTCTGAAAACCCATTTTGTGCCAATAACATTTTGATGGGTTGGTCTTTGTACCAATTCCCATACTTTATTCCTTTCAAACTAATTCAGCTCTTCTTGCATGGCTTGAATCCAATGTGTGTCATCCAATGCTTGTGACACATCATTTGGCTCTATTTGGGAAATGAAACAAGTGAACATATGATTGGTGTGAGTTTTGCATGTATTTTAGGGCATATTTATGGCTATAATTGTTTATAAACATGAAATAACTCATATGAAATGGTATATATTCGCTCTTCATGGAAAAGGTATCACACTTTGCTCGTTTTGTAGGAATTTATTGATATTCGGAGTGATTTTGTGACAAATACGAGCATTGCGACCTAGAATCATCAAGAATCAAGCGATTACATCCAATTGGAAGCCAACCATATGGAGTCTAGAGTCATAGTGATGAGTGGTGTGTCAAAAGAAGCATGGATGATCAAACAACGAGGATATTTATCTCAAGGAACGTCGAAACGCGTATGGAATTTCCAGCACTGGCAGGGTTTAGTATTTTGGCCATAACTCTATCTACAAAATTGATATTGAGCTGATTCAACAGGCTATGGAAAGATAAGAGAGAGCGCTACAACTCTTATGAAGACCCCGCAAGCAAATTCGGATGTTTGGGTGGCGCACGGGCAACCCGGTCGACGCACGACCCGTGCGCACCTGAAGGTTTTGAGCATGTCTACGGCTTCGAGCACGGGTAGCCCATGCGTGGGAGCACGACTCGTGCGTGGCTGGTAAAAAACAGGGGAATGCCTCTGATTTGAGCATGGGTAGCCCGTGCATGGGCACACGACCCGCGTTCTTGCGAGAAAACTCCAAAAATGAATGACAAATTGACCAGCTTCTAAAAGGGTATAAATACCACTTTTTGGGGCGCACACCAGAGGAGGAAAGGCTGGAAAAGACCCAAGAACACAAGAAACACATCAATTTCATCAAAGGAAGAATCAAGGGAAGAATCGGGTCGAATCGGAGCTTGAGGATTGAAGATTAATCGAGAGATTATCCATTTCCCTAAGTTTTCTCATTCTTTGTGCTTTAATCTTTCATTTTAGCTTGTCATTAATATGAACAATTTATCTATGAGTTGTTTATTTGCAATGAGTAGCTAAACTTCTTGTGATTTTCGGGTTTTGGAAGTAGATTAATTGAACTTTTGTTGAATGTTTTAATCTTAATTGAAGTTATTGTCTTGAAGCGTATTTGAGTACCTTGTGCTTATTCTTGTTTTATCACTTGGCCGATTTAGCATGTTTGATATATTGATTCATAATTCGAGAGATGTGTTTCAATATTAGATCTTAGGTACTTGACATGAATATTTGCATAACCGAGAGGTTTGTGAATATTTGTGAGGATATTTGATCTTTTGTGCATTTGGGAGTTGTGTATCTTATGTTGAGTAGAGATGCTAGCATAGATATTTCAATCTACACTTTCTATACATCTCGAGAGGGAGGATAAAATACCATTGTGATCGTCTTATAGGTCTATTGATAATAACTTTGGCTTTGATTAATTCGTAAAACAAAGGAATATTAATTGAAACCATAACCCGGGAATCCATTTCATTCCCTTGATAATTCCATTATTATTTTTCATCTTGTGTTTTTGTGGTTATTCTTGTCTTTACCTCCACAACAATCATCCAATTTCGATCGTCTAAATAAATATAAGTCTATCTTAGTTCAATACTTAGCACATAAATTTATTAGTCTCCGTGTATACGACCTTGCTTACCCTATTCTATAAACTAAACCGTACACTTGCGGTGAAGCTAAAAATAAGGCTAACAAGTTTTTTGGCACCGTTGTCGGGGACTAATACAATTTTTGGTGCTAATATTGCGATCGATAGAATTATTTTTAATGTTGACATTTTTTTATTTATTTCATTTTTATTTTGTAAATTCTATCTCTACAATGTTTGATTTGTTTCTTTGAGTTGGTGCAGGTAGTACACGAACATTCGCTCGGATAGAGAAAGTCAATTACTTCAATAATTGGAATTCTTACAGTTATTGGAACAATCTTACTCCTACGTGCTATTATCCAGATTGGGGGAATTACGAAGATTATTCATATGCTAACACGGAGAATGTGATTCGACCACCATCAAGCTTCAATTTAACGAATGTGGTTACCAATGCAGAGGGAAAACCATCTTTGGAAGACGCCCTCATTTCATTCATGAATCAAACGACTTCATTTATAAGTGAGACAGGGAACCAGTTCGACGCACAGGAGGCTAGGATGGACATGATGGAGTTTCAATTGACACAAATGGCCAGTTCGATAAAAAATCTTGAGACTCAAGTAGGCCAATTAGCTACCATTGTTGGTGAGCAACATCAAAAGAGCCAGTTTCCGAGCAACACCGAAGTCAACTCGAAGGAACAATCTAGTACCATTCATCAAAGGAGTGGTACCAAATACGAGGAGCTGAAGATCCTGGAAAACCAAGAAAGTTCGGGACCAAACACGGATTATGTGTCTATCCACTTTCAGCCCGTGTATGGTACCGAAAAGGAGCAAAAATAGGACAAGGAACACACGAACCATGTGTGTACGCCCATGCAGCGCGTGCAAGATGTCATAAGAAAACTATTCGAGACGAGACGCGGAATATGCTACACGCACTACGGACAACATGAGCATAACCCAGATCAAAATGTTCCAACACCAGGACTCCTGTACTTGCTTGGAAATCCCAAGTATGCATTACTAGATGCAAACAGAGCAAAAACGGTTCTTGACCACGATCCAGAACAGCTAATATATGCATTCAAAGGTGGTACAAATCGAAATTAACAGGCGTCGAGCTAAAAACATTAAATATAACGCTTGTTGGGAGGCAACCCAACGATTTGTGGTGTGATTTTTATTTTATTTTATTTTATTTTTGTTCGTTTATTTTCTTCTAAAAAAAAGAGAGAAAATTACCTGATTTTACTTCGCAGCCACACGCGGGCAGGGCGTGCATGAATGCACTGCCCGTGTGTGATTGAGAAATTGGAGATGTTGCTACAGCCCACCCCCCCACACGGGCAGCCCGTGCGGAGGAGACGCCCAAGGAGGGCCATGAATCACCGCCACCCCCACAATAAATCAGGTCCAATCCACATAGTTTTAAATTAAAATTCTATCTTCCCTTACGTGTGATATAATTTCATTTAAGTTTGGGGAGGGATAGTATCTTGATATGAAATGTGTGGATAGAAAAAAAAATTGTATTTTTGTGTGTTTTCATATAGTTGCATGTAGAGCATTTTAGGTTGCAGTTGCATTAGAAGCACATTTATTGTTTTAGAACGTTTACCGCTTTCATAGAGTTTAGAGAGTGAGTTGACCGATGTTGAGATTCTCGTGCTTTATTTTGAAACATTTGTATTGTTATGATTGGGTGTTGAGTAGGAGTTGATTGAGCCATGAATAGATGATATTGAGCATGTGGATATTGAGAACATGGTTTGATGATTTGAATTATGTATTTGCAAGCCTGTGAGCTTTTGAGCCTTTACTGCTTTCATATTATGCAGTCTTGTTATTGATTTGAGTGTATCATTCATGTTGTTTTGAATTCTAGAACTTGCTCTGATATCTCTGTCAAGGCCGCATGTTGTATGCTATTGTGAAAATGATTAAAGGCCATTTTTGTCAAGCCTTTCAAGCCTTTTGCTTACCTAATGATGTTGAAATTCCTAGTTAGCCAACTTGAGCCTATTGACTGATTTCTTTTTGAAAGCCACAATTCCAGCCTTAACTTGATATATTTGTTACCCTACACTTGAGCGTATAGCATTGAGTAAAGAGATTGAATGAGGTTGAATGGGTTGGAATTGAAAAGTTGGATAATTGTGCAAAATTGGTTGATGGGAACAAAAGACGAAGAAAAGGAGAAGAAAAGGAATGTTAAAAATTCATAAAAGAGTCGGAAAAAAATATCGAGTTTATGGTGTGAGTTTTCATTGAATGAACTTGGAGGCTAGGAATTGTAAGGTGAGGTGATAATGTTTATAAGAGAAAGGGGATGGAGATAAGAAGAGTTGATGAAAATGAGAGAAGAATTTAGTCACAAATTGAGCTTTAATGTAGATGATTTATATGCTCATCGGTCTATACGCTCGAGTTTGAGTCACTCAATCCATACTTTCCTACCCTAACCAAAGAACCTTCATTATAACCAAAAGAAAAAGTCCTTTTTGATTCACAAATTGCATACATTCTAGTGGCGGAGATATGAGACGATTTGCAAGCTTATGGTAATTCTGCAATATTGAATTGAATTGAGTGTAAACACGTCCTATATTCATGTGAGATGAGAGTATACACTTGATCTTGAGAGAAGTGATTCAAAGCATTTACCATGATTTATTTGATGTGTGCTCTATGTTAGATATTTGAGGCTTGGTTGATTCGTTGCTTGACACCTATGATGAACAATACGAATTTTATGGAGTTGTGCATTGTACTTTTCATTACTCCCAGTTTTGTTCTGTCTTGTTTTTAAAAGCGTTGACTAGGACGGTCAACAATTTAAGTTTGGGGGGTTTGATTGGTGTGAGTTTTGCATGTATTTTAGGGCATATTTAAGGCTATAATTGTTTATAAACATGCAATAACTCATATGAAATGGTATATATTCGCTCTTCGTGGAAAAGGTATTACGCTTTGCTTGTTTTGTATGAATTTAATGATATTTGGAGTGATTTTGTGACAAATACGATCATTGCGACCTAGAATCATCAAGAATCAAGAGATTACATCCAATTGGAAGCCAACTATATGGAGTCTAGAGTCATAGTGATGAGTCGTGTGTCAAAAGAAGCATGGATGATCAAACAACGAGGATATTTATCTCAAGGAACGTCCAAACGCGTATGGAATTTCCAGCAGTGGCAGGGTTTAGTATTTTGACCATAACTTTATCTACAAAATTGATATTGAGCTGATTCAAGTGGCTATGGAAAGATAAGAGAGAGCGCTACAACACTTATGAAGACCCCGCAAGCAAATTCGGATGTTTGGGTGGCGCACGGGCAACCCGTGCGTCGACGCACGATCCGTGCGCACCTGAAGGTTTTGAGCATGTCTACGGCTTCGAGCACGGGTAGCCCATGCGTGGGAGCACGACCCGTGCGTTCTTGCAGAAAACTCCAAAAATGACAGCAAATTGACCTAGGCTTCTAAAAGGGTATAAATACTACTTTTTGGGGCGCACACTAGAGGAGGAAAGGCTGGAAAAGACCCAAGAACACAAGAAACACATCAATTTCATCAAAGGAAGAATCAAGGGAAGAATCGGGTCGAATCGGAGCTTGAGGATTGAAGATTAATCGAGAGATTATCCATTTCCCTAAGTTTTCTCATTCTTTGTACTTTAATCTTTCATTTTAGCTTGTCATGAATATGAACAATTTGTCTATGAGTTGTTTATTTGTAATGAGTAGCTAAACTTCTTGTGATTTTCGGGTTTTGGAAGTAGATTAATTGAACTCTTATTGAATTATTAATCTTAATTGAAGTTATTGTCTTGAAGCCTATTTGAGTACCTTGTGCTTATTCTTGTTTTATTACTTGGCCAATGATTTAGCATGTTTGATATATTGATTCATAATTCAAGAGATGAGTTTCAATATTAGATCTTGGGTACTTGACATGAATATTTGCAATCGAGAGGTTTGTGAATATTTGTGAGGATATTTGATCTTTTGTGCATTTGGGAGTTGTGTATCTTATGTTGAGTAGAGATGCTAGCATAGATATTTCAATCTACACTTTATATACATCTCGTAAGGAGGATAAAATACCATTGTGATCGTCTTATAAGTCTATTGATAATAACTTTGGCTTTGATTAAATCGTAAAATAAGAGGAATATTAATTGAAACCATAACCCGGGAATCCATTTCATTCCCTTGATAATTCCATTATTATTTTTCATCTTGTATTTTTGTGGTTATTCTTGTCTTTACCTTCACAACAATCATCCAATTTCGATCGTCTAAATAAAAATAAGTCTATCTTAGTTCAATACTTAGCGCATAAATTTATTAGTCTCCGTGGATACTACCTTGCTTACCCTATTCTATAAACTACACCGTACACTTGCGGTGAAGCTAAAAATAAGGCGAACAACATAGCTTCTTGTTGAACTCTTCATCTGGTTCTTACACCATCTCTTACATCTCCAATGACTAGCTCTGGTGGATGGTCTCTCAGCCATCTCACATCAGGTTGGAGGAAATCGGTTGGGTTTAGTCGTCTTTACTTGGTGTGTTGTTTTGAGCGACTCTCTCATCATCACTTAGGCAGATTTTCCATTGTCTTTGAGATTCAATTTGCCTCATCTTCATCTTGATTGATTGCTCCACTTCCAAACTTCAATATAGGGACTCTTCTGCATAGTTGACTGATTTAGCTTATCAGCTAACTCTTCAAAGTCTTATCCATTCACATTAGGTTCATCAAAAACCACATGGATAGACTCTTCTGTGACCATAGTCCTCTTGTTCAGCACTCTGTAGGCTTTGCTTTCAGCTGAGTATCCTAAGAAGATACCTTCATCAGCTTTAGCAGCAAAAGCCTTTAGATTGTCTTTGCCATTGTTATGGATGAAACATTTGCATCCAAATATTCTAAAATATGGAACATTTGGTTTCCTCCCTGTCCATATTTCATAAGGAGTCTTTGTCAGCTGTCTATTAATCATGCACCTATTTTGAGAATAGCATGCAGTGTTTATTGCTTCAGTCCAAAATCTTTTAGGCAATCCAGCTTCAGCTAACATTGTCCTTGCAGCTTCTTTGAGTGTTACATTTTCTTCTTTCGGCTACTCCATTCTGCTGTGGAGTCCTTGCTGCAGATAACTCATGAGCAATACCATTTTCAACACAATACTGAGTTATTATCCCATTGACAAACTCAGTTCCTCTATCAGATCTTATCTTTATAATGGTTTGACTCTTCTCATTTTGAATTCTTTTCATCAGCTGAGGTAACTTCTACAAGGTTTCTTTCTTTTTGCACGTGAAGATTGTCCATGTATATCTTGAATAATCATCCACCACCACTAAGGTGTATTTCTTTCCACTTATGCTGGCTGGCTCAACTGGACCAAATTAATCCATATGCAACATATGCAATATTCTTGTTGAAGATGGACTAAACTTCTCTTTGAATGATGATTTGATCTACTTTCCCATCTGGCATGCATCACAAACACTTTCATTCTTGTACACTGAGTCTGACAGTCCTTCTACTAGATGACTCCTTGCAAGCTTGTTAATGTTTTGAATTTCAGATGACTCGGCTTCTTGTGCCACAGCCAACTTGATTCGGTTGTACTTTTGCTAACAGACAAGTGCTTGGTGTTGCAGTTGACCAATCTACCACATACATGTTCTTTTGTCTGGATCATTGCAGCACTATTTCATTTGATTCAGCATCCTTGATCTGGCATACTCCCATATTGAATCCAACATTGTAGCCTTTGTCACAGAGTTGGCTGATACTTAGCAGGTTGAAGTTGAGACCTTCAATGTATGAAACATCTGTGATTTATAAACCATTTTTCTTGATGGATCTAGTGCCTCTTATTTCTCCTGGAGCTTCATTTTCTCCAAATATGACTTTTGCGCTTCTAACCTCCTTGAATTTTGATAGATTTTTGTTGTTTCCTGTCATGTGTCTGGAACAGCCACTATAGAGCTTCATTTTCTCCAAATATGACTTTTGCGCTTCTAACCTCCTTGAATTTTGATAGATTTTTCTTGTTTCCTGTTATGTGTCTGGAACAGCCACTATCCATGTACCAGGTTCCTTGGCACTCAACTGTTCCTTGAACCTGCAATCAAGGAAATTAGTTTTTAGGTACCCATGCTTGTCTGAGTCCTGAGGGGTTAGTGCTGTAAGATTATCCAACCAACCTATAGCCAAATGATTTGACTCTAAGAGGTTGCCATCTATCTGTGCCATAATCATAATTCACTTTGGCAAATTGCTTGGGGGCATTAGGTTCATACAACTGTCTCTTTTGTATGTATGTATGTGTGTGTGTTTTAGCAATTGCCTTCTTTGGGTAGTTGTGATATTTCTGAGTGCATTGCATGGGTGCATATGTGTGCTGATGATAGTTTTTTTGCCTTTGGAATGGCTTTTGCTGAGTTCTAGGTCTTTGCCATTTGGGCTTATATTACATAGGTCTTTGCTGATATTTCACATTATTCCAATCAGCTTGGCTTGGGTAATTTCTACCATTCCCATCATATGTGTGTCTTTGATAAAACTTCTGGGGTTTTTGGTAGCTCTGTTTGTGCTTTACAGAGTACTTCTTATTTGGAGTTTGCTGAGGAACTCTGCTGAATTTCTTCTCAGCTGTCCTCTCAGCATACTCAACTGGTTGTTTTCCTTTTCCTCTATATCCAAGGCCAGTTTGTTTGTGGTTGTGCTTTGTAGTGATTGTAGGTGCAACATTTGGTGTCTTGGGTTTTTGAGATGCTTCATTACTTGAAGATCCTTTTTCCAAGATCACTCTGGGAGCTTGAATCTTATGCCTGTCTTATCTCCACACACTTTTTGGCTCATTATAAGGTCATCCAATGATTTAGATGCCTTGGTGAATGAAGCAATCACATTTTTGAGATCATTTTCCCTCTTTTCTATAGCAGCTATCTCTTCTATTAGTTTAGCATTCTCAGCCTTCAACTCTTTGTTCTCATCAGCTATGTGACTTAAAGTACTCAACTTCTTAGTCAGCTGTGAGTTTTAGCTTTTGAGCTGGCTGTTTTCCTCATTTAATAGTGTGTGTGAGGATTTAATGTGCTCAAAATCTTTGATGGTTTTGCCTAATGAATCATAAAGATCAGTGGGTGATGAAGTGTGTGTGTAACAATCACTATCACTAGAATCTGAGTGAGATGAGTTAGAGTGTACCTCATCTTCTTGGTCAGGTTGGTCTTGTTCTTTAGCCATTAGACAGATTAAGGCTTCTTCTTCAGAGCCACTTGAGTAGTCAGCTTCACTACTCTGAAAGTCTGCTTCTTTTGACTTATTTGTCTCGGTGATCTCCGACCAACATTGTCTTTTTCTTTCTTGTCTTCTTTCTCTGAAGACCCTTTTTTCATCTTCGTTCATGTACTTGTTGACTATTGGGTATGGACAGTCAATAGCAAAATGTCCTGGTTGTCTGCAATTCCAACACAGGTTTTCAACTTTTTGGTCAGCTCTTTCATTTCTTGGGTTGTCAGTTCTTTGATATTCGACCTTTTGATGCTTAGCTCTCTTTGGTGGCCTATCCTCACTTTACATGGAGGGATCTGAATGGCTTCTGGAGGATTCACCTTTGTTTCTTTTGTAGTTCTTGTTGAAGAACTTGTTGAATCTTTTAACCATCAGGGCAATCTCCTCCTGGTCAATGACTTCTTTGGCCTCAGCTCTCTTCCCATCCTTGACTATAAGTGCAGTTGTTTTGGGTACAGTTGTTTCCTCTTGATCTTTTCTTTTCAGCTCAAACTCGTAGGCTATGAGGTCTGAGAATAGCTCATGGTTGGATGTTGTGGTCAGGTTCATGGAATGTCTCAGGGCCATGACCTTCATTTCCCGGCTTCTCGGAATTTTCATACACATTTCCTTCTGTGTATATTCTTTCCCAAGTGCTGATAGTTCATTGGTAATTTCAGTGAATCAAGCATCCAGCTGATCCAAGGTTTCACCTGCAAGCATTTTAAATTTTTCAAATTTTTGTACAGCAACAGATAACTTATTTTCTTTAATTTGCTCAGATCCTTCACAAATTAAAGTTAATTTATCCCAGATTTCTTTGGCTGTCTTACAAGACTTGACTTTGTTGAACATGGCTTTGTCCAAAGTCTTGTAAAGTATATCCTTGGCCACATTGTCAAAGTTGTATCTTTTTCTGTCATCATTTGTCCATTCAGCTCTTGGTTTTTCAACCATAGCATTTGGTCTAGAGCAACGACCTCTTCTCCTTCACCGCAACTTCTCTCCTTGCGATTGTGTTCACCTTCAATATTTGCAGCGGCCCATCCTCTATCACTATCCACATTTCATTATGTAAAGCTGATAGATGAGCCTGCATACGTATTTTCCAGTCATCAAATTCCTCAATAGTGAACATAGGGATGCGTGTCAAATTTGCTTCCATGATAATAACTTTGCTGAATAAGAATGGTTTTTGAAAGAGCAAGTGTTAAATTGTTTTTGAAAGATTGGAGATCTAGTTCAGTAACCAGTGCGGAAGGCTCAATGAACCAACCGCTCTGATACCACTTGTAGGTCCCAAGGGGTGTATGTATAAGGTTTAGAAGGGGGGGTTGAATAAACCTTACCAATTTTTTAATTTTAGTCCTTTTAAAACAATACATAGTTAATTTCACAGCTATGTCCTTGAGGGACAGCTAATTTAGTTAACCAGCAGAGTTAGCCACTCAACAGACTCGATTGAGCTGTTGATAGAATAACTCAGCTGTTTAGTCTAATACTTAACTCGGCTGTGATGAGATTTTCAGCGGAAGACTTAACACCCTTAAATTTGGTTTAGCTTTGTTTTAACACTTGAGTTTAGCACTTAGTTAATGATCAGTTGGATGGCAAATTATCAGTAGATATAAATTATATGCAGAAATAAAATGCTGAAATGTAAATGACACAATAATTTTTATAGAGGTTCGAAGATGGGGTAATTCTTCTAATCCTCTCTTCTCCAACTCCTGGAGGAATCCACTAAGTATTGATCAGAGTACAAAGTGGTTAACAGTCCAGATACAAGTCTTGATCACACAGCTACTTGCTCCTTTGGGACTCAGTCTGGAGATGCCTTAATTACACAGCTGGCTTCTCGTCCGACTCAGCTACTTCACAGGGCGGCTACCTTGCTACTTCAGCTCACTTGGTCAAGCTTCTTGGATTTGATCATGAAGCCCTCCAATAACTTGAGACTGGCTCGACCTTGAACCTTCCTACAATCCTCTTTGGAAAGTAGACCCCTTTTGATTCTTTAAAAGTTTCCTCTTCAACAGTTTGAAGTTGTCTCTCCTTCACAGGTTAGTGTTGGATTGATTTCCTTCGAAATTTAGGCTTGAGGATTTTTCTTCAATGCATTGAGAATATATTGCAGGTTACAGTTTGAATAATAGCTTGAATGTTCGTGGTTCAGGTAACAAGGTAACCATTTCTCAAAGTAATTCCTCAGCCTTTTATAGTGAACTTTCAAAAATCTGCTTGTTGAAGAGATATGCTGATTTTTAAAAGTCACTTGTGTTCGTTGGCTTGTATTGTTGCAGTCTTTGATGCTGACATTTCCTCGTATTAAATGAATGTTCAGCTTTTCAGAGTCTGACACGAGGTGCAGTGCTTCCCATTGGTTTATTCCTTTTGCACGCTTCTGGGACTGAACACTTTAATACATGGCAGCATGGAAGTATTACTTATTTAAGTAAGCTTCATTACTTGTGTGCAACGGGTTCTTTTCAGTTGTCTTGACTGAACTGCAGTTCTTTAACTTCCCCAGGTGACTTCGAGTTAGCTTCCAACCAATGGATGACTCATCTGATCACTTCAACTTGAGACTTGGCTTCTTGAGTTGACTTGACTGACTCTTCACACAGCTGTAACCCAGCTGATTCTTCTTTAGTCGAGTTCTTGACTTCTCCTCCTTGCCATACTCAGCTTCTTCACAGCGGAGTCTTCATTCTAGTCTTCAGTTGACTTCTTGTGTATCCAGCCATAGCTGACTTGATTCAGCTCTTACAACTCTATCTATTACAATGCAAATTACAAGGAAAATGGGGTGCCAACTTTCTAGTCTAAGTTTTATATGGCATTCATCAAAATCTAAACAATAATTTTCCCAACAGTCCTCCATCCCATCCTTCCCAGACTACCAATTTTCATCAAAGTTTGTCTTCATCAAGTGCTCGTCCTTTAGTTATCAATAGTATCTCTTACAAGAAAGCACCAAGTCTTGCAATTTGACATTATAGACTAGGGCATGCTTCTATAGATGTTGTTAAAAGAACTCGCTCCAGTTGTAATCTTCCTTTTTCAAGTAATGAAAATACAGATTTCTGTCTACCATGCTTTCAATCAAAAAATCGCACATTGCCTTTTTACTGATTCTGTTTCTGAATATTGTGAACCACTTCAATTAATACACACTGATTTGTGGGGTCCTAGCCCTATTATGAATGGTTTCGTGTACTATGTTAGCTTTATTGATCATGCAAGGAGATACACATGGTTTTACCTTTTGAAATCCAAATCTGACACCAGGCATTCCTCAACTTTAAAACCTTTGTCGAAAATCAATATGACAAGAAAAAAAAATGGTACAAAATGATGGTGGAGGTGAATTTCTAGCTTTGTCAAAAAAATTCAAAGACAATGGGATCATAAACAGGATTTGTTGTCCCTACACTCCACAACAAAATGGATTAGCCGAAAGAAAACCTAGGTAGATTGTCCAAGTTGATTTATCCCTACTTGTTCAATTCCATGTTTCTATCAAATATTGGGATCATGCCTTTTGCTCTGTGGTCTACATAATCAATAAAACCCCTTGCAAATAATTACTCAACACAAATCTCCAATTGAGCTTCTCACACGCCAGAGACCATATTACAATTCCCTTAAGGCATTTGGTTATTTATGCTTCCCTCATCTATGATCTTACAACAAACACAAGTTGGAATTCAGGAGCAGACCTTGCACGTTCATTGGCTATGATTCCCAATACAAAGGTTGCAAAGTTATTTTTCCTACCAACAAGATCATTGCTACTCGACATGTCATTTTTTATGAACAAACGTTTTCTTTTTCTCGTGTCAAGAATGCCCCTGATAAGCCCGATGTTTCATTTTTCCATAATCCTACATCTCTTAACCCAATGATGAGTGTAAAATATACGTGCATTTGAGGTTTAAAATGATATATATTTGATGCATTTGCACGTATAATTAGTGTGTTTTAATTTACTTGGTTTCCGTTGTTGGGCGTGATACTGCATGCTCTTGTGAATTTACAAGAAAGGGAGCTAAATTGGATAAAAATCGATATCACGTTCCAAAGTATAGGTCAAGAGCTAAGGTACGAGCAAAGATATGAAGGAAAGAAGCATGGACGGTCAAACAAAAAATGAATTTCCTTCAAAAACATCAAAACACGCAAACAGTTTCCAGCACTGACAGGGTTTAGTGTTTTGAACATAACTTCCTCTGAAAAATTGATATTGAGGTTATTAAAGTGGATATGGAAAGCTAAGAGAAAGGGCTACAACTTTCGTTAAGACCCCAAAAGAAAATTCCAATCGCACGACCCGACCGTGTGGTGTGGCACAGGCGTGTTACGTAACGTCTCCTTTTCCTACTCAAACTCTGCAAGTGATCTCTCCAAGCATCTACAAAAGAGACCTAAGGCTATGCACGAAAATACACAACTGGATATAGCAAAAATACATCAAATAACACATGAACGAAGAATCAAAGATCTTTTGAGCAAAGAAGGCTAGGTCGCGAAGAACACCACAAGGCTTTCGAATATAGGGAGCACAAGAGCTTCGAGGGCTTGGAAGGAGAATCCATCCTGACAATAAGGAGTTTTTGTCTATGTCTAAGAACTCTTGTATGTGCTTATATGATGTCTAAATATTGATTCGAATTTGTCTCTGAGTTTGTAATCAATGTTTGGCATATTGTTCGGATCTTAGGGGCATAATCAAAGTTGTCGATTTGTATTAAATATGATTATTTATTTTATTAATTAATTCATGCTTTCTATTTTATGAATTCGGGTGCTTATTTATAATTAATTTTTATTTGGCCAATAATTTGCATGCCATATTTGTTAGTACAAAATTTCGGACAGTGAGTTCTAACAAAGACGGAAATTGAAATCAGACATGAAACATGTGTGACATGCATGTTTGTGGGGAGTCATTCAATTCACAAATCTTTTTGGAGCTAATAAGAATTGTAACGATCTGGAAGGACTACAATTGTTATTAATCAATTATTTACGCACGACTCGGAAGGAGGATTAGATGAATTTAGGAATTGAACCCATAGAATTGCATGAATTGGTTTTTAAAACTTTATTTACCTTTAATATGGAAGAAGCATGTTGAGATTATGTGCCTAAGATTGATCCTAAAGACGTTGAAAATACTTGTGGGGTTCACAAATTTATTTTTCTTTTATTTTCTTTATTTTTTTGATTTTTAGTTATAAAATATTCAACTTTCGGTCGCTTCAATAAAATTGGAATACGATGTTATTGTAGCCTAAGTGTTTCGAGATTCATTCCATGAGGAATACGACCTTGCTTGCCATTATTCTATAAACTACACTGTACACTTGCAGTTGTATGAACCAAAATATTTTTGGCGAACACCCCATTCCTCTTGTTCATCCCCCTGTCTTTGATTAATCGATTTTCCCAATCCAAGCCCCACTGCTCCTCAATGCCCTGCACATTCTTCTTCCTCTCCTTCTTCACCTCAAATTTCTTCTTCCTCTACACAAATTCATGACCCCTCACACACTGATATGCTCCCAGTGGAAGGTCATTTATATATTGATTTGCTAATTGAGAATTCACCCATCCCCTCACCTGAATCAACACAGGATTTACTAAGGCATCATATGATCACACGATCAAAATCAAGCATTGTCAAACCAAAACAACTCTACAATATTGAGATGATTTACATAGAACCTGTGCACTATTCTCAGGCCCTGAAAATTCCTCATTGGAAAGATGCCATGGAAAAAGAATATGCAGCTCTTCTCCGAAATAACACTTGGGCATTATGCAAATTACCAGCAAATAGAAAGCTAATATGGTGCAAATGGGTGTTCAAGTTGAAGAAAAATGATGATTGTTCTATTGCTAAATACAAGGTGATGTTGGTCGCAAAAAGCTATACACAATTACCTGGACTAGACTACATAGAGACATTCAGCCCCTTTATTAAACTGTCAACTGTTCGGGTGAGTTTATCTATTGTTGCGGTAAATTCTTGGATCATAAGGCAAGTTGATGTAGATAATGCCTTCTTAAATGGCGAAATTGACACTGATCTTTACATGGCACTGCCATCAGGATTTGAACAAAGAATTGGGGACAATTTGTTATGCCAAATTAACCAAATCTCTTTATGGTCTAAAACAAGCGTCAAGGGCTTGGTTATCTAAACTCGAACATGTATTAATGTCTTTTGGTTTTATTGTTTCTAAGGAAGATACATCCTTATTCTACAAGCACAGTTCTCTTGGTTGCTTAATGGTAATAATATACGTTGATGACATCTGATAACTGGTAGCAACCACTCTGAAATCCAAAGAATCGATTGATCGATTCAAAGCGGACATTTTCTCTTAAAGACTTGGGCATGTTAAATTATTTTCTCGGAATACAAGTTTTTCACACTTCTTATGGGATTTTTCTTAATCAACATGAATATGTGAAGAGCATATTGGAGAGAGGTGGAATTAAAAATGTTAAAGACCTTCATACCCCTACGGTAAGTAGGCCATTATTGTCCAAACATGTAGGGGAACTACTTCAGGATGAGAGTCTTTACAGGAGGATTGTGGGCGCACTGCAGTGTGACGACATCACAAGGCCAGATATATCATATAGTGTGAATAAATCAGTCAATATATGCAAACTCCTCTATCCTCACTTTGGAAAGATGTAAAAAAGAATTCTAAGATACTTGGTTGCCACTATTAATTATGGACTGAATTTTATTATGTCCAATTATTTGAAGTTAACAACTTTCACAAATACGGATTGGGATTCGGATATTGATGATAGAAGATCAACAAGTGATTTTTGTGTTTATCTTGCCAACAACCATGTATCTTGGAGTTCTAAGAAGCAACACACCATTTCATGATCAAGCACAGAGGCAGAGTATCGAAGTCTAGCCAATGTTACTTGTGATATATTGTGGCTCAGGTCGCTTCTTGATGAATTAAAGATTCATCAATCTCAGCCTACTGCCATTTGGATGGACAATATGGGAGCAGTCTCATTATCCAATAATTCAATTTTTCATTCTAGGACAAAGCATCTGGAGTTAGACTGGAATTTTATAAGAGAAAAAGTTTCCAATTCAAGCTCATCTATGTTCATCATATCCTTGTTATTGATCAAGTTGATGATCTCTTCACAAAGCCTATCACTGGTCAATTCTTCACTTGGCTTAGGAACAAATTGAATGTTGTTCCTAAGCTCATCTATGTATAGATTGTTCCTAGGATGGTTATTGTTGGGAAATTTATTGTTTAGATTTTGATGAATGCCATGTAAAACTTAGAATAGGAAGTTGGCACCCCATTTTTGTTGTAAATTTCATTGTAATAAATAGGGCTGGTCAAGCTGAGTTAAGTCAGCTATGCCTAAACATGCAAGAAGACAACTGGAGACTAGAAGGAAGACTCCGCTGCAAGACAACCGAGTATGGCAAAGAAGAGAAGACGAGAACTCGATGAAGGAGCTGACTAAGATGCGGTGAGAGGAGTATCGGTCAAGTCAACTCAAGATAAGCCAAGTCTCAAGTTGAAGTGATGGAAGAGTCATCCAATGATTGGAAGCGACTCTAAGTCACACAGGGAAAGCAAGGAAATGTAGTCAAGTCGAGATAATCAAAAAGATCCGTTGCACGTGAGAAATCAAGAGAATTACTTAAACAAGTAATATCTCCATGCTACCTTTCTCGAAGTGCTCACCCCGAGCGTGCAAAAGGAATAAACCAATGGGAAGCACTACACCGTGTCGAACTACGAAAAAGTCAAGAACAATTCATACGAGGAAATGGCAATTCCAAGGACTGCAACAAGACAAGCCAACGACCACAAGTGATTTTCAAAAATAAGCCTATCTCTTCAGCGGGTAGATTTTTGAAAGCTCACTATAAAAGGCTGAGGAATAACTCTGGAAAAAAAAAACGAAGGTTACCCTGACCATCTTAGAATTGAATACAAGCAAGAAAGAAACATTTTGTAACCTAAAATATTCTCAAGTTATTAAACGCTCAATCCTCAAGCCTACATTACGAAGAACATCAATCCAACACTCACCTGTGAAGGAAAGATAACTTCAATCAGTTGAAGAGGAAACTACTGAAGAATAAAGGGGTCTACATTCCACGAAGGATTGTAGGAAGGTTCAAGGTCGAACCAAGTCTTGAGCTTTTGGAGGGCTTCGTGATCAAATCCAAAGAGCTTGAGTAAGTGGTGTAGTAGTAGCATTTGCCGCAATTTGCCATGTGAAGAAGTCGAGTCGTCACGAGAAGCCGGTGAGTGATCAAGGCGTCTCGGATCGAGTCCCAAAGGATCAAGTCAGGTGTGTCATCAAGACTTGTATCCGGATGTTACCACTTTGTATCTTGATCAATACCTAGTGGATTCCTCCAGGAGTTGAAGAAGAGATGAGTAGAAGAATTACCCCATCTTCGAACCTCTATAAAAACTTATCGTGTCATTTACATTTCAGCACTTTAAATTCCTGCATCTTATTTGCTTAACTTTTTTTGATAAATTTGCTATCTACTTGATAATCTCTAAGTACTAAATCAAGCTTTAAATCTACGCTTAACCATAATTAAGGGTGTTAAGTCTTCCGTGAAAACAAACCACGGTTGAGCTAATTCGGTCTTAACAATTTGAGTTATTCTATCAACAGCTCGATTGAGTCCGTTGAGTGACTAACTCTCTTGATTAACTAAATTGGCTGTCCACCAAGGACACAATTTGTGTAGTATCAACTCTGTAATTTAAAAAGGACTAAATCGAAAAGTTGGTAAGGTTTATTCAACCCCCCTTCTAAACCTTACACTCACACCCCTTGGGACCTACAAGTGGTATCGAGCGATTGGTTCATTGAGCCTTCCCATGACTGAGTTCTTGAACTAGATCTCCAAATTTTTCAAAGTCCGCTTTAGTACTTAAATTTTCAAAACTCCTTTTATCATTAAAATTTATTATCATGGAAGCAAATTTGACACGCATCCCTATGTTCACAATTGAAGAATTTGATGATTGGAAAATTCGTATGCGTGCTCATCTATCAAAGATTACATGATGAGATGTGGATAGTGATAGAGGATGGGCCACTACAAATCTTAAAAGTGAACACAAACTTTAAGAAGAAGAGCTGCGATTGAGGTGAAGAGGATGTTGCCCTAGACCCGGCTATGGTTGAAAAACCAAGAATTGAATGGACAAATGATGACAGAAAAAGATACAACCTGGACAATGTAGCCAAGGACATCCTTTACAAAACCTTCGACAAAGCCATGTTCAATAAAGTCAAATCATGCAAAACGGCTAAAGAAATGGGGACAAGCTAACATTGATTTGTGAAGGCTCGAGAGCAAATCAAGGAAAATAAATTATCAAGAGTATTTGTACAAAAATTTGAGAATTTCAAAATGATCGCAGGAGAAAACTGGATCAATGGATGCTCGGTTCATAGAAATCACCAACGAGCTATCTCTGGCTTGGAAAGGAATATACACGAAGGAAATGTGTATGAAGATCCTAAAAAGTCTCCCAACTGAATGGGAAATGAAGGTCATGGCACCGAGACATTCCATGGACCTATCGAAGACCTCCAACCATGAACTATTCTCGGATCTCAAAGCCTACGACAATTTGAGTGAGAAGAAAAGATCGAGGAAGAGACATTTGTACCCAAAACAATTTGCTCTAATTGTTAAGGATGGAAAAGAGCCGAGGTCAAAGAAATCATTGATCCGAAGAAATAGCCCCGATGGTTAAAAGGTTCAACAAGTTCTTCAATAAGAACTACAAGAGAAGCAAGAGTGAATCTTCCAGGAAGACACTCGGCTCTCCCTCCAAGTCAAGAGAAGATAGGCCAACCAAGAGAACATATCATCAAAAAGTCGAATATCAAAGGGGTGACAATCCAAGAATGGAAAGAGTGATCAAGAGGTTGAAAATCTATCTTTGGAATTGTAGGCAACCAGGTCACTATGCCATTGATTTGCCCATATCTTGTAGTCAACAAATACGGGAATGAAGAAGAAAGAAAGGTCTTGAGAGAAAGAAGACAAGAAAAGAGAAAGGCAATGTTGGGCTGCAGAGAATCCGAGTCAAAAGACATAGTTTGAGTCGAGTAGTAGGCGACTACTCAAGTGACTCGAAGAAGAAGCCCGATCTGTTTTATGGCCAAGGAACAAGATCAACCCTGACCAAGAAGATGAGGTACACTCTAACTCATCAAACTCGATTCTAGTGATAGTGGTGTGACACACACACTTCATCACCCACTGATCTTTATGATTCATTAGGCAAAATGATGAAAGATTTTGAACACATTAAATCCTCACACACACTACTAAATGAGGAAAACAACCTACTCAAGAGCAAAACTCACGGTGACTAAGGAGCCGAGTACTCTAAGTCAAATAGCCGATGAGAATAAAAGTTTAAAGGCTGAAAATGCCAAGCTAATAGCGAAAATAGCTGCCATAGAAAAGAGGAGAATGACCTCAAAATGTGATTGCCTCATTCACTAAGGCATCTAAATCATTGGATGATATTATTATGAGTCAAAGAGAATGTGGAGACAAGACAGGCTTAGGATTTAATTCCTCGTGCTATGTCAAACTCCAAAAACAATCTTGGAAAAAGGATCTTCAAGCAATGAAGAGTCTAAAAACTCCAAAACTCCAGATGGTGCACACACATTCACTCCAAAGCACAATTACAAGCAAACGGCCTTGGTTATAAAGGAAAAGGAAAAAACACCCGATTGAGTGCGCTGAAAGACGGTGAGAAGAGATTCATCGAGTTCCTCAAAAACTCCAAATAGAAAATACTGTAAAGAAGAAACAGAGCTACCAAAAACCCTTAAAATCTATAAAAGAAATACATATGATGGGAATGGTAGAAAATATCCAATCTAAGTGATTGGAATGATGTGAACTATCGGCATAGACTTATGGAATATAAGCCCAAATGGCAAAGGCCTAGAACTCAAGAAAGGCCATTCCAAAAGTATAAGAGCTTTCATCAAAGCACACATATGCACCTAGGCACTACACTCAGAGACACCACAATTATCCAAAGAAGGCGATTGCTAAAACACATACTCGGCATACTGAGACAAAAGAGACAGGTTGTATGAACCTAGAATCCCCAAGCAATTTGCCAAGATTAATTATGATTATGGCACGATAGATGGCAACCCCTTAGAGTCAAATCATTTGGCTATAAGTTGGTTGGATCATCTTACAATTCTAACCCCTCGGGACCCGGACAAGTATGGGTACCTAAAACTTAATTTCCTTGATTGCGAGGTTCAAGGAAGTGAGTGCCAAGGAACCTGGTACATGGATAGTGGTTCATTCGACATATGTCGAGAAACAAGAAAAATCTGTTAAAATTCAAGAAAGTTAAAGGAGCAAAAGTCATATTTGGAGGAAATGAAGCTCGGGTGAAATAAGAGGCATTGGATCCATCAAGAGGAACGGATTAGAAATCAGATGTTGCATATGTTGAAGGACTCAACTTCAACTTGCTAAGCATTAGTCAACTCGTGACAAGGGCTATAATGTTGGATTTAACATGGGTATATGCAAAATCAAGGATCTTTGAATCGAATGAAGTTGTGTTGCAAGGATGCGAGACAAAGGAACATGTATGTAGTAGATTGGTCAACCGCTACACCCAAAGACCTATCTATTAGCAAAGAGCACAAATTGAATCAAGTTGGATGTGGCTCAAAAAGCCGAGTCACCTAAATTTCAAAACGATTAACAAGCTTGCGAAGTAATCTTGTGGAAGGACTTCCGACTCAGTATACAAGAAGGAGAGTATATATGACGCATGTCGAAGGAAAACAGATCAAATCATCATTCAAAGAAAAGACCGCCCATCTTCAACAAGAATATTACATCTGCTACATATGGATCTATTTGGCCCAAAGTGGAACCGGCTAGCATAAGTGGAAAGAAATACACCTTGGTGGTAGTAGATGACTACTCAAGATATACATGGACTATATTCATGTGTAAGAAGAAAAGAAACTCTAAGAGAAACTACCACAATCGATGAAGAAAATTCAAAATGAAAAGAGCCAAACCATTATCGAATAAGATCAGGAGGAACCGAGTTTGTCAATGGGATAATAACTCGGTATTGTATTGAAAATGGCATTGGTCATGAATTATCTGCAGCAAGGACTCCACGGAGAATGGAGTTGCGAGAAAGAAGGAATAGAACTCTCAAAGAAGCGGCAAGGACCATGTTAGTCAAGCGGGGTTACCAAAAAGATTTTGGTCAAGCAATCAACACGACTTTGCTACACTCAAAAAACAGATGTATGATAAACAGACGGTGACAAAGACTCCTATGAGATTTGGACAGGGGAGAAAACCAAGTGTTGCATATTTTAGAATATTTGGATGTAAATGCTTCATCCATAACAATGGCAAAGACAATCTAAAGGCTTTCGATGCTAAAGCCGATGAAGGTATCTTCTTGGGGGTACTCGGTGAAAGCAAAGCCTCTGAGTACTCAACAAAAGGACTATGGTTGCGGAGGAATCCATTCATGTGGTATTCGATGAGCCAAATGTAAATGGAGAAGATATTGAAGAGTGGTGATAAGTGAATCATCCAAACATACTGAGAAAAGTCCTATCTTTGAAAATTTGAAAATTTGGAATTATAAACTCGGATGAAGATGAGATAGCCGAGTCTCATAAAATCTTTGGAAAATTTGCGGCTAAGTGGCGAGAGAGGTGATCGAGCAACACACCGCTAGACGATGAATCCAGCTAACTTACTTTAACCTCGATGTAAGATGGTTGAAAGACCATCCACGAACTTGTCATTGGAGATATAAGAGAAGGTGTCAAAATAAGATCCAGAACTCAACAAGAAGCTATGTTCACGTGCTTTATCTCACAAATAGAGCCTAAAGATGTGTTACAAGCATTGGATGACACATATTGGATTCAAGCCATGCAAGAAGAGTTGAATCAGTTTGAAAGAAATAAAGTATGGGAATTAGTTCAAAGACCCACCCATCAAAATGTTATTGGTACTAAATGGGTGTTCAGAAACAAGATGAACGATGAGGGTTCTGTGGTAAGAAACAAAGCAAGACTAGTAGCCAAAGGATATTGCCAAGAAGAAGGAATAGATTTTGATGAAACATTTGCTCTGTAGCAAGATTGGAAGCTATAAGGATGTTTCTTGCCTATCGACTCACAAGAATTTCATTGTATATCGATGGATGTAAAAGTGCATTCCTAAATGGTTTATTGGAAGAAAAAGTGTATGTTGAACAACCTCCGGATTTGAGTAGAAGACTCTTGGAGATAAGGTATACAAACTCAAGAAAGCTCGTATGGATTGAAACAGGCACCCGAGCATGGTATGATACTTTGTCACAATTCCTAACTGAAAATGAATTCACAAAAGGAAAAGTAGATAGAACACTTTTGAGAATTCAAGACAAGAAGAGTATCTTTGCTTGTTCAAATATATGTGGATGACATCATTTTTGGATCCACAAATAAAGAGCTATGTGAAAAATTTTCAAACCTCATGCAAAGCAAATTTGAAATGAGCATGATGGGAGAGTCGACATTCTTCCTTGGACTCCAAGTAAAATAGTGAAGGATGGAACCTTCATAAGTCAAACAAAATACACCGAGAGATTTAATGAAGAAATTTGGTATGGAGGAGAAGTCTTCGTGAAAATACCAATGAATACATCGATCAAAATGGACATGGATGCGAGATGGCAAGCTGTAGATCAAACAAGATATAGAGCACTTATTGGATCATTGCTCTATCTCACGGCAAGTGCCGGACATCACCTTTGTTGTAGGTGTATGTGCGAGATTTCAATCTGCTCCAAAAGAGAGCCATATGACATCAGCTAAGAGAATCTTGAGATACTTGAAAGGAAGCCAAGAAGTTGGCTTATGGTATCCAAAGGAAGGTGGATTCAAGCTAATTGGCTATTCGGACTGACTATCTTTGGATGCGAGAGAGGAAAAAGTACCTCGAGGCACATGTCAAATGCTTGGAAACAGTGATTTCTGGTTTAGCAAGCAAAATTCAATAGCCACCTCTGATTGAAGCATAATACATAGCTGCGGGCAGCTATTGTGCCCAAGTCCTATGGATGAGACAAAGTGAGAGACTATGAAGTTGAAGAAAAGGAAATTCCAATCATGTGTGATAACACAAGTGCAATTGCAATCACTCGAAATCGTGTTGCACTCAAGAACAAAGTATATCGATGTCGAGATATCACTTCATAAGAGATCATGTTGAAAAGAAGGACATCATATTGGAATATATCTCAACCGATAAACAGTTATGACATATTCACAAAACCATTATGTGAGTCAAGATTTGAAGAACTCAAGCATGAGTTATGGTTAATCGAGCCGAGTGACACTCGAGAAGACTCAAAGAAAAAAATGGAACACAAAAAGAGAAAAATTTGAATTCTCAAAATCGGCTAAATGAATCACCATGTCGAGAGACAAACTATACCGAATTAGTCGACGGTGAGTCTTTGAGAGAACGTGACGAGAAGAGTTAAATCGGCTAAGGGATAAGTTGAGTCATTTATGAGCAAAGTGACAAAAACGATCGTTTTTACTAAGCGGGAATGTTTTTAAGAATGCGTCAAGATAATGATGATGTGCATGACAAAAAAGCCGCATACCAAGCTTATGATTGGATATAAATCTTTGCCGCATTAAATTCGAGACATTAAATGCTAATCGGCGTGCAAAATCTAAGCCGTTGATTTCGATCACATTTCAAAAACCACCCGCACGTCCTTTCGGAAACCATACTTAACCTATTTTCGTCTGTTTTCTCTCACATATAACCAAAACGGTTCATTTCTCTCAAAACCCTATCAGTATTCAAATCAATTTCTAAGTTTCTTTTCGGTGAAATCCTGAAAAATGGCATCAACCTATGATTTTGTCAAGCTAGGAAAGCAAATCCACACAGGGTCGACCGTGGATTTCGAGGGCATGGTCAAACAGGGGTCCGATGACGTCCTCATAAAGAAAATCGCTGAAAAGCTCGAAACGTCCGGGCTGAAACCATTTCTGACGATGGAGTTTTCGATGACCTATGTGGAAGAGGTCGCACAGTTCTACGTGAACGCTGAGATTCACGATGAAGGGATAAAGTCATCTGTTTTTTTTTTTGTTTTTTTTTATGCAAAATAACACCCCGAAGGGTGGGGGATTGAGGCGTGATCCCCTACCTGTATATCAAAAAATCAAAATGTCATACAATGTCATGCCCGTCAAGGTGGGAGAAAATCAAAGAACAAATAACCTATCACTACGAAATGTAGAAAGACTATCATAATGAGATATCTAACAATAAAAGGGGAACCAATGATCTATGAAAATCTGAAGCTCGGATATCCCATTTGGTCCATCCGAATGAGCGCTAGGAGGTGGTGAGAAGTCGTGCCCTCATCAACAATGTGATTTGCAAGGGCAATGACTCCCAACTCGCAAGGTGATCGGTGGTCGATTCCCTCTCTATGTATGTGGGAAATCGAATCAAGGTCCTCAACATGTTCGAATGCGAATCGGGGTGTCTTGAACTGCCAAGAGCAAGGCCACCGGAAGTGATCGTGGTGACCACCGCCGTGGGCCCAACTCGATCCAAATCTGAAGAGAAAAAAGACGTGCATGCCGCAGTCCCATCTCCAGTGCTAGAAGCTCGGCATGAAAGCTAGACACCGCCTGGAGAGAGCAATGAAAAGCCAACATAAGTATGCCCGAATGATCTCGAATCAATCCCCCTCCGCCAGCAATCAAAGTGTCCCAATCAAACGAACCATCTGTGTTCAGCTTGATCTGAGGAGACTGAGGAGCTCGCCAAATCACAATCCTCGGCCTGCGTGGAACCTGTGGTGGAGCACTCCCCTGCAAAAAGCCAACAGTAGGGAAGCATCCAGACCAATCCGAATGACTCAAACGCCGACCTGAAACAAGAATCCAGAGATACCGCTCCACCTGCCAAATAATGTGAGATGCCAAGAAAGGAAGGTGTCGATGCTTGACACTATTCCTTTCCATCCAGACAAACCATAAAATCAAGCAGGGAACCAAGAAACTCAAGTGCCTCATGTGTGATCCGTGTGTGCGATTCACGGAAAGAAGTTCACCATCTCTGCCAAGGATTTGGCTGAACACCGCTCACTACCGACGGAAGGAGCATCGAGAAATCAACGGTGATGTAGAGGCCATTTTTGCCTGGAGGGAAGTAGCCAAAACCGACTATCTTTGATAAAATAGTCTACCACAAAGCAAACAAGAGGTCTTGAAGGAGGATTACCACAAGTTGTTGGACATAGTTGCCAAATGCATAGACATCAAATTTGGCGGCTTTGACCAATCTATCAAAAGCAAAGTTGATCGTAATGGTGCGATCATTGAAGAAAGAAAAATAAATCTGGGTTGAGTTTGTCTACAGCAGACTATGCCGAATATAGGGAACAAATCCTTGAGGAAGATGGTGCATTTGGAGGATCCTGGGATATGGCCTCGTGATTGGCGGTGATGGAGGTGAAAGCGAGTCCCTCTTAGACATGGAAAGGCGTTCCATGTAAACAAGAGAATGTTCGAGATCAAACCTCTCGGCGCATGAAGAGAGCCTACGCCAAGAGAGCTAACACGAGTGAGGGGAATGACCACTTCAAGATACAGATTGTTTCCTCTCCACCAAAGAAGAAAGTTGCCCTGTAGCCGCTAAGAGAACATTGCCCCTGCGGTGCTAAGAAGACTCTTGCTCTGCAAAAAGAAAAACAAACCTGCTCCCCCCTACAGCCGAGTCACCGCCCCCGCAGCCGTGTCTCCCGCTCTCAGCAGCAGCGGTCGAGAAGGACTCTCCACTACCTTCTCCGATCGCCAAAAAGATGAGAACTGATAAGCCAAGACGGCTAGCTCCTCAGAAGAAAACACCAGCACCAGCCCCCGCCGCCCAAGACTCGGAAGAAAACTCTCTGAACCAGCAGGTCCCTCTCGGTACAAACTAGAGACAAAGAAGAATTATCAAGCACTCCGAGCTTGAGAAACCGGCCGAGTCGACCACTCACCTGGAGCAGATATCGGAGACTATTTGGAGAAGTAGAGTCTCCAGATATTATAGATGAAACTTGAGCTAAGTCTGTTGAAGGCGATCAGCAGAGGCAAATTGAAGACACGGCTGTAGTTCGCACAGCTGAGACACAAGAAGAAGCTGATAGAGATGATAGTGATGTGATGATCCTATCCCCACCTTACCCAGACATCCAAAATCGTCTGCGAGAGTGGAGGAAGTGGAAATTGAGTCGATCAAGGGAACAGTTCCAACGGCCTGAATTTATAGAAGAGGAAGAGGAAGCTCGCTGAATTTCCTTGGACTTACCTCGTGATCTCAAAGATGGATGAAGAAAGCGCAAAGATATCTTGCAGATCTTCAGGATAAGGAGAAGAGAGACAGCGGAGGAAGGCGAGGCACGTGAGAAGGCCAGTATCTGCCCTATCACCGGCACCACAGAACACACACATCATCTCCTTGATGTCTTATCAGACAGTGATGAGGATCTGGACCCTGTTGCTGCCACAAAAGAGTTGCAAATGCATCAAGAAATGCATGAATCCAGAATTCTTCATGAGAAGAGCATGATGGAGGGACCAGGAGAGTCCTCCAAAACACACGGTGAAATTGATCCAATGGGAGTAGTACAAAGCAAATCGCCACCGTTGTTCTTGCCACCACTTCACCACTCACTCGGAAGAAGGATTTAAGGAAATGGCGATGAAACGGGTTAGTGGGGACCCCGGTCGAGCTAACCCCTAATGAAGGTGTCTTACCACCTGCCCCAACTAAATGAACACCGAGTAGAAAACAGCCGGGAGTTTGGAGACGAGTGACCCCATTCCAAGTCACTCGGTGGTGTGCCGAGGGGAAACTCCCTCCACCGCAACAAGGTCGGAGGATCTTGCAGATGACTCACAACGAATTTAGGAGGCGAAGTGGAGAAGGTACAAACACAAAATACACAAGTTGCCATCAACGAAGCTCAGGCGATTGAGACTGTCTCGGTGAGGTGTCAAATCGCTCTCGAAGGCTAATGACGCCGCGATGCGATCGAGACACAGACGGAACAGCCACGGGAGTTAACACTGGCGATGAAAGTGCAATCCATGGGGTTGAGACTCCAATGGATGCCACCACGAGAAGACCAAGAAGGCAGTGACACTTTGTCGAAAGGGAGGTCAAGGCCTCGCTACGATTGAGGCTGCAGGAGGTAATGAAGGCCAATGGAGGTTGAGACTTCCCGGGGTAAAAGAGGTCAAGTAGAGAACATCCCTCCTACTATCATTGATCCATCCGAAAAGGAGATAAGCGCGCTTCATGATTCCCAGGATAATCGATGTAATTTTTATGGGATCGGAAGGCGACGAAGAAACTCGAGTCATCCCCGTCAAAGATCCAAAAGACTCGGTGAGGATGTTCCAAGCACGAGCAAGTCGATCTCAAGACTACTCGTCAAACTTTCAATTTTGATGGTGAGCCACCAATGGAAATCTCATCATCGTCCGATGACGCTTCGATAAGGCCGAGGACCAGATCCACTCAATTGGAGAAACCATTTGAGACCGACGGTTGTTGAGACAGTGAGGCTCAGCAAGTCGGGTCTACTTTACAAAAGACCCCACCAAACAGTCCATCGCGCAGGCTCCCCAGCGCAGCGCAGTTCGACTCAAAAGGAACTTCACGCGCACCTTTCATCATTGAACAAATCCCGATTGGCCGTGATGATTCCTTTGTAGAATCATTTTCTTTCTCTCTAGAGGTACCCGACCTCCCGATGAGTCGAGAACGATCTCGCGCTTCCGAGACGGATCCTGTTCTTCCATCCGACACCATCGTTCTAGCCGACTATGACTTTGACGCCGCATGGCCGCCACCGGAACTAAGAAACAGATTGAAGTTCGGGAGGTGTTCAAAGCATTATTTGCTAAAATTGAACGGCGGAGAGGCACCAGGCCTCTATGGACATGAGATCGGATACTTGAGAGATGCCAACCTTACTGCCGACTTGAGAGGCATAAAAATCGTAATCGGGAATGGTGGCAAAAAGAAAGAAACAATGCGTGTGGAACAAGCTAGATATTTCCGAACATTGTTCAACAAGTCTTTGGTATGGAGAGTCGAGAATCGATGCAAAAACGAAATTGAGAGAACACATTGAGCACATGCATTAAGCTCACTTTCTTGAGATAAAGCTGCTGCGTGAGCAAAATAAGAGTGATATCAGCGTATGGAAGAAAACATGGATAGAAAATTCAGCCTTCTCATGGCCGTGAGATGAAGCTAATTTCGCAGAGTCCAACGCTACTCGCTCGAATTTCGTGCCATATACTCCGCAGCTGGACTCGAGGCGAGAACTCGGCTATCAATGCTCGACTTCCCGCTTGCCAAGATATGTTTGGGTTCCTCTCTCCTTTGATAATGCCAAAATGGGGGAAGAGGAATACTTTAAAGCGCTAAAGAGATCTGAAGCTAAAAAGGAGGAAGCAGTTGTGAAGGGAAAGACAGCTGAGGAAGTTACAAGGAAAAAGAAAGGAAAGTCTGTTGAGGGGGAAGTATCGAGAGATGTGACCTTAATGATTGCACAAACCCCCCAACAAGGTCTTGTCACTGGTGATATTATCAACAAACTCCCAATGACTCGCCACTCCAACACTGCTATATCTATGGTGAGAAGAGAAAGACAATTGAAGCGAGGGGATGGAGGAAGTGGAAGGAAGAATGGATGCCCGAGTTATGAATATCTTGAAACAACATGGAGGCATTCCAAAGCGAGAGACAATTATGCCATCTCGGATGCCGGAATCGAGCCAAGATTAGTTGATGAATTTAAAACGCCGCATCCGAAGGATACTTTGCAAACATGTCCATGGATCAAGCTTGGGACTTGTCTTGGGAAAAGGGTCTCACGCTATGTGAAGAAGCTAAGCTAACAGCGAGACTACCGGCGGTCGCTCTGTTTGGTCACTCCGCTAGTCACTTTTTGGAAGGAAGAAGACCCCGAGTCTACAATACACGCCGAGGAGGAAGAGGAAGAAGCGTGGTGGAGGAAGAGGTTTGGACCAGGCCTCGCCCAAAAACATTGAGTACATAGATCCGGCAAGAAATGAGGGATCTCATTGGTGGTCTTGACCAAGTAGTCAATCTGCAAGTGGCTAAAAGCAATCCGAGTATGCGAAAAGAATAGAAGAAGAAAATAAGAGACAAACTTAGCTATGGGAGGAAAGACAAGAGAGATTAAGAAGAGATGAAGCTGCCCGGAAGGCTTATGAAAAGAAGAAGAAGGGTCAAGATGAGAAAAAGAGAAGAAGACCAGAAGATGACAGAATCAAGAAGATGAAAGAAGGAGGAGCGTGAAGGAGATGAAGTGTTGTTGTCACCCTTCATGTATTTTACTATGTAAATACATACTATGTAAGTCTTCCGCAATAAAGCTGTAAATTCTCTAACTTTTTGTGTAGACAAATGTTTGCTCTGATACACCTTGTAAATAGTTGTGTAAAAGAACAAGAATGTTATGATCAATAAAAGGATGGATTCTACGCATACATTCTATGTGAATGCACTAATTTTATGTATCTTTGCTATTTACATTTTGAATGTTTTAAGTTTTGGCATCATCAAAAAGGGGAAATTGTTGGGAAATTTATTGTTTAGATTTTGATGAATGCCATGTAAAACTTAGAATAGGAAGTTAGCACCCCATTTTTGTTGTAAACTGCATTGTAATAAATAGGGCTGGTCAAGCTGAGTTAAGTCAGCTATGCCCAAACATGCAAGAAGACAACTGGAGACTAGAAAGACAGCTGAGTATGGCAAAGAAGAAAAGACGAGAACTCGATCAAGGAGCGACTAAGATGCGGTGAGAGGAGTATCGGTCAAGTCAACTCAAGATAAGCCAAGTCTCAAGTTGAAGTGACGGGAAGAGTCATCCAATGATTGGAAGTCGACTCTAAGTCACCTGGGGAAAGCAAGGAAAATACGATCAAGTCGAGATAATCGAAAAAGATCATTTGCACGTAAATCAAGAGAATTACTTAAACAAGTAATATCTCCATGCTACCTTTCTCAAGTGCTCGGTCGAGAAGCGTGCAAAAGGAATAAACCAATGGGAAGCACTACACCGTGTCGAACTCGAAAAGGTGAAAAACAATTCATACGAGGAAATGGCAATTCCAAGGATCGCAACAAGACAAGCCAACGACCACAAGTGACTTTCAAAAATAAGCCTATCTCTTCAACGGGCAGATTTTTGAAAGCTCACTATAAAAAAAGACTCGAGGAATAACTCGAGAAAAAAAAAACGAAGGTTACCCTAACCATCTGAGAATTGAATACAAGCAAGAAAGAAACATTTTGTAACTCGAAATATTCTCAAGTTATTAAACGCTCAATCCTCAAGCCTACATTACGAAGAACATCAATCCAACACTCACTGTGAAGGAAAGATAACTTCAATCAGTTGAAGAGGAAACCATCGAAGAATAAAGGGGCCTACATTCCACGAAGGATTGTAGAAAGGTCAAGGTCGAACCAAGTCTTGAGCTTTTGGAGGGCTTCGTGATCAAATCCAAAGAGCTTGAGCAAGTGGGTTGTAGTAGCAATGCAACGCCCCTGTGAAGAAGTCGAGTCGACGAGAAGCCGGTGAGTGATCAAGGCCTCTCGCATGACCGAGTCCCAAAGGATCAAGTCGTGTGTGATCAAGACTTCAGACTGGATTGTTACCACTTTGTATCTCGATCAATACCTAGTGGATTCCTCCAGGAGTTGGAGAAGAGAGGAGTAGAAGAATTACCCCATCTTGAACCTCTATAAAAACTTATCGTGTCATTTACATTTCAAAGACTTTAAATTCCTGCATCTTATTTGCTTAACTTTGGTGATAAATTTGCTATCTACTTGATAATCTCTAAGTACTAAATCAAGCTTTAAATCTCGCTTAACCATAATTAAGGGTGGTAAGTCTTCCGCTGAAAACAAACCGCTTGAGCTAATTGGTCTTAACTTTGAGTTATTCTATCAACAGCTCAGTTGAGTCTGTTGAGTGACTAACTCAACTGATTAACTAAATTGGCTGTCCACCAAGGACACAGCTGTATAGTATCAACTCTGTAATTTAAAAAGGATTAAATCGAAAAATTGGTAAGGTTTATTCAAACCCCCCCCCTTCTAAACCTTACACTCACACCCCTTGGGACCTACAGTTATAAATATGGAAAGGTTGTACAACTGATATCATTATGAAATCAAGTATATTTCATATCAAATAGCTGAAAATGTTATATAGTTTTAACCATTAGTATTTTATCTTCTTCATGAATTTCTATACCTTTCAGCATGAGGCTATTTTTGGATAGCTGAAAAAGTAGGAAGAGAAGAGGAATCAATCACTGGTGGAGTAGGATCAGAATGATTGATATCAGTGTCTAGAAGATTCATCATCAACGGCTAGAGCAACAAAAGAATTCCCCAAACGACACTAGATGAACTTGGAGCAACAACATGTGATGGTGAACCAATAACCAATGTAGGGGCCGCTTTCTCCATTGAGTTATCAACCGTCTTACCCTTGTCCTCACATGTGTGAAAATGCTGATACACCTTACGAACCTGGGACCTACCATGCTTAGTTGAAGTGTCAAGACCAGAATACTCCATAGGAGGATCATGAGGCATGAGACAACGACATGAAGTTGTATTATGACACGTAATACAATAATTTGAACAAAATTCCTGAAGCTTCTCACAGCTTAGAGAAACAAACGCACAATGTCCCATGATTTTAACCATAATGTAAACCTGGAGAGGTTTAGCCATGCCAATATCCAGAAGAACCTAGACAAAGTGCCCCAGGGACCCATTCAGAGATTTCTCATCTATATGGAATGGAGTCCCGTTCGCTTTGGCAATCCCCATAATGATACTAGTGTGCCAATATTCAAGACTAAGCTCAAACATACGAACCCAGACACTAGCAGTGGGGGTGTTAATCTTATAAGGATTAAAATCAGGCACCCAATGTGATAAACGAATGGAACCCGGACTAAGTCGCCAAGCAGACCGCGACACGGCCTGAGTCCTATCCTCAGAAGTAGAGAATTTAATACAGAAATAACCCTTCTCCAATGGAATTAATATCCAATCATTTTTTATTCCCCACAACTCAGTCAAACATCTATGAAGATGAAACAAATGCTAAGGTTTAGATCCTTTAGGAAGCAAAACACGACCAATTAACGAATAAGAAAATTCTTGAAGACGTTATTGATAAAGATTTTCATCAACAAAAACTAAAAAAAGTTCTCCTTTTTTAACAGGATCAGAAGAAATATGAGAATCTCCAGTGACAATGTTAGCAAAGATTTTTTTAAAAATTGTGTCCGGAACTAATGTTACTGTGTCATCGGTAACATTATTAGCAAGCAACGAATCAACAAGTGAAGTAGCACGACCATTGCATGAATCAACAAGTGAAGTAATATGACCATTGCAACCCACGTGATTAGAATTAGGTAGACTATAATCTGAAGACTTAGTATGAGAAAACCTAAGGATAATAGTTGATATAGAAAGCAGACTATGTGTCGAACCTTGCAAACTAGACGGAGAAAGGCTTATCAAAATCTACTATAATGATGTTGGACCTTGAGCATGGGAAATCGGGCCAAGATAATGAGCCTCGTTATTCTGAGACATGTCATGAAGAGTCATCGAGGAAGATGTGCGCAACGAAATGTCGATCGAAGTTATGATCACCGAAGAAGAAGACAGAACCTGATTCATGTTCGATGGGGTCGATAAATAAGGGTCTTGCGGATGCATATTTTGGGCCGCAACAAAAACCATAGATGGATGGGATGATGCCACTGTTTGGGAAGCGGCAAACAACAGTTGGGAAGGATCAATCGCGTGGGTAGTCGCAATTTGAGAAAACTAATGAGAATAATCCTTTGAAGCCAAAATCCACGGGGGACAACTTGGGGCCGTGGAAATAACATTGAAGAGAACATCATCCATCTGGTGGCTGGAAAAGATGACCGAAGAAGTAGTCACCATGATGGACGGCGTGAGAGAGGAGGGAGAGAGGAAATTATTTTGGTTTCCAAACGTGATGTTGATTGTTGGCTTAGGTTTTTCTCTTTTCTATTATGGTCATGTTACCATGATCCATTTTTAATTTCTAGTAGAAAATGAATTTGAGAATTTAATGATTTTCGTGTGAAAATTAAAATTATGCTTGGATGAATGAAAAAGAACGAGAATGGGTTTTATGTAGGTTTGAAAAAGAGATTATATTTGGTTAAATGGTTTTGAAGCAATATTTTATGTATATAATAATTTGAAAAGTTGATGGTGGTTGAATATTTTGTATTTAATATAAAATATTATATTTGTAAGATTGTAGACGATAGGTCCCATTAGATAGATACAGTTGAATAATAGTAATATTGTAAGTAGATAGAGTTGGTAATTATGGGTTACATATATATAATTCAATGAAATGATGAGAATAGTGACTAATAAGTGATGAATGATAGTGTATAGGGTTGGGAATTAAAATTATATGTTTGAGATATTATTTTATGTACGTGAAAAATGGAAAGTGGAAATAATGATTTCCATTTAAAATTTTATATACAAATATGGTTCTATTTTTATGAATAGTTGGAAATTAGAAATAGGTACTTGTTACCTATGGAAACATAAACAAACAATGCCTTAATTTCACAAGAGGGATAAAGGATTATTTGAGCCATTTTGATTATTCCATTTTAATCGCATCCATCAATTGTTTTATGGAAATTGTTGAGTCAGTCCAAACGGTCCTCCCTCAACCACCAGTTTCATTAGATCCAACCCTTATAATATATATATATATATATATATAGTTGTTATTTTGGATGATCTCATTTCTTCATAAATATATAGAATTGTAAGCTGATTAAATTAAATAAAAAATATGTATTTTAATAGAAGAAAATATCAGGTATGCAAATATTATACATATGTGTTACATATACCCATACATCCATTATATATATTCAAGTATGAAGCAATTAAATTTTTATTTAATATGAACTTATATTCATAATAGTCTTTTATATATAGAAAAAAAATTTTGAAATTTATTAATGTAATTTTCATGTTAATATAAATTATTTTTTAGATTTAGCAATGTATTTTGATATTCAAATTTTAAAGTTGTATATTTTGGACTATTAGATATAAATTTGCCTGTTTGATATTTTTTTCTTATATATGCGTATATAGAAAAATATAATAATTTTTATATTTTGAAATATTTTATTTTTCGCTAAAATTATATTGTTAAATATAAAATATAAATTTTTTAATTCATTTAAAATTCTAACAACTTTTCAACTTTCTAAATACTAAAAAAATATTGAACTTTGAAATGACTTTATTATTGATTATATTGAAAATACAATACATTAAATATTCAGCATTGGGCAATATAATGTTTTTCAAACTTTTACTTTTTTATAGATAAGCATGATCAATAATAGACACAACGCAGATGCACAAAATTTATTATCAACCAAATATTTATATTTAAAGAGGTTTTCATAATTCTTTTTATATTGTTTAATAGAATGATTTATAATCAAATAAATTATCTTTATATTTTAGTTATTTATTGAAATTCTAAACTTTTGTAATCACTAAATATTATTTTGTAAAAATACGGTTCAAGCATAACACGGTCAGGAAAATATCAAATATATGAATTAGAATATAAAATAATAATTAGGAAATTCAAATAACACAATACAAATCCCTATAACAAAATCTTTAAAAATTAAAGATAGACTTTGTTGGAGGAGAGTTATCTCAAGTTGGTAAGAAGGGGTTGTTTAGAAATTGGAAGTTGGAGGAGGGACTATTTTTCTTTGTAGGAGAAGGAGGTTACTTATGCTAAGAAATGTAAAAGAATTTTTAATGAAAAAATATTTGCTTGTATTGATTCTTCTCAAATTTTGGCTTGTTACAAATGATCAAAACACCCCTATTTATACTAGTACAACTTCTTAACAAATGGCTAGGATTTATTTGATCTAATGGCTATAATTCATCCACTAGAATCATCCTCCAAAATATCTACTTTCCTAGAACATTCTACAAACTTTTCTACAAATAATGTCTACGATATTTTCTCAAGACATTTCTAGACAAATTCTAGAACTTGGGCCATTTGGGCTTGGACTCTTATTTTATCTTTTAACTCAAATATATATTTTCAAGCCCAGTATTAATTAGACCCAAATCAAGTTTAAAATCCAACACCCCCCCCTTAAACTTGATTTGTCATTCCGAGAAAACTTCTGAGTCGTATGAAGTCTTCATGCTTGAGTGGTTTGGTGAAGATGTCCGCAATTTGATCTTGAGACTTCACATACTCCACTTGCACGTCCTTTCTCGATATGCATTCTCTTATGTAGTGGTAGCGAGTGTCAATGTGCTTGCTTCAATAATGAAACACCGGATTCTTTGCCAATGCCATAGCTGACTTGTTGTCGACGCGAATCTTAGTTGGATCTTCTTGTGTCATTCCCAGTTCATTCAACAAATTTCTCAGCCAAATTGCATGGCAAACACAAGTTGTCGCAGCTACATACTCAGTTTCACAGGTTGAGAGAGTGACTATCGGCTGCTTCTTTGACATCCAACTGAATGCGGTATCTCCCATGAAGAACACAAAACCAGTAGTACTTTTTCGATCATCCACATCTCCAGACCAATCACTATCACTATAGCCAACAAGTTTATAATAATTAGTTGTTGAATAAAATAAGCTTCATGTGAGTAGTGGTTGGATTTTACATGTAGCGACTTATTAGACTTGTGGCATAGAGAATGGCGGGTCTTGTGTATGTCAAATACCGCAAACTTCCAACCAAACTCTTGTACAATGTCGGGTCCATTTTTTCTTCTCCGTCATACTTTGATAGCTTGATCCTGCACTCCACTGGTGTGTTAATAAGCTTGTAGTTATCCATCTTGAACTTCTTGAGAATGTCCTTCGCATAGCCTTCTTGCGAGATGAAAATCCCATCTACTTGTTGTTTAACTTAAACGCCGAGGTAATATGCCATAAGCCCGATCATCTCAAATTCTCTGGTCATTGCTTTCTTGAACTCTTCAAACATGTCTGGATTATTTCCTGTGAAGATCAAGTCATCCACATATAAACACACGATCAAAACATCATCTTTTCTGACCTTGACGTAAAGTGCATGTTCGTGCGGGCACTTAGTGAACCCATTCTCTTGCAAGTATTTATCGATCATGCTATTCCATGCCCGTGGTGCTTGCTTCAATCCGTATAGAGCCTTCTTCAGCTTCAAGACTTTATTTTCTTCATTATTCACCACATAGCCCTTTGGCTGCTCAATGTAGACTTCCTCCTCGAGAACTCCATTTAAGAAAGCTGACTTTACGTCCATCTGGTGAATTTTCCACTTGTTTTGAGCTGCTAAAGAAATGATAAACCTTATTGTTTCCAAGCGAGCGACTGGAGCAAACACCTTGTCATAATCGATTTCTGCTCTTTGACAATAGCCTTTTGCGACTAGCCTTGCTTTATATCTTTCAATTTCTCCTTTAGCATTCTTCTTTACTTTGTACACCCACTTGACGCCGATAGCCTTATGTCCTTTGGGAAGTGAGGTCAGCTCCCACGTGTCGTTCTTCATGATTGCTTGTATCTCTTCATCCATAGCATCTCTCCATCTTCTATTTTGATCGCTTCTTCAAAAGACATTTGGTTCACAATCGCAAATAGACAAAATAGTGGGATATCATCTATCCTCTCGGTGTTCTCATAAAGATCTTCTAGACTCCTTTGCACGCGTTATGCTTCTTTCATATAGAAATGATGGTGGCGAGTCTCCTTCACTATTGATTGTGAATTGGATGGAGTAGTTGGCTCTTGCTGAACTTCTATTATTGGCTCGATCGGTCTCGACTCCTTTTTTTCAAAATTCAGAAATAAATTGAAGTTGTTTTGGGAGCCAAAATCCCAATCTGATTCTTCATCAAACTCTACATCACGACTTATCACAAGCTTCTTAGTATTTGGATTATATAACTTATAACCTTTAGAGTTTGAGTTATACCCGATGAAGATGAATGCCTCGCTTTTGTCGTCAAGCTTACTTCTTCTCTCGTCAGGTACATGTGCATATGTTTTGCTTCCAAATACTTTTATATGAGAGATACCTGGTTTTCTTCCACTCCAAGCTTCTTGTGGTGTTTTTCCCCACACACTTTTGGTTGGTGAGCGGTTTGGCAGGTACACCGCACACGCCACTGCTTCAGCCCAAAATTCCTTTGGCGACCTTTTGCTTTTGAGCATGCACCTTGCCATTTCAATAATTTTTCTATTCTTTCTCTCAGCTACGCCATTTTGCTGGGGGGATCTTGGGACTGTCAAGGGACACCGGATTCCGTTTGCTTCGCAAAATTCTTGGAACTCCTTAGATGTGAATTCTCCTCCACGATCTGATCGCATTGCCTTGATTTTGCATCCACTTTCATTTTCCACCATACCTTTGAACTTCTTGAATGCTTCGAACACTTCAGACTTCTGTTTCAAAAAATATACCCAAGTCTTTCTAGAAAAATCATCAATAAAGAGGAGAAAATAATTATTTTTACCGAGAGAACTCGGCTTGATTGGTCCACAAACATCAGTGTGTATGAACTCCAGTGGTTTCTGTGATCTCGAGCTTGATTCCTTTAGAAAACTCTTTCTGAATTGTTTTCCCAATAGACATCCTTCGCATAGTTGATTGGGATGATTGATGGAAGGTAATCCTCTTACCATCTATTTCTTTGATAGTAATTCTAATCCGCCAAAATTTAAGTGCCCAAATCGTAGATGCCAAAGCCAAGATATATCTTTGTAGCAAGCTTTGAGACATTTTGCTACATCATTCTGGATATTTAATAAGAACATTCTATTCTAGACATTGGCACTTTAGTGATTAAATTATTTTTACCATCTCTTATAGAAAGACTACGATCTTTCATGTGAATGTCATAGCCTTTCTCTAAGAGTTGTCCCAAACTCAAGATATTACTTTTCATATTTGGAGCGTAATAGACATTAGAAATAAATTAATGACTCATATTCTTCAAGCGGATTAGAATTTTACCTTTTCCTTTGACCGGAACTTTAGACTCATCTCCAAAAGAAACATTGCCACTCACCGATTCATCAAGCTCCACAAACATGCTTCTTCTTCCACACATATGGTTGCTTGCACCAGTATCGAGGTACCAAGTGTTGTCTTGTCTTCCATCACCACCCTTGTATGCTAGTAACAAATTGGCATCTTCTTCGTTTTTATTTTCCACATAGTGGGCCTTCTCTTCAATCTTTATTTTGGGAGCTCTACACTCGGAAGCATAATGTCCAAATTTTTTACAATTATAACACTTTGTTTGTGATTTTTCGTACCTCGTTCTTGGATTGCTCCTCCCACGTTCACTGGTTGGGTATTCTCTTCTATCTTCATTGTTATTGAAACCTCCTCGTGCACGTCCACGACCACGACCTCGTCCTTGGACACGACCTCTTCCATGTTGACCTCGTTCATTGCTCATGCTTTTTTCTTTATCCTTAACTTGCATTTTAAAAAGTTGTTATACAATATCTTGTTTCTTTTTATGTTTTTCTTCATATGCTTGTAATGACTCCAATAATTGATCAATAGTCATCTCCTCCAGAATTTTGTTTTCTCAATTATTACGACAATATGCTCAAATTTAGGACTTAAAGAATGGAGTATCTTTTCCATAATTATCACATCACTTAACTTTTTACCATTTCTTTTCATTTGATTAGAAACCGCCAAAACTCTTGAAAAATAGTCGGAAATAGATTCAGACTCTTTCATATGTAAAGCTTCAAATTCACCTCTTAATGTTTGGAGACGTACCTTCTTTACTGCTCGGCTCCTTTGTGAGACGTTTGAAGTTTCTCCCATGCATCCTTGGCGGTAGTTGCACTTGAGATCTTTTTGAAACCATCATCATCCAAAGCTCGGTAGATAAGATAGAGAGCTTTCTTATCTCTCTTTCTTGAATCTTTTAGATTATCCTTTTGAGTTTGGGATAGTGTAGTCTCGTCTTGTGGCTCGACATATCCTTTTTCTATAATATACCAAACTTCATGTGCACCCAAAAGGGCCTTCATCTTGATACTCCAATTATCATAGTTGCTTGTGTTGAGCATACGGACTTGAAAGGAAGCCACACCGTTTGCCATATTTTTATGTAAACCACAAGTGATCTTGTGGCTCTAATACCACTTTGTTGGAGGAGAGTTATCTCAAGTTGGTAAGAAGGGATTGTTTAGAAATTGAAAGTTGGAAGAGGGACTATTTTTCTTTGTAGGATGAGGAGGTTACTTATGCTAAGAAATGTAAAAGAATTTTTGGTGAAAAAATATTTGCTTGTATTGATTCTTCTCAAATTTTGGCTTGTTACAAATGATCAAAACACCCCAATTTATACTAGTACAACTTCTTAACCAATGGATAGGATTTATTTGATCTAATGGCTATAATTTATCCACTAGAATCATCCTCCAAAATATCTACTTTCCTAGAACATTCTACAAACTTTTCTACAAATAATATCTAAGATATTTTCTCAAGACATTTCTAGACAAATTCTAGAACTTGGGCCATTTGGGCTTGGACTCTATTTTATCTTTTATCTCAAATATATATTTTCAAGCCCAATATTAATTAGATCCAAATCAAGTTTAAAATCCAACAGACTTAACAATATGAATATATAAATTAGATGGCAAAATCCACAAAAATGAAAATATTTTCAAAAAATTAACTCAAATAATATCAACAATATTGCCAAAACAATGTTTTGTTGTCACTTATTTCCTTAATTGTTATACTTAGTTCTCTTATATATCCGAGTTCACCTTTTATTTATTGCACGATAAGCTTTTGCAAAAAATAAAAAATAAAAAAAATTGTCCCCAATTTACATATACAACTATTTTGAAAAATAAATTTGCATCCGAAGAAAAAATTATGACACTAATTTTCGCACTTATTAAGATTATAAACATGACTAAAACGAAATGAGCAATGAATGTGTGCTGTTCATTTTTATGAAAAATCACTTTTCGAAGATCGAACAAAAATATACAGTCTTGAATTTATTTTTTTTATGATTATGGGGTATAATATTGTTTTTTGACTCATCAATAAAAAACACTAAACATTATTTTTTGTCTATCTTTTGATGTTATATTAAAATTATTACAATTAGTAAGATAAGATTTGTAAACTATTAGGAAAATACATGTGACGATACAAAGTGCATGTCTCACATATATACACCGTGCATAACACTAGTAAAAGACTAGTTAACATTATAATTAAGCAATAAGAGCATTTGACATTATATGCCCATGCAAAATACTAGTTAGCATTATAATTAAACAATAAGAGCATTTGACATCATTATATATAGTCTCATTTCAATGGTACATACATGCACACATAGAGATAATCATCGCAAGAAAAATCGCTCGAAATTTCGATGGGTCTTCTATTATAAGACTACTAGAGAAACACCCGTGTATTACACGAGATTTGTGCTATAGCTATTTTTTTTTTTGATTATTTTTGTATTTTGGCTTGTCAAAATAATGTAACTATTTTATTCTTAATTTCGTTGTCATAGTTTATATTAATTGTTCACAAATTAAATATATATTGCAATGACTGATATTTAATTTTTTTGGCTAAAAAATCACTTAGTTTGTTGCGTTAATTTTATAAATCAAAAGTATCCAATATTTATAGTATTTTATTTTTTAGATTATATAGCTAGAATCTTTGATTGTATAGATAAAAGATTTGATTTTGGGATTATTATTGACCTTTTAGATTATAATAATTTGTATAAATAAAATCTTTGATTTGCAAAAAAATAGATCGTGTAGATATAATGGTGGGTGTCGAAACCAACAATAATAAATACTTGCTCTTCAAATAGTTAATTTGTAGCAGCGATGAGCAAGGTCGAATCCACAGAGATTGGTTAGACTAAGTTTGATGCAATTCACAAAACAATGAAAACAAAAAGGGGGTTTTGAGATTTTTGAATTAACTAAGATGAAAAGAAGAAATAATATAAATGAAGAATAAATCAGTTTATGAAATATCCAACCAAAGGAAAAATCTCAGAAATGGTTCATGGAATTGATCACTGATGCAAAAATAAATCCTTCAATTCTCTATCAAATTGGTTATGGTTATCGGTACGACCTAACAACCTATCTCTCCTTACTCGTTCGATAATCAAGATACGATCTCTAATTATTTCCCTAGCCAATAAACAATTCTAGATACGATTTTAGAATTTAATTTATCAACAGCAATAAAATCTAGAGAGATCACCAATTCTAGCCAACAAACACACATGTAGGTTCATTTAAACTAGATTATATATCTCCAAAACATATATTGAAAACCACATATGTAATCAAATATGTAATTTGCCACCACAATTAGAACAGATAAACAATTACGGATTTAACGTTCTAAATGGCGATAAGTTATTTCGATAATTGAACAAATGATCTTTTTTGTTGCAATTAATTAAACAACAATAATTAATAAGAATAGAAGATATATAAATAATAGCGAAAAGAAGAAGAAGTAAAATTAATTAGATCTCACAAATCGCGTAGAACCAAATCTTCAATTATCCTTTAGCCGAAAAAGTAGTTTAGCAATCCATAGACATAGTCGCCGGAAAAATCAAAGTGAAAGGGAGAACTAGGAAAAACTAACGTGAGAAGAATCAGAGAGAGAGTTAGGGTTCAAGTCAAAAGTCAAAAGATGAATCCTAATCCTAGAAGGAAACATGTTTTTAATTGGAAGAGAACATTCTCTCTCCAAAAATACACTCCAATAACAATCCTACCATACTTAGAACTCTTGAGACTAAACCAAAATATTAAAAATCTGATTTCTAAGGTAAGGGGCCGCCATTTTAGTAAAATCCCGCAGGTGTCCTAGCGTGCCCACGCCTTAAGCAAAAAGGTTTTTTGTTCTCTTAACTTCAAGAAATCCGATTCGCCACTTCAAAATCAATGAATTGGGTCCATTTTAGTCACTTTCCTCCACTTTCCTACAAAATATAAGAATCAATCAAAACCCACAAGTTAAGCTCAATCAAACATCAAAAGTATGGGAAAAATATGACAATTTCTATGTCATTTATGCGATCTATCATATAATCCTTGATTTTTGGATTATTTGTTATCTTTTAGATTATGTACAAAAAATATATATAATATATGGTTGCCACATGGATAAATATGAAGTTGCCATGTAGAATTGGAAGTATGAGGAGTTGACACATGTTTCAAAATAATGAGGTAGTGACATGTGTCATATATGTTTTTTCATTTAGTATATAGGGTTGATTGATGTTTCATTATAAATTACATCAATCAACCCTATATAGTAATATAGGGTTGATTGAAACATGTTTGGAAAGAAAAAGAAAACGGAATCAAACCTCAAGGGCTCTTTTGTAATTTTCAAAAATCTCTGGATTTTCTAGTAATTAGCTCGAACCCCAAGGGTTTTTTTTGTAATCATCCCTGAGTATTGTAGGACCCCAAAATTTCGACTACTTGTTGTCACGCCCCAAACGGGACGCGACGAACGATCCACAACTTAAATACAATAACCAAACAGTCCAGACAATATCAACGAGAACCCAATGAGACAGAGTCTAAATAGCAGCGGAAAATAAATAACCAGTACGAATACAACTTACAGTCTACAATCCATAATCCATTTTACAACCCGGAAATCAACAAAATATAGCGACTTAAAGTCAAAGGGTCCTACGCCTTTTCGATTTAAACCGGAATGGAACGAAATACAAAAGTCCGACAATAACATAAGAAAAGAGTCCAATCAACAACAAGAAGTAGTAAATCCAAAGAAAGCGGAGTACAAGGTCTCAATCCGAGCGGTCAAAGATCTTCAACGAAATCCTCATCTAAGGTTAGAAAATAGGTGGGGATGAGACAAAATCTCAAAGTGGATGGGGTGATCGTAAAAGAGTGTGGCGCAATATAGTTAATGTGAGAAAAAGCTATACGAAAAACGCAGCGTGAGTATGATGCATGGTTTCACACACGATTCACAAGCATCGTGATAAAATATTTAATTAATATACTTATACGATTTAAGAAAATATTCATGGTCACACATGTGCACTATGTGATACAAATCAAGACAGTAGGATTGCGTACGGAAGTGTAACGCCAATCCTATGCAAGGCAAATAATGGTTGCAGATGCGGACTTGTAGCGCCAACCAATGCAAAACGGTAGCGGTTGCGTGCGGAAATGTAACGCCAACCAAAACAGACGATAACTCCGGAATCGTGTGGATCGGACAGCGATTCCTTCGTTCTTCCTTGTAACTCCCGGTCAAGTATGGTCCAAGACCGGCATCTTATCGCTCCGTAGGCAAAGACAAAATCCCGGTGGAGTGGCGAGGCTCGGATCGTCATAATCATGATTATACCAAGACACTACGACCGCTTCCCTTGGACAAACTCCGTCCCCTCGGTTGCATGGATTAGGACGATGGGGCCTAGGAAGAGGGGAATAGCACCGAGCTGCCGGTTCCATCCCCGACGTATCCATTCCGACCGTGAGCTCGACACACCAAGTTGACTCCAGGAAGGAAGTTAATAACAATTACGCATACCAACCAGGCAGTCGAGTATTATTGATTCAGGGAAGCAGTTTAGGAAAAGTTTTGAAAAGCGCGAGTGGTAATTATGGCGTTGGTGGAGTATTGGTGAAGATGATTATCGGAAGGATAAGCAATCTTCGATATCTTGAAAGATTAGGTGGAACATGAGTCCTGTTATAAATTCAAAATCGCAAGGCGGGAAGCGCCCATGATCGGGTATTCGGTCAAATTGATACGATAAGTCAAGGGTTTGAGAAAAGTAAAATACTTTACTTAAATCTCAAATTCCGAGAGTCCAGGGCTATTTTAGTAAAAGAGGAAATAATTTGAGTTAGGTCCTTTATAAAAGAGAAATTTTAATTTAGCCCCGTTTTGTAAAAACTAACACTTTTGGGGTTAAAATTGAATAATTAAATATCCCGACCTTGAACAATTATGAGGTCAGTTCCTAAATTCTCCAAATTGTCCAAAGATTCAGGTTTTTAAAGTTTTGAGGTCGAGTTTTTGTAAAAATCTCACATTGGCCCCAAATTTGTAAAAATTGTCAATTCGGACCTTAAGTTTTAAAAATTCGGAACTCACAAACCGGAAGGGCTTTTAAGGTGGTTCCAGTTGGAAAATGTCACTATGGTTATTAGGATATTGGGACAAAAGCAGCTTTTAAAAGCAATATGTTTAGGTCCTTCAACCTTTGAAAATATCATTTTTGTCCCATTTTAAAATAATTGCCTTTAAGGCTTTTAGGGGTCCAATTGTTATGAAATTTGAACCTTGGGTCCAAAATACAATTAAGTTATAGTTAAGTTAGTATTCCCAGGTGCATGGGCTGCATAAGTCCTGGAAATTTCATTTGCGTCCTCAAGTTTAATATTTTTCACATTAGTCCCTCAATTTTAGTAAAATTGTTTTCCAAGCCCTAACCACTTGGATTTTTGGAATACTTTTAAAATATGTGATTCCCAGTAACTTAAAAGTAAAAATTTCAATTTATAAAGTTTAGGTCTGGTACAGTTTTAAAATTGCAAAGTAGCCCTTAAACTTTCAAAATTTTACAATCTAGTCCTTGGGCTTTTAAAGGTTGATTTTATTTATCTTAAAACTCTTAAAACATTATTAAAATGTCCAAAAGTCATTTTTGAACCTGAGTACAGTCCCAAATTTCGAAATTTGCAGAGGGGTCCTTTAACTTTCATTTTCTTGCAATTTAGTCCACCAACTTTCCATTTTTATATTTTTAAGTCCAAAATTGAAATTTAATCAATTATGCTCGACTTTTCCAGGTTATAAGGCATCCAAAACATAGATTTTAAAGATCATACACATGCATGTCCAATACATACAAGAATTCATCAATTAAAACATTAAATTGCACATGCATGCACTTAAAATTCAATAAATAGCAAATTTGAGCAACTCTTGAGAATTTTCATGACTTCATATATAAAATTGACATGCAATACATAGATTATATATATCTCAAGGCTCATGATCAAATTTTCTACATGCATTTTAATAAAACACCTAAAAGTTGGAAAATATTTTTCCACCCACCTTAATTTTGGAAATTGTGAAATAAAAGGATAATTTCACAATTTTTGGATGAGGCTTCTTAGGTCAGCCCCTAAGTCAAGAAAATATCAAAATTTGGAGTTAGAAAAATGAGAGAAAAATTAAGGAGAAAAAGAAGGAAATAAGGAAATGAAAAGGACTACACTTTACCTTGTGTAGTAGATGTTTGGAGACTAGTTGAAGCTCAAGAATTGGAATTTTGGCTCAACTCCAAAAATCTCCTAAGGTCAGCCCCTATTTCTCAAAAATGGAAAAGGGGTGTTAAAATTTGAAAAAAATAGGAAGAGTAGAAAAGAAGGGGTCTAGTACACAATTCTTACCTTGTAGTCAAATTTTCTCTACTATATTCTTCTTCAAGCTTGAGGTCCTTCTTCAAAATGTTGTCAAGCTCTAACCTTCAAAGTCTTCTAAATGTACCTCCAAACCAAATCCAAACTTAAGTTAAGAAGGTGGAAGAGATGAACAAGGTGATATCCAAAAATGGATTGAAGCTAAAATTTCTTACCTTGTAGTATAGTGGTTCGATTTTTATGGTGTATAAGGAGGAAAATGTTGAATTTTTTCTAAGTATGGAAGAAGAAAGTAAGAAGAAGAGTAGAGAGAAGTTGGGAGTTTTTAGAGAGAAGGAGGAGGATTTTTGCAAGACTTAGAATATGAGTTGGTGAAATGAAGAGAAATTTTGTGTAGGAAATGGCCATATGGCCGTCCACTTCAAGAGAAGGAGAGAGATGATTTTGTTCAAATTGTGTCTTGTAATTTGTCTCTTGCATGGAGACAAAATGCAAGTCAAAGTATGGGCTTGAATGATGTTGGGGAATATTGAGAAGAATGTTGGTTAAGTGGGAATAAGTTGGGGAAAATAGTAATAAAGAATTGGTGTATAAGATGATGTGTATAATGTTTGAATTAATGATATAATTATACACAAGATGACTAATATATGGTGTATGTGTACAAGAGTTGGATGATATTTTTATCCCAAAATATCCACCATGGCCGTCCACTATGAGGGCAAAATGGTAATTTCATATATTTTTTTTTGTCCCAATTTTGATGATAATAGATGAAATATATCAATCTCCAAAATAATTAGTGTTTTCCTTGATCACTTGTAAATCTCATGATCACTTAATCTAAATCAACATCTTAATTCTATAAGGTAGAAGTCTATAAAATAAATAGTTTCTTAAAATTCTAAGGTGACTAATAAATACCAAAAATAGTAATAATGATCAATCAAGTGATCATAAATGAGGAATAGAATTAATGATGATCATGATCACAAGTAATTAAATAAAATGAAATAAAATACAAAATGTATATATTATTAATAATTACCCGTCAAAATGACGCGGTAAAATAGTCGATCAAAATCTTAAACAACAATATGGTTCAACTAATAGCTTCGGAAAAATTGGGGCTTCACATCCTCCCCTCCTTAAAAGAATTTGGTCCCCAAATTCTCTTCAGAATAGTTCTGGATATTGATTCCTTATGTCATCTTCCATTTCCCACGTTGCGTCTTCGTCTCGGTTGTGGTTCTGCCACACCACTTTAACCATCGAAATTTCTCTCTTACGCAATCGTCGATCGTATCGCCGATCTATGATCCTGATTGGCCTCTCGGTGTAGGATAGATTTTCCATTAGAGGAGGAGTATCTCAAGTGATGATATGCTCGGGACCTGGTTGATACTTCTTCAGTCTCGAAACGTGGAATACATCGTGCATTCCTGCATATGGTGCTGGTAACTCGAGTCTGTAGGCTAACTTCCCGATCCTCTGTAAAATCTTGTAAGGTCCAACATATCTCGGACTCAACTTGCCTCCTTTCTTCGGACTGATCAATCCTTTCTGTGGTGAGAGTCTGAGAAATACTTCATCACCGACTTCAAATTCCAAATCCTTTCTTCTCTTGTCCGCGTAACTCTTTTGGCGGCTCTGAGCCGTGCGAATCCGCTCCTTGATCAGCTTGACCTTCTCCATGGCCTCCTGAACTAAGTCGACCTTTGGAATCGAAGGCGACTTTCGCTTTCTCTTTTGGAGTCCATTGGTCATCAATCTCCCAGTGTAGTGGGGATCTACATTTTCGCCCATACAATGCCTCGTAGGGTGACATCCCAATCGTGGCCTGATAGCTGTTATTGTAGGCGAATTCTGTTAATGGTAAGTGTGAATCCCAACTTTCTTGAAAATCCAAGGTGCAGGCTCGCAACATATCTTCAAGGGTTTGAATTGTTCGCTCTGATCATGTCCATCGGTTTGTGGATGTGTTGTTGTCTTTGAAACTTAGTGAGGTACCTAATTCCTCGTGTAAGCACTTCCAAAACTGGAGACAAACCTCGGGTCTGTCGGATACTATATCGACCGGTACTCCATGCAATCGAATGATTTCTCGGATATAAGTCCATGCAAGTTTTCGCAAGCTATCGTTTTCTTGATGGGTAAAAAGTGTGCATATTTCGTGAGTCGGTCTACAACTACCCAGATAGCATCATGGCCTCCTCTGGTCCTTGGTAGATCCGTCACAAAGTCCATCGTTATATGTTCCCATTTCCATTCGGGAATTCTCAACGGTTGTAGTAAACCAGATGGTCGTTGGTGTTTCGCTTTTACTCGTTGACAAGTCAAACTCTCCCAACGAACTCTGCTACCTGGTTCTTCATGTTTACCCACCAATAACTTCGTTTCAAATCCTTATACATCTTGTTTCCTCCAGGATGTATAGTGTATTTTGAACGGTGTGCCTCTGCTAGATTTTATTCCTAATCGCATTCGTCATTTGGTACACACACTCGATTAGGAACCGATAACTCCATCTTAGTACCGAGAATTCTCGATCTTTCTCCTTTAAGTATCTTCTCCTTCGTTTTTGAAGATGTGTATCTTTCTCTTGTGCTTCTTTGATCTCACTCATTAGATTGGGTGTAATCAAATGTTAGCACATGAAACCGAGTATTGGTTCTCGTCAGATTCCAATTGCTCAACTCCTTTAATGATTCCCACTCTCGAATCATAAGTCTGGCTAAACTCGCCTTTCTGCTTAGAGCGTCTGCTACGACGTTAGCTTTGTCGGGATGGTATTGAATATCAAAGTGATAGTCCTCAATCAACTCCATCCATCTCCATTGCCTCAGATTGAGGTCTTTCTGGGAGAATAGATACTTCAAGCTCTTATGATCCGTGAAAACCGTGAATGTTGCTCCGTAGAGATAGTGTCTCCATTTCTGCAACGCGAAAACTATCGCTGCCAATTCCAAGTCATGCGTTGGATAATTGGCCTCATACGGCTTGAGCTTTCGTGATGCATAAGCGATAACCTTTCCTTCCTACATGAGCACTGCTCCTAGTCCTTCTTTTGATGCATCATTGTAGACGACAAAGTTTTCTGTTCCCTTTGGAAGGGCTAAGACTGGGGCTGTAGTAAGTCGTTTCTTCAGCTCTTGGAAACTCGTCTCGCACTTGTCGTTCCACTCAAACTTGACTTGCTTCTGGGTTAGTCGAGTGAGTGGTCCGGCTATCTTGGAGAAGTCCTGGATAAATCTTCGATAATATCCGGCTAGTCCTAGAAAACTTCGATTTCGTTACGACTCGGGTTGTTTCCATTCAACCACCGTCGTACCTTCGAAGGATCTACCGCAATCCCAAAGTGCGGGATACTATATGTCCCAAGAATGCGACTTCACTAAGCCAAAATTCGCACTTGCTGAATTTGGCATACAGCTTATGCTCTCGCAGTGTCTCTAAAACGATTTTCAGATGACGTTCGTGCTCTTCTCTAGACTTAGAGTATACTAGTATGTCATCAATGAATATCACTACGAATTGATCCAAATAAGGTTGGAAGACTCGATGCATCGGTCCATAAATGTTGCTTGGTGCATTCGTCGATCAAAGGCATTACTACAAACTCGTAGTGTCCATATCGGGTTTGAAATGCGAGTTTTGGAAATGTCTCCTTCGGATTTTCAGTTGGTAATATCCTTATTGTAAATCAAACTTCGAGTACACCGTTGCTCCTTGAAGATGATCAAATAGTTCGTCTATCCTCGAGAGGGGATATTTGTTTTTGATGGTCACACTATTAAGTCCACAATAATCTATACATAGTCTTAATGTGCCATCCTTCTTTTTGACGAACAGACAGTGCTCCCACGAGACGCACTCGGCCGGATAAATCCCACATCCATCGGCCAGAATTGCGTTTTCAACTCTTGTAACTCAAGAGAGCCATTCTATACGGTGTTCCTCCGCAATCGGGCGGTCCCGGCAACACTCGATGGTGAACTCGACTTCCCTATCCGGAGGGATAGTGGTGAGTTCTTGTGGAAATACATCCGTATATGATGATACTATAGGTACTTGGTTGATTTGTATCTCAACCTTGGGTTTGTTAATTACAAACGCCAAGTACCCCTTAGCCCCTCTAGTGATCGCCTTCTCGCTTTTATTCTTTGAAATGATTGGGGCAATCTTAACTCGTGCCCTTCCCGAAATCTCCACTTCGGGTTTTCCGGTTCACATAGCTTAATGGACTTGTTATGGCAGTCCATTTGTGCATGGTGTGCGAGATAACCAGATTCATTCCCAATATTACGTCGTATTCGGATATAGGTAATAAGATCAAATCGGGGAAAGTTTATCTCAAAGAATCTTAACTTCGCATGCATTATAGATAATATCTCGTTATCCGACTCGCACCCATAGGAGTTGACACTTCTAAGCATATAGGCATATGTTCCATGCATGCATGCGGTTTGTGTACAAAATGCGGGTGCAACAAATGAATGCGTTGATCCAGGGTCGAACAATATTTTAGCGTAGTGGTTAGATACTAGAAGCGAACCTTCCACCACGTCGGTTGCCTCCCGGAGCCCCCGTCCGGCTAGTGCAAATGCTCGAGCGGGCATCTCGCCCGATTACCCTGGCCGTTTCCCACCTTATGTGGTTGTGTTTGTTTAGATCGGTCATTGTACTTCGGGCAATCTTGTACCGGTGTCGACATTACCACAACAAGCAAACACCTTCCTTGTTTACGCCAGCGATTGTCGGCGATATGTCCCGGTTTTTTGGCAATGCGCACATTCTTGACCCGCTTTCCTTATCTTGGTCTCTTTCATTTGTCCCCGTTAACCGGTCCTTCGAAACTTAGCGGCGGTTTAGGATTTACTGTCCCACGATTGGCCTCTTAAAAGCTGTTTCGATGGACTACTCTCTTGAACCTGGCTCCCAATATGGTTGATCCCGACTCAATGCGAGAGTCGCTTTCGCGGGCCGAGTAGGTTGCCGTTCAACGACCAACAATCAATTTCGAAGTTCCGATTTCAATCCTCGAGTGAACTTGTAAAGCTTATCCTCTTGATCGATTGTCCCCGAGCATACTTGGACAATCGGTGAAATTCAGAACTCATCGAGCCACGTCGGGTTCCTTCGCCTCAATCTATGGAACTCATCCCGCGTGCTTCCTTCACGACTGGGAATATATCTTGTTCATTTAACTCACCAAGAAATTTCCCCATGATCCGATTACCGGTCCTGTTCCCATCTCCTTTCAACGCCCTCCACCGAGTCTCTAGCCGCCGATTGCATTTAAATACGGCGAGTGTGACTCTCGCTTCGTCGGAGTATTGAAGAGCATTGAAGATATTTTCTAGCTTCTCTATCCATTCTTCCGCTTTCACATCGTCCGGCTCCCCCAAGAAGGTTGGTGGGTCGAACCGCATGAATCTCTCCAATGTGCGATCGTTCGCCTCTCGGGCGGGTTCGGGAGCACGGGGTTGAGGCTCTGCCTGTTGCCTCATAAACACCAGTATTTGCTGCAATGCTTGTGCAGTCAGATTGTCTCCTGCAGCAGTGGAGGAGGTGGTGGTAATTCGGAGAGGGTACCCGATCCCCGGGTACATCGTCTCCTCGTGGAACGCGACGAGGTCTCCCACGTCTTCGATGTTCTGCCATTCTGTATCTTGAAGTGTTAGTTGCGATTCGCGAGTAAATGAATACAATAATTATTCGCGTAAAGCAAAAGATATCGTAGGGAAAGTAACATCAGACACAAGACACTGAATAAATAGCAAAAGGTATATCCATTAATATAAAATTGAATACACCCAAAGTACATCGTGAGAATACTAAGTCGATACATGGAATCAAAATACATCCGAATCTAGTACAATAATGTAAGGTACAACACTGGATTACACAAGCTACAACAACAAAAGTACAAAGCGACAATCGCTAGCTAATCGGTGAGATCGCCATCATCATCGCCGCAACTATGTCTATGATCGGGCCGGGTCGGGTTGCCGACGCGCCTCAACCTCGGCCAATCCACAAAGTCCAACCCACTTTGCTCAAATCCCCGAGCCTCATCGAGTGGAGCAGCCTCCGCTCTCAATGTCGATTGGATCCTCCTCGGGATCCTCCTCGGGATCCTCCTCGGGATCTTCCTCGGCATCGGCGGAGTTCCGCCTCGGGCGTGGCAATGGCTGAGCATTAGTCGCTAAAGCGGCCTCTAAAGTGCGCGTCCCTCCGAGCTAGGGCCTGTGTAAGGTCCTCAACGATCGTCATCATCTACTTGATGGGTCTCCTCCAAGCAATCGATAGTACTACGGGATAGACGGGCATCAATCTCCCATTTCTCGGCGGCGTCGCGCCGTCCTCTTCATTTTTCCCGCATGTTATCCGGCGTTCGGATACTTTGTATTTGGTCCTCAAGCGCTCTTATGGTGTTATCGTGGTCCTTGATGACAAGTGGTCGATTCGTTCTTCTCATCTTGGCTTATCGCCAAGCGCCGAGTCAGTCTCATTGCGTTGGCGCTCCGGGCTAGTTCGTGTCGCGCGTTCGCTTCCCGGTGCCAATGAATCATTAGTGCCCGTAATATTCCGCTCAAAGACGGGCATGGAATACATCCCACCACGTAGGCGGCGTCGGCTCCATCCTGATAAAACAAACTAAGGCGGATCAGTCAAAGGTAGAGGAAAGATAAGAAAGAATAAGAAAGAACGAGTAAGGGAAATCAGTCAAAATCAACTTAGTCAAGACAAGTATGATTATGAAATCTCAAAGTATGCATTCTAACTTAGTTCAAATATCAATAAGACGGTTCTATGGCAATTTGAAATCAATTTCACACTTAATTAGTCAAGTCGCGTTACTACCCAAAACACAGACCGAGGGTCCTATCCTGGGTCAGCTCGGTGTAAGTTTCCATCTTACTAGCCGAGCTCTAATACCACTCTTACTGTCACGCCCCAAACGGGACGCGACGAATGATCCACAACTTAAATACAATAACCAAACAGTCCAGACAATATCAACGAGAACCCAATGAGACAGAGTCTAAATAGCAGCGGAAAATAAATAACCAGTACGAATACAACTTACAGTCTACAATCCATAATCCATTTTACAACCCGGAAATCAACAAAATATAGCGACTTAAAGTCAAAGGGTCCTACGCCCTTCAGTTACAAACTGGAATGGAACGAAATACAAAAGTCCGACAATAACATAAGAAAAGAGTCCAATCAACAACAAGAAGTAGTAAATCCAGCAAGCGGAGTACAAGGTCTCAATCCAGAGCCGGTTCAGCATCTTCAACGAAATCCTCATCTAATGTTAGAAAATAGGTGGGGATGAGACAAAAATCTCAGTGGATGGGGTGATGGGTAATGCGAGTGTGGCGCAATATAGTTAATGTGAAAACAGTTATACGAAAAACGCGTGAGTATGATGCATGGTTTCACACATTCAAGCGTCGTGATAAAATATTTAATTAATATACTTATACAGTTTAAGAAAATAGTTCATGGTCACACAGGCACTATGTGATACAAATAAGACAGTAGGATTGCGTACGGAAGTGTAACGTCAATCCTATGCAAGGCAAATAATGGTTGCGTCACGGACTTGTAGTGCCAACCAAGGCAAAACAGTAAGCGGTTGCGTGCGGAAATGTAACGCCAACCAAAACGGGACGATAACTCCGAATCGTGTGGATCGGATAGCGATTCCTTCGTTCTTCCTTGTAACTCCCGGTCGGTATGGTCCAAGACCGCACCTTATCGCTCCGCAGCAAAGACAAAATCCAGTGGAGCCGGGCGAGGCTCGGATCTGTCATAATCATGATTATACCTCGATTACTACGACCCGCTTCCCTTGGACAAACTCCGTCCCTCGATTAGGGATTAGGACGATGGGGTAGGAAGAGTGGAATAGCGGCCGAGATGCCCGGTTCCATCCCCGACTTATCCATTCCGACTGTGAGCTCGACACACCAAGTTGACTCAGGAAGGAAGGTAATAACAATTACTGGCGATACCAACCAGCAATGAGTATTATTGATTCAGGGAAGCAGTATAGGAAAAGTTTTGAAAAGCGCGAGTGGTAATTATGGCGTTGGTGGAGTATTGGTGAAGATGATTATCGGAAGGATAAGAAATCTTCGATATCTTGAAAGATTAGGTGGAACATGAGTCCTGTTATAAATTCAAAATCGCAAGGCGAGGAAGTCGCTCCGCGATCGGGTATTAATCGGTCAAATTGATACGATAAGTCAAGGGTTTGAGAAAAGTAAAATACTTTACTTAAATCTCAAATTCAGAGAGTCCAGGGCTATTTTAGTAAAAGAGGAAATAATTTGAGTTAGGTCCTTTATAAAAGAGAAATTTTAATTTAGCCCCGTTTTGTAAAAACTAACACTTTTGGGGTTAAAATTGAATAATTAAATATCCCGACCTTGAAAAATTATGAGGTCAGTTCCTAAATTCTCCAAATTGTCCAAAGATTCAGGTTTTTAAAGTTTTGAGGTCGAGTTTTTGTAAAAATCTCACATTGGCCCCAAATTTGTAAAAATTGTCAATTCGGACCTTAAGTTTTAAAAATTCGGAACTCACAAACCGGAAGGGCTTTTAAGGTGGTTCCAGTTGGAAAATGTCACTATGGTTATTAGGATATTGGGACAAAAGCAGTTGTTAAAAGCAATATGTTTAGGTCCTTCAACCTTTGAAAATATCATTTTTGTCCCATTTTAAAATAATTGCCTTTAAGGCTTTTAGGGGTCCAATTGTTATGAAATTTGAACCTTGGGTCCAAAATACAATTAAGTTATAGTTAAGTTAGTATTCCCAGGTGCATGGGCTGCATAAGTCCTGGAAATTTCATTTGGGTCCTCAAGTTTAATATTTTTCACATTAGTCCCTCAATTTTAGTAAAATTGTTTTCCAAGCCCTAACCACTTGGATTTTTGGAATACTTTTAAAATATGTGATTCCCAGTAACTTAAAAGTAAAAATTTCAATTTATAAAGTTTAGGTCTGGTACAGTTTTAAAAATTGCAAAGTAGCCCTTAAACTTTCAAAATTTTACAATCTAGTCCTTGGGCTTTTAAAGGTTGATTTTATTTATCTTAAAACTCTTAAAACATTATTAAAATGTCCAAAAGTCATTTTTGAACCTGAGTACAGTCCCAAATTTCGAAATTTGCAGAGGGGTCCTTTAACTTTCATTTTCTTGCAATTTAGTCCACCAACTTTCCATTTTTACATTTTTAAGTCCAAAATTGAAATTTAATCAATTATGCTCGACTTTTCCAGGTTATAAGGCATCCAAAACATAGATTTTAAAGATCATACACATGCATGTCGAATACATACAATAATTCATCAATTAAAACATTAAATTGCACATGCATGCACTTAAAATTCAATAAATAGCAAATTTGAGCAACTCTTGAGAATTTTCATGACTTGATATATAAAATTGACATGCAATACATAGATTATATATATCTCAAGGCTCATGATCAAATTTTCTACATGCATTTTAATAAAACACCTAAAAGTTGGAAAATATTTTTCCACCCACCTTAATTTTGGAAATTGTGAAATAAAAGGATAATTTCACAATTTTTGGATGAGGCTTCTTAGGTCAGCCCCTAAGTCAAGAAAATATCAAAATTTGGAGTTAGAAAAATGAGAGAAAAATTAAGGAGAAAAAGAAGAAAATAAGGAAATGAAAAGGACTACACTTTACCTTGTGTAGTAGATGTTTGTAGACTAGTTGAAGCTCAAGAATTGGAATTTTGGCTCAACTCCAAAAATCTCCTAAGGTCAGCCCCTATTTCTCAAAAATGGAAAGGGGGTGTTAAAATTTGAAAAAAATAGGAAGAGTAGGAAAGAAGGGGTCTAGTACACAATTCTTACCTTGTAGTCAAATTTTCTCTACTATATTCTTTTTCAAGCTTGAGGTCCTTCTTCAAAATGTTGTCAAGCTCTAACCTTCAAAGTCTTCTAAATGTACCTCCAAACCAAATCCAAACTTAAGTTAAGAAGGTGGAAGAGATGAACAAGGTGATATCCAAAAATGGATTGAAGCTAAAATTTCTTACCTTGTAGTATAGTGGTTCGATTTTTATGGTGTATAAGGAGGAAAATATTGAATTTTTTTCTAAGTATGGAAGAAGAAAGTAAGAAGAAGAGTAGAGAGAAGTTGGGAGTTTTTAGAGAGAATGAGGAGGATTTTTGCAAGACTTAGAATATGAGTTGGTGAAATGAAGAGAAATTTTGTGTAGGAAATGGCCATATGGCCGTCCACTTCAAGAGAGAGAGAGAGATGATTTTGTTCAAATTGTGTCTTGTAATTTGTCTGTTGCATGGAGACAAAATGCAAGTCAAAGTATGGGCTTGAATGATGTTGGGGAATATTGAGAAGAATGTTGGTTAAGTGGGAATAAGTTGGGGAAAATAGTAATAAAGAATTGGTGTATAAGATGATGTGTATAATGTTTGAATTAATGATATAATTATACACAAGATGACTAATATATGGTGTATGTGTATAAGAGTTGGATGATATTTTTATCCCAAAATATCCACCATGGCCGTCCACTATGAGGGCAAAATGGTAATTCCATATATTTTTTTTTGTCCCAATTTTGATGATAATAGATGAAATATATCAATCTCCAAAATAATTAGTGTTTTCCTTGATCACTTGTAAATCTCATGATCACTTAATCTAAATCAACATCTTAATTCTATAAGGTAAAAGTCTCTAAAATAAATAGTCTATTAAAATTCTAAGGTGACTAATAAATACAAAAATAATAATAATGATCAATCAAGTGATCATAAATGAGGAATAGAATTAATGATGATCATGATCACAAGTAATTAAATAAAATGAAATAAAATACAAAATGTATATATTATTAATAATTACCCGTCAAAATGACGCGGTAAAATAGTCGATCAAAAGCTTAAACAACAATAAGGTTCAACTAATAGCTTCGGAAAAATCGGGGCTTCACACTTGTAATATATTAAAAATTTATATATAGATTTATTTTGTATGGTATGTTCTTATAATATAGAATTTTCAAACTCTTAGACTTTAACTGTAAACTTGTTAGACAAAGAAAAAGAAAATTCTAATTGAAACCAGTTTCTTAATATTCTAAAATATAAATACGTAAACATATATTTATAGAGCTAATATAGATATAAGTGTATAAGAACCAGGGTACACCTTAATTTGCCACCTCAAACTTTAGGTTAGTTCTTGTTGTCATTATCTAAGACTTCCACCAATAATTTACTTTACACTAATTAAATTCTGGTGAAAGCGGTAATATGCGGGAGCCACGTAGAGTTTAAACCATCGAGAAGAAATAAGGGTTATGAAGAAAGAAAAAGAAAACAAAAACAAGAACAGAAAAGGAGTTCGAAAAACTCGAAACTGGTCAGGTGTTCTAACGTTGAAATTTGATTGAATAAAGAGTATATTAACCACTATAAGAACAGAAAAGGAGTTCGAAGAATCTTTGGTGCTGAAATTCCACGCAAAACAAGCTGCGGCACGCTGCGAAAATTTCACTTTTAAACTTGGACGTGAGTGTTTCTTTCCTTCTTTTGCTATAGTTTATAATTCCTAATTTGAGAAACCTTATATATTTGTTCTGTCTAAATTTTTTCTTTAATTTTATGGAGTGAAATTTCAGTGATCCCCTTAAATCGTGCCTTTACGGCACTACCAAAATAGGGAACCTAAAACTACCAATTTTCCTTTAGTTTTCTACCATCCTAGCCACCTTGTGCTGATGCGCTTCGGATTACAGCGCGACTCCTATTCTTTTGAAGCCATTCATCTTCTTTCTTGATTCAGTAGTTATAATCTTTGTTCCTTACTTTCTTTCGTTTGTTATTCGTTGCACAAAAGAGAGATTAACCAAGAGATGGTCCTGCCTGAGCTATGTTTTTGCCTATTAGTTAATTCAAAATGTTCATTGTCTTTTTCATATAATACTTCACAAATGTTTGGCCCGAATGAGAAACAATCAAGTATCTTAGATACCACTCGGTAGATAATAATTAGCAACCAATTAATTGTTAAAAGATTTAAGTGATTTTGTTACTTTCAGATAATTACAATCTATTAGCATAACTTATCCTTTTAACTACAAAAAATTTTTGCCTATGAATTATAGACAATTTCTATAGAGTTAGTCTCAGTTATATTTATACAGTTTCTATCATGTAGATAAACAATTAAATGAAGTGATTAGACTAATTTGCTTAATTATATATGTCTAATTAATTGCTACAGGTCACGTGGTTCATCTTACTTAATTTAAATTGTGGATCCTAGTAATTTATCATCCTTCACAAATAGTCAAATTCTAGTTTAATATCTAATAAGTTACAAAATCAGTGACACAAAGCTACCAATTATTTTGTTTTATTTAATTTAAATAGCTAAGTCGTCTCTTTACTACATAAATTATGGGGTCCATCATTATTTACTTTAACTGCACTTCGTGAAAAAGTAAAACAAAACAATGTATGACACTTAGAATCTCATCATGCTTAAGTGTGTATATGTCTTGTTATTTGGTAAGTGTCGGGTCCTAGAGCGGTATGGATAGGGCTTAGTTCGGCTGGTCAGACAAGGGTCTGCGGTCTTAAAAGGTTCTTCGCTATCCACAACCAAATCCCACCGCCTAAAGACGGAGTGTTCTAAAGGTTGAAGTGGGTCGTAGGATCGGTATATTCCAGAATATGACTTGTCCGGGCTTCGCGAGCCCCAGTGTGGAGAGTCGTGCCGTAGTGTGGTGCAATAAGGGGGTAAGGCTTTACGCCAATGCAATAAAGGAGTGATAAATGAGAACGGAGGTCACTTACCGTTATTGAACGGTCCCTCCGTTAATGTGACATTTGAATTAATTGTGTTACAGATTGACTGAGTGCATGTTGTTATTGAATTGAAAATGATTTCACTTATAAATTAATTGAATCTTTCTTAACATTAAATTTTTCTAAAATGTCACACCTGCACACATGCATCCACTCACGGAGGTTTTCCCCTCATGTATATATTTTCCTAAAATATATTTCAGGCGATAATCCAGGCGACAAGGAAGAAATTGAGGGATTTCGCTAATCTGAATAGCTAGTGCTAGTTACAAGAGTTGTTGTTAAAGGTCTCGATGTATCGCTAGGTATATACGATGTGTTTCCGAGAGAACCATGGTTGTAATAATAGTTTTATTTATAGTGGTTGTAAACTTGGTCAGCTTTTCACGTTCTTGTAATTATATTATGGTGTACGTTTGGTTTGTAATAACTATATGAATATTCCGCTCTCTTGTTAATATATAGTAGATGTTGGTTTTTATAGCTTCGTAAGTTTGGGCGTGACAAGTATTAAATAAATTTAGAGACTAAAGTGAAAAAAGAGCATTTGATATCACTATATGTAGTCACTTTTCAGTGATAGATACACAATAATAATAGGAAAAATCACTGGAGATTATTGTAATTCCTTTATTTTGGTAAAGATATAGGAGTGGTGGGGCGTAAAATTTATGCCATCGAGAAAATCTGATCTCCAATGCTTGTTCTGCCTTGATTCCTGGGAAACAACAATGAGAAGGGGCCAAAAGTTTATAAAGGTAATGCACGTAGAAAAGAATAGATCACTACAAGAAAACAAGGAAATTCCAACGGAAAAAATCTGTTGGAATTGGCCAATTACCGTTGGAATTATCGATTCCAACGGAAATTCCAACATAAAATGCATCGTTGGTAAAATGGCCGTTGGAATGGCGAAATTCCAATGGAAATTCCAATGGAAAAATATTCCAACGGAATTTCCAACGTTATTTATCCATTGGAATATATAACCGTTGGAAAGAACTCCAATATATTTTCTAACACTAATTTCAACAGAGTTATACCATTGAAATATATTTAATCGTTGGAAAAACTCTAACGGTTATTCCAACGGAATTATACTATTGGAATTTAGACCAATGGTAATTCCAATAGTATATATATGTTGGAATATTCAATTAATTTATCTCATTATCTAATATCTTCAACTTCCCAGTAGGTCACTCATCATTAATTTGTCCCAAGTCAAGCACATTTAACCATGTAGTTTTAATATGATTGACTCCAGAAGAGAATTTATATTTCATTGATATGGATTATACTATCAAATCTTTTAACCCCTATTGAAATTTTCCAATGGAATTTTCCAACAACATGTTGTACCATTGGAATTTTAAAAACTCCAACATAAATTCCAATGATTAATTCCAATATTTGGTTTACTGTGAAGCCCCGATTTTTCCGAGCTATTAATTGATCCTTATTGTCGTTTATATGTTTGATCGACTATTTTACCGCGTCATTTTGACCGGTAATTTTTAATAATACATATATTTTGTACTTTAATTCATTTTATTTAATTACTTGTGATCATGATCTTTATTAATTCTATTCCTCATTTATGATCACTTGATTGATCATTATTACTATTTTTGTATTTATTAGTCACCTTAGAATTTTAAGAGACTATTTATTTTAGAGACTTTTACCTTGTAGAATTAAGATTTTGATTTAGATTAAGTGATCATGAGACTTACAAGCGATCAAGGAAATCACTAATTATTTTGGAGATTGATATATTTCATCTATTATCATCAAATTTGGGACAAAAAATATATGGAATTACCAAATTGCCATTATAGTGGACGGCCATGGTGGATATTTTGGAGTAAAAATATCATCCAACTCTTGTACACCTACACCTTATATTAGTCATCTTGTGTATAATTATACCATTAATTCAAATATTATACACATCATCTCTTATATTATTTCTTTAATAATATTGTTGGCCAACATGTTGGAAGTCTTCCAACATTCCATTCAAACCAAGTCTTGCCCATACCTTTGACCTTCAAATTGTCTCCCATGCATGAGGCAAAATGCAAGACACAAATTTGAACAAAAATTCCTCTCTCCCTCTCTCACTTGGACGGCCAAATGGCCATCTTTGTGTCAAAAATTCATCTCATTTTTCATCTAACACATTTACTCTCAAGCAAAAATCCTCCTCCTTCTCTCTAAAAACTCTCAACTTCTCTCTACTCTTCTTCTTACTTTCTTCTTCTATACTTAGAAAAAATTTCAACATTTCCTCCTTATACTCCATAAAAATCGAACACCCCCCCTACAAGGTAAGAAATTTTATCTTCAATCCATTTTTGATATCCCATTGTTCATCTCTTCCACCTTCTTAACTTAAGTTTGAATTTGGTTTGGAGGTACATTTAGAAGACCTTGAAGATTAGAGCTTGACAACATCTTTGAAGAAGGACTTCAAACTTGAAGAACAACTAGTAGAGCAATTTGGACTACAAGGTAAGAATTGAGTGCTAGACCCCTTCTTCCCTATTCTTTCTATTTTTTTCAAATTTTAACACCCCTTTTTCATTTTTGAGAAATAGGGGCTGACCTTAGGTGATTTTGGAGTTGAACCAAAATTTTCAATCTTTAAGCTTCAACTAGTCTCCAAACACCTACTACACAAGGTAAAGTGTAGTCCTTCTCATTTCCTTATTTCCTTCTTTTTCTCCTTAATTTTTCTCTCATTTTTCTAACTTCAAATTTTTGATATTTTTTGAATCAGGGGCTGACCTAAGAAGCCTCATCCAAAAATTGTGAAATTATCCCTTTTATTTCACAATTTCCAATTTTAAGATGGGTGGAAAAATATTTTCCAACTTTTAGGTGTTTTGATTAAATGCCTGTAGAAAATTTGATCATGAGCCTTGAGATATATATATAATCTATGTATTGCATGTCAATTTTATGTAACAAGTCATGAAAATTCTCAAGAGTTGCTCAAAATTACTATTTATTGAATTTTAGGTGCATGCATGTGCAATTTAATGTTTTAATTGATGAATTCTTGTATGTATTGGAGATGCATGTGTATGATCTTTAAAATCTATGTTTTGGATGCCTTATAACCTGGAAAAGTCGAGCATAATTGATCAAATTTCAATTTTGGACTTAAAAATGTAAAAATGGAAAGTTGGTGGACTAAATTGCAAGAAAATAAAAGTTAAAGGACCCCTCTGCAAATTTCAAAATTTGGGACTGTACTCAGGTTCAAAAATGACTTTTGGACATTTTAATAAAGTTTTAAGAGTTTTAAGATAAATAAAATCAACCTTTAAAAGCCCAAGGACTAGATTGTAAAATTTTGAAAGTTTAAGGGCTACTTTGCAATTTTTAAAACTGTACCAGACCTTAACTTTAAAATTTGAAATTTTTACTCTTAAGGTACTGGGAATTACATATTTTAAAAGTATTCCAAAAATCCAAGTGGTTAGGGCTTGGAAAGCAATTTTACTAAAATTGAGGGACTAATGTGTAAAATACTAAACTTGAGGACCCAAATGCAATTTCCAGGACTTATGCAGCCCATGCACCTGGAAATACTAACTTAACTATAACTTAATTATATTTTGGACCCAAGGTTCAAATTTCATGACAATTGGACCCCTAAAGCCTTAAAGGCAATTATTTCAAAATGGGACAAAAATGATATTTTCAAACGTTAAAGGACCTACACATATTTCTTTTAAACACTTCTTTTTCCCCAATATCCCATTAACCTTAATGACATTTTCCAACTGGAATCACATTAAAAGCCCTTCCGGTTTGTGAGTTCCGAATTTTTAAAACTTAAGGTCCGAATTGGCAATTTTTACAAATTTGGGGCCAATGTGAGAATTTTATAAGAACTCGACCTCAAAAATTTAAAAACCTGAATCTCTGGACAATTTAGAGAATTTAGGAACTGACCACATAATTTTCCAAGGTCGGGATATTTATTTATTCAATTTTTAACCCCAAAAGTGTTGGTTTTTACAAAACGGGGCTAAATTACAATTTCTCTTTTATAAAGGACCTAACTCAAATTATTTTTTATTTTACTAAAATAGCCCTGGACCATCTGACTTGGAGATTTAATTAAAGTATATTACTTTCCCAAAAACCCTTGACTTATCGGATCAATTTGACCGATTAATACCCGATCGCGGAGCGACTTTCTCGCCTTGCGATTTTGAATCTATAACGGGACTTACGTTCCACCTAATCTTTCAAGATATCGAAGGTTGCTTATCCTTCCGATAATCATCTTCATCCAAATACTCCACCAACGCCATAATTGCCACTCGCGCTTTTCAAAATTTTTCTAAAATTACTTCCCTGAATCAATAATACTCGACTGACTGGTTGACTGCCTGTACTTGTAATTACTTTCCGCCGAGTCAACTTGGTGTGTCGAGCTCACGGTTGGAATGGATACGTCGGGGATGGAATCGGGCGCTGGGCCGCTATTCCACTCTTCCCGCCCCATCGCCCTAATCCCGCAACCGAGGGACGGAGTTTGTCCAAGGAAGCGGGTCGTAGTACATTTGAGGTATAATCATGATTATGACAGATCCGAGCCTTGCAAGCTCCACGTGGATTTTGTCTTTGCCTATGGAGCGATAAAGTGCGGTCTTGGACCATCCGCACTGGGGAGTTACAAGGAAGAACGAAGGAATCATTGCCTCGATCCACACGATTAGGAGTTATCGGACCCATTTTGGTTGGCGCTACAAACCGCACGCAACCGCTACTTGTTTTGCATTGGTTGGCGCTACAAACCGACGCAACCATTATTTGCCTTGCATGGGATTGGCGTTACATTTAAAACGCAATCTACTGTCTTTGACCAATCACATAGTACTGTGTGACCATGAATTTTCTTGAATCGTATAAGTATATTACTTAAATATATTTTATCACGACGCTTGTGGATCGTGTGTGACTTCATGCATATACTCACGCGTTTTTCATATAATCTGTTTTCTCGCATTAACTATATATCGCCACACTTGCACACGATCACCCCATCCATCGAGATTTTCGTCTCATCCCCACTGTTTTCTAACCTTTAGATGAGGACTATATTGAAGATTTCAAGCCAGATTGATGACCCGCCCGCTCGTCGATCTTGTACCTTTTTACTGATGATCGTTCTTATTTCATGTATTTCTATTGATGTTGGACTCCCATTTATCCTGCTACTCTTTTCTCTATTTGACTGTAATTTAAGGGCATAGGACCCTTTGACGATTAAGATTTGGATATTGTACTTTACATTTTGTTTTAGTTTTGGCCTGTAACTTATTCAGGTTATTATGTTGGATGTATTTGGATTTTATTGGAACTTAAGTTGTAACTTGTACTTGTTATTTATTTCCGCTGCTATTTAGACTCTGTCTCATTGGGTTCTCGTTGATATTTGTCTGGACTGTTTGGTTGTTGTATTTAAGTTGTGGATCGTTCGTCGCGTCCCGTTTGGGGCGTGACATTTACCTTTGAATTTTTTGTTGGAATTTTCCAATGGTTAGTTGTGGTGTTGGAATTTCCGTTGGAATTTTAAATTCCAACATGAATTCCAACATTTTATACCAATGGTTTTGTTTACCGTTGGAATTTTCATTGGAATTTTCCAATGGTATAATGTAGCACTGGAATTTTCGTTGGAATTTTAAAAATTCCAACAGTTTTCTATTTCGTTGGAATTATTTTGTTGGAATTTGATTGTTTTCTTGTAGTGGATACTTCATTTGCATGGAAAACTAGCTTTTATGATAAGTAGTAGTTAAGATAAGAATTCCACTCATGTGGATAAGTATGACTTGATCGTCCAATTAGATAAATTTGATATAATTGTCCTTTCTTCTTTAATATTGAAAAAAAGTTATTTTAATGATTCTATCAATTATAGCCCTAATAAAGTCTTTATTAGTATTTGGGCCGACATCTAATATTGAGACACATATTCTACTGATCCAATTTAATATATGATCAATTAAGGAGGTATCAATATTGAGCCATAAAGAAAAACAAATAATAAAAGATTCAATAAAATAATTCATTCAACACTAAAAATCTTTAATTATAATGTTGTAAATTACGTACAATATTCTTATGATCCGTCAAAATCACACAAATCATTGAATTAAATAAAATCAATTATATTTCTTTTGACTTGGTAAGTAGACTTTTTTTCAAACCATAATCAATCATATATGGCAAAAACTATATAAAAATAATAATAATAATCTCAACATTTTATATTCTCAAAATCTTTTAGCCATCAATTGTGAATAAAATCCTCAAACTTTAATTACAAATTAAATCATCCACACTATAAATATCACGTAAAAAAATAACAATGAAATCATAAACAAAACACATACACATTAATATCCAAAATGGCTGCTCCCACTCCTCCACGTGAGTACCCTTATCCCCCTTGTCTTAGCTTTGGATGCCAAGATATTCATTGCTGTGGTGGGGGCAGGTACAAGGTCGAATGGCCTAATCTTGTTGGTTTTGAAGCACAAAAAGCTAAGGCTATTATCGAACAAGAAAATCCATGGGTAACCGTTGTTCTTGTTCCTGTGAATGGATTTATAATATTTGATTTCTGTTGCAATCGAGTTTGGCTTGAATTGGATGCGAATAACCGTGTGCGTTACGTCCCAAAAGTTGGCTAAAAATAAAAATGTTGTAATGAGGTTTGAATAAATATATGAAGGAGTTTTGATGTATCCCATCATAACTTGAATAATTATGGTGAACAACTTATTTTGTTTGTCTTTTATCTTATCCTTCTTGTTTAATTATTGAAGAACTTATTTTAATTTATTTAGATGGCATTTATTTTTATGTAATATTATCGTCAACGCCTAACAATATACAAGTATTCATAATTCTATCAGCGAAAAAAATTAAGCACCTTTTATATTAAGTGTAGTTTTCTCCTTGTTATGATGATTTTTTCATTTTTGCATCAGAAGATACTCGAAATATTTTCAGATTAAATAGCATATGAACCATCATCCATCAACTCCATTCAAATAGATTTAATGCAGTTATCTAATTTATAGTCATGTAAAATATATAGTCATGTAATTTACTAATATTTTTATGCCCGAGGTTATATGTAAAAAGAAACCAATTTGAAAAATCCAAAAACTATATAACGACATAACAAAGCATAATATTGAAACATGATAATAAAAAAGACAAAAACAAGCGCGCGCACACATATGTATTGATTTTTTGATAATTTTTTGAACCGATTAATTGGATTTTAATTCTTTTTTACCCAAATTATTTGAACTTGCCACAAATTCAGTTGATCTTATAAGTTCTTTAAAAACATCTTATAAGATATTTGAGAGCTTATATATTCTCTAAAAGTATATTTTTGGTATGTTTTTTTGTAAAAAAGATCTTATAAGCTTCTATAATAAGATATTAGGAAAAAAGATTGGGGATCCAAACACTTCAACCATTTCTTATTTTAAAAAAAAATGGTTGAAATGGTTAAAATGATCTCCTTTTTACTTACCATTTTAATTATAAAAATGATATTACTATCATTTTATTTTATCCAAACACTTCAACTATTTCTTTTTAATTAAAGTAAGATATAACCTTTTATAAGCTCTAAAAATATCTTAAAGGATATATGAGCTTATAAGATCTTTTAGAGCGATAATTACAAAAAAAAAAAAAAATTGAAATTTGGGGTAATTACAATGAACTCCAGAGGCTAGGTTTTGAAAATTTCAAAAATTCTTTTAATTTTGATTCCGTCTTACATTTTCTCCATTCATGAGCAAACAAACATTCAAAACCCCTTTTCCTCAAAAAAAAAAAAAAAAACATTCAAAACCCCTTAATATTATAGAAATATTACATTTACCCCCTTAAAATTAAAACATAATCAAACATGAATAGGCTTATTGTGATTTTGGAACATCTATGATTTTGAAAGATAACTGAATCTTTATTGTAATTAAGCTAAACCTTAGGATAGTTTTTTGTAATTAACCCACATAAATATTTTTGGTGAAGAGAACATCATTCACACCTTAATTGGAATAGCCTTGAGGGGAACTGCTTTGTGCAGTGACAATCCAAATTTCTCACTCGTGTCCAAATCTTCCAATTTTACCCCTTGTTCCAGTTTCCAATCAAAGTTATGAATCAAAGAAGCCACCATAAGATGCAACATTCGATCAGCCAACGGCAATCCAGGGCACATTCTTCTTCCAGATCCAAAAGGAATAAGCATGAAATCTTGGCCCTTGAAATCTATCTCGCTGCCTAAAAATCGTTCGGGCTCGAATGAATCTGGATTCGACCATATGCTCGAATCTCTGCCAATAGCCCAAGCATTAACGAGTATCTGTGTGTTTTTGGGGATCGTATAGCCGTTGATTTCGGCATCATCTACTGCTTTCCGAGGGATTAAAAGCGGGCCGGCCGGGTGGAACCGAAAGGTCTCTTTGATGAGAGCGCGCAAGTATGGGAGTTTTGATATGTCCGATTCTTCGACTTGTTTGTTTTGTCCGATGACGGATCGCAGCTCGTTTTTAGCATTAGCCATCTTGTCGAGGTTGAGGAGTAACTCCATCATCGTCCATTCCACTGTGCTGGATGTTGTGTCTGATCCTGCGACAAATAAGTCCTAAAGGAAGTAGAATTTTTTTTTTTTTTTTTTTGAGGGAACCTAAAGGAAGTAGAATTAGTAACTCTGTTTTTGGATTTTGGCTTGAACATTTAATCATGCAATTAAAATCGCTCACTAGTTCCTTTTTTGTGTGCACGTTGTGATTTTAGTTATGTAACTATAGGGGTATGGACCTATTTAAGATTGTGTTTGGCAAAATCAGTTTGAGATTTCCTGTTCCACAATTCTATCCCACTTCTTATTTCATTGTATTTGATGTATGCAACGTGTATAAAATAATATCATAATTGTACATGTGTTATTCATTAAATATAATAAAATATGAAGTGAAGTAAAAAAGTGAAATATGAGATAAATTTCAAAACTACTCGAAATTTTTCATTTGAGCTACCTGTCAATGGATAAATCTAGGGCTACTCCCGAACAACTTTATCGCAAACACTCTATTTTTGGTTGGAGACTTAAAATCGCTAATTTTCAGATGATTCCGAATAATTTGGAAATTTCCAGTAAATTGAGAACTAAATCTTAGTGCTTTTCAAAGATATAGGGTGATTTTGCCAAATGAAATTTAAAATGAACGAATTCGGCTTTTTCTGTCCCACTCTTTATTCCATATATTGGATGAAAGACATATATACACTTATGGCGTCATATAGTACACATGTCATTCATCCAATGCAATCGAATAAGAGTAAAACATGAAAAGTGGAATAAGAAATCTAAATGCCGACTAAAATTGTAATTTAGTTTTAAAAGAGACGTAGTTCAGTCTCACCACAAGTAAATGTCTTATGTCCTTGCAGCTCAACTCATAATCACTCCCCTGGCTGAAATCAAGAAGTGCTTCTAGCAAATCATTTTTCCTTATATAACCAATGGATGCTCCCCTTAATTCCAATCTTTGACTAATAATATCTTCAAACATATCAAGCAATTTTCTAAAGTAAAACCCAGCCTTCTTCTTAATCCCTTGTGGATCAAACATCTTAAAAACCGGGAAATAATCAGCTAGGTTCGGTGCACCAACAATCTTCGCTACACCCTCAATCGTCTCCTTCAATTCCTGAGTCACATCCGAGTCAAAATCAGTAGAATCGACCGAAAAAAGCGTCGCCGACATTAGATTAAGCGACGTTATAAACGCAGCCTCGCCGACGTTCACGGCTCGGCTCCGATCGCTGCATTTATTCACATAGTCACACAGTTTCTGCAATTTCTCGCGGCGCAGGGCTTGGCTGGCGTCGAGCCGATGAGCCGAGAACATTTGCTCTCGGCAGATCTTGCGTATTTTCCGCCATTGTTCTCCGATTGGCAAATACGCCATCGAGATCTTGTGGTGATCGTGGACTTGGGCCGCGGCGGCGATAGTCCGGCCGGAAAAGATTTGGTCGTGTTTTTGGAGCACGTCTTTTGCGATTTCGGGCGACGATACGATTACTGTGTAAATGCTTCCGAGGTGGAGGGACATTAAAGGGCCGTAGGTTTTGGAGAGTTTGGCGAGTGATTGGTGGGGGTTTTGGCCGAGCTGGAGAATGTTTCCGATGATCGGTAATGGGTATGGACCCGGCGGAAGCTTGGCGGAGCTCCGCCGTGGATTGGATCTCAGGAGATGAAACAATGTCCCAATCACAAAACAGAGGATAAGGGGAAGGGTTAGATAATCCATGGGCTTTGTTATCTCCCAGTGCAGCATTGTTGGGCTTGATCAATTTAAATGTTTGATTATTTTCATCAGTTAAGGAGCTGGTAATATTGTCAAAATTAGAGCCCAGGGATCAAGGTCATGGGATTATTATCTTAATCATAAATTCAATGGGTGCTCTTCAATTTTCATTATATATATTATGTTACTGATCAACCTCATGACTCATTATTATGTTTTTTGTTTTTAACTCTTGGAACGTGCCGTATATCGCTCCCCGATGTCAACAAGTCTAAAGATTCGTGCTATTTATTTGCTCTAGTCAATGGGCTTCTTTTCTAAACGAGAAAGCATAGTTAATACTTAATATATACTACATGCGACCCCGTAAAATACACAGTCTATATATATTTGTGAGACAAAACGGTATTTGTGAGACTTCCGTTTTGTAATATAACATGTGCATTTTCCCATTAGTTCAATAAATTATATTTGCTTACAAAATGTTATTTATTCCCCAGCATACAAAATGCCGTCAAGATTACAAAGGCTTACACCAATTTACAAGCATTTCAAATATTAATTAATAACATAAAAAGAAAACTAGCCGAAAAAATCAGCCCCTGCAGAAACCATAATTGGACTTCTGACTGTGTACTTGCCAGTTTGCTCAATCCATGTGACAGAACCATGTCCATTCTGAGTCTCAATATCAGCCCTATAACGAATCGTTAAAGAATAGCTCTGTTTCTCGTACTTCTTCCGAAACACTAAAGTTTGTGGCCGAATTCTGATTGTGGTATTTACCGGGACTTCCAATTTAACTCCATACGTAGCTGCACCATCCCCTACATTCGTGACGGTCCTTTGAAATTTCCTAGTTAACATCATTCCATTTTCTGGAGGGCTAAAAAGAGCCATGAAAGACGGATAATTCAAGTCCGGGGATGGACTCGAGCAATTGTAGCTTGATCTTATGATGGTTTGTGTTTGTTCACGAGTGAAATTCATGGAGCAGACTAGATTTACTAGGTCTTGAACGGATGCATCATAAACAAGACCTGGATCAAGTGCGCGGTTCGGATCGACCTGACCCGATCCAATGCCTAATGGCGTGGCAACGAAATTACCATCTTCCCTGATAGGTTGTCCAACATTATCCAGAGGATTAGCAGTGGTCATCATGGCAGATTGAATAGCCGCGGGGCTCCAATCAGGGTGCGCGGCTTTCAGAAGCGCAGCGACTCCGGAGATATGAGGGCACGCCATTGATGTGCCTGATGCGAGAGTATAATCGCTCGACAAGAATATGTTGTTACCAATTCTTGGCCTTGGAGTGTAAGGATGGTAGGCTGCTAAGATTAGCACTCCCGGCGCCATTATGTCGGGCTTCAAGATGCCTTCGTAACTTACTCCAGGGCCTCTTGATGAGAAATCTGCCAGCACTGGAGCAGCTCTCGGTCCAGTCCCGATAATTGTCTGTTGGAAATCGATGGTTGCTATTGGTGCATCGCTATTCGATACGTAATCAGTCACTTGTCGTGCTTCGGTTGGGCTAATCACAACCCCGGGGAAAGGAAATGAAAAGGATCGTTGTATGCTGAAATCTTCGGAAATGATGATAGCTGCTCGGACATTAGACAGAGATAGATCATACATCGTGGAATCGAAATAAGTGTTTTCCATAGTTAGATTGCATATGATGATGCTTTGATCAGGGGCTTCTGACAGTAATTCGGGTGAGTTGCACGGAGATAACGTTTCGTTGTAAACGAGTGGCAAGTTTCGGATTGTGGCTCTTGCAGGAAACAAGGTCCATCCTGTGATGGTTTTTCCATTCCCGAGAGTTAATGTCCCTGCAAACCACCGATCAACGGTCCCTGATGCGACTATAATAGCCCAGGGAATGCTTGTTCTTATTGTCCTAAAACTCGGGCCTCGGTTTCCTGCCGAGAAACAAACCAGGACGCCCTTCTGCCTAGCTCCAAAGCTAGCTATTGAAAGAGGGTTCTCGTACAGATTAATCTCCTCGGCGCTTAAAGAAATCGATAATATATCGACTCCATCAGCCACGGCCTGGTCGATGCCCGCGAGTGTATCAGAAGCAACGCCAGTACCCCACGAGACCTTGTACACTGCCAGCCTGGCGCGTGGAGCTACCCCTCTTGCAGTTCCAGGGGCATAACCGAAGAACGAAACGCCATCGACGTAATTTCCAGCAGCAATGGACGCGACGTGGGTCCCATGGCCACGTTCGTCCCTCGCAGAATTCATAACTATTGGATCGTCAGGGAATGCTGCTCGAAATCCTTGGTTAAAGTATTGCGCTCCAATAAGTTTCTTGTTGCATAATGATGAGTTGAATTCTTGGCCTGCTTGGCAAATTCCCTTCCATCTCGAGGGTATTTCAATCATTCCGTCGTCCTTAAAGCTCGGATTTTCCGGCCAAATACCGGAGTCGATAACACCGATTATCACATCTTTGCCGTAGTCAGATGCCGGCCATAATCCAGAAGCAGTATTGAGAGAAAGGAATTTATAGGAATGTGTGGTGTCTAGTGTGATAACACTATCGGCGTAGGCCGAAAGGAAACCTGGAGACTTTTTCAAAGCCTCCAATTCATTTTTCGACAACACTACGCTGAATCCGTGGAACGCGTTGTAGATAAGCTTCGGTTCGGGTTTGTCGATGTCGGGCGATGTTTGGGTTACTGATTTTGCGGATTTGAGAATGGAAGAGTACCAATACTGGTGGCTTGAAAATGCCTTAGGCATGGAGGATTTGTCCATATGGACAATATATGTGGATCTTTCTGCTGAAGCATGATGAGCCAACAGAAACAATGAGAACAGAATCAGAGCAATTGTATTGCGGAGCTCCATTTTTTTAGTTTTGATTGAAATCGAATGTGATAAGATATTTTAGGCAAGTATTATTCTGTTATTTAAGTTCTATAAAAAAGAAAATCGTGATAGAATAGTAAGAACTGGCGGCTTGAGACTTTTCTCTGCTTTTGCTCAATTATTATAGCCTGTCTTTTCTTCATATGTTGCTGTCTTTGATGCTTATTCGGCAAAATATCTTCAGGGCTCGTTTGGATGCCCTTAATGGAAGGGATATCCCACCAATTTTTATTATTTCACATCCATTATTGTGTTTGGTTCAAAGTTGATTGGCCCATGAAAAAGCAAGGGCCTGGTCTACTATCCTACCAAGATAGGTATACCATATCCCACCAGGGGGTGGGATACAATTTCACTCAAATTCTGATAGGAAGTCAAATTACATTTCTACCCTCATATTTACATTACCCACTCATTTCTGAGGAGACAACATCAGCTCGCTCTTCTCACCCTCTTTATTACGTTGAGTCATGGAACCCTAGCTCATGATCGACCTTCGTAGCGGATTTAAAACGCCGGAATTCTGATTAAGGTATTAGTGCGAGTTCGTTTTTTTTAATTTCACGGTCGTCTCCATACTTCTCTCAGATTACTTGTCGCTCCCAAACTCCCCTGTAATTGTGGCAATTTTTACCCTTTTTGAACAATTTATTTCTTGCACTTGCAGTTAGTTTTCTGGAAAACGGTCGAAGGAGGTTTGTTCTTCTCCATATATTGGTGTAAGTATACTTTGACAATTTCTCAATATTTCTCCATATTAGGGTACATTGGTGTATCTTTTCGAATGGGAAATTCTTTTTTTAATGAATGTGGAATGGTTTTCTTTGTCTTTTTATTAAAATCGGTCGAATATTACTCCAGATTTGATTTAACCCTTGCGTTTGCTGAATTTTTTTTTTTTTGGAGTTGTTTGTTGCTGTTTTATTTTAATCTGAACTTTGTTGTATTCACTTTTGTAAACATGCACAAAATATTTGTTTTCATATGATTTGTGATGTACATTATGTGACCTGCAACTGATGAATGTTGTACATGTTTTAACAATTGAATATCAAGCTATTAAAGAGAACCCTATGAATTCACATTGCAGTTTTGATTAGGAAGATGGATGAAATATCAAGGAAAAGAGCTGAGTTATTCTTAGTTGTTGAAGAAATTATGACTGAAAGTATGTTTATCTTGAACATGTTTGTGAGGACAATTCGCTGTCGAACTCAAAAAAGACTAGAGAATCGCAGGGTAGGAACTAGATATGTCATGGCAAATAGGATACCAAAACAAGTAGAACATTTGAATGACTTGATTGCGCATACTGATGTTGATTGTTTAGATAATTTGAGGATGACGCGTGGTGTGTTTGCAAAGTTGTGTTACTTACTAAAACATGTGGGTGGGCTACTCGAGTCTAGATATGTGTCTCTTAATGAGAAAGTGGCATTGTTTCTTTCTGTTCTTGCCCACCACAAGAAAAATCGTGTGGTGCGGTTCGATTTCAAGAGATCGGGACAAACTGTTAGCAGACACTTCCACGATGTTTTGAATGCGGTTTTAAGACTACACACTGTACTCCTAGTAAGTCCGCATCCAGTTCAAGACAACTGTACCAATCAACAATGGAAGTGGTTTAAGGTAAATCAATATTACAAAGTACATTGAATTTTAAACAATCAATATTTATCAAGTTTAAAACATATATCAATGGACTTGTATTTAGGTCTTCACTTAGAAATGTTTCTACAATTAAATTTGACAGAAAATATTTGTGTTTAGGGTTGTCTAGGTGCTTTAGATGGTACTTATATCAAAGTGAAAGTGTCCGAGTCAGATAAGGCACGATATAGAACAAGGAAAGGCGAAATAGTCAATGTGCTTGGTGTTTGCGATCGAAATATGAATTTCATTTATGTGCTAAGTGGATGGGAGGGTTGTTTGTGGATTGTAGAGTTTTGCGTGATGCTGTCACTAGACCTAATGGTTTAAAAATCCCTCAAGGTATCATTTCATTAATCATTTGATTTTTTGACATTTAAATCTATTAGTACGTGGCAATTCAAAAAATATCATAACACTACTATTGACAGGTAATTTTTACCTATGTGACAATGGTTACACGAATGGTGAAGGGTTCCTAACTCCGTACAAAGGAGTTAGGTACCATTTAAATGATCGGGAGAGGGACTTTAATTCCACAGAATTCTCAAGAATTTTTCAATATGAATCACTCAAAAGCTCGTAACGTGATTGAACGGACATTTGGGCTCTTGAAAAAACGATGGGCTATTCTACGGAGTCAGTCTTTTTACGATATAAAGATCCAAAACAAACTGATAATGGCATGTGCGCTTCTTCATAATTTCATCCGTTTGGAGCTGTCTGTAGATCCATTGGAGGATTCTTTGAGTGATGACGATGAGGACGATGATGAAGATGATACGGACATTGATTACATTGACACTGTTGAATCGTCACAAGCGTGGAATAATTGGAGAGACCAATTAGCTAATTCAATGTACAATGAGTGGAGATGTTTAGGCTAGTATCATTTATTTTGAGTAATGAGACGGTGGATTTTCTTGTATTTCTTTTCACGGATAATTTATCTATTTTCATTTGTATGCACTAGAGTGGGTTATGTATTTGAAAAGATGTTTTGTTATTGTCCTTATGCACTTACCTATTTACTGTTGCATTATATGATCTACTTGAGGTTGAGTTACTTGTTTTGGAGTTTCAATGATTTAAATTACATTTGTAATGCATGCTTTTTAGATGAGAGTGTACTGGCCAAGATGTATAATTACTTGTAATTTGCTTTGACCTAAATAACTGTGTATTATGGAGTTTTTAAATGATTTCTTTTACCAAGATGGTTCAGTAACCACAGCCCGGCCTTTTCCTTTTGTACAGGTAATTACATTGCAAGTTACGTGATTTACTATTCCAATTTTTTAGAAATAAAATTGGGATATTGTAAGGTATATTAGTTTAATTTTTTGATTGTCTTATGATTTGCAGATTCTACATTGGAGGCATCACACAACCAAATCCCAAAACAATGTCGCAAAAGGAATGACAAGGGTAGAAGGAGTTGGAGTCGACGAGAGGAAGAAGTGTTGGTTGCATCTTTGAAGGAAATTGTGTCAAGCGGGTGGAAGTATGAAAACGGGTTCAAAATAGGCTACTTACAAGCATTAGAGCAAGAGATGATGAAGGTTCTTCCTGGGACTGACCTTAGAGGGATTCCCCACATCAATTCCAAGATACATGTTTGGAAAAAAGACTATGGGAGCCTGGTTTCAATGCTTTCACGCAGTGGGATAGGGTGGAATGACAGTACAAAAATGATTGAGGCTCATGATGAGGCTTGGGCTGAGTACGTTAAGGTATTAGTACCAATCACTTTCAGTTTTAATCTTAATTGAATATTACCAAACTCTGTTTTTTATGGATACTATATATCTGTGCAGGTCGATTCTAATGCCCGTCTCATGAGGTTCAAGACTTGGCCATTTTACAATGATTGGGTTAACATCTTTGGGAAGGACAGAGCAACAGGAGAGCATGCAGTCAGCTTCACTGAGGCAGTCAACAATGTCCTTAATGGAAATTGCACCCAAGAGGAAGAGCCCGCTAATCTTTTTGGAAACTTGTTTGAAGAGTTTGAGGAAGAAACTGAAACAAATTCTGTATGTCAACCGCAATCCACCCCTCAAAATTCGGCATCCGCCAAAAAAACAAGAAAGGTAAACGTAAGCATGCAGACACCCCTGATCCTATGGTCGAGCTAATGGGCACTTACTGCCGGAACACTGATGCTAGACTAGCTGAAATAGCTAAGCGCATTGGCTACGAGTACGACATTTCTACAGCAAGGAAAGAGGTATTTGGGCTTGTTGCAATGATGCAAGGGCTTTCTCTTCAAGAGAAACTTCAAGTTTCTAAGTTATTGGTAAAAAATACTGAGGATCTTGAACTGTTCTTCAGCCTTCCGGATGAAGCGAAGATTGAGTTTGCGAAAATAAAGTTGGCCGAGAATCTATGATAAGTTAATTAGACGTATGTTTTGAGGACAAACAATATTGTGTACCTGGTATTATGACTGTCAGTTCGGGTGCCAATGAACAATTCTTATGATATGGTATTATTATGTTTTTTTTGAAGCCAATGAACACTTGTTCGGAAATTCTGTATTTTGGATAATCGATTTGGATAATCTGTAATTTGGATATTATATTTTGGATGATAATACCATATCTTTGTTTGTGATGATAGATCTGTTTTTTGTGGTGCCAATGAATGTTACATACAGGAGTAAAATGACATTTGCGATGTTATGGTTTTGTTGCGATGATATGTAGGATCTGTTACAAAGAGATGTTTAATTCTTGCATTGATACAGAGCTTACATTATTTGCTTTATATAGTATTGTCGGTTTCATTATAATACTTGTCTGATGTGGTCTGGATCTTTTACAACAGGTGAAATATTTATATATATGACCAGACTTTTTAGAACTCTTATTTTTGCCTCAAAAGTTATATAGTTGGTTAGTTAATCAAAATTTGTAAAATTCTGGGTATTTTTGTATGAAACAAAAAGTTCTGGCCAACAGGTGAAATAATTATATATATGGCCTGACTTTTTAGAAATCTTATTTTGGCCTCAAAAGTTATATTCTTGTTTAGTTAATAAAAAAAGAGCAAAATTCTGGGTATTTTTGTATGAAACAAAAAACTTGTAGACTAAAAATCCATACTAACAGAGGTTCATTGAAAACATAAATAGGTTCATTGAAAACAGGGGTACATGTAATCGGAACACTGGAAAGACGAACCCTTGAAACATGACATCCCTACATAATAAACTAGAAACAACACGATAAGACGAAATGGAAAGAAAAACTGCAAATGACTCGAACAATATGACAAACGACACGACAACAAACCAGGCAATGACTAGACGACCCAACACAAATTGACACGGAACAGTGCCTCCTTGGAAGTTCACGGTTTTTTGATAGGCGAGTATGAAGCGGTTGAACTATCTGCTGGGGCGGCATGCGGGGGACTACTTGGACCAACTTCAGTGAGATAAATTCTGCATCTTGCTGAGAACTTCTTCAGTAGTGGATAACTTTGACGGAGGGTTGTTTGGGTCAGGAACTGAAGAGTCGCTTGCAGACTGATACCAAGCTAGCTCATTCCAAAATGAATTGTCCGTGTTGTCAGAGTTGCGCTCCACTCCATCAGGCCTTTGGTTGCCTACTGGTTCAACGTCCGGCTGGACGTCATCATCGTGATCACTTGAAATTTCAATTACTTCAACTTCATTGTTTGCACTTTCGTCAACGTCATCTTCTTCGAACATCCAACGAAGCTCATCAAAATCATGTTCGCCTTCTAACATATAAGCCATTCCAAGTTTTTGTTCCTACAAATAAGTCAAAAATGTCAAAAATATAACTTTATAAAAATGTACAAAGAAAGTGGCACAAACGAATGGTGTACCCTGCATATGTAGTCCCACACAGACTGGTGACAATCGACTTTGTGGGTGATAGGATCGTAGCACACGCCGCTTATTTGGATAATCCATTTAAACATTTGGTAGCGCTTACGCCATTTCTTAATTCGTTGCATACAATATGCATAGTCGAAGTTTGTGCCGAAACGTGTGTTAACAACGGTCATTGCGGCTTGGTAAAGCGAACGTTTTTGTGATGAGCTCGAAAATTGCCTTCCATTGCCTGCTCCACCAATGACTTGATGAATTTCTCGGTCAATTTCTCGGTCCAAGTTGCATTGTAGAATACTTTAGACTGATGCATAGCCCCTTTAGGTGTGTTTTTGTTTTGAGGCATTTTGACAAGGCAATGTATTTTCGAATCAGTTGATAATTTTGGGTTGAATGTCTACTAACTTTATGAATGATATAAATAGAGGTACAAGGCTGAGGGACATCACTTGAATCCAAAAATTCAGATAGGGACATGACTAATTACATATTCAAAGCAGATTTTGATTCCCCTGCATAATATATGCTGATGCATTGAGTTCCAAGGGAACTGATTTGCTAAGACATATGTAGCGGCTGTCTCGTTTATTCAGTATCATATTGTTTCCATGTTTATTTTTGCATTCTTCATATTTAGTACTTTATAAAAGAATATATTCTCTTTTGCCCATTCTATGAAATTTTTGGAAGAAGAACATTGTTGAAGACTAATTTGTAGTTTAGTAGCAATACATATTTTGGTGAGAATGGTAAGGAATATATTCTCTTATTTACCAAAAGCAAAAGAATCTTCCAGTTCAATGTGTAAAACTCAGTAGTTCACATGTAGTATCAACATGCAGATTTCATTTCAGCTTTTGATTCAAAAAAATTACAAAACAGCCCCAAAATGAAAGTTTGATGTTTGTGATTTCACTAAATTACAATAGTAGTCGGTCAGAAGTAGTTTGGTTTATTTGATTATATGATTTCTTTGATTTATGTCAATTATACCCATGCACATAAGTTTTTAAAACTCCAAAACAGCCCCTGGAACATTTTCAGGGGCCATTATATAATTTTCAGTTTCCATTGTTAAGTCATAACCTGGAACAAAGCAACCAGGTCATTTTTCTGATTATGTGATTTATTTGGTTTATGAAAACTACCCATGCACATAAATTTTTAAAACTCCAAAACAGCCCCTGGAACATTGTCCTTAATGGAAATTGCACCCATGCACATAAATTTTTAAAACTCCAAAACAGCCCCTGGAACATTGTTCTCAATGGAAATTACAGGGGCCATTATGTATTTTTCATTCTCAATTTGGTTTTAAAAACTTATGTGCATGGGTCAGTTTCATGTTTTTAAAAACACATGCACATAGATTTTTAAAAATCCAAAACAGCACGTAGATCATTTACTGGTATGTGTTAAAGTCTGGTTTTTCATTCTCCCTTTGTTTAATTCTCAGTTTTTCATCACTTATCAGTTTTTTTCATTGTCAAATTCTTTTCATACAACAAACAATCCTGCATATATATCCAACTGTTGCATAAGACTGGTTCATACAACAAAATGATCTAAATCCATATCCAACTGGTACATACAATAATTAGACTGGTGCATAAACCATATCCAACAAAATAATCCATACAACAAAATGATCTAAATCCATATCCAACAAAATAATCCAACTGGTGCAAAAACAATGTTTCCAAGTGGTGCATACAACAAACCATTCCAACATATATATGATTAGGAGGTGCATAAACCATATCCAACTGGGTTATACAACAAAACATTCCAACATATATATCCAACTGGTGCATACAATAGGTTCTAAAAGCTTCATAGCATTGAAGTAAAGTACCAATCGTCATTAGTTACACAATAGTCATGAGACATAAAGCATAATTAGACAAGTTCTAAAAACATAATTGCATCCTAAAGAATTACCCAAGTCTAAAACACATAAGAAACATATCCTAACTACTACATAGTTCCTCATGCTTGAATCAGAAACACTTCATCAGTAATGGATCAATCATCAATAGGATCACGAACATCTGATAGGTCAATCCGTGCGGCATTGGCAATTTTGAAAACATTGTAAGCCATTGCATAGTGCTTAAACCCGTAAGTGCGAAAATATCTTTGTTCTACAGTTTCCTGCCAAAAAAAATAAGTATCAGTCAATGTCCAATGATTAAATGACTCTGTACAAGTATATTTGTCTCGATTAATTAATATCTATTTTTACCTTGCCAATTTGATGGAAATAGTTGGCGTCAACAGATACAATGTTGCGTTTCTTGTTAAAGTCGACACCAGTGAGTCTCAAGGTACTTACTAAAGCGTCAAATTTGTCTCTCCACAATTGGGCCACGAGTTTTCACCATCCTAACATTGCAGTCCTTACCAAACTGACATTTCAATCCTATTGATATCACCCTTAATAAACTATTCAACTCAACAGGATCATCCAAGCGTAGAAGACGAGTGGCATGATTCAGACAATTGTATATATATTCCTCTTCCTTGGGTGTCCAGTTTACTGATTGGTACAAGCATCGAACTATGTCGTTTCTTGTCCTAGGCATTACTAAGCAGAACAAATTTAAGCAAATAACATCAAATAAATAATTAGCACGAAGAAGCAATAATATGAAGTCTTACAAAGGATTTAATACATAAGTTAATTGTCATCCGTACATGAGGACCATTCAGCTCGCAAATAGTATTAATTAATAAGAAAACTAAGTACTTGTCCAATACATTGCAAAGTTACACAACAAAGTACATACTACTGCCATACTACGACAGTGATCCTATTATCTTAATTTTAAGATAGTCATATTGCAAACATAATGATAACAACCATGACAACCCAAGAAAATATCAATGCAATCAGATATTTTCTTTCACGATGCTTGAGTTCTTTTATGGTGTCTTCATGTGCATTTATTTTCTTTAACAGTCCCGGAATGATTTGAGTTGACCTTCTGCACATGATTGGATCATACCACTCAAAGAATCCACACCTACGTTCCTGCATTGTTTTAAACGCCATCTTAATTTTACTAATATGAATGTGACAATAACCCTAAGAACTTGGTTCAGGAATCATTGAAAATAGAAAGTAATGTTTATGTTATTAGTGGCTAACACATACTTTACAAGTGTGGAATCTACGACCTGGGTTAGTCGGTGTCCACGATGTCCGTAAAGGTGACTCTACGCCACATTCACATATTTTATTTGCACCAGATTGACGGTATGAATACCCAGAGGTGTTTGAGTGGCCACTTGACACTAGACAATAGGTAATGATACAAAAAAAAAAACATTCAAATCTGTAACACTTCAATCAAGCATCAAGTAATTGCAAATTGTGTTTTTGTACATCTTCATAGTATCAAAATATAGATCATAAAATTAATGAATGATAGGAAAAAATAAAAAGAGACGAATCTAGGAAACAATAAACAAACACAGCCATGAATCATGAACCATTCCGTAAAATTAACATTGTAATACTTACTTGCACACTTGAATGAGACTTCAGAACTTCAACAACTGAAAAAAAAAAACCCAGTAAATTCAAAGATGTGTTAAATTTTTGACCTAATTTTTGCAATGAGAAAATTCGATGTCTTTATTATGTAACATGAAAACCGATACAATTAAATGTTGAGTAAGTTATCCTAAACCTTATTAATTTTCGACCTATTTTCGGAAAACCCAAATCATGTTAGACCTAATTTCATGAAATCCTAAGATGGAGAATCGAATAGAGGATATTGGTATTGTTCAGCAGAATACAAATCAAAGAAGAACACAAAAATTAAAGACGATAATTTTCCAACCAGAATGACCATACCTGCGAGCTCGAGAGTGAAGCGTCGAGATTGAAGAGAAGGGTCTGAGATGTTTGGCGTGGCAGGAAGTAAAATGAATCTGCTGAAATTAAGAAGTGGTGAATGGCAAATAGGTAATATTAGGTGGGGGTGAAAAGGGAAAATGAATTATAAGTTGGGGGCAAAAAGGTAATATTAGATGGGTTGATTGTTCTTATCCATTTTGAACCAAACACATTATTAATAATAGAAGGTATATCCATAAGACTAATCCCTCAAACAAACATAATATTAGGACATATTATATCCACCTTATAAGGTTGGAAAATAACTTTGGAATGTATCACACCTATTACCATCCCTCAACCAAACGAGCCCTCAAGGTATTAGCGCCAACCTTGTTTTTACAACTTGCAGCAATGTAACTGACAGGTTCTTTAGGAAATAGGAATAATTACAAAGAAACCCCCGAGGTTCGGGCTAATTACAAAAAAAAACAATTTTTTTTTGAAAATTACAAAAATTACCTTGATGTTTTATTTCGTCTTACATTTTCCCCTTTATAAACCAAAAAAACATTTCCAAAAAACCCTATGATATTTCTATAAATATTACAGTTACCCCTTAAGTTTAAGACATAATCAAATATGAAGGAGCATTTTGTAATTTTGAAATATTTCTGGGTTTTTATTGTAAATAACCCAAACCTCAAGGGGTCTTTTGTAATTATCTCTTAGGAAATAATTGAATCAAATTTTGACTAAAAATTTATTGATCACTAAAGAAACCTTTTGTTGATGGTCAAGAGAAATTACTGCCATGGCCCCATTTTAATGTACCTCTATGCGGTTGGTGGCATACATAAAGCAAAGGATAAGAGGTCATTAGTATGTGTGGAGGTTAGGGGTTCAAACCCCTACTCCATTAAATTGCTCCACTGGCATATGCGAGCTGGTGAAAATTTGGTGGAAATTCATACTTAATAGCATTCGTGTGGGTTCGATTCGGGGAGAGATCATTATTATTAGATTGGGGGGTCGAACATAATTGTTCTCTTTACCAGGGAGGATCTGGTTGTACGTCAGTAGACCCCATCAGAACACTGGCCAGTGCGTACACATCCTGCGGTTTACGTTGGTGGCAGCAATGAGGGGCCAGAGTTGTTGTCCTCAAACATAGTCAGTTATAAGCTTGGAAGCTGAGTTATAAAAAAAAAATAGTATGTCCATCAAAATTGGATGGAGAGACCCTGGCCCAGATATAGATATTTGGCCACAGACATTGAATTCGAACATCAAGTGTATGTTGTCCTCTGCTCGAAATCCTTGGTTAAAGTATCTCGCTCCGATAATTTTCTTGTTGCATAATGATGAATTGAATTCTTGGCCTGATTGGCAAATTCCCTTCCATCTCGAGGGTATTTCGGTCATCCCGTCGTCCTTAAAGCTCGGGCTTTCGGGCCAAATGCCGGTGTCGATTACACCGATTATAACATCTTTGCCGTAATTAGATGCTGGCCAGAGTCCAGTGGCAGTGTTGAGGGAAAGGAATTTATAGGAATGTGTGGTGTCTGGTGTGACAACATCATCGACGTAGGCAGAAATGAAACCTGGTGACTTTTTTAAAGCCTCCAATTCAATTTTCGATATCACTACACTAAATACATGGAAGGCGTCGTCGTAAGTGTAGATAAGTTTTGGTTCGGGTTTGTTGTTATATAGCGATGTTTGGCTTACTGATTTTACGGATTTGAGAATGGAAGAATACCAATAATGGTGACTAGAAAATGCCTTAGGCATGGAGGATTTGTCCATATGGACAATGTATGTTGATCTTTCTGCTGAAGATTGATGAACATGGTGTGCCAAAATTAGCCATGGAAGTAAAATCAGAACAACTACATTGGAAAGTTTCATTTTTTTTTCTTTCCGAGAAATATGAAAATGAGATATATTTTTAGACATGTAACTTTCTTCAATATAAGGTAATTTGGTTTTCGCTTATTCTTAAGCACAATCATCGAGCTGGGAAGCACCAATTCTTTTTTACATAATGCAATAATGTAAAGGATAGATCCATTAGGCAATCATTCAAATTCCACAATTTAATAAGATTTGGACTCTGATTGACTAAAATTTTCTTTTGAGTACTGAAAACCTTTCCAAGTCTTATTATTGGTCAAGTGCAAAAGAGTAAAGGCATGTCTAATAAGTTAGGTAAAAGAGGAATTTCGACAAAATAAGATTTAAGCCAGAAGTGGTATATCGTACCAATGTGTCGGTACCATTGCTGAAAATAGTTTTTGTAGGATGATTTGGTTTATTACTTGTCATGATGAGGTTATACTTTTGAACTCATTGCCAGTAATAGCAGACAACAGATATATAAAACAATAATTCAATTAATTAATAATATCTTTTAAATAATATTTTTGGTTGGTCCCGACTTGGAGACAACAAGTAAAATTAAGAATTCGCTAATTTAATATCTAACTAAATTAATAAATATTGAAAATCTTAAAATTATTAATTTATAAAGGTTTAATTATATATAAAAGTTGTAAGATTTAATTAAAGCCATGGCCCCATTTTTGCTTCCAAATCAGCCTTTGCAGTCTTCAAAATGATTCAAGGCAAAAAAGACTGTTCCTTTTAGGTACACTTGGGGGATAACGCTAAGCATTTGATTATTTTAATAACCCATAGAGGGGCAGCCTCTGGCCCAGATATAGATATTTATTTAGGTACTAAATTAACCATCTAACAAGATATTTTTGCACCTGTAGAACATTTCCCTTTTTTTATAAAAAAAAAACGAGAGAACAATTCACTTACGTACATCATCACAAGAGAAATCATGGGAGTGGTGCAGAACTTTTGAATGTTAGAACAAGCACAGTCCACATATAATAAAATTTATTTGAGAAGAATTATTTTTTGAATAAATGGAAAATATATAAAATAAAGGAAAAAATCTTGATCACAAGTCGATCAGGTAGCAAAAATTGGAGCCTTGTTAAAATCTACCAAGGAGAAACACACCCTTGTGGGAAACCCCTTGGCAGGAAAAATAGTACTCAAAGAGAAAAAAAACGTTCAAACATAAGCCATCGTAAAAACTATTACAAAATCACAATATCTATCTAACAAATCGAAATTGGAAATGACCAACATAATCATCCATAAGAAGGGGGATAATGTCCGTCGGTTGATTATCCCACCAAGTTGAAGGATCCTCGAACTTCTTTGAGCCTATTTGTCACCTTGTTTCCTTCATGAAAAATGTGGGAGATGACAAAATCCATCTGTGAAATCAAATATAATGTATACCGCCATTTGCTAAGAAGACGCCACGGGAAAGAACCTCTTTTAGTCTTGAAAATGTCAACTATATAAATGGAATCCGATTCTAACCAAAGCTGACACCATCCTTTGTGAAAGGCGAAGGAAATGGTCAGCATAGCTGCTATCAACTCGGCCTCAAAGCATAACCAATATCACAATGCTCCACAAAACATCCACTGAAAAAGCCTCAATAAATCCGAAAAATTTCAGATGCCGTATTGGAACCGAGTGCACTACTGCCATCTATATTAACTTTGATCCATCATGAGAGAGGTTTTTCGAGAAGAAAATTATTTATATAAATATTTCATTATTTTTATTTTATTGACTAGTGAAGAAACATTACCTGATGTACAAATATTTTGATAGGAGATATATTCTCCATTCAGAGAAGAGCTCTATTCTTTTTTTCACGAGGTTTTGTTGAGTATTGGATCCTTTTCATATTCTGTTTGTTAGTTACACAACTATAGTTGCTATTTGTAGCTTTCACTTTTTTTGTTAGTTCATTTTTCCTCTATAAGATAGCATTTACATAGTGAAATAAAATGAGATGTTTCCCTCCTTCTCCATCGTTCTACTCTTAGCTAAAAACTCAAGCTCAAATTGAACATGGTATCCGATCAACAAACATGTCGCATTGCCACATCGCTTGGAACGTCTTAGCTACAGAAGGAAACACTGGAGAAGCTGTTGGTGAAAAGCAACAAATTATACTTGGATCTGGTATCGATCACATGGCGACTCGTGGTGATGATACGTACATACTTCATAATTCCGATCATCCTGGTATGGTTCTCGTAACAAATCCTCTAACTGATACAAATTATTTGTTGCGGAGGTGTGCAATGAATAGCTCTGGGGCCGAAGATGAAGTTAGCCTTTGTGAATGGAACTATACCTAAACCGAAAACAGAGGAGGAAGATAGACTACATATTATACAGTTGGATTCTGAGTTCCTTGAGTAAGGAATTAGTTGAGGCGTTTTTGTATGCCGATTCGGCCAAGGCTCTTTGGGATGAGATTGAACAGAGGTACTACGGACAGGCAACGGACCTTTACTCTATCAGTTGCAAAAGGAGATAGCCACAATATGGAAATGTAATAACAATGTTGTTACTTACTTCACTAAACCCAAGCGTCTTTGGGATGAATATGCTAGTCTAGTGCCTTTGTCTCCGTGTACTTGTGAATCTAGTAAGCAACTGGCTGAATTAGAAACCAACACAAAATTGATGCAATTTCTTATGGATTTGAATGATAGCTGTGAAGCCCCAATTTTTCCAAGCATGTAATTGATCTTTTGTCGTTTATGTATTTGATCGACTATTTTACCGCGTCACTTTGATGGGTAAATATTAATAATATATATTTTGCATTTAATTTAATTTTATTTATTACTTGTGGTCATGATCATTATTAATTCTATTTCGCATTTATGATCACTTGATTGATCATTATTACTTTTTTTGTATTTATTGGTCACCTTAGAATTTTAAAAGACTATTTATTTTAGGGACTTTTACCTTATAGAATTAAGAATTTGATTTAGATTAAGTGATTTTGAGACTTATAAGTGATCAAGGAAATCACTAATTAATTTGGATATTGATATTATTCATCTATTATCATCAAATTTGGGACAAAAAAAATATATATGGAATTACCAAAATACCCCTATAGTGGACGACAATGATGGGATTTTTGGAGTAGAAATATCATCCAACTCTTGTACACTTACACCTTATATTAGTCATCTTGTGTATAATTACACCATTAATTCAAACATTATACACATTATCTTATACATCAATTCTTTATTACTATTTTTCCCAACATTCTTCCACTTAACCAACATTCTTCTCAATATTCCCCAACACCATTCAAGCCCATACTTTGACTTGCATTTTGTCTCCCATGCAAGAAGCAAAATTCAAGAACAAATTAAACAAAAAAAATCTCTCCCTCTCTCACCAATGTGGACGGCCACATACAAGGAAAATGAACAAAAATTGTTCATTTTCACCAACACCTTCTAATCTCCCAACTAATTCTCCTCCCTCTCTCTAATCTCTCTCTAAAAATCATTCACATCTTCAAATCTTCAAACACCAACTCTTCATATTTTCAAATCTTCAAACACAAGTACTTCATATCTTCGAACTTTCAAGTACCATTTCTTCACATTTTCATATCTTCAAACACAAGACCTTCACATCTTCAAGCATACCTTCATACCTTCAAGAACATCTTCTTCCTATCATTAAACACTCATTCTTTATTCAAACATCTAAACCAAAACAAACATTCTTCCTACTTAAAACCATAAAATTCGAATCCCCCCTATCTCAAAGGTAAGAAATTTCATTCCTCAATTCAACTTGATATCTTACTACTCATCACCTTCTCTTCTTAATTTAAGTTTGAAATTTTGATTTTGAGGTACTTAGAAGACTACTTGAATACATGTATGCATGGTGGCCAATTTAGAAGACTTGAAGAATAAGTGTTAGAGAAATTGGACTACAAGGTAAGATTTGGACACTAGAGCCCTTCTTTCTTTTTCTTCAAATTTTAACACCCCTTTTTTCATTTTTGAGAAATAGGGGCTGACCTTAGGTGATTTTGAAGGTGAACCAAAAATCCCAAATTTAAAGCTTCAACTAGTTTCAAATCACTTACTACACAAGGTAAACTGTAGTATTTCTAATTTTCTTACTACTATTCCACTCTTTCAACTTCTAGGTGCTTTTGTTAAATGCATGTAGTGTTTTGATCATGAGCACTTGAGATATGTATATTATATATATTGCATGTTAATTTTATGTATCCAGTTATGAAATTTCTCAAATGTTGCTAAAAAATGCTATTTATTGAAATTTAGGTGCATGCATGTACAATTTAATGCTCTATTTGATGAATTCTTGTATGAAATGAACATGCATGTGTATGATCTTTGAAATCCATGTTTTGGATGACTTATAACCTGGACAAGTCGAGCATAATTGATTAAATTTCAATTTTTGGACTTAAAATGCAAAAATGGAAAGTTGGTGGACTTAATTGCAAGAAAATAAAACTTAAGGGACCCCTCTGCAAATTTCAAATTTTGGGACTGTACTCAGGTTCAAAAATGATTGTTGGACATTTTAATAAAGTTTTAAGAGTTTTAAAATAATTAAAATCAACCTATAAAAGCCCAAGGAATAGATTGTAAAATTTGAGAAGTTTAAGGGCTACTTTGTTATTTTTGAAACTGTACCAGACCTTAATTTTAAAATTTGGAATTTTAACTCTTCAGGGACTGGAAATGACATAGTTTAAATGTATTCCAAAAATCCAAGTGTATAGAGCTTGGAAAGTAATTTTACTAAAATTGAGGTACCGAATTGTAAAAGATTAAACTTGAGGACCCAAATGAAATTTCCAGGACTTATACAGCCCATGTACCTGGAATTACTAATTTAACTATAAATTAATTATATTTTGGACCCAAGGTTCAAATTTCATAACAATTGGACCCCTAAAAGCCTTAAAGGCAATTATTTCAAAATGGGACAAAAATGAGATTTTCAAAAGTTAAAGGACCTACATCTATTTCTTTTAACAACTGCTTTTGTCCCAATATCCTATTAACCTTAGTGATATTTTCCAACTGGAATCACATTAAAAGCCCTTCCAGTTTGTGAGTTCCGATTATTTTAAACTTAAGGCCCGAAATGACAATTTTAACAAATTTGGGGCCAATGTGAGAATTTTATAAAAACTCGACCTCAAAACTTTAAAAACCCGAATCTCTGAACAATTTCGATATTTTAGGAACTGACCTCATAATTGTTCAAGGTCGGGATATTTATTTATTCAATTTTTAACCCCAAAAGTATTGGTTTTTACAAAACGGGGCTAATTGCAAATTTCCTTTTTTTATCAAGGACCTAACTCAAATTATTTTCCGTTTACTAAAACAGCCCTGGACCCTCTGACTTTAATTATTAATTAAAATATTTTATTTTCTCAGAAGAACTTATCGGATCGTCTTGACCGGTTAATACCCGATCGCGGAGCGACTTTCTCGTCTTGTGATTTTGAATCTATAACGGGACTTATGTCCACCTAATCTTTCAAGATATCGAAGATTGCTTATCCTTCCGATAATCATCTTCTTCCAAATAGCTCCAGCAACGCCATAATTACCACTCGCGATTTTCGAAAATTTTCCTGAACTGCTTCCCTGAATAAATAATACTCGACTGCCTGGTTGACTACCTGAACTTGTAATTACTTTCCTGCCTGAGTCAACTTGGTGTGTCGAGCTCACAGTCAGAATGGATACGTCGGGGATGGAACTGGGTAGCTCGAGGTATAATCATGATTATGACAAATCCGAGCCTTGCAAGCTCCACTGTGGATTTTGTCTTTGCCTATGGAGCGATAAGGTGACAGGTCTTGGATCATCTTGCTCGGGGAGTTATAAGGAAGAACGAAGGAATCACTGTCTGATCCACACGATTCCGGAGTTAATCAAACCCATTTGGTTGGCGCTACAATCTGTACGCAACCGCTACTTGTATTGCATTGGTTGGCACTACAAATCCGTACGCAACCGCTATTTGTCTTGCATAGGATTGGTGTTACATTCCGTACGCAATCCTACATGTCTTGCCTGAATCACATAGTGCTTGTGTGACCACGAACTGTTTCTTAAACTGTATAAGTATATTACTTAAATATATTTATCACGACGTTTGTGGACTGTGTGTGAGTTCATGCATCATATCTCACGCGTTTTCATACATCTGTTTTCTCGCATTAACTATATATCGCCACACCTACACATGATCACCCCATCCACCGTGATTTCTGTCTCACCCCTCCTCGTTTTCTAACCTTTAGATGAGGACTTTGTTGAAGATGTTGAACCTACCGCTGACCGAGCTCCCGCACTCCGCTTGTTGGACTTACTATCTATTGTTGTTGATGTTCTTTGGACTTATTTCTTGTATTTCTGTTGGACTCTTTTATTCTCTTTTCATTCCGATTCTCAGAATCAAGGGCGTAGGACCCTTTGACTATTAAGTTGTTACCTTTAGTTGATTTTGGGGATGTAATTTGGATGTTTGTTGGATTGTAAGTTGTAACTCGTACTTGTTCTTTATTTCCGCTATTTGACTGTTTCATTGGGTTTTCGTTGATATTCGTCTAGACTGTTTTGGTTTATTTGTATTTAAGTTGTGGATCATCGTCGCGTCCCGTTTGGGGCGTGACAGTTAGAGTGGTATCAGAGCTCGGCTAGTAAGATGGAAACTTACACCGAGCTGACCCAAGATAGGACCCTCGGTCTGTGTTTTGGGTAGTACCGCGACTTAACTAATTGGTGTGAAATCGATTTCAATTTGGCGTAGAACCATATTATTGAGATTGAAACTAAGTTAGAACACATATTTTGAGGTTCCATAGTCATACTTGTCTTGACTTGGTTGACTTTTGACTGACTTTCTTTGTTCATTCTTTCCTTATTCCCTCCTTATCTTTTTTTTACCTTTGACTGATCCGCCTTAGTTTTGTTTGATCAGGATGGAGCCGGCGCTACCTTCTTGGTGGGACGTTTATCAGGCCCGTGTCGAGCGGGAGTACTACCGGGCACTTATGATTTACTGGCACTGGGAGAGTATTCGAGCGACCTCAGAGCTATCCGAGGAGCGCCAACGTAACAGGGACTTGACACAACGCTTGACAAGGAGACAAGACGAAAAGAACGAGTTGACCATCATCATTAAGGACCGCAACAACACTATACGGGCGCGGGAGTATCAGATACAGATTATCCAGGAGCGCCTGGATAATGTGCGAGACAAAATGAAGAGAGCAAGTGACGGCCGCCAGAAGTGGGAGATGGACGCCCACATGTCTTGAGATACCATTGAGCGCTTGGAGGAGACCCCCATCAAGCAGATGACTGTTCGCCTATATTTTTAGCTTCACCGCAAGTGTACGGTGTACGTTATCGAATAGGGTAGCAAGGTCGTATCCACGGAGACTAATAAATTAATATGCTAAGTATTTAACCAAGATAATCTTATTTTTATTTAGACGATCGAAATTTGATGATTGTTGTTTTGAGATTAAGACAATTTAAATCACTAAAACACAAGAATAAGATAACACGAATGAAAGAAGTATCAAGATGATGTAATGGATTTCCGAGTTAAGGTTTCGATTAATAATCCTCTTGTTGTCCGGTTAAATCAAGCCATGTTATTATCAATATTCCTATAAGACGATCACAAAGTTGTCAACGAGTAAAAGCAGAATACCAACGACCATCTGGTTTACTACAAACATTGAGAATTCCCGAGTGGAAATGGGAACACATAACGATGGACTTCGTGACAGATCTACCAAGGACTAGAGGAGGCCATGATGCTATTTGGGTAGTTGTAGACCGACTCACGAAATCTGCACACTTCTTACCCATCAAGAAAACCGGATAGCTTGCGTAAAACTTGCCTAATTATATCTGAGAAATCATTCGACTGCATGGAGTACCAGTTGACATAGTATCAGACAGAGACCCGAGGTTTGTCTCCATATTTTGGAAGTGCTTGCACGAGGAGTTGGGTACCTCACTAAGTTTCAGCACGGTAGCACATCCACAAACTGATAGACAGTCTGAGCGAACAATTCAAACCCTGGAAGATATGTTGCGAGCCTGCACATTGGATTTCCAAGGAAGTTGGGATTCTCACCTACAATAACAGCTATCAGGCCAGGATTGGGATGGCACCCTACAAGGTATTATATAGGCGAAAATATAGATCCCCACTACACTGGGAGATTGATGACCAATGGACTCCGAAAGAGAAACAAAAGTCGCCCTCGATTCCAAAGGTCGACTTAGTTCATGAGGCCATGGAGAAGGTCAAGCTAATCAAGGAACGAATTCGTACAACTCAGAGCCGCCAAAAGAGTTACGCAGACAAAAAAAGAAAGGATTTGGAATTTGAAGTTGGAGATGAAGTATTTCTCAAACTCTCACCACGAAAAGGATTGATCAATCCGAAGAAAGGAGGCAAGTTGAGTCCGAGATATGTTGGACCTTACAAGATTTTACAAAGAATCGGGAAGTTAGCCTACCGACTCGAGTTACCAGCACAGTATGCAGGAATGCACGATGTATTCCACGTATCGAGATTGAAGAAGTATCAACCAGATCCCGATCATATCATCACTCGTGATACTACTACTCTAATGGAAAATTTATCCTACACCGACAGGCCGATTTGGATCATTGATCGACAGATACGTCAGTTGCGTAAAAGAGAAATTTCGATGGTTAAAGTGGTATGGCAGAACCACAACTGAGACGAAGACGCAACGTGGGAGATGGAAGAAGACATGAGGAATCAATATCCAGAACTATTCTGAAGAGAATTTGGGACCAAATTCTTTTAAGGAAGGGAGGATATGAAGCCCCGATTTTTCCGAGCATGTAATTGATCTTTTATCGTTTATGTATTTGATCGACTATTTTACCGCGTCACTTTGACGGGTAAATATTAATAATATATATATTTTGCATTTAATTTTATTTTATTTATTACTTGTGGTCATGATCATTATTAATTCTCTTTCGCATTTATGATCACTTGATTGATCATTATTACTTTTTTTGTATTTATTGGTCACCTTAGAATTTTAAGAGACTATTTATTTTAGGGACTTTTACCTTATACAATTAAGAATTTGATTTAGATTAAGTGATTTTGAGACTTATAAGTGATCAAGGAAATCACTAATTAATTTGGAGATTGATATTATTCATCTATTATCATCAAATTTGGGACAAAAAAATCTATGGAATTACCAAAATACCCCTATAGTGGACGACAATGATGGGATTTTTGGAGTAGAAATATCATCCAACTCTTGTACACTTACACCTTATATTAGTCATCTTTGTATAATTACACCATTAATTCAAACATTATACACATTATCTTATACATCAATTCTTTATTACTATTTTTCCCAACATTCTTCCACTTAACCAACATTCTTCTCAATATTCCCCAACACCATTCAAGCCCATACTTTGACTTGCATTTTGTCTCCCATGCAAGAAGTAAAATTCAAGACACAAATTAAACAAAAAAAAAAATCTCTCCCTCTCTCACTGATAGGTGTGAGTTTTGCATGTCTTTTAAGGTTTAATATTGACAAAAATGGTGATTAAACATGCATAAACTCATATAAAATGGTTCGTATTCACTCTTTGTGGGGAAGATGTTATGCTTTGCTCGTTTTGAAGGAATTCAACGATATTTGAAGAAATTGGGAGACAAATACGGGCATAGAAAAGAAGAAACACAACAAATGAGGCAAAATAGAGGACGAACGGGTAGGGCGCACGCTTGAGCACGACTCGTGCGCCCCTGGGGATGAAATATCGAAGGTACGGCAATGCGCATGTGTAGCCCGTGCGTACACGCACCACCCGTGCGCCACTGAAACTTGGAAGGTGCCTACGGCAATGCGCACGGGTAGCCCGTGCGTCTACGCACGACCCGTGCGCAGGTTGGTGAAAAGCAGGACTCGGCCTATGGCATGATGCACGGGTAGCCCGTGCGCCCACGTATGGCCCGTGCGTCCCTGCTGTAATGCAGTACCATGACAACAATGTGCCCTAAAACTTTCTAAAAGGTATATAATCACTTTTGGGGGCGCACTCCAAGGACATTCTGACAATTTTGGCTATAGAACACAAGACAAAGGTTTATTCTTGGAAGAAGGTATCAAGGAGACAATCGGGTTGCATCGGAGCTCAAGGAACGAAGATACATCAAGAGATTGTCGACTTTCCTAAGTTTTTCTTGCTTCTCTTGTAGTTTTAATCTTTCATTTTAGTTTGTCATGACTTTGAACAATTTGTTTATGAGTTGTTTAGATATCATGTACAGCTAAAACTCTTTAGATTTCCGGGTTTTGGTAGTAGATTAATGAACTCTTGTTGAATGTTTTAATCTTAGTTGAAGTTATTATCTTGAAGCCTATTTGAGTACTTGGAGCTTATTCTTGTTTTATCACTTGATCAATGATTTAACTTGTTTGATATATTGATTCATAATTCGAGAGATGAGTTTCAATATTAGATCTTGAGTACTCGACACAAATATTTGCATGAATCGAGAGGTTTGTAAATATTTGTGAAGACAATTGATCTTTTGAACTTTTGGGAGTTGAATACTTTGAGTAGAGATGCTAGCATAGGTATTTCAATCTACGTTTTTATGCATCTCGAGAGGGAGGATAAAATATCTTTGTGATCGTCTTATAGGAATATTGATAATAACTTGGCTTTGATTAAATCGGACAACAAGAGGGATATTAATCGAAACCTTAACTCGGGAATCCATTTCATCATCTTGATACTTCTATCATTTGTATTATCTTAATCTTGTGCTTTAGTCCTCTAAATTGTCGTAATCTCACAACAACAATCATCAAATTACGATCGTCTAAATAAAAAAATAAAACTATCTTAGTTCAATACTTAGCATATTAATTTATTAGTCTCCGTGGATACGACCTTGCTACCCTTTTCTATAACGTACACCGTACACTTGCGGTGAGCTAAAAAAATAAGGCGAACAAGTTTTTGGCGCCATTGCCGGGGACTAATACAATTTTTGGTGCTAATATTGCGATAGATAGAATTATTCTTAATTTAGACATTTTTTTTATTTTCTCAATATTTTTGGTTAACTTAAATCCTTCATTATTTGACTTGTTTCTTTTAGTTTGGTCCAGGTAGTGCATGAACACACGCTCTAGGCGAGAAGATTTAATACCGCTCATACCGGAGGTTGAGGCATTCGCAAGGAGAATTAGTGCAACTACTAGACGGGCTGAAAGACAACAAAATCAGAACATGGGGGACGTGGACGAAGAAAATAGAGGTAACAATGGGATCAACGAGTTACCAATACCGGTTCCACAGCAAGCTATCCGTGATTACTTTCGACCTCAAATGAATCGTAATTATGGTGGTATTGCTCATATACCGATAAATGCCAACAACCTCGAGCTTAAACCGACACTGATCAACATGGCACAACAGAACCAGTTTGGGGGTTTCACAACTGAAAATCCTAATTCTCACCTTGCACATTTCATCCAAATATGCAATACAATAAAAATGAATGGAGTTTCGGATGACGCCATAAGATTGCGCCTATTCCCTTTCTCTTTAAGGGATAAGGCGAGGAATTGGTTGGGTACTTTGATGCAAGGAAGTGTGAGCACATGGGATGATTTGAGCCAAAAGTTCTTGTTTAAATTCTTTCCACCGAGCAAAACTTTGCAGCTCAAAAGCGAAATTACTCAATTCCGACAGTTTGACTCCGAACCTTCGTACGAGGCTTGGGAACAATTTCGGGATTTGTTAAGAAGATGTCCACAACATGGCTTCCCGGAAGATCAACAATTGTGCTTCTTCTACAATGGTTTAATGGGGCAAATGAGGGCCTTTGTTGATGCCGCAGCGGGAGGAGCATTGTTGGCAAGGTTTCCACAAGATGCCTTAAATCTTCTTGAAGAAATGGCAACAGTTACCAGTGGCCGTCTGAAAGATCCAATGTACAACGGGTAGCTGAAATCTCGGATTCCGACCCAATTAAGGCGTTGACTGCACAAGTGGCGGCATTGACAACCCAATTGAGTGTTTTGACGAAAGGGCCAGAAGCAAGCACGAGCATGGGTAGTGAAGCTCTTTTATATCCGATGGAGGAGGTCAATTATGTGAATAACCGGAATTTCAACAATTTCCGGAACAATTCAAACCCAACACACTACCATCCGGGATTGAGAAACCATGAAAATTTTTCCTATGCCAATACAAAGAATGTGTTGCAACCACCGCCGGGATTTAATGCATCAAATGGGGGTGCTAATATAGTAGGCAAATCATCTTTGGAAGATGCACTCACATCGTTCATAAATCAATCAAATGCATTCATGAGTGACACGAGGAGCCGCTTCACTAGGCAAGATTCTAGGATGGATAAGGTGGAGCTACAAATGACCCAAATGACAAGTTCGATAAAGAATCTTGAAACTCAAGTGGGCCAATTGGCTACAATTGTTGGTGGGCAACATCAAAAGGGTCAATTTCCGAGTAACACGGAAGTTAATCCTAAGGAACAATGCAAGCTATTTGGTTAAGGAGTGGTACGGAATATGAGGAGCCTAAAGAAAAATCGGGAAATCTGGAAATTTTGAGCGAAACATCCAAGGCAGGAGATGTTGAATCGGTGATGAAAGATGAGGAAAAGAGAGACAAGAGGAGGGACGAACAGGGGCTGAGAAGCTTAAGTCATCGTCTAACTCTAATATATCTAAATTGCCTATCTCTCTTCCCTTCCCTCAAAGATTTCAAAAGAAAAAGCTTGATGATCAATTTGCAAAATTCCTTGATATATTTAAGAAATTGCACATTAACATTCCTTTGCTGACGACGCACTAGAGCAAATGCCAAATTACGCGAAATTTCTTAAGGATGTTATGTCAAAGAAGAGGAAGATAACAAGCTTTGAAATGGTGAATTTGATGGAAGAATGTAGCGCAATAATCCAAAGGAAGCTACCACAAAAACTGAAAGATCCAGGGAGTTTCACTATCCCTTGTGCTATTGGTGGTAACTTCTTTAATAAAGCGTTGTGTGATTTAGGGGCAAGTATTAGTTTGATGCCTTTGTCCATTTTCAGGAAGCTTGGACTAGACGAAGTGAAGCCAACCACGGTGACATTGCAACTTGCGGACCGGTCACTTACATATCCAAAGGGAATTATAGAAGATGTGCTAGTAAAAGTTGATAAATTTATATTCCCTTTGGATTTCTTGGTTCTTGATATGGAAGAAGATCGCGATGTTCCATTGATACTTGGAAGTCCATTCCTTGCTACCGGGAAAGCCTTAATAGACGTACAAAAAGGAGAGCTCACTTTACGGGTTAATGATGAGCACGTTTTATTTTCTATATATAAGGCAATGAAATTTCATGATATGGTGGAGAATTGTCATTTTTTAGATATAGTTAGTTCATGCATTGATGATTATGTTGATCATACATTGTCTACGGATGATTTGGAATTTGGTCTAACACACTCGTGCTCAATGTCGAGTGTTGTGCTTGATTTTGATAACCAAGATTTGTACGACTATGTTTGTGCCTTAGATCATATGCAGGAGCTACCTAGGAGCGCAAGAGGCGAGAACACAAAGTTGGAAATAAGAGGGTCAAACCTACAACAACGCACGACCCGTGCGTCCACGCACGGGCAACCCGTGTGTGATGCCGAACTGATGGTTGAGAACCCTAAAGGGCGCTCGGGCCGTGTGCTGGAGCACGGGCAACCCGTGCGTGATGCCGAAGGGAGAATTGAGGACAGGGGATCACGCACGACCCGTGCGCCTGAGCACGGGAAACCCGTGCGTGACCCTGAAACAACAACGTCAACTCCGAAACTCAAGCAATTACCCGAACACCTCAAATATGCATTTCTTGGGACGAATAATGCAAATCCAATAATCGTTTCATCTCTTCTCACTCTTACTCAACTTGATAAATTGTTAAGGGTTTTACGAAAACATAAGTCGACACTCGAATGGTCTATAACTGATTTAAAAGGCATAAGTCCGTCCATTGTAATGCATAAAATTCGAATGGAAGATGTTTATAAACCATCAGTGCAAAACCAAAGACGACTAAACCCTATCATGCAAGATGTGGTTAGGAAGGAAGTGTTAAAATGGTTAGATGCTGGGATCATTTATGCTATATCTGATAGTTCATAGGTAAGTCGGTACAAGTGGTCTTAGAAAAAGGGGTAATAGTCGTAAAAATGAGAATGAGGAACTCGATTGCTACTAGAATTGTTAACGGGTGGCGAATATGCATTGATTATAGAAAACTTAATGATGCCACTCGAAAGGATCATTTTCCCCTCTCCTTTATAGATATGATGTTGGATCGTCTAGCAGGTTATGATTATTATTGCTTTTTAGATGGTTATTCCGGGTACAATCAAATCATGATTGCACCGAAAGACCAGGAAAAAATGACATTTACATGTCCTTATGGCACATTTGCATTTCGCCGCATGCCATTTGGCTTATGTAATGCACCTGCCACTTTCCAACGTTGTATGATGGCTATATTTCACGATCTTATTGAAAAAGTTATGGAGGTGTTTATGGACGATTTCTCTGTGTTTGGTGACTCTTTTGATAATTGTCTTCACAATCTTTCCTTAGTCTTACAGCGATGTGAAGAGACCAATCTTGTACTCAATTGGGAAAAGTGCCATTTTATGGTACGCAATGGTATTGTACTTGGTCATCGAGTCTCTTCTGTAGGTTTGGAAGTAGATCGGGCAAAGATTGTAGCGATCGAAAAGTTACCACCTCCTACAAATGAAAAAGCCATTCGGAGTTTCTTGGGCCACGCCGGATTCTATAGAAGGTTTATCCGTGACTTTTCAAAATTTCTAAGCCTTTGAGTCAATTGCTAGAAAAAGATGCTGCTTTCAATTTTCCAATGATTGTTTGCAGGTATTTGAAACTTTGAAGAATGCATTGGTGACCGCACCTATTCTTGTCACCCCAGATTGGAGCCAACCGTTCGAATTGATGTGTGACACAAGCGATTTTGTGGTAGGGGCTGTTCTCGGTCAAAAGAGGGAAAAGTTGTTTAGATCCATCTACTATGCTAGTAGAACATTGGACAGTGCTCAACAGAATTACACCACCACCGAGGAAGAGATGTTGGCGATTGTTTTCGCATTTGATAAATTCTGATCATACATGATTGGAACGAAAACGATTGTTCACACCGATCATGCGACCATCAAATATCTTTTTGATAAGAAGGATGCGAAACCAAGGTTGATTAGGTGGATCCTATTATTGCAAGAATTCGACGTGGAAATAAGGGACCAGAAGGGATGTGAGAATGTGGTGGGACCACTTGTCAGGATTGAAAACCAAGAGGAGGCGAAAAGAGGTGCGGAATTAATAAAGGAGGAATTTCAAACGAATGGTTTACTCATGGTAGAGGCAAAATTCCCGTGGTATGCGGACTTTGTCAATTATTCGGCTGCGGGAGTTTTGCCTCCAAATCTATCGTCATATTAAAAGAAGAAGTTCTTCCATGATGTCAAATTCTATATGTGGGACGACCCCCTATTCTTTAAGAGGTGCGCAGATAAAATCATCAGAAGATGCGTACCTCAAGAAGAATGGGAGGGAGTCCTACAACAGTGTCATTCCTCACCCTCTGGAGGACATTTTGGTCTGATTCGAACGGCAGCGAAGGTATTGCAAACTGGGTTGTACTGGCCCACTTTATTTAACGATTGTTATTTGTTTGTACAACAATGTGACAGGTGTCAACGAATGGGAAACATTTCCAGGAGACACGACATGCCGATGACAAATGTAATCGAAGTGGAATTGTTCGACGTGTGGGGGATTAATTTTATAGGCCCATTTCCATTATCTTCGGGCTATCAATATATTCTACTCGCAGTGGAATATGTATCCCGTTAGGTAGAGGTGATTCTTTTCCAAACAAATGATGCTCAAGTTGTGACGGTTCCTCAAGAAAATATATTTACTCGATTAAGCACTCCAAGAACTTTAATTAGTGATGGAGGGTCGCATTTTGTAAATAAATTGATGAGCAACTTGTTGGCAAAATATGGGGTGAAACATAAAGTTGCATTGGCATATCATCCTCAAGCCAATGGGCAAGCCGAAGTGGCCAACCGGGAGATCAAACATATTCTTGAGAAGACGGTGAACATCAACCGTAAGGATTGGGCATTGAAATTAGATGATGCTCTATGGGCATACCGGACTGCATATAAGACACCGTTGGGCACATCTCCTTATCAACTTATTTTTGGGAAGTCGTGCCACTTGCTAGTAGAGTTGGAGCACAAGGCATTTTTGGCGGTCGAGAAACTAAATCTGGATTTTCAAAAGGCCGATGATAAGAGGTTGCTCCATCTAAATGAGATGGAAGAATTTCGGGATGATGCCTACGAAAATTCCCGAATTTACAAGGAAAGAACCAAAAGGTGGCATGACAAAATGATTAAGAAACAAGAGTTTTTACCGGGGGAATCAGTTCTCTTGTACAATTCACGTAAACCTTTCCCGGGAAAACTCAAATCTAGGTGGTTGGGGCCATTCGTGATAAAGAAAGTATTGAATCCTCTCGGAGTCGTGGAATTATTAACAAAAGACGGTGACACTTTCATGGTAAACAGACAGAGGATTAAGCATGACTTCCACCGAGGTAACCAAGCGGAGGTGACATCCATTACCTTGCGAGACCCGTGACGGAACGAAAACAGGCGTCAAGCTAAAGACGTTAAATATAGCGCTTGTTGGGAGGCAACCTAACGGTTTTTGGTGTGGATTTCCTTTTTGTTTGTGTGTTTTGTTTTAATTTTGAGTGATTTAGAAAAAAAAATTGAAAATGCCTGAGTATTGCTGCCCAGGAACGCACGGGTAACTCGTGCTTATGCACACCACCCGTGCGTACCTGGAGGGGGAACCAGTCAAGCTACGGCATTACGTACGGGTAACCCATGCGCACCTGGTGGAATTGACTTCTACTCCTATGGCAATGCGCACGGGTAGCCCGTGCGCCCACGCACGGCTCGTGCGTCATGCCGATGAAGGATAAAAAGAGTCTGGTAGACTCTGTTCTTCCAAAACTTCCTCTTCCAACACAAAATAAAATCGCCCCTCCCACACATAGCTCAAAGTTCCGATTTTTCTCACAAATTCTTTCACATAATCCATACTCTCATCATAATACCCGAACACTTTGCATCAATTTTGAGTTTGGATTGAAGAATTGGTTGAAAGACACCTAGGGTTCCAAAATTTTCCCTTTTGCTAAATTTCAAAAATTCCGGTAAGAACTTCGTTTTTCCTTGAGAATTTATTGAGAATTATGTATTAGGGATTATGTTGGGTGCTTGTGTTGATATTTTTGCTATGTTTTGGTTGAATTCTTCTTTAAGGCAAATTATCAAACACCTTGTGAGCATGTGAATTGAGACATATTTGGATGAATTGATGATGAATTGGGCATGAGCTTCAATTGCTAGGGCATTTAGATAATGATTCTCTATATTTGACATATTAGTTGATTGCTTGGAGCTTGATTGATCGGGTAAATTGACATATGAGAATCTTTATGCCCCATGTAACTTGTGTGCCTACATTCATCTTACTTGTGTTTGTATTTAGTTTGTTTTGGGTTGCTAATACATGTTATTCCAGGTACCCATTCACAAGAAATGGCGAATAGACAAAACCCTCAAGGAAGCCGAAGACGTCCTCGGGTGGAACCACCACAAGAAGTACAACCCGATAGCCCGATGGTCTTTGGAGTTGTACTAACAAATGCGGATGCTCTAGAGCGATGGAATAAGCTAGTCGTTCGAACGATGGCTCCATCAAAATACGCCGACGATGATTGTACCCAACTTCTTGGGATACACGAGGATGTTTGGCGGTTATTCGAAAGGGTCGGTTGGACAAATTTTATGCGGTGAAAATGGCCTAATTATAAGAAACTCACGCTCGAATTTTTGAACACGATTAAGATGATTAAAAACATAGGTGGAGAGATCATTGGGGTCACTTTTTTCGGTTGGGGAATGTGGAACGACAATTATCCACAGCAGAATTGAATGCCATATTTGAGGTACCCACAGACACGCCTTTCCAACCAGTTTACCGATACAACCAATATGAATTTTGGCGCCTCCTAGTCCAAACGCCAGAAATAGGGTCCATGCTATACGAGGCCCGCATTGCGAAATCTTCTTGGATCCGGAATCAGGTGTTCTGGTATATACAGCGGGTCACGTCAGCCTCTGTTTTTGCGAGAGATAATATTGGGGGAATGACGGTCAGAGAGCTATATTTTCTATGGTGTATGATAACGAGTACACCCTACAACATAGCCGCATACTTCATTGAGCAAGTAGATCATTTAGCAAAGCGGGGAGGTGGTGCAATTTCTATAGGGGGCCTGATTACCCCTATTGCCCGACACTTCAATGTCGTTTTTCGAGGTTTGGAGCCTATATCGGGCAGCACTCGTGTCAATATGGCTTCGTTGCACCACATGAAATTTCTTGCCAATGAAGATGGTGTGTTGGTTCTTCTACAAAAGAAAGGATCCGCATTCCCATTGCCCAACCCGAGGTACACCACGGTAGATACCTCGCGACACAACCAACTTCCTGCTTAACTCTGACGCACATACCAGAGTTACAGATGCTCTCAATGCAAGGAAGAGACGCCGAGTTGAAGGTTTCCCGGATGTCGAGGACATGGTGGCAGAAGAAGAGGAGATAAACAGACAGGAAATGGGAATAGAACAACATCACCCTCAAATTGGGTATGACATTCCCGAGTCCACATGAGGACGAGATCACCGCACCCTCACATAGCGGGATCGTCAGGGACTTCACATGGTGGCGAGTCCCAAACACGGCAATGAATTTCACAACATGCTTTATGCATTTGGAGAGGACTTGTGTCACCAATGGGAAGAGTTGCGGCAACATCGGGCTGATTTCCGTGCATTTTGGGAAGACTATGATCAGAGGACCATGGAACTCGAACAAAGATATTTGGTCCAAGAACAGCGTTATGCGGTTTAGGAGGAAAGATATGCGGCCCAAGAACAAAGATACGCAGCCCAGGAACGAAGGGAGTTGGAGACGTGGCAAGTAATCCAACAGATACAAATGTGGCACATCTCACAAGGCCACTTCCCACCGCCACCTCCGCAGTAATTCAGGTATATCTTCACTTTTCACTATTAAAATTTTATTTTTCCCCTTCCGAAACAAAAATATAATTTCATTCAAGTTTGGGGAAGAGATAGTATTTTGATATACGAAAAGTGTAGATAATGAAAAAAACAATTCTTGCATTTTTGTGTGTTTTCATATAGTTGCATGTAGAGCATTTTAGGTTGCATTGCATTAGAAACACGTTCTGACTTTAGCACGTTTATTGCTTTTATAGATGTTAGAGAATGAGTTGACCAAGCATGATGCAACTTGTTGTTTGTGTGTTGATTGAAAATTTGTATTGTTGGGAGTGGATGTTGGGTATGAGTTGATTGAGCAATGAATAGATGACATTGAGCATGAGGATAGTAAGAACATGGTTTGATGCTTTGAATTGCATATTTACAAGCCTCGTGAGCTTTTGAGCCTTTTTTACCGCTTGCATCATATGCGATCTTGTTGTGATTTGAGTGTATCATTCATGTTGTTAAAATTATAGAACTTGCTCGGGTATCTCTGTCAAGGCCACATGTTGTGTGCAAATTGTGAATGTGATTAAAGGCCATCTTTGTTAACCTTTCAAGCCTTTTGTTTACCTAACGATGTTAAAATTCCTAGTTAGACAATTTAAGCCTATTGCCTATTTCTTTGATAACCACAAATTTAACTTGAACAAATTTAACTTCAACATTGAGTAAAGGGAGTGAATGAGGTTGAATGAGTGGGAATTGAAAAATTGGATAATTGGGTATATTTGGTTGATTGGAAGAAAGAGGAAGAAAATGAGTTGAAAAGAAATGTTAAAAATTCATAAAAGAGTCGGAAAAAATCGACTTTATGATGTGAGTTTTCATTGAATGAACTTGGAGGCTAGGAATTGTAATGTGAGGTGATAATGTTTACAAAAGAAAGGAGATGGAGATTAGCAAAGTTGAGGAAAATGAGGATGATTGGAGTAGCATATGGGATTGAAATATAGATGATTAATATGCTCATCGGTCTATATGCTCGAGTTTGAATCACTTTATCCAAAAATTTCCTACCCTAACCAAAGAGCCTTCATTACAACCAAATAAGAAAGTCCTTTTTGATTCACAAATTGCATACATTCTAGTGGCAGAGATATGAGACGAAGTGCAAGCCTATGGAAATTGTGCGACATTGAATTGATTTGAGCGTAAACATGTCCTATCTTCATGTGAGATGAGAGCATACACTTGATCTTGAGAGATGTGATTCAGAGCATTCACCATGTTTTGTTTGACACATGATCCATAATCAGATATTTGAGGCTTGATCGACTTGTTGTCTGATATCCATCACGAACAGTATAAATTTCCTTTTTGAGTTGTTGTGTGCGCTGTCATTCATTGCTCCCTGTTGTGATTTTTCTTATTTGCAAAATAGTTGATCGGGACGGTCAACAGTCTAAGTTTGGGGGGGTTTTGATAGGTGTGAGTTTTGCATGTCTTTTAAGGTTTAATATTGACAAAAATGGTGATTAAACATGCATAAACTCATATGAAATGGTTCGTATTCACTCTTTGTGGGGAAGATGTTATGCTTTGCTCGTTTTGAAAGAATTCAACGATATTTGAAGAAATTGGGAGACAAATACGAGCATAGAAAAGAAGAAACACCACAAATGAGGCAAAATAGAGGATGTCGGGTAGGGCGCGCGCCTGAGCGCGACCCATGTGCCCCTGGGGATGAAATATCGAAGGTACGGCAATGCGCACGGGTAGCCCGTGCGTACACGCACCACCCGTGCGCCACTGAAACTTGGAAGGTGCCTATGGCAATGCGCACGGGTAGCCCGTGCGTCTACGCACGACCCGTGCGCAGGTTGGTGAAAAGCAGGACTCGGCCTACGGCATGACGCACGGGTAGCCCGTGCGTCCTTTCTGTAATGCAGTACCATGAGAGCAATGTGCCCTAAAACTTTCTAAAAGGTATATAATCACTTTTGGGGGCGCACACCAAGGACATTCCGACATTTTTGGCTATAGAACACAAGGCAAAGGTTTATTCTTGGAAGAAGGTATCAAGGAGACAATCGGGTTGCATCGGAGCTCAAGGAACGGAGATACATCAAGAGATTGTCGACTTTGCTAAGTTTTTCTTGCTTCTCTTGTAGTTTTAATCTTTCATTTTAGTTTGTCATGAGTTTGAATAATTTGTTTATGAGTTGTTTAGATATCATGTATAGCTAAACTCTTTAGATTTCCGGGTTTTGGTAGTAGATTAATGAACTCTTGTTGAATGTTTTAATCTTAGTTGAAGTTATTATCTAGAAGCCTATTTGAGTACTTGGAGCTTATTCTTGTTTTATCATTTGATCAATGATTTAACTTGTTTGATATATTAATTTATAATTCGAGAAATGAGTTTCAATATTAGATCTTGAGTACTCGACACAAATATTTGCATGAATCGAGAGGTTTGTAAATATTTGGAAGACAATTGATCTTGAGTAGATATTCTAGCATAGGTATTTCAATCTACGTTTTTATGCATCTCGAGAGGGAGGATAAAATATTTTGTGATCGTCTTATAGGAATATTGATAATAACTTGGCTTTGATTAAATTGGACAACAAGAGGGATATTAATCGAAACCTTAACTCGAGGAATCCATTTCATCATCTTGATACTTCTATCATTTGTATTATCTTAATCTTGTGCTTTAGTCATCTAAATTGTCGTAATCTCACAACAACAATCATCAAATTACGATCGTCTAAATAAAAAATAAAACTATCTTAGTTCAATACTTAGTATATTAATTTATTAGTCTCGTGGATACGACCTTGCTACCCTTTTCTATAACGCATAACCGTACAATTGTGGTGAGCTAAAAAAATAAAGCGAACACTCACCAATGTGGACGGCCACATACAAGGAAAATGAACAAAATTTGTTCATTTTCACCAACACCTTCTAATCTCCTAACTAATTCTCGTCCTCTCTCTCTAATCTCTCTAAAAATCATTCACATCTTCAAATCTTCAAACACCAACTCTTATATCTTCAAATCTTCAAACACAAGTTCTTCATATCTTCAAACCTTCAAGTACCATTTCTTCACATCTTCATATCTTCAAACACAAGACCTTCACATCTTCAAGCCATACCTTCATACCTTCAAGAACATCTTCATCCTATCATCAAACACTCCTTCTTTCTTCAAACATCTAAACCAAAACAAACATTCTTCCTACTTAAAACCATAAAATTTGAACCCCTATCTCAAAGGTAAGAAATTTGATTCCTCAATTCAACTTGATATCTTACTACTCATCACCTTCTCTTCTTAATTTAAACTTGAAATTTTGATTTTGAGGCACGTAGAAGACTACTTGAAGACATGCATATGATGGCCAATTTGGAAGACTTGAAGAATAAGTTTTAGAGAAATTGGACTACAAGGTAAGATTTGGACATAGAGCCCTTCTTTCTTTTTCTTCCTATTGTCTTCAAATTTTAACACCCCTTTTTTCATTTTTGAGAAATAGGGGCTGACCTTAGGTGATTTTGAAGGTGAACCAAAAATCCCAAATTTGAATCTTCAACTAGTTTCAAATCACTTACTACACAAGGTAAAATGTAGTATTTCCAATTTTCTTATCTTCTTCTTTTTCTTCTTAATTTTTCACTCATTTTTCCTAACTCTAAATTTTTGATATTTCTTGACTTAGGGGCTGACCTAAGTGACCTCAAACCAAGTTGTGAAATTATCCTTTTTATTTCACAATTTTTCCAAATTTAAGGTGGGTGGAAAAATCAACTTGTAATTATTTTCCTGCCTGAGTCAACTTGGTGTGTCGAGCTCACAGTCGGAATGGATACATCGGGAATGGAACCGGGCAACTCGGCTACTATTCCACTCTTTCAGCCCCATCGTCCTAATCCCGCAACTGAGGGATGGAGTTTGGCCAAGGGAAGTGGGTCGTATTACTTGGGGTATAATCATGATTATGACAAATCCGAGCCTTGCAAGCTGCACTGTGGATTTTGTCTTTGCCTATGGAGCGATAAGGTGACAGGTCTTGGACCATCTTGCTCGGGGAGTTACAAGGAAGAACGAAGGAATCACTGTCTAATCCACACGATTCCGGAGTTAATCGGACCCATTTGGTTGGCGCTACAAATCCGTACACAACCGCTACTTGTATTGCATTGGTTGGTGCTACAAATCCGTATGCAACCGATATTTGTCTTGCATAGGATTGGCGTTACATTCCGTACGCAATCCTACATGTCTTGCCTGAATCACATAGTGCTTGTGTGACCACGAACTGTTTCTTAAACTGTATAAGTATATTACTTAAATATATTTATCACGACGCTTGTGGATCGTGTGTGAGTTCATGCATCATATCTCACGTGTTTTTATACATCTATTTTCTCGCATTAACTATATATGCCGACTTGCACACGATCACCCTATCCATCGAGATTTTGTCTCACCCTTTTCTAACCTTTAGATGTGAACTTTGTTGAAGATGTTGAACCTACCGCGGATCGAGCTCTCATACTCCGCTTGTTGGACTTACTATCTATTGTTGTTGATGTTGATGGACTTATTTCTTGTATTTCCTGTTGGACTCTTTTATTCTCTTTTCATTCCGGTCTGTAACTGAAGGGCGTAGGACCCTTTGACTATTAAGTTGTTATATTTAGTTGATTTTGGGGATGTAACTTGGATGTTTGTTGGATTGTAAGTTGTAACTCGTACTTGTTCTTTATTTCCGCTGCTATTTGACTCTGTTTCATTGGGTTTTCATGTATTCATCTAGACTGTTTGGTTTATTTGTATTTAAGTTGTGGATCGCCGTCGCGTCCCGTTTGGGGCATGACAATAGCTATGTTTGCCAAAAATATTTTGGATCTCTATGCAAGTATACAGTGTAGTTTATAGAATAATGGCAAGCAATTAAGGTCGTATTCCTCAGGGATTGACTACGAAACACTTAGGCTATAATAACATCGCATTCCAATTTTTTAGAAGCGACCCAATCCCAAGTTTTAGAAAAATCGAAAAGAAAAAGAAATAAATTTGCGAATCCCACAAGTATTTTCAACAACTATGAAAGCAACCTTAGACACATAATCTTAACATGCTTCTTCAATATTAAATCCAATTAATATTTAACAAAACCAATTCATGCGTTTCTATGTATTCAATTCCTAAACTAGTTTATTCCCCCTCCTGGGTGGCGCATAAACAGTAGATTAATAACAATTGTAGGTGTCCCAACTCGTTACAACTATTATCAACTCCCAAAAGATCTATGAATTGAATGACTCCCAACAAACAGTTGTAGGTCTCCTGACTCGTTACACCCGCTTATTTGAATTCGATTTCTGTCTTTGTTAGAATTCATCTCCCGAATTTTGCACTAACAAATATGACATGCAAATTATTGGCCAAATAATAAGCAATTGAGAATAAGCACTCGAATTCATAAAATAGAATACATGAATCAATTAAGATAACAATTAACCAAGATTTAGCATGAATCCACAGTTTTGATTATGCCCTAAGATCCCAAATATTAGCCAAACATTGAAAACAAATTCATAGGCAAACTTGAAATCAACATTGTGACATCGTTTAAGCCCAGAAAAGAGATCTAAACTAAGAACAAAAACCCCTTCTTGTCAGGATGGATCTTCCTCCCAAGCCTTCGAAGCTCTTATGCTTCTGTAGATGTGAAAGGCCTTGTGGTGTTCTTCTTGACCTAGCCCTCCTCTCACAGAAGACCTTTGATCTAGTGTTCCTATGTATTTTGGTTTGTTGTATGTTGTATAAATGATTATAGATGATAAAAATTCGTTCGTGCCTTGGTCCTCTTATATTGGTGCTTGGACAGTCAGTAGTAGAGTTCGATGGGATTAGGACTCAAAATCACCTTGCAGACATGTCACACCGTCGTGTGGTTTCACACGGCCACCCCACACGGTCGTGTGGGTCCACATGGTACTTGTGTGACTTGGTTTTGTCTCGAAAATCGTTGAAGCACTTCACACGGGCGTGTCGCTGTTCACACGATCGTGTGACTTGTAAAACATGCAAATTTGCTCCTAGGGTCTTCTTGGACGTTGTAGAACTTTCTCTTAACTTTGTATAGCCACTTGAATCACTTAATATCAAATTTGTAAAGAAAGTTATGGCCAAAATACTAAACCGCCATCTTTAAAATCGTAGCGCGTTTGGGACGTTTTGAAGGAAATTCCCTTTTGTTACATGTTTCTTTCCTTCATATCTTTGCTTGTACCTTGTCTTTTTACATATCATTTGAATATGAGATCGCATTTTGTCCAATTTAGTTCCATTTTCTCGCAAAATTCACAAGAGACGTGAAGATCACGCCCAACAAAGGAAACCAAGTAAAAACACACTAAGTATACATGAAAATGCATCAATTATATATCAAAATAAGCCCTTAAATGCACGTATATTTTACACGTATCAAAATCCCCAAACTTTAACCATTGCTCATCCTCGAGCAAATTAAGAAAAAAATATCAATGGGTACAAAGAACACACAAGAACACTACAAACATTTAATCTTATTTGACTTCATATTTAAGTAAACCATACAATTCATTATCAAGAAGTCATCAATTACAAGTTTGGCATATTAATCAATACTCTTTCGGATACTTGACATCGCGACTCACAAGAAAGTAGTGTATCACTCGACTCTCATAGTGTATGGTAAGTGTTTGTGCTCAACTCAATTTATTGAATGCAGAACTACCTTAGGCTTGCAAATCGTCTAACATCTCGATCGCTTTAGTGTGCACAATTTAAGAATCAAAACGGACTTTCATTTGATTGTAATGTAGGCTCTTTGGTAAGGGTAGAAAAATTTAGATTAAGTGACTTGACTTGAGCAAATACAATTTAAGCGCACAGACTTGCAACTCACCAACCCAATTTTTTTTCTAAAATATTCTTTCAAGATATATTCTTTTTCAACTCATCTCCATCCTTTTTTCTGTCCTTTTTCATTCTTAGGCATTTTTGCCTTTTTTTCTTTTCCTTTCTTTTTCTTTAGCTTCAAGTTCTCAATTGCTCAAAATTTCCAGAATTGTTTTTCTTTTCTTTCTTTCTTTGCTCGATTTTCTCTCTTTCTTTTCGATATATTATTTCTTTTTCGAGCTTCATAAATCCTTCATTTACCTAGAATCGCTCATCCCTCTTTCTTTTGCTAACTCTCTCTCGTTTTCAGATTTTCACCACATCTCCCCCAAACTTATTCATTTTCTATAAGCTAAAGTAGTTTTTGGATAAAAATATAATTTCAAGTTTAAAGAACTAAATGTGGCTAACAATAAAAAGTTAAGGCTCAAAGTGGCTAATTAAGGAATCATGAGTTCATAGGTAGGAGTTTTAGGCTAATTGCGCTAAACAAAGATGGCCTTAAATCATTTTCAAAAATTGCACACTTACATGGCTTCAATGAAGATACCAAAGCAAGTTCTAGAATTCTAACAATCATGAATGACACACTCAAGAAAAAATAAGATCGCATAAGATAAAAGTTGAAGGCACAAAAGCTCACAAGCTTATTTTTCGCAACATGCTCAAACTAATTTCTTAACTATTGCCAAACAAATAAATGACATATTCTCAACTATTCATCGTATTATTCACAAAAATATGTCATCTCTTAAAATTAAATGCTCATAGTAAAACCATACGGAAGCATTGTACTCTTTTCAAAAATCATGATTAAAAATCATACACAAAAGCAATTAAATATGCTAAAGCAATAAACGTGCTGAAAATAAAAAAAATCAAAAATTATAATGCAAATTTTTATGGAATCCTAAATGTGGCCTCTATATTGCTGTTGTGGCCTCTATATTGTTGTTGTCTCCAGCCACACGGTTGTGTGCAGCTCACACGGCCTACCCGTGTGGCTGGTCTCTGTGGGTCGCACTGCCCATGTAGAATTCCACATGGTCGTGTGATTTTTTTAACCCCGGGGTTTGTCGCGACGCCTCTTGGGTTGCCTCCCACAAAGCGCTAAGTTTTATGTCTTCAGCCAGACTTCAGATTTCTAACATCACTATCATTGAACCGTGTCGGTTGAAATCCTTGAGCCCTCATATTCTATACCATCCATCAGACGAATGACATTGCACTGTTTTCTCGGATTAAGTTAACTATCGCTTGAGAATTTACCCTTTTCATGTTAGCCTCCCACAACAGTAGCGATTTTGGGCTACTCATGTCTCAAACAATTTCACTCTCGCATTCAACAAAAACGATGTTAGAAACAAGCAATAAAAAAATATATTTACAAAAAAAGGAAAAATCGAAAATACAAAAAAATTACAAAAATAAAAAAATAAAAAATATTTACAATTCACAAAATGAAAAAAAAATCGAAAATAATTTTTTCTACAAAGATCGAAAAAAATAAAATAAAAAAATATTAACAAAAACAACAGAAAAAATATTTACAAAAATTTTGCTTCAATTAAGATTAAACTATTTATTATTATATCTATGTAGAATCTTTCAATCCCCGGCAATGGCGCCAAAAATTTGTTTGCCAAAAATATTTTGGATCTCTACACTGTAAGTGTACAGTGTAGTTTATAGAATAATGACAAGCACGGTCGTATTCCTCAGGGATTGACTACGAAACACTTAGGCTATAATAAATCGCATTCTAATTTTATTGAAGCGGCCGAATCTCAAGTTTTAGAAATATCGAAAATAAAAAGAAAAAAAGGAAAAAAATTGCGAAGCCCTCCCCCTCACAAATATTTTCAACAACTACGAAAGCAACTTTAAAGACGTAATCTCAACATGTTTTTTCAATATTAAATCCAATTAATGTTTAACAAAACCAATTCATGCGTTTCTATGGGTTCAATTCCTAAACTAGTTATTCCCCCTCCCGAGTGGTGCATAAACAGTAGATTAATAATAATTGTAGGTCTCCCTACTCGTTACAATTATTATTAACTCCCAAAAGATCTATGAATTGAATGACTCCCCACAAACAGTTGTAGGTCTCCCGACTCGTTATACCCGTTTATGTTTGAATTCGATTTCCGTCTTTTTTAGAACTCATCTCCCAAATTTTGCACTATTAAATATGACATGCCAATTATTGTCCAAATAATAAACAATTAAGAATAAGCACTCGAATTCATAAGATAGAACACATCAATCAATTAAGAAAAAATAATTAATCAAGATTTAACATGAATCCACGATTTTGATTATGCCTAAGATCTCGAAAGATTAGCCAAACCATGGAGGGCGCGAGATAATGTAAAATCAAAAACGGAAATCAAATTCGGACATAAACGCGTGTAACGTGGCCGGGAGACCTACATAAGTTTGTGGGGAGTTAATAATAATTGTAACATATCGGGAGATTTACAATTGTTATTAATCAATTGTTTATGCGCAATCGGGAGGGGGAATAAACTAGTTTAGGAATTGAACCCATAGGAACACATGAATTGATGTTGATAAACATTGCGTGGATTTAATATTGAAGAATCATATTGAGATTATTTGCCTATGATTACTTTCGTAGTTGTTGAAAAGACTTGTGGAGTTCCGGTCTGTATAAATTTACTTCTTTAAAACTTGTGATTTTGGGCCGCTTCAATAAAATTGGAATACGATGCTACTATAGCCTAAGTGTTTCGTATTCAATCCCTGAGGAATACGATTTCATTTGCCATTATCCTATAAACTACACCGCACGTACGCTAAAGATCGCGATCAATATTTTGGCGAACAAAAAAAAAAAAGGAAAAATCACTTCACACAAACATGTGAACATCCCACACGGGCTGTGCGACTCGCACCATAGAGACCAACCACACGGGTTGGCCGAGTGAGCTGCACACGGTCGTGTGGCTCGACACAAAGCGAAATAGAGGTCTGAGGTGACACGGCCCAACAATGGAAGCTCACACGGGCCATGCAAAAGGGCCCAAACGGATTTTTTCTTATGTCCGATTTTTTCCCAACGAGTTTTTTAAAATTGATGTTTTTAACGGCGCATACTCATCCAACAGATGAGATATCCAAGAGAGTGTTACAATGTGTCATGTAATATGTCATAATATATAGTGGATGTCTAACCACTCCACTCTAACAAATAATTTATTTTTATTACCTAAGCTATTTGTAGTATTATGTGGAGTTATGCCTATCTATAGGCTACGGGATTTGTTTGTAAGATACACACAAGATTAAGAGAAATAAAAGATTACTTTCTCTCTAAATTATTCTCTTCTTATTATTTATGCTTTGATAGTTCTAGTTCTTTTATGCTCTTAAACTAGTTCATTCTATAACAAAAAGAAATTTCACACCAAAATAAAAAATTTGGAATATATCTCACAACCAATCACAATCTTAATTGATTTCAAGAACCCACCCTACTCTAGAGATCACCAAACTAGTCTCTATCTCTATCTCTATCTCTACAATCTTAAAGGACGAATGTTTCTGTCAAATTATGGCAGGATTAAAATACCCTCAGTTTAATTGCCCGCAAATGACCGAATGAGATCTTCTATTCCACAAGGGTGTTTCATCTCATATTCCACCGCACGGATGATTGACACGTGTACAAATATTTCCATATTAAAATCCCATAATTTAGGCTTGATTTATGCTTCAAAATTAATATGGAATATTTGTGTACACGCCACAATCATCCGTGTCTTATGGAATATAAGATTAAACACTCTCGTAGAATAGAAGATTCCATCCGGCAAACGACTTGAATGTAAAAAATGATAGGATTAAGTTAAACACCCTCAATTTAATTGAGGGCAAATGACTTTTGGTATGCTCTCAGTTTAATTGTCCTCAAATGACTGGAATGTAAAAAATGATAGGCCTAAATTAAACACCCTCAATTTAATTGAGGCAAATGACTTTTGGTATGCTTCTCAATGGGTTGCATCTCTTCGTCAGCCTACAATTTCCTTCGCATAAACTCCGGTTCGAAGTACAATTCTCTTGGAGAGAAAAAAGAGAGAGCAGTTGTGGTTTTTTGGGGTAAGTTATTGTCGACCTTTTGATGTTCTTTTTTTTTTTTTATTATAAGAAATTTTGTTTGTTCTTTGAAAAATGTTTTTCTCCTTTTTAACGATGTTTGTAGTTTTTGTTCAAAGTATGAAGTTGGTTAATTTTTAATTGATGGACTTGCAGCTTAATTGTTGTGGTTAAATCTAAATTCTTGTGGTTAAATCTAATAGTTTCTTATCATTTCTCTCTCTTTTTTTAATCGAAAGTTCTACGTAGTTTGAATTTGTTTGTTTGTTAGTTTCTTTTCACATGGTTGTGAATTGGATTATTTTGGGGATGAAACTCCTGAGCTAGCTTATCGGCCAATTGCTTTGTAAAGTTTTATTTTGATTCTTTTTGAAAAAAATTGTTTTCTCCTTTTTTAATCATAGTTGGTTATGATTAGAATTACCAGTTTTACAGTACTTTGTGTTTATGAAAATTGAATTTATCATTGTTTCGTGTGGGGCGTAATTGATGAATAAGTATCTGGGTTTTTTACTAATCGAAAACAAATATCTTTGTGGCACAAAGCGTAAGTGGTTAATGCATTTACGAGGTAGGGCATAAATCAAATGGTGATATGTGTGAACAATTTTAGAGTGACTGTTATGAGTATTGTAATATTTTTTTCTATCTTTCAGCTCTGATTAAAATATGTGGTTAATACATGATGTGGGGAACGAAAGTGTGTCTTGTATACACATGGATAATGTTGTCTTCATTTTTCTTTCACTATTCATTTCTAATTAAAATGTTTATTTGACGTGCAGTTTCTGATGGATTAAATGTATGTTTCTATTGATGCTACATATCGTGAGAGTTTGATACGATCCCACATCGATTCCACAAGCAATTGTGGATTGGTACTTAAAGTTGGGGTCAAACCTCCACTCATGAGCTAGCTTTTGTGGTAGAGTTAGGGCCTTGGCCTTGAGGGCCTATCGAGTTCCAGAGAGTGAGGTTGCCAGCCAACAACTGCGTAATTAAGGTGATGTCTTCATAAGACACTTTGCTCAAAATATCCAACTCAGAAAATGGCCTCATCAAATCAAATGTTTGTTTGGCCAAATGGTAGGCCAACGTATTAACATATTACAGATTTAATTTTTCAATTATTGAAACAATAATCCATGATAATCATTCAAAATTGAACAAAAATTACCTCTTAGGAGAATTCATAATCTCATAGTACCAGAACAACAAGATGTTCGAATCTAACCAATACTGATAGGGAGGGTCGATGGGAGATCTGTATTTGCAGTTGCTGAAGCAGCCTACAGAGCATGAAAAAATGAGAGACATAAGAAACATAATGAAGCCTTTTATTGATGTTTTGTTTGTTCTATATTAATTATTCAGTTCAGATAGATTAACATGCCTCATAGCCCTTAAGTGACTGTTCAGTTGTCTCTTTTCTTTCCTGATCAATTGTAAACTCAGTAAGGTAGTTGTCATGATCACATTTCCTGAAATATAGAATAAGCCAGAACAAAGTAAATGAGAACGTATGAAATTATATTGTTGAAACAAATGCAAAAAAGTAAACTTGTAATTGTAGATTAGCTTAGCTTCAACTGATGATCCACTGATAATCAGATCATTGAGAATTTGAGTTTTTGATAGATAACTTAAACTAGATAGATTTTCTTAAACTTTTGTGCATTCTTTTCCTAAACTAAGATCCTAACTACAAATTAATGTGATGGTTATTTATTTTTCCTTTGTCTAATAACAGGAATTAAGTATAATGATTGTATAATAGATTTTTTCTGAAATTTATGTTGATGTCATCTCTTACAATCCAGGTTCTAACAAAATGAGGTAATGGATAAGTAAGATGCCTATTATAAGGGATTGTTACAATAACTACCCATGAGGTTTTAGCCTAATTACAAAAACCTCCAATTATCTTTCGAAACTACAAATAACTGCTTAAGAAGTTACAAACACCCCACTGGGGTTTGTATTTACCTAACAAAGACTCCCTGCGCTGCGATTTATAGGAAACAATGTGTGTTCATTATGCGGTGGGGGAGAAAAAGTGCGTCGCCGACTTAAGCTGCAGCTACTTCGGCGGCGGCGCGGGAGAATGGTCGACTACGACTTCGCCTCGCCAGCGTCATGGCGGTGACGGAGTCTCCGCAGTGACCAACCTCTTATCCGGTAGCATGGCTGCAAACAATACGCTTCTGGCGGTTTACATGTATGGGAGTGGGACCGCCGCCGCCGTCATTGCCCCCTCCACCGCGCCGTCCTCTTTCTCTGTTGCTGCTAGATATGGTTCTGTTTCTTAACCCTCGTTTGATGCCTTTAGAAACAAGATTTGAACTATATCCCTGTTTTATGGGAATTTCGTCCTAGATTTGAACTATATGCAACTGATTATTAATGTAGGGCACAGTTCAGGAGAATTAGTTTATAGAGTAACCACATTATTTTGTGTCATGTTTGGGTTCGTCATGGATTTTTATTATGTGACTTTCTATGTGCAACTCATGTTTTGGATTATGTGGGGGTCTGTAGAGTTTTTCTTTCTTTTTCTTCTTTTTTTGTTGTATTGTATATTCATCCTGTTTCTGCTCTTTTACTTAAGTTCTGAACCAATCAAAAGTAACTGGGGGTTGTGAGATATCCTTCGACTGTATTTAGAAATGGAATCAGCAGTCATTCAGACTATGTTCGTGCAAAGAGCCTTCTGAGCCAGCAATATTTCTTGCAGTGCTGGTCCAACAAGAGCACATAGAATAACAATGAGAATAATTTTTGAAATTATTTTCGAAAGTGAAAAAATATATATCTGGTCTCGGTTTTGTGATTTTAAGGACATGGATTAGGGGATTATATAGTGGCCATTGGGCTAATCTTAATTAAATGTCTCGTCATATCATACCGTAAACATAGCTGGGGTTGTTAATTAACACTGTAACTCAATTATTTTAAAATAATCAGGGTGTCTTTTTCAACTTGATTGTCACTTTTAGTATAATCATGAAGGAATTTTATTTTAATTCAGTATTATTACATTAATCAGGCAACTAATTAGGTATTATCGAATTAAGTTGAATTAGAAATTTTCCTCCTTAGAGGAAGTAACAGTGCAAATATAGTTTGTGCATGAGTAATTGAGTATTATACATAAAGGAAAGAAAACTCTTCAGTTTTATTTGAATATGTTTCTTAGGTTGTTACTCTGTTTGTGTTAAACATGGGGTAGTTTGTACAAATTTGAGCTCTTCTGCATGAAACAGCTGTAGTTGTTGTCATGGAGTTGGTTGCACTGGTTCATTTCATTATTGTCATGGAGTTGGTTGCAGCCATTAGTTTTGTTGCCATTAAGTTATTTTATTGAGTTTCTTGACCAAAGTAAGAAAAAAAAATGCTTCTTATTTATTTGATCTTGAGAACATTATTTTGAGGGTGATTTTCACATTTGCGGATGAGAGTTAGTTTTATCCTGATTTGAAAGAAGTGGGGTTGTCTATTTGGTGGAGAACTTGTGATTCAACCTTAAAGCAACCGAGGGGAAGAACGGTAGGTCTACCATAGATTCATGCTTGTAATTTAATGTTTTATACCTTGAAGTGCAGAATATGCTTTGGAACAATTTCTTTGTGCAACATTGAAGTGCAATTTCACATGATTTTTTTTTTTTTTGTGTGTGCTGCAAGATGGTTCAACTGTCCATTGCATAAGTAATCATTCTTTATTATCTCAAATTTAAATGCATTTTTGTTGGATATAGAGCTTTCAAATTTACTGTTTATGATTATACATTATTTTTCCCGATATAGAGATTTTTCACATTATGCATTTAGTAAGATGGAATATCGATTAGTATCATTATCTATGTGTAAACAATTGCTACTGCAAAAATAAATGGTCAGGTCACATGTTTCTCTCTAAGCTAATGGTTTGTGGCTATGGCATTGTATCTACGATCATGGAACATTGCTGACTAATGCTAAGACTTGCTGGTGAAGAAACTCTTAAAAGCAACTGGTTTTTTAACTGCTCAAACACTTCATCAATAGGAATCCTTTCCTGTAAATCTAATCTCTTTCTCCACATGTGTTTTTGTCATCCCTATCCCCTTTTATTTCTCAAACCGCGATCATTATGCAAAAAAACTGACTTTGCATATCTTGTCTTGCAGAAAATGTGGTTGCATCCGCACTTATGTCTTGTCAATTAAGTGCCCTATTTTTGTTTTTGGTGGCAACCCATGTTTTCTTTTGTGTGAGCTCAATCATTAGTGGCATGAGTTCATGTGGTTATGAGGCCATGGGCCGTGCTTTGTGTTCGAGGTTGTGGTGTTTCTTAATGTTCTTCTGTTAACTGCTTGGTTATGGGTTTTTACTGGCTTTTTTTTCATTATCTAAAAGCTACATTTCTTTGTCATCACCTCAAACATGTCTTTTTGTGTAGGTGGAAGTTGAAAAAGGACTTTGTCTTTTCAAGGCAATGGTTTCGCAAACAAGATGGGACATACTGTAAGAAGCTGCATTTATTTTCATGCCCACCATATCTGTGCCTACATTTAGTGTCTTTGTTTTGGTTCTTAAAGTCTTGTTAATCATCATGTATCACTACAGTGTTATCAATATTGTGATCATACATTTGCTGTGTGGTTTTATATGACTTCCTCTGCTTGTTGCTGGATTTTGAGAAGTGGTATGTTAAGATATAGGTCAAGTAGATCCTCATATTGAAGTAGGTGTCCTGAGATTATGTTTTGTAACTAGAAACCCTATCAAAATCTCATAGGTGAAATGGTAATATGTTGCATGTAGGAGTTTACAAAATCATAAAGGAGCAACGCTGTGAGAGGAAGTTGAAAATACACACAGATAAAACATAATGCAAATGGTCTTATCATTTTTCATTTATCAGTTCAACGAATTTTTTCGTCCAGGATTCTTTCTGGATAATGTTAGTTTTAGTTTTAGCATGTGTTAGACACTCAAAAAATAATTTCTAAGTTTGTTAACAGTTAAGTTAGTCAACTATTGAATAACATCACTAAGTCATCATTTTTTATCAAGCTAGAATTATGAACAAAATCTAAGTTTATTTGTCATGATTCATAATTAACCATCAACATTATAAGTACCTACATTCAGATTTCAGAAAGTCAGTAGTTGTTGAGACAAATATTATTTCTCTCTTTTTTTCTTTTTATACGAATGAGTTAGAAATAATATTTTCAGGTTGAAGATTGTTGTTGAGAAAGAGAGAACGATTGAGCAACAAAGAAAGTTGGGGGTGACAAAGAAATAAATTTCAGAACATCTTGTTCGTATGCATACAAAAACTAAATAGTGGTTTACAAAATGAATGTACGTGAGTCCCTTGATGAAGACAGTTGTAGTGTGAGATTTCAAACCTCCCTGAATGAAGATGAAGCAAATTATGATGAAGAATCCGATGATGAGAATGATGAGATCGAGCTCATTGACAAATCTGATGTTTTATAGGTATATGTTTAATCAATATTGAATCGTTCAAGATTTTAATTCTTGCAATTAATTATCTGATCTTAATTCTATGTAATCTCTTTAATTACTAGAATATGCTAATTAATTGAGTTGCTATGAAAAGGACAACAAACTATGCAACTTGAAATAAATAAATAGCATGATAGACTAGCCTATTTAGATTCCCCCAAAAGGATAAAACTTCCACTAGATAATATTTTGGATATAGTGTGATACATGAGCCAAATAGTTAAAGAACTGAGACAGTTCTTCGTTGCGAGCAATAGTAATTCTATTTTGTCTAGATTTTCTTAATTTATATATTACAATACCATCGAACTTTGTGTTTATATGAGGTTTGTATTTATTGTTCACAGTTCACACAAGCTAAATACTCTCGTGGAGATATCGGCGAAGTACGTTCTGTGCGTATCAAATTATATTGGCCAGTGAAAAGGTATTTAGAACTTATATTCTATATTAAAATTTTCCTTTATATTAAACAAAGTTGTGGGATGTTGCTTCGTTTTTACTTATGATCTTTCCTTTATGGTAATTCATGTAGTTTATGGACGCACTGATGTTGTTGGAGTTGCTATGGGGATACTATTTGGAGCTACCATTTGTTTACATTTGCATACAAAATTATTGTTGTTTTGACACTTTTATTTTGGCAGAAGACTATGTATAACTGATATTAAATTTTTGTTATTTTGGCATTTTATTTTGGTAGAGGACTTTATATATAACTGATACTAAATCATTATTGTTTTGGGCATTTTGTGACATTGACATATGAAATACAATTTGAAGTAGTTTAATTTCATATTTTATTCTTGTTTCACACAGTAGCAAAAATCAAAAAATATTGTGGAATATAATTGCGAAATTCGCATTCAAACACAACAGTTTTTCATTGTTGGAAACTTGTTGTGGTTGAGAACAAAGACACCAGTGTAAAACTGTCGTAGAATTGTTATGAAACTGTTGTCTTTGTTCCATAATACAACAGTGTTTTCTTGTTGTCATTTAGTACCCCTACTACAACACCACATTCTACAACAGTGTTTTTTCCTTAATAGACAACAGTGAAAAAATGTTGTCTTTTTGGATTTTTCTTGTAGTGATTGTAAAAGATAATTGGGTTTTTGTTTTTAGGCTAGAACGTGGGAGTAATTTTTTGTAACTACCCCTGATCAGAATACAACCTGAATGATAGATATGAATATCAACAATAGACTAAAGTATAAGTTCGCATCATCCTAAGATCAAATTGTACATCTTGTAGTAGAAAATAGTAGTTTCTCCTGAACCAGAAGAGGGAATTAGATGCTTGTCTAAGAGAGCGAGAATGTCATTGAAAACCTTGGATGGCTCATCCTCAACCTTCTGATAATAATCTTTAATCAGTTTCACATTATTCTAATTTTCCTTCGACTCTTCTTTCTGCTCAGTCGAAGACACAATTCTCAATGAAGCTCTCACGGGCATGAACTACGTTCTTGTATCCGAGAACATAACACAAAAATTAACCCAAAATTAAACACAAACACGGCTCAATTACCCGAATTGTCACCCCTACGGAATATAATGTCTTAATAATGTCTTATTGAAGTTTGGTATGGAAGTGCATGTTCATTTATTGCAACATATGTGGTCTTCTGTCTAAGGAATTGAGGAATTATAAAATATTTGTTTTTTTTTTTGAAAAGTGCATCTAGCGATAGGTATTAAATTTTTGTAAGAAATTTACAAACCACAAAAAAATGAAATATTTTATAAATTAAATTAAATTGAAGGTACCAATTTGGGATAATTAATATTTATTTGTGCATCATAGTCTTGAGTTTAATAAGTTGGTAAATTGTTGTTCTGAATAGTGTAGAATTGAATGTGAGTGTTGTTGCAAATTCAATTTTCAGTGGTGATAAGATTTCCTAATCCAGCTAAGAAGTGTCTTACATGATCATTTCTTAAATTATGATCTTTTTAAGAGTCCCGGTACTAGCTAGGTATTAGTTATGTGCATATGTTCCATTTATTTACTTACTGTTTTGGGCCTTAGATATTATTTTAACTTGTCCATGTTAGGTTTACTTTGTCTTCCTGAAAAACAATTGGCGATTTTTGCTGGTAAATTTGTGGCGACCATGTCAGTTGATTATTGAGGAGCACATATTCTGGGTTGAACGCTTTATTTAGGAGAGATTTGGGAGTTTCTGTTGCAAGTGAACTTAAGCACAAATATATGTACTCTTAGGAGGAGTTGCATTCACTTCATTTTACTAAGCCTGGTTAATTTTTTCTTTGATTTTTTCCTATTAATCTGGTTCATATTTATCTTAAAAATCTGGTTCACATGATTTAGTAAATGAATGATTTTCCCATTGCCAAAACATAGGTGAGGGCTCAATGATGGACTAAGGAAATTGAACTATCAATATCAAAATTTTGCCATTGTAACATATTTAATATATTGATATGGGAATTTTTGAAACTATATATATATATATATATATATATATTCACTAAAATTTTGATTTTATATCTTAAGGTTTATGTCCGATTGCTTTTTTCTTATCTTGCCTTTCTTAGTCTTGGTATGAGAACAGAAAAATACGCATATAGTCATCACCAGGAGCTTTATTTATCAATATATCCTTGCATATCTCATCATGTTGATAAGGAGAATGACTATTGATTTTGTCTAATTTTGGTCAAGCTTTTAGTGTCATGCTAGTTATGCAGATGAGATCTTCTATTCCAAGATAGTGTTTCATCTCCTATTCCATCGCGGATGATTGACTATGAGATTGGGGAGATAATTGTTTGTCTATTGTTCGTCTCGGGTAAGTGAAGATGGAACTTTTAGACACGAAGATTCACAAAATAGAGTCATTAAGCACGCAACGAATGGAATCTGCTACAAGAAATCGACTAAAAGTCATTTGAATAATGTTATATTTTCCCAATTTGTCAGGTGTACGGTTGCTTAATAAGAAACTTAGTTGTTATGTATGTTGTAAATTTAAGCCATTGTACATATTGTTATGTCAGTGGAGATATATATGTCTTCAGACTCAATTCGAGTTCAATGCTATGTATCACGTCCTTGCTCTTTTGTCGGTACTTCAGTTTGCTCTATTGGTTAATTGTTAGTAAGGTAGATATTTTCTTGAATTTACTAAAAAGGGAAAATTGGAAAATTAGTCTGCTAACTTTAGCCATTTAGACTTTTAGTCCTCTATGTAGTCAAATTTAATTTTAGACCATTAACTATTAATATTTTTGACATTTAGTCCGATTTTCGCCGGAGTAAGCTAATCTCGCCGGAAATTGCTGAGTTGGACTAGATTATGCTGACATGGACAAAAAAAATGGGAATTTTTCAATTTTGGAGGGAAAATTGCACATGTGTCATCAATGTAGGCAATTAATAAAGAAAAATAAATAAAAATAATCAAAAATAGCAATATTCAAAAAAAAATTATGAATAACAAAAAACCAAATTAAAAATTAGTGAAAAAATACAAATTATAAAATTTATGAATTTGATAAAAAAAAATATAATTCATCAAATGTATAAATTTAAGGAAAAGTATCAAATGAATAAATTTACAAAAATATAAAAACATTATATTTTTTTATTAATTAAGCAACACAAGGGATTATTATATTACTTATAATATAATATTACTATATCCCCATTTCTCCATAATTATTGGTTATCAAGAAAAATTTTGGAAGATAAAAATCTGACAAACGAAGCAAATATTAGAACAAATTAAGTAAAGATTAAGCAACATTGAGGCAAGATTAAATAAAGAATAAATAGTAGGCAATAATTAAGCAAAATTTTATTAAGGAAAAAAAAAAGTGCAGCTTGACCAACCCCGCCCGGCCCACCCCACTTTCGCCACCAAAAAACAGCTAGCCCACTGACCACCGACCCACCACCACCAAGACCACCCCCACCTTCGCCATTTTCCTACAAATGTGAGACCCCGAATTTTAACGTGAGATTCGGTGTTATGTAGTGATTATTTATTCGGCTATGTATCACAAACCTATTATTAATGAAACTCGACTCTATTTTTATTTATTTCTTCCAACGTCAATTACGCATTTCGTATTTTTAGACCTCCAACAATTTAGGAGTACATTCCAATCCTTATCCTAATATTTCATCTTATTCTATAATTCATCCCAACCAATTTGCCAATCAAATTTTTTTAAAAAAAAAAAAATAATTTGTTTATATTTTTAAAACAAATTCGAAAATTACCATAAATGGGGAGGTTATTTCATATTCTTTTCAAGACCTACAATTATATATGTATATATATATATTTACATATATATATTATTTTTTTCTTTCAACTTTTGGTCACATGCTTAAAGGATGGACAAACTTTTCTTTCCACCAAATTCTAATAAATAAAAATACCAACACCATGATTATTATTCCCTCCAACTTTTGGCTCCTTATCTTAGGGAATCAATCATTTTTGTTATTTTTTTCTTTATCTACCAATATTATTCATTTCATAATTATCATAAAAACACAAGACTTGCTTCCATTTTCTCTCTAAAGGATCAAATTCTTCAAGCATAAGGTAAGAATATCTTCATTTCTCCCAACTCTATTTTTCTTCTCCAATCCTCAACCTTATACCTTCACCATCTAATAATGTTGAATCCTTCTTGTTGAGGTACTCCTAGAGAAAATTCTTGAAGAATTAGAGACCTAGATTTGACTACAAGCTTGAAGAGGAAATTCAAGATTTCATATTATTAAGGTGAGAAAATTTTGGTTTTAGTATTTTTCTCTTGACAACATGAAGAATTAATTTTTGACTCAAGAATATAAATTTTTGGAGTTTAGGGGCTGACCTACATCATCTCAAGTGGAGGTTAGAGGCTTGAAGGAAACTTTCCATTTTGAGACTACTTGAAGATATTAAGGTGAGTAGTTACCATTTGGTACTAGTATATTTTCTTTAGACTTGAGACTTTAATTTTAACACCAAAATATGGTTTGGATACCATTTAGGGGCTGATCTTCAAGAGTTTGAGTCAAGAAGTTGATTCAAGGAAGAAGACCACATTTTAGATCAACCCGAGAAACTACTACGAGGTGGGTGGAAAAATCCTTTCAACTTCTAGGTGTTTTAAATCGAAAATATGCATGTAGTATTTTGTTATTGAGCACTCGAGATATATATTATGTATTGCATGCTATTTTCTTGTATCTAGTGGAAAAAATCTCAAGTGTTGCTCAAAAATGCGATTTATCGAAAAATAGGACATACATGTACACTTTATTGTTGTACTTGTTGAATGCTTGCATGAAATGGATATGTATATTTATGACTCTTGTAATCTATGTTTTGAATGATTTATAACCTGGAAAAGTCGAGCATAATTGATTAAATTTCGATTTTTGGACTTAAAATGCAAAAATGGAAAGTTGGTGGACTTAATTGCAAGAAAATAAAACTTAAGGGACCCCTCTGTAATTTTCGATTTTTGGGACTGTACTCAGGTTCAAAAATTATGTTTTGACATTTTAATAAAGTTTTAAGAGTTTTTAGATAAATAAAATCAACCCTTAAAAGCCCAAGGACTAGATTGTAAAATTTGAGAAGTTTAAGGGCTAATTTGCAAATTTAAACTGTACCAGACCCTAATTTAAAACTTGAAATTTTAACTCTTAAGGGACTGGAAATAACATATTTTAAGTGTATTCAAATAATCCAAGTGTTTAGAGCTTGGAAAGTAATTTTATAAAACTTGAGGGACCAAATTATAAAAGATTTAACTTGAGGACCCAAATGAAATTTCCAGGACTTATGCAGCCCATGCACCTGGAAATAATAATTTACCTATAACATAATTATGACGTTTTAAAACTGTTTTTGTTCAAATATCCCAATAACCTTAGTGATATTTTCCAACTGGAATCACATTAAAAGCCCTTAGGTTTGTGAGTTCCGATTATTTTAAACTTAGGGCCCGAAATGACAATTTTAACAAATTTGGGGCCAATGTGAGAATTTTATAAAAATTCGACCTCAAAACTTTAAAAACCTGAATCTCTGAACAATTTAGAGAATTTAGAACCGATCTCATAATTTTTCAAGGTTAGGACATTTATTTATTTAACTTTTAACCCCAAAAGTATTGGTTTTTACAAAGCGGGGCTAATTGTAAATTTTATTTTTATAAAGACCTAACTCAAATTATTTTCTTTTAAAGAAACAGCCCTGGACCCTCTTACTTTAATATTTAATTAAAATATTTTATTTTCTTAAAAATCCTCGACTTATCGGATCGTCTTGACCGATTAATAACCGATCGCAGGCGACTTCCTCGCCTCGCGATTTGAATCTATAACTTGGGACCTATGTTCCTCCTAATCCTTAAGATATCGAAGACTACTTATCCTCCCGATAATTATCTTCATCCCAATAACTCCACCAACGCCAAAACTATTTTGTGCAAAATTTGAGAACTTTTCATGAACTCGCTTCCTGATCAATCAATAATACTGATTGCCTGGTTGACTACCCGAACGTGTACTTAATTTCTGCCGAGTCAACTTGGTGTGTCGAGCTCACGATTGGAATGGATACGTCGGGGATGGAACCGGGCAGCTCGGCTGCAATTCCACACTCCGCCCCATCGCCCTAATCCCGCAATCGAGGGACGGAGTTTGTCCAAGGGAAGCGGTCGTAGTACTTGAGGTATAATCATGATTATGACGAATCCGAGCCTTGCTAGCTCAACGTGGATTTTGTCTTTGCTACGGAGCGATAAGGTGATGGTCTTTGACCATCATGAACGGGAGTTACAAGGAATAACAAAGGAATCGATGTTCGATCCACACGATTCCGGAGTTGAACGGAACGGGTTGGTGCTACATATCGATCAAGACGCAAACCACTAATTGTCTTGTATAGGATTGGCGCTACACCTCGACGCAATCCCCATGTCTTGCTTGAACCATAATGCTGCGTGACCACGAATCTGTTTTCTTAAATCGTATAAGTATATTACTTAATATATTTATCACGACGCTTGTGCACTATGTGTGAACACATGCATCATACCTCACGCGTTTTCATACAACCGTTTTCTCGCATTAACTATTTATATCGCCACACTTGCACACAATCACCCCATCCATCGAGATTGTCTCATTCCCTCGTTTTCTAACCTTTAGATGAAGAAGAGTTCGCCAAGACATCGAACCTTGCAGATTGAATCCCTATCAAGAATGAGGAGCGACATTTCCTTTTACTTTTATTTGTTGTTGGACTCTTCATTTTATTTCGTTGGACCGTAAGTTAATTGGATAATCTTTTGGGTTGTATTCGGATACCTTGAGACTTTAAGATGTAATTCGACTCGTGTTTATTTTAATTCCGCATTAGACTCTATTTTACTTGGAGTTTTGTATCTTTGGTTTAGACTGTTGATTTATTTGTTTAAGTGATTGATCGTTGTCGCGTCACGTTTGGGCGTGATGCTTATGGTATCGAGCTCGGCTAGTAAGATGGAAACTTACACCCGGTGACCCAGGATAGGACCCTGACCGGTTTGTGTTGTGTAGTACCGTGACTTGACTAATTAAGTTGTGAAATCGATTTCAAAAATGGCATAGAACCATATTATTGATGTTTAGGTTAAGCTAAAATTTATACTTGGAGAATCCATAGTCATACTTGATTTGACTTAATGACTTTGACCGACTTTCCTTAGTCATTTTTTTCCTTGTTCTCCTTATCTTTCCTTACATTCGTCTAATCCGCCTCGGTTTTGTTTGACAGATGGAGCCGACACCCCAACCTGGTGGGACGTAATAGAAGCTTCGTTTTGAACGGGATCACTATAAGGCCTTAGAGCTTCATTGGCGCCATGCATTCATACGGGCCGACTACGAGCTTACCAGGAATGACAATGCACTCGTGAACTAGGACACCTCCCGACAAAGAGTCAAGAAGAGAAGAATAACCTTACTCTCCTCGTTAAGGACCGCGAGGAGACCATCCGCGCTTCGCGAGACCAAATTGATTGATCCAGAACGCTCGGATAATACTCGCGAGAAGATGGAACGTGCAAGGAAGGTCGCACGAAGTGGAGAATGGAGGCGCACATGTCAAGAGACACCATAGACGCCATGAGGAGACCATCAACAAACAAATGCAGGTGATCGAGGAACTCACGCATGCCTTAACCAGGGGATGCGGCTCGAGGCGCCTTTAGCAGCCTAATGCGCCATCCGTTGCCCGCGCCCGAGGCGAACCAATGCCCGACCTCGAGGCCGATAATGAAGAGGATCCCGAGGAGGATCGAAGAAGACCCAAGAGATCCCGATGAGGATCCAATGGAAGATGAAGAGCCCGAGGCGCTTGAAGCCGCCCCACTCGATGATGCTCCGGGACTAGAACAGTGGCTAGATTTCGCCAACTGGCCTAATGCTGAGGTGCTACCTCAGCCCGATCAAGTTCCGGTTCTGGACGAGGCCGCTAGTGATGATGACGGCGACCTCACTGAATAGATAGCTTTTGTGATAGATAGTAGAGGCCCATATTACCTTCCTGATGTATTTTGCATTCCGTTGTACCTTGAATCTAGAATATCTTCGATTCTGTATTTAAGTTGTATGAACTCATTTGAATGTATTCAATTTTCACATTAATGGATATATCTTTTCTACTTATTCTATGTCTTGTGTACTTATGTTGCTCTCCTTGCGGTATAACTTGTTTTACGCGAATATTTATTGGAATCATTCATTTTTGTATTGTAGCTAAACTCAGATTCATGGTCGAAACCGTGGATGCGGGAGACCCCGCCGTATACCCCAAAGGAACAATGATGCGCAAAGGGATCGGGCACCCTCCCCCGAATTGCCACCACCTCCTCCGCCAATCACAGGAGATAACCTAACCGCAATAGCCTTGCAAAGATATTGGTTTTTATGAGGCAACAAGCGAGCCTCGTCGGCCTAACCATGAACTCCGCTTTCGAGAGACAAATGACCGCACCTTGGAGTGGTTTCTACGATTCGACCCCGACTTTCTTAGGGGAACCAGATGACATGAAAGCGAGAAGAATGGATCGAGAAAATAGAGAATATCTTCAATGCTCTACAATACTCGGGGAACAAAAGGTTACGCTCGCCGTGTTCCGACTAGAATGTTTGCTCGAGATTGGTGGAGAGCGAGTTGAGAGAAAGTGGGAACAAGATCAAATAGATAGGACATGGGAAAATTTCTGGCTGAATTCAATGAGAAATACATACCCCAAGTCATGAAGGAGGCACACCGGGATGAATTCCATAAGTTGAGACAGGGGAACATGTCTGTGGCCCAATATGAAGTCGAATTCCATCGGTTATCCAAATATGCCCCGGGAACAATCAGCAAGGAAGAGGACAAATTGTTTAAGTTCACCCGGGGACTGAAGCTGGAACTCCAGAAACAACTTTTGACTGTTGAAACAACAACATACTCACCCTTGATAAAAGCGACCCGCATTGAGTCGGGACTTAACCGCATTGGTCGATTCAATTTGAATAGGCCATCAAACAGTCTCAAAAGGACAGCGGTGGGACAACCATCAAGGCCGCCTGTTAAAATTCAAAAGGGGCCAGTTGTTAAGACAGAAAAAGGGAAAGGACCGATACAGGTAAAACCGGGCCAAGTATGTACACATTGCCAAAAACCGGGACACACTGTCAATGATTGTTGGCGCAAACAGGGGAGATGTTTGCTATGTGGCAGTAATCAGCATCAACTGAAGGATTGCCCAAGGTACGGGGATCGCACGAAACAAGTGTTCCTCCTAATCCTTAAGATATCGAAGACTACTTATCCTCCCGATAATTATCTTCATCCCAATAACTCCACCAACGCCAAAACTATTTTGTGCAAAATTTGAGAACTTTTCATGAACTCGCTTCCCGAATCAATAATACTGATTGCCTGGTTGACTACCCGAACGTGTACTTAATTTCCGCCCGAGTCAACTTGGAGTGTCGAGCTCACAGTCGGAATGGATACGTCGGGGATGGGGCAAGGCGGCTCGGCCGCTATTCCACTCTCCGGCCCCATCGCCCTAATCCCGCAACCGAGGGACGGAGTTTGTCGAGGAAGCGGGTCATAGTACTTGAGGTATAATCATGATTATGACGAATCCGAGCCTTGCTAGCCATCAAGGCCGCTGTTAAAATTCAAAAAGGGCCGATTGTTAAGACGAGAAAAAGGAAAGGAATGATACGGTAAAACCAGGCCAAGTATGTACACATTGCCAAAAACAGGGACACATTGTCAATGATTGTTGGCGCAAATAGGGGAGATGTTTGCTATGTGGCGAATCATCATCAATCAAGGATTGCCCAAGGTACGGGGATCGCACGAAACAAGTCGCCTACAAAGCCGGGTAATGGCCGAGTGGTAAGGGCAAAGATGCTGCTCGAGCATTTGCACTAGCCAGGACATGAGGCCCGGGAGGCAATGGACGTGGTAGAAGGTGCACGCTTCTAGTATCTAGCCATTACGCTAAAGTACTATTTGACCCTGGATCAACACATTCATTTGTCGCACCACGTTTGTACACAAATTGCATGCATGCATGGAACATATGCCTATAGGTTTAGAAGTATCCACTCCTGGGCGCGAGCGATAAAATGATACTATCTATAATGCATGCGAAGTTAAAATTGATGAGATAAATTTCGATGATTTGATCTTTGCCGCCTATATCTCGAATACGACATTATATTGGGAATGAACCGGTTTCCGCACACCATGCATAAATGGACCGCCATCGCAAGTCCATTAAACTATGTGAACCCGATAAGCCCGAAGTGGAAATTTCGGGAAGATCACGAGTTAAGATCGCCCCAATCATTTCGGCAATGAAAGCGGGAAGGCGATCACTAGAGGGGCACAAGGGTACTTGGTGTTTGTAATTAACAAACCTAAGGTTGAGACACAAATTAATCAAGTACCTATAGTATCGGAATATACAGATGTATTTCCACAAGAACTCACCACTTTGTCCCTCCGAGAAAGGGAAGTTGAGTTCACCATCGAGGTATTACCAGAACCGCCCCGATCGCGTAACGCCATATAGAATGGCTCTGTTGAGTTGCAAGAGTTGAAGACTCAATTACAAAAGCGATGGATGTGGGATTTATCCGACCGAGCACGTCTCCGTGGGGAGCACCAGATCGTTTGTCAAAAAGAAAGATGGCACATTAAGACGTGTATAGACTATCACGGACTTAACAGCGTGACCATCAAGAACAAATATCCCCTCCCGAGGATAGACGAACTATTTGATCAACTTCAAGGAGCGACGATGTACTCAAGTTTGATTTACAACAAGGATATTATCGATTAAAGATCCGTGAAGAGGGCGTTTCCAAAATAGCATTTCGGATCAGATATGGACACTACGAGTTTGTAGTGATGCCTTTCGTCCGACAAATGCACCAAAGAACGCTTATGGATCTAATGCATCGAGTCTTTCAACCTTATTTGGATCAATTCGTAGTGATATTCATTGATGACATACTCGTATACTCCAAGTCTAAAGAGGAGCATGAGCGTCATCCGAAAATTGTTTTAGAGACACTACGAGCACAAGCTGTATGCCAAATTCAAAGCAAGTGCGAATTTTGGCTTAGTGAAGTCGCATTCTTGGGACACATAGTATCCGACACTGGGATCGCCGTAGATCCTCGAAAGTACAGCGGTGGTTGAATGGAAACAACCCGAGTCGTCAGAACGGAGATTAGAAGTTTCTTAGGACTAGCTGGATATTATCGAAGATTTATCCAGGATTTCTCCAAGATAGCCGGACCACTCACTCGACTAACCCAGAAGCAAGTCAAGTTTGAGTGGAATGACAAGTGTGAGGCTAGTTTCAAGAGCTGAAGAAATGACTTACTACAGCTCCAGTCTTAGCCCTTCCAAAGGGAACATAAAACTTTGTCGTCTACAGTGATGCATCAAAGGAAGGAATAGGAGCAAGCGTACTCATGCAAGAAGGAAAGGTCATTGCTTACGCTTCACGAAAACTCAAGCCGTATGAAGCCAATTACCCAACGCATGACTTGGAATTGGCGGCAATAGTGTTCACGTTAAAGAAATGGAGGCACTACCTCTGTGGAGCAACATTCACGGTTTACTGGATCATAAGAGCCTAAAGTATCTATTCTCTCGAAGGAACTCAATTTGAGGCAACGGAGATGGATTGAGTTAATAGAAGATTATCACTTTGATATTCAATACAATCCCGGGAAAGCTAACGTAGTAGGCGACGCCTTAAGCGTAAAGGCGAGTTTAGCTAGACTAATGATTCGAGAGTGGAGATCATTAGAAGAATTGAGCACTGGAATCCGACGAGAACCAAGATCGAATTTCATGTGCTAATATTTCAGATTAAACCCGATCTACTAAATGAGATCAAAGTAACACGAGTGGGATTGACGTGCAACTTCAAAAACTAAAAGAGAAGATACTCAAAGGAGAGAGATCAGAATTCTCGACGGGGAAGATGGGATCATCAGATTTTGAATAGAATTTGTGTACCGAGTGATGAGAAACTTAGGAACATAATCCTCTCATGTTAGGAAATTTATTGTTTAGATTTTGATGAATGCCATGTAAAACTTAGAATAGAAAGTTGGCACCCCAATTCTTGTTGTAAAATGCATTGTAATAAATAGAGAGCGCAAAGCCGAGTTAAGTCGCCTACGCCCTAACATGCAAGAAGACAATCAAGACTAGAAGGAAGACTCGCGAGACGAGGCAGTGAGTATGACAAAGAAGAGTAGACGGAACTCTCTGAAGAAGCGGTGAGATGCGGTGAGTGGAGTATCGGTCAAGTCAACTCAAGAAAAGCCAAGTCTCAAGTTGAAGTGATGGAAGAGTCATCCATGATTGGAAGTCGACTCTAAGTCACCGGGGAAAGCAAGGAAATGCAATCAAGTCGAGATAATCGTAAAAGATCCGTTGTACGTAAATCAAGAGATTTACTTAAACAAGTAATATCTCCATACCACCTTTCTCGAGTGCTCACCCCGAAGCGTGCAAAAGGAATGAACCAATGGGAAGCACTACACCGTGTCGAACTCGAAAAAGGTGAAAGAACAATTCATACGAGGAAATGGCAATTCCAAGGATCGCAACAAGACAAGCCAACGATCATGAAGTGACTTTCAAAAATAAGCCTATCTCTTCAACGGGCAAATTTTTGAAAGATTACTATAAAAGGCTGAAGAGTTTGTTTGAGAATGTGTGACACAAGAGACACAAGTTACAGACCTGAACCAAAAACGTTCAAGCCATTATTTAATCAAACATTCTCAATCCTCAAGCCTACACTACGAAGAACATCAATCCAACACTCACCTGTGAAGGAAAGATAACTTCAATCGGTTGAAGAGGAAAATCTTGAAAAATCAAGGGGTCCGCATTCCACGAAGGATTGTAGGAAGGTTCAAGGTCGAACCAAGTCTTAAGCTTTTGGAGGGCTTCGTGATCAAATCCAAAGAGCTTGAGCAAGTGAGCTATAGTAGCAAGGCAAACTTGCCTGTGAAGAAGTGAGAAATCACGAGAAGCCGGTGAGTGATCAAGGCGTCTCAGATCGAGTCCCAAAGGATCAAGTCGGCTTTGTGATCAAGACTTGTATCCTGGACCTGTGACCACTTTGTATACCGATCAATACCTAGTGGATTCCTCCAGGAGTTGGAGAAGAGAGGAGTAGAAGAATTACCCCATCTTCGAACCTCTATAAAAATTTCATTGTGTCATTTACATTTCAAAGACTTTAATTCCCTGCATCTTAATCTGTTAATATCTCACGATAAATTTGCTATCCACTTGATAATTTATAAGTACTAAACTAAGCACTAAATCCTTGCTTAACCAAACTTAAGGGTGTTAAGTCTTCCACGAAAACAAAACCACGAGTTGAGTTAATTTAGAGCCAACAGTGAGTTATTCCATCAACAACTCAGTTGAGTCTATTGGGAGACTAACTCTACTTGATTGACTAAATTGACTGTCCATCAAGTTTCTGTTTGTGTGTAGTATCAACTCGTATATTTAAAAGGACTAAATCGAAAATTTGGTAAGGTTTATTCAACCCCCTTCTAAACCTTACACTTACACCCCTTGGGACCTACAAGTGGTATCGGAGCGGTTGGTTCATTGAACCCTCCGCACCGGTTCTTGAACTAGATCTCCAAACTTTTCAAGGTCCGGGTTTAGTACTTAAACTCTTTCTATCATTAAAAGTTATTATCATGGAAGCAAATTTGACACGCATCCCTATGTTCACTATTGAAGAATTTGATGATTGGAAAATTCGTATGCAGGCTCATCTATCAAGATTACATGATGAGATGTGGATAGTGATAGAAGATGGGCCTCTGCAAATCTTAAAGGTGAACACAATTTGTCACGAAGAGTTGCGGTGAAGGAGAAGATGATGTTACTCCCGGCACTGTCATGGTTGAAAAACCAAGAACCGAGTGGACAAATGATGACAAAAAAGATACAACCTGGACAATGTAGCCAGGACATCCTTTACAAAACCTTGGACAAAGCCATGTTCAATAAAGTCAAATCATGCAAAACGGCTAAAGAAATGGGGACAAGGCGACATTGATTTGTGAAGGCTCGGAGCAAATCAAAGAAAACAAATTATCGGTGTTGTCAGACAGAAATTTAAGAACTTCAAAATGATCTCCGGAGAAAACCTGGATCAATGGATGCTCGGTTCACAAAAATCACAAATGAGTTGTTATGCACTTGGAAAGGAATATACACGAGAAGGAAATGTGTATGAAGATCCTAAAAAGTCTCCCAAATTTGAATGGGAAATGAAGGTCATGGCACCGAGACATTCCATGGACCTATCAAAGACATCCATCCATGAATTATTCTCGGACCTCAAAGCCTACGAGTTTGAAATGAGAAGAAAAGACTAGGAAGAGACAGTTGTACCCAAAAAAATTGCTCTAATTGTTAAAGATGGGAAGAAAGTTGAGGTCAAAGAAGTCATTGATCCGGAAGAAATAGCCCCGATGGTTAAAAGATTCAACAAGTTCTACAATAAGAACTACAAGAGGAAAGGGCGAATCTTCCGAAGACACTCGGCTCCTCCAAATCAAGGGAATATAGGCCAACCAAGAGAACAGATCATCAAAAAAACTGAATATCAAAGGGTGACAATCCAAGAATGGAAAGAGTCGATCAAAAGGTTGAATATCTATCTTTGAATCAGACAACCAGGTCACTATGCCATTGATGTCCATATCCCGTAGTCAACAAATACAGAATGAAGAAGAAAGGAAGGTCTTCGAGAGAAAGAAGACAAGAAAAGAAAAAGGCAATGATGGCTGCCGCAGAGATCGGCCAAAAACAGCCAAGTCAAGAGAGACAGATTGATTGAGAGCAAAGCTTGATGTCGACTACTCAAGTGACTCGAAGAAGAAGCCCGATCCGCTTGATGGCCAAGGAAAAAGATCAACTCGACCAAGAAGATGAGGTACACTCTAACTCATCAAACTCGGACTCTAGTGATAGTGATCGTGACACTCACACTTCATCACCCACGATCTTTATGATTCATTAGGCAAAATGATGAAAGATTTTGAACACATTAAATCCTCACACACACTATTAAATGAGGAAAAAAGCCTACTCAAGAGTCAAAACTCAAAGTCGACTAAGGAGCCGAGTACTCTAAGTCAAATAGCCGATGAGAATGAAAGTTTGAAGGCCGAAAATGCTAAATTAATAGCGAAATTGCTGCTATAGAGAAGATGGAGAATGACCTCAAAAATGTTATTGCCTCATTCACTAAGGCATCTAAATCATTGGATGATCTTATTTTGAGTCAAAGAGAATGTGGAGACAAAGACAGCTTAGATTTAATTCCTCGTGCTATGTCAAACCTCAAAAGTAATTTTGGAAAAAGGATCTTCAAGCCATGAAGAGTCCGAAAAATCCAAAACTCTAAATGTTGCACACACATTCACTCCAAAACACAATAACAAGCAAACCGGCCTTGGTTATAAAGGAAAAGGAAAACAACCCGAGTTGAGTCTTACTGAAAGGGACAACCGGTGAGAAGAGATTCACCGAGTTCCTCAAGAAACTCGAACAGTAAAATACTCAGTAAAGAAGATGGAGAGCTACCAAAAACCCGAGAAAATCTATAAGAGAAATACATATGATGGGAATGGTAGAAAATATCCAAGCCAAGTCGATTGGAATAATGTGAACTATCAAAGATAGACTTATGGAATATAAGCCCAAATGGCAAAGGCCTAGGACTCAAGGCAAAGGCCATTCCAAAAGTATAAGAGCTTTCATCAAACACACATATGAACCTAGGCACTACACTCAGAGACACCACAATTACCCAAAGAAGGCGATTGCTAAAACTTATACACAGCATACAGACAAAAGAGACAATTTGTATGAACCTAGAATTCCCAAGCAATTTGTCAAGATTAATTATGATTATGGCACTCGATAGATGGCAACCCCTTAGAGTCAAATCATTTGGCTATAAGTTGGTTGGATCATCTTACAATTCTAACCCCTCAGGACCGCACAAGTATGGATACCTAAAACTTAATTTCCTTGATTGCGGGTTCAAGGAACAAAGTGAGTGCCAAGGAACCTGGTACATGGATAGTGGTCATTCCGGACATATGACAGAAACAAGAAAAATCTGTCAAAATTCAAGGAAGTAAAAGGAGCAAAAGTCATATTTGGAGGAAATGAAGCTCCTGGTGAAATAAGAGGCATTGGATCCATCAAGAGGAATGGATTAGAAATCACAGATGTTGCATATGTTGAAGGACTCAACTTCAACTTATCGAGCATCACCAACTCGCGTGACAAGGGTTACAATGTTGGATTCAACATGGGTGTATGCCAAATCAAAGATCTTGAATCGAATGAAGTTGTGTTGTAGGGATGCAGACAAAAGAACATGTATGTAGTAGATTGGTCAACCGCTACACACAACACTGTCTATTAGCAAAGAGCCTGAATCAAGTTGGTTTGTGGCACAAAAAGTCGAGTCACCTAAATTTCAAAACGATTAACAAACTTGCAAGAAGTAGTCTTGTGGAAGGACTTCGGACTCGTATACAAGAAGGAGAGTATATGTGACACATGTCGAAGGGAAAACAAATCAAGTCATAATTCAAAGAAAAGACATGCCAATCTTCAACAAGAATATTGCATCGCTACATATGGATCTATTTGGCCCGGTGGAACCGGCTAGCATAAGTGGGAAGAAATATACCTTGGTGGTAGTAGATGACTACTCAAGATATACATGGATAATATTCATGTGTAAGAAGAAAGAAACTCTACAAAAACTACCACAACAATCGATGAAGAGGATTCAAAACGAGAAGAGTCAAACCATTATCAAAATAAGATCGACAGAGGAACCGAGTTTGTCAATGGAATAATAACTCGAGTATTGTATTGAGAATGGTATTGGTCATGAACTATCCAGCAAGAACTCCAAATGAGAATGGAGTTGCAGAAAGAAGGAACAGAACTCTCAAAGAAGCGGCAAGGACCATGTTAGGCGGGGTTACCAAAAAGATTTTGGGGTCAAGCAATCAACGAGCTTGCTACACTCAAAAAAGATGTATGATAAACAGACGGTGACAAAGACTCCTATGAGATTTGGTGGAAGAAAACCAAATGTTGCATATTTTTAATATTTGGATGTAAATGCTTCATCCACAACAATGGCAAAGACAATCTAAAGGCTTTTGATGCTAAAGCTAATGAAGGTATTTTCTTAGGATACTCGGTGAAAGCAAAGCTACAGAGTACTCAACAAAAGGACTATGGTTGCGGGAGAATCCATTCATGTGGTATTCGATGAGCCAAATGTAAATGGAGAAGACATTGAAGAGTCAGGTGATAAGTCGAATCATCCAACCATACGTAAGAGTCCCTTTGTCAAGCCAAGCCTGGAATTATAAACTCGAAGAAGATGAGATAGTGAATCTCAAAAAGCAACCGGAAAATTTGCTAAGTGATTACGAGAGAGTCGACCACAAAGAACACAATACCGCAAGACAATCGAATCCGCCTAACTTACTCCAACTTTGATGTAAGATGGCCGAGAGACCATCCACCGTAACTTGTCATTGGAGACATAAGAGAAGGTGTCAAAACAAGATCGAACTCAACAAGAAGCCATGTTCACATGCTTTATCTCGCAAATAGAGCCCAAAGACGTGTCACAAGCATTGGACGACACACATTGGATTCAAGCTATGCAAGAAGAGCTGAATCAGTTTGAAAGAAATAAAGTATGGGAATTAGTGCAAAGACCCATACATCAAAATGTTATTGGCACCAAATGGGTGTTCGTAAATAAGATGAACGAGGAAGGCTCGTGGTAAGAAACAAAGCAAGATTAGTAGCCAAAGGATATTGCCAAGAAGAAGGGATAGATTTTGATGAAACATTTGCCCTGTAGCAAGATTGGAAGCTATAAGGATATTTCTTGCCTATGCACTCAAAAGAATTTCACTGTATATCAAATGGATGTAAAAAGTGCATTCCTAAATGGTTTATTGGAAGAAGAAGTGTATGTTGAACAACCTCCAGGATTTGAGCAGAAGACTCTTGGAGATAAAGTATACAAACTCAAGAAAGCTCTATATGGATTGAAACAGGCACCCGCAGCATGGTATGATACCTTGTCACAATTCCTAAGCGAAAATGGATTCACAAAAGGAAAAGTAGATAGAACACTTTTCTTTAATTCAAGACAAAAAGAGTATCTTTGCTTGTTCAAATATATGTGGATGACATCATTTTTGGATCTACAAACAAAGAGTCGTGTGTGAAAAATTTTCAAACCTCATACAAAGTAAATTTGAAATGAGCATGATGGGAGAGCCGACATTCTTCCTTGGACTCCAAGTGAAACAATCGAAGGATGGAACCTTCATAAGTCAAACAAAATACACCAGAGATTTAATGAAGAAATTTGGTATGGAGGAGAAGTCTTTCGTAAAAATACCAATGAATACATCATCAAAATGGACATGGATGCGGATGGCAAGCTCGTAGATCAAACAAGATACTGAGCACTTATTGGATCATTGCTCTATCTCACAAAGAAGCGAGCCGGACATCACCTTTGCCGTAGGTGTATGTGCAAGATTTCAATCTGCTCCAAAAGAGAGCCATATGACAAAAGGTAAGAGAATATTGAGATACTTGAAAGGAAGCCAAGAGGTTGGCTTATGGTATCCAAAGGAAGGTGGATTCAAGCTAATTGGCTATTCGGACTTCGACTATCTTTGGATGCACGAGTTGACAGAAAAGCACCTCGAGGCACATGTCAAATGCTTGGAAACAGTGATTTCTGGTTTAGCAAGAAGCAAAACTCAATAGCCACCTCTCTGGTACGGGGAGAATATATAGGCTGCGGGCACTGTTAGCCCAAGTCCTATGGATGAGACAAAGAATGAGAGACTATGAAGTTGAGGAAAAAGAAATTCCAATCATGTGTGATAACACAAGTGCAATTGCCATTACTCAAAATCTGTGTTGCACTCAAGAACAAAGCATATCGATGTCGATATCACTTCATAAGAGATCATGTTGAAAAGAAGGACATCATCTTGGAATATATCTCAAGCGATAAACAATTGGTGACATCTTCACAAAACCATTATGTGAGTCAAGATTTGAAGAACTCAAACATGAGTTGGGGTTAATTGGTGAGCTAACACTATGAAGAATCAAAGAAAAGAAATGAAACAAAAAAAAGGTGAAAAAGAGTGAACACACAAATCGGCCAAGAATCACCAGATCGGAAAAGACAATGACGCCGAGTCGGTGATAGTTGAGTCACTAAGAGAACTATGAGAAGTTGAGTTAAATCGGCTAAGGGATAAGTTCGAGTCACTTATGAGCAAAGTGACAAAAACGCAAATGTCGTTTTGACCGAGCGGGAATGTTTTTAAGGAATACGTCAAAGATAATGATGATGTGTACGGACATAAAGCCGCACACCAAGCTTATGATTGGATATAAATCTTTGCCGCATTAAATACGAGACATTAAATGCTAAATAGGCGTGCAAAATCTAAGCCGTTGATTTCGATCATATTTCAAAACCACCCGCACGCCCTTTCATAAACCATACTTAAACCATTTTTCCGTTTATCTCTCACACTACCAAAACTGTTCATTTCTTTCTCTCAAAAGCAAAGGCAAAAATTCTCTCAAGCCCTATCTATCTTCAAATCAATCTCCAAGTTTTTCTTTGATAAAATCGTGAAAAATGGAACCAACCTATGATTTTACCAAGTTAGGAAAGCAAATCCACACCGGGTCTCTTGTGGATTTCGACGGCATGGTGAAACAGGGTCCGACGACACCCTAGTGAAGAAAATCGTTGAAAAATTGGAAACGCCCGGGATGAAATCAAGTTTCGGACGTTAGAATATCCGATAACCTATGTGGAGGAGGTCGCACAATTCTACGTGAATGTTGAGATTCACGATGAAGGAATAAAGTCATCCGTTCACGGAAAGAAGATCACCATCTCTCGCCAAGGATTTGGTGAACACACTCTCTACCAACCGAAGGAGCCTCGTAAATTAACGGCCGATGTAAACTTGGGCCGATGCTTGGAAAAAATAGCCAAGCCCGACTATCTTGATAAAATAGTGTACACAAAAAAACAAGAGATCGTTGAAGGAGGATTATCACAAGTTGTTGGACATAGTTGCCAAATGTATTGACATCAAATTTGGCAGCTTTGACCAACTGTCACAGCAGACTCTACCGTAACGTAGGAACAAATCCTTCAAGGAAGATGGCACATTTGGAGAATCCCTAGGATATGGCCTAGTGATTGGCCGGGTGATGGAGGTGAAATGAGTCCCTCTTAGACATGGGAAGGCATTCCATGTTAACAAGAGGATGTTCAGAGCAAACCTCTCTCGGCGCACGAGAAGAGATCCTACGCCAAGAGGCGACACGAGTGAGGGGAATCGGTGACCCTCAAGATACTGACTATTTCCTCTCCACCCAAGAAGAAAGCGCCCGCAGTGCTAAGAAGAAGATTGCTCATGCAAGAAAGAAAGTCAAACATGCTCATGCCCCTGCGAGCTAGTCACCGCCCGCAGCCGTGTGTCCCGCCCGCCCTGCTAGCCGGTCGAGAAGGACTCACAAATACCTTCTCCGATCGTCAAAAAAGTGGAGAACCGACAAGCCAAGACGACCGGCTCCTCGAGGAAAAAGACACCAAGACGCCCCCGCCGCCCAAGACTCGAGAGGAAACCGTCTCGAACCGTAAATCCCTCCGGTACAAACTAGGAGACGAAGAAGAATCATCAAGCACTCCGAGCTTGAGAAACCGACCGAGTCGACCACTCACCGAGCAGACTGGGAGATCGCTTTGGAGAAGTAGAGTCTCCGGATGTAGTTGATGAAAAGCCAAGTCTCGTCAAGGCGATCACAGAGGCAACTCAAGACACAGTGTAGTCCACACAACAGTGGTGAAACACAAGTGTTTCGATAGAGCCGATAGTGATGTGATGATCCTATCTCCACCTTACCCGGACATCCAAAATCGTCTGCGTGAGTGGAGAAATGGAAGTTGAGTAAATCAAGGGAACAGTTCCAACGGCCCGAGTTTATAGAAGAAGAAGAGGAACTGTTAAACTTCCTTGGACTAATCATCGTGTGCTCCCAAAGATCTTTGGATGAAGACAATCGCACGACATCCTGCAGATCTTCAAGGACAAGGAGAAGAAGGAAAGGCAAGCAGAGGAAAGCGAGGCACGAGAAAGCCAAAGATCTCGCCCTATCTCCGGTACCACGAACACACACATCCTCTCCTTGATGTCTTCTCGACAGTGATGAGGATCCGGAGAATGTTCTTCGCCATTGAAGAGTTGCAAATGCAGCAAGCATTGCACGAATCCGTAATCCTTCACGAGCAAAGATTGATGGAGGGACTAGGAGAGTCCTCGAACACACTGAAATTGATCCAATGGGAGTGGTTCAAACAAATCGCCATGTTGTTGCTGCCACCACTTCCCAAAACTCACTCGGAAGAAGGCAATAAGGGACATGGCGATGAAACCGGGATAGTGGGGACCCCATCGAGCCAACCCCTATTGAAGGTGTTTTACCACGCCCAATGGTGAACATTCAATCGAAACAGTAGGGAGTTTGGAGACGAGTAACCCCATTCCAAGTCACTCGGTGGTGCGCCCGGTGAGGGGAAACTCCCTCCACTCGCAAAGCAAGGTCGGAGAATGTTGCGGATGACTCAACAACGAATCCAGGAGGCGAAGTAGAGAAAATACAAACACAAGAAGAAACGACAAGTTGCCATCAACGAAGCTCAGGCGATTGAGATGTCTCGGTGAGGTGCCAACGCGCTCACGAAGGCTAATGACGCCGCCGATGCGATCGAGGCACATGAAGGAACAACCCCGGGAGTTAACACTGCAGGCGATGAAAGTGCAATCCATGGGGTTGAGACTCCAATGGATGCCACCACAGAAGACCCTAAGACAAACCGACATCGTCGAAAGGGAGGTCCAAGGCCTCGGCTAGCTTGAGTTGAGATGCGGGAGGTAATGAAGGCTCACGGGAGAACATCCCTCCCGCTATCATCGACCCATCCGAGAAGGAGATAAGCGCACTTCATGATTCCCAGGATAATCCTCGATGTAACCTTTTCGGGATCGAGAAGGCGAAGAAGAAGGCGAGTCATCCCCCGTGACAAATCCAAAAGACTCGGTGCGGATGTTCCAAGCACGAGCAAGTCTCGATCCCAAGACTACTCGTCAAACTTTTAATTTTGATGATGAGCCACTAATGGAAATCTCATCATCGTCCGATGATGCTTCCGATAAGGCCGAGGACCAGTCTACTCAATTGGAGAAATCATTTGAGACCAACGGCGTTGAGACAAAGCCAGTGAGGCTCGGCAAGTCGGGTCCACTTCACAACAAAACCCAGTGAACCGAGAGTCCACCTGCGTAGGCTCCTCAAGCCGCAGCAGGTCGATTCCAAAAAGAACTTCACGCGCACCGCTCATCATCGAACAAATCCGGTTGCGTGATGAATCCTTTATAGAATCCTTTCCTTTTTCCCTGGAGGTACCCGACCTCCATGAAGAGTCGATAACGAACGCGACGCTACCACGCACCAGACTCCGTTTTTCCATCGTGCACCATTGTTCCGGTGATTATGATTTTGACGTTGCATGGCCATCACAGCGGAAGAATCGGTGAAGTCCCGAAGTGTTCAAGGCATTATTCGGCCGAGATTGAACGGATGGAGAGGCATCGAGGCCTCTATGGACATGCGGACCGACAACAGAGATGCCAATCTCACTGGCGATTTAAGAGGCATAAACTTGATCGAGGATCGGGGAATGGTGGCAACAACAAAGAAACAATGCGCGTGTGGAACAAGTTAGATACTTCAGGACATTGTTCAACAATTTCATTGGTATGGAGAGTCGAAAATTTGATGCAAAAACGAAGTTTGAGAGAACATATTGAGCACATGCATGAAGCTCACATTGCCGAGATAAAGCTGCTGCGTGAGCAAAACAAGAGTGACCTACGGCGTTTGGAAGAAACCATGAATACAAAATTGCCTTCTCATGGCCGAGATGAAGCGATTTCCGCATGAGTCCAACGCTACTCGATTTGAATTTCGTGGCCGCATACTCTGGACTCGAGAGAGAACTCTACCATCGCCAGGCTCGACTTCCCGCTTGCCGGTATGTTTCAAGTGTCCTCTCTCTTTTGATGATGCCAAAAAGGGGGAAGAGGAATACCTTAAAGCAAAAGAAAAAAGAGGATGCGATTGTGAAGGAAAGACAGTGAGGAAGTTCGAAACAAAAGAAAGGAAAATATACGGAGGGGGAAGGATCGAAAGATGTAACTTTGATGATTGCACAAACCCCCAACGGGGGTCTGTCACGGTGACATTATCGCTGAAAGAAACTCCATGACTCTGCCACTCCAACACTCGCTATATCTATGGCCGAAAAGAGAAAAACAATTGAAGCGGGGATGAAGGAAGTGGAAGGAAGAATGGATGCCCGAGTTATGAACATCTTGAAAGAACATGGAGGCATTCGGTGAGACGAGAGATACTTGTGCCATCTCGGATGTCGGGACGAGCCACGATCAGTTGATAAATTTAAAACGCTCGAATCGAAGGATACTTTGCAAATATGTCTATGGCTCAAGCTTGGGACTTATCTTCAGATCGGGAAAAGGGTCTCACGTTATGTGAAGAAGCCGACAGGCCAGACTACCTGCATCTCCTGGTCACTGTTGGAAAGAAGAAGACCCCAAGACAAAGAAGAGACGCCGCCGCAGGAGGTAGAGGAAGAAGCGTGGTGGAGGAAGAAGCAGGACCAGGCCTCGCCCAAAAACATTGAATACGTAGATCCGGGGAAAGAAAGGAGGGATCATGGGCTGGTCTTGACCAAGTAGCAAATTTGCAAGTGGCTAAAAAGTAACGCCGAGTATGCAAAAAGATTAGAAGAAGAAAACAAGAGACAAACTCGGCTATGGGAGGAAAGACAGGAAAGATTAAGAAGAGATGAAGCTGCCAGGAAGGCATATGAAAAGAAAAAAAGGCGGTGACGATGAGAAAAAAAGAGAAGAAGAAGAAGATCTTGAACAAGATGAAAGAAGGAGACAGCGAAGGAGATGAAGTGTTCTTTGTCCACCCCTTCGTGTATTTTATTATGTAAATACATACAATGTAAGTCTTCTCAAATAAAGCTATAAATTTTTATTTTTCTGTGTAGACAAATATGTGCTCGATACACCTTGTGATTGTGTAAAAGAACAAGAATGTTATGATCAATAAAAGGATTGATTCCGCACATACATTCTATGTCAATACACTATCTGTATGTATCTTTGCTATTTGCATTTTTGAATGGTTTAAGTTTTGGCATCATCAAAAAGGGGAAATTGTTAGGAAATTTATTGTTTAGATTTTGATGAATGTCATGTAAAACTTAGAATAGAAAGTTGGCACCCCAATTCTTGTTGTAAAATGCATTGTAATAAATAGAGTGGCGCAAGCCGAGTTAAGTCGCCACGCCTAACATGCAAGAAGACAATCAAGACTAGAAGGAAGACTCACATTGAGACAGTGAGTATGGCAAAGAAGAGTAGACGGGACTCTATGAAGAAGCGGTGAGATGCGGTGAGTGGAGTATCCAAGTCAACTCAAGAAAAGCCAAGTCTCAAGTTGAAGTGACGGAAGAGTCATCCAATGATTGGAAAGCGACTCTAAGTCACCTGGGGAAAGCAAGGAAATGCGGTCAAGTCGAGATAACTATAAAAGATCCGTTGTACGTAAATCAATAGATTTACTTAAACAAGTAATATCTCCATACCACCTTTCTCGGAGTGCTCACCCCGAGCGTGCAAACGGAATGAACAATGGGAAGCACTACACCGTGTCGAACTCGAAAAGGTGAAAGAACAATTCATACGAGGAAATGGCAATTCCAAGGATCGCAACAAGACAAGCCAAATCGCAAGTGACTTTCAAAAATAAGCCTATCTCTTCAACGGGCAAATTTTTGAAAGATTACTATAAAAGGCCGAGGAGTTTGTTTGAGAATGTGTGACACAAGAGACACAAGTTACTGACCGAACCAAAAACGTTCAAGCCATTATTTAATCAAAACATTCTCAATCCTCAAGCCTACACTACGAAGAACATCAATCCAACACTCACTGTGAAGGAAAGATAATTTCAATCGGTTGAAGAGGAAAATATTGAAAAATCAAGGGTCCGCATTCCACGAAGGATTGTAGGAAGGTTCAAGGTCGAACCAAGTCTTAAGCTTTTGGAGGGCTTCGTGATCAAATCCAAAGAGCTTGAGCAAGTGAGTCTGTAGTAGCAAAGGCATTTGCCTGTGAAGAAGCCGAGTCGCACGAGAAGCCGGTGAGTGATCAAGGCGTCTCAGGATCGAGTCCCAAAGGATCAAGAGTTTTGTGTGATCAAGACTTGTATCCGGATTGTGACCACTTTGTATCCGATCAATACCTAGTGGATTCCTCCAGGAGTTGGAGAAGAGAGGAGTAGAAGAATTACCCCATCTTCGAACCTCTATAAAAATTTCATTGTGTCATTTACATTTCAAAGACTTTAATTCCCGCATCTTAACTGTTTATATCTCACGATAAATTTGCTATCCACTTGATAATTTATAAGTACTAAACTAAGCACTAAATCCTTGCTTAACCAAACTTAAGGGTGTTAAGTCTTCCAAAAAACAAAACCACGGTTGAGTTAATTTAGAGCCGGCTGAGTTATTCCATCAACGGCTCGATTGAGTCGTTGAGAGACTAACTCTCTTGATTGACTAAATTGGATCATCCATCAAGACACAAATGTGTAAGTATCAACTCTGTATATTTAAAAGGACTAAATCGAAAATTTGGTAAGGTTTATTCAAACCCCCCTTCTAAACCTTACACTTACACCCCTTGGGACCTACATCTCGAAGCACACACCGTTCAAATACACTATACATCCCGGAGGAAACAAGATGTATAAGGACTTGAAACAAGATTATCTTGGTGGGCAAACATGAAGAACCATGTAGCGAGTTCGTTGCGAGATGCTTGACTTGTCAACGAGTAAAAGTTGAACACCAACGACCATCCGGTTTATTACAACCGTTGAGAATTCCCGAGTGGAAATGGGAACACATAACGATGGACTTCGTGGACGGATCTACCAAGGACTAGACAAGGCGATGATGCTATATGGGTAGTCGTGAGACCGACTCACGAAATCCGCACACTTCCTACCCATGAAGAAAACCGACGACTTGCGAAACTTGCGCAGATTTATATCCAGAGATCATTCGACTACATGGAGTGCGGTCGACATAGTGTCGACAGAGACCCGAGATTTGTCTCAGTTCGAAATGCTTACACATGAGGAATTGGGTACCTCGCTAAGTTTCAAAGACAAAGAAGACATCCACAAACCGATGGCGTCTAAGCGAACAATTCAAACCCTGGAAGACATGTTGCGAGCATGCACGTTGGACTTCCAAGGAAGTTGGGATTCATACTTACCATTGGTCGAGTTCGCCTATAATAACAGCTATCAGGCCACAATTGGGATGGCACCTACGAAGCCTTGCATGCGGGCGAAAGTGTAGATCTCCACTACACTGGGAGATTGATAACCAATGGACTCCAAAAGAGAAACGAAAGTCGCCCTCGATTCCAAAGGTCGACTTAGTTCGGGAGGCCATGGAGAAGGTCAAGTTGATTAAGGAACGAATCCACACACTCGAGCCGCCAAAAGAGTTATGCGAGACAAGAGGAGAAAGGACTTGGAATTTGAAGCGGAGATGAAGTATTCCTCGATCTGTCTCCACGGAAAGGATTGATCAATCCAAAGAAAGGAGGCAAGTTGAGTCCGAGATATGTTGGACCTTACAAGATTTTGCGAGAGGATCGGGAAGTTAGCCTACCGACTTGAGTTCTGCAAGCGAAGATGCTGGGGAATGCACGATGTATTCCATGTATCGAGATTGAAAAGGTATCAACCGGATCTAAGCACACATCATCACTCGTGATGCTCCTCCTCTAATGGAAAATTTATCTTTGCAGAAACCAATCGAGAATCATTGACAAGAGTACGTCGGTTGCGTAATCGAGAGAGATTCCAATGGTTAAAGTTGTATGGTGGAATCACAAGAGATGAAGGCATAGCGTGGGAGATGGGAAGACATGAGAAATAATTATCCGAATTGTTCTAAAGAGAATTTGGGGACCAAATTCTTTTAAGAAGGGGTGAATGTGAGACCCCGATTTTTAACGTGAGATTCGGTGTTATGTAGTGATTATTTATTCGGCTATGTATCACAAACCTATTATTAATGAAAATCGACTCTATTTTTATTTATTTCTTCCAACGTCAATTACGCATTTCGTATTTTTAGACCTCCAACAATTTAGGAGTACATTCCAATCTTTATCCTAATATTTCATCTTATTCTATAATTCATCCCAACCAATTTCCCAATCAAATTTTTTAAAAAAAAAAAAATAATTTTTTATATTTTTAAAAAATTTCAAAATTACCATAAGTGGGGATGTTGTTTCATATTCTTTTCAAGACCTACAATTATATATGTATATATATATATTTACATATATATATTATTTTTTTTTCTTTCAACTTTTGGTCACATGCTTAAAGGATGGACAAACTTTTCTTTCCACAAATTCTAATAAATAAAAATACCAACACCATGATTATTATTCCCTCAACTTTTGGCTCCTTGTCTTAGGGGAATCAATCATTTTTGTTATTGTTTTTCTATATCTACCAATATTATTCATTTCATAATTATCATAAAAACACAAGACTTGCTTCCATTTTCCTCTCTAAAGGATCAAATTCTTCAAGCATAAGGTAAGAATATCTTCATTTCTCCCAACTCTATTTTTTCTTCTCCAATCCTCAACCTTATACCTTCACCATCTAATAATGTTGAATCCTTCTTGTTGAGGTACTCTAGAGAAAATTCTTGAAGAATTAGAGACCTAGATTTGACTACAAGCTTGAAGAGGAAATTCAAGATTTCATATTATTAAGGTGATAAAATTTTGGTTTTAGTATTTTCTCTTGACAACATGAAGAATTAATTTTTGACTCAAGAATATAAATTTTTGGAGTTTAGGGGCTGACCTACATCATCTCAAGTGGAGGTTAGAGGCTTGAAGGAAAATTTCCATTTTTGAGACTACTTGAAGATATTAAGGTGAGTAGTAACCATTTGGTACTAGTATATTTTCTTTAGACTTGAGACTTTAATTTTAACACCAAAATATGGTTTGGATACCATTTAGGGGCTGATCTTCAAGAGTTTGAGTCAAGAAGTTGATTGAGGAAGAAGACCACATTTTAGATCGAGAAACTACTACGAGGTGGGTGGAAAAATCCTTTCAACTTCTAGGTGTTTTAAATCGAAAATACTACATGCATATTTTCGATTTAAAACACCTAGAAGTTGAAAGGATTTTTCCACCCACCTCGTAGTAGTTTCTCGGGTTGATCTAAAATGCGGTCTTCTTCCTTGAATCAACTTCTTGACTCAAACTCTTGAAGATCAGCCCCTAAATGGTATCCAAACCATATTTTGGTGTTAAAATTAAAGTCTCAAGTCTAAAGAAAATATACTAGTACCAAATGGTTACTACTCACCTTAATATCTTCAAGTAGTCTCAAAATGGAAATTTTCCTTCAAGCAATCTAACCTCCACTTGAGATGATGTAGGTCAGCCCCTAAACTCCAAAAATTTATATTCTTGAGTCAAAAATTAATTCTTCACGTTGTCAAGAGAAAAATACTAAAACCAAAATTTTCTCACCTTAATAATATGAAATCTTGAATTTCCTCTTCAAGCTTGTAGTCAAATCTAGGTCTCTAATTCTTCAAGAATTTTCTCTAGGAGTACCTCAACAAGAAGGATTCAACATTATTAGATGGTGAAGGTATAAGGTTGAGGATTGGAGAAGAAAAATAGAGTTGGGAGAAATGAAGATATTCTTACCTTATGCTTTGAAGAATTTGATCCTTTAGAGAGGAAAATGGAAGCAAGTCTTGTGTTTTTATGATAATTATGAAATGAATAATATTGGTAGATAAAGAAAAATAACAAAAATGATTGATTCCCCCTAAGACAAGGAGCCAAAAGTTGGAGGGAATAATAATCATGGTGTTGGTATTTTTATTTATTAGAATTTGTGAAAGAAAAGTTTGTCCATCCTTAAGCATGTGACCAAAAGTTGAAAGAAAAAAATATATATATATATGTAAATATATATATACATATATAATTGTAGGTCTTGAAAAGAATATGAAACAACCTCCCCATTTATGGTAATTTTCGAAATTTTTTAAAATATTAAAAATTATTATTTTTTTAAAAAATTTGATTGGGAAATTGGTTGGGATGAATTATAGAATAAGATGAAATATTAGGATAAGGATTGGAATGTACTCCTAAATTGTTGGAGGTCTAAAAATACGAAATGCGTAATTGACGTTGGAAGAAATAAATAAAAATAGAGTCGAGTTTCATTAATAATAGGTTTGTGATACATAGCCGAATAAATAATCACTACATAACACCGAATCTCACGTTAAAATTCGGGGTCTCACATTCACCCTCCTTAAAAGAATTTGGTCCCCAAATCCTCTTTAGAATAATTCGGATATTGATTTCTCATGTCTTCTTCCATCTCCCACGTTATGCCTTCGCTCTCGGTTGTGATTCCGCCATACAACTTTAACCATTGAATCTCTCACATGCATGGCACGCACTCGGGTCAATGATTCTCGATTGGTTTCTCGATGTAAGATAAATTTTCCATTAGAGGAGGAGCATCACGAGTGATGATGTGCTCGTGGATCTGGTTGATACCTTTTCAATCTCGATACATGGAATACATCGTGCATTCCCGCATCGCATCTTTGCAGAACTCAAGTCGCTATTCCACTCTCGGCCCCATCGCCCTAATCCCGCAATGGCGAGGGGACGGAGTTTGTCGAGGGAAGCGGGTCGTAGTACTTGAGGTATAATCATGATTATGACGAATCCGAGCCTTGCTAGCTCCAACGTGGATTTTGTCTTTGCCACGGAGCGATAAGGTGACAGGTCTTTGACCATCATGAACGGGAGTTACAAGGAAGAACAAAGGAATCATTTGTCCGATCCACACGATTAGGAGTTGAACAGAACGGGTTGGTGCTACATATCGGTACGCAACCACTAATTGTCTTGTATAGGATTGGCGCTACACCTCAGGACGCAATCCCCATGTCTTGCTTGAACCATAATGCCTGCGTGACCACGAACCTGTTTTCTTAAATGTATAAGTATATTACTTAATATATTTATCACGACGCTTGTGGACTATGTGTGAACACATGCATCATACCTCACGCGTTTTCATACAACCGTTTTCTCGCATTAACTATTTATATCGCCACACTTGCACACGATCACCCCATCCACTGAGATTTCTGTCTCATTCCCTCCTGTTTTCTAACCTTTAGATGAAGAGTTCGCTGAAGACATCGAACCTACTGCAGATTGAATCCCTATCAGTAATGAGGAGCGACATTTCCTTTTACTTTTATTTGTTGTTGGACTCCTTCATTTTATTTCTGTTGGACTGTAAGTTAATTCAGATAATCTTTTGGGTTGTATTCGGATACCGCCAGACTTTAAGATGTAATTTGTACTCGTGTTTATTTTAATTCCACTGCATTAGACTCTATTTTACTTGGAGTTTTGTATCTTTGGTTTAGACTGTTGATTTATTTGTTTAAGTGATTGATCGTTGTCGCGTCACGTTTGGGCGTGACAACAACCACCGACCCACCACCACCAAGACCCACCACCACCAAGACCCACCCCCATTTCCGCCAAAACACCTCAATTTCTTTTAATTTTTTGAAGAGAAAATACCTAATTTCTTGGTTTTTGCTTATCAATTTTGAAGGGCAAGCAGGCGGGCGAGAAGAAGAAGAAGGATATGGGGGGGCGGGCGCCGGGGGTAAACGAGAGGTTTTGCGCGAGGTGGTGTGTGGGGGAGGGGTGACGACGGCGGTGAGTTCTTCATCGCGGTGACGCTGGTCGCCGGGTTCTTCATTTAGGGTTTTTTCGATTTTTATTTTATTTTTTCCCGAAATTTAGAGTTTAGATTTTTTGCTTATCAATTTTCGGTTTTGATTTATTTTTCATAGTTGAATTGCCAACATGTCATTTTTTCTTTTTAAATTTTATATTCATGTAGCATTTTTCTTTTCACTTGTCAAAAAATCCCTAATTTTATGCACACATCATCAATATTCAACCATCAATTTAGCCACTTCAGCAATTTCCTGCGAGGTTAGCTTGCTCCGGCAAAAATTTGGACTAAATGTCAAAAAAATTAATAGTTAATGGTCTAAAATTAAATTTGACTACCTAGAGGACTAAAAGTCTAAATGGCTAAAGTTAGCGGACTAAATTTCTAATTTTCCCTTACTAAAAATGCCTTTGCCACTTGTATACTGAATCAATTTTACATCAAATGCTGCAATATTAGATGATGTTTTAAATCATTAATAATTTTACACATCTAATGTGATAAGTATTTTTTGATGCAAAAAGTATTTTACACGATCTATATCTTTGCACTTATAAAAGAATGAGTATTTCTCTAAAAAATTGGAGTAATTAAAATACTCTTGTATTTTATAATTTTTTTAATGGGAAAAATCGTAAATATATAGTATCCTATTTGTATTTGTTGAGGAACTACCCTATAGCTACCTTTGGTGAGGGGGAAAAGGGGAAATTAAGATCTATGATTGCTTAAATCTGTTAGTTATCAGGCCACCGATGTGAGAAATAAATTGTTTTTTATGTTACTTTTTGATTTTGTCAAACCTTTTGTCTCTATTTTTATACATGTATTTCCATTTTAGATGTAGTTTAGTTGTCTACTTGGTTAAGATTTGAATCGTGTTAATAGTTTGAGATGGGCTTTGAGAGTATACTTAGTTTTGCTTTTGCCTTCAAGTAACAATTGTAATCAGTTTTGTTAGGAGAACTTGAGTATCATATAATTATAATAATTTCCATGGCTAGATTTCTTCAATTCACGTTTCCACAAATTATATGCCAAGTATTATACACACCAATTTTTTTTCGATCCAATGCTGGTTGATTGTTTATGTTGCTTGAACATGCTATGCCTTTGCATCAAATAACTGTCCTTGGATTTTAGTTTTTGAACAATGCAATGGATAGGTCATAGATGACAATTCAACCTTCTTTTGATGCTAATTTGTGGTATGCAATGGATGGATGGTATGAATTTGTATTTGTTACAAATTTACAATATCGGTTGATCATCTCTAAGAAAATTCATGTTTATATGAAAAAAACACTACAAGAAAAATTATCTATCCCAACGCTAATTTAATGACGCTACCAAAAAATGTCATTATAAATAAATGTTTAGTGTTGTTTTCTAAAGAGCATTGTAAATAATAAAAATTAGTGACACTTACTAGAAAGCGTTAACCTTATAGTCAATTTAGTGACACTTTTATTGAAGTGTCATTATCTTAATAAATTTACGGACTTTTTTTATGAATATTACGATAATCATAGGATTTTCTTACGCCTTTTAATTTGTGTTCTTAAAATGACAACGCTTAGTAAAAAGCGTCATAAAATTACTGATATTTTCTATTTTTTACGCATTTTTTTAATCTGCCGCCAAATTTTTAAAATTTACTTACACTTTTATTGTTTGTGTCACTAAAATGTCGACATTTAGTAAAAAGCGCAACAAAGTAAAAAATTACAATTTTTACCCAACATCGAAAGTTTGAAGTGTAGAGAATGATACTGAGTTAATAAATAGACACATTGTGATGTATAATTGACCAACAATAAATATATTCAAAATAAGTCAAAATTAAATATTAAGTTTAAAATTTTTAAAACATTAATAAATAATTGATCTATAATAAACTTTTAGTAATTGTGACAGAAAGTAGCGTCACCACATAATGACACATTTGATAAAAGCATCAGGAAATGAATTTTACCTACGTATAGATCTTGCATCACAGATATTTCGTGACATTAATTTTAATAACGCAACTCATGACGCTTTCGAAAGCGTAGGTAATGTACCTTGTGATGCTAATAAGTGTCACTAAATGCAATTTTTTTGTAGTGAAATTGGTCTTGCCGCTTCTTGAATATATGTATATATATATACAACTATGTAACACCATTTTCCTCTATGTGATAATTATATAAAATATCGATTTTCCTATGGTTTCCTCTTTTTCTTTTTTCTTTTTTGTTCTAATTTCTTTCCAATATTGCAATGAAGTTTAATAGTAATATTTTAATATTGTTTGTCTTTGAACCAAAATGAAATAAAAAATAAAAAACGATTGCAAATAGAGAATTTTGGGTGTTATTTCCTCATTTATAGCTGTCATGTCAATTTTATTTAATATATTTTTATTTTATTTTTCTTTTGCATGATTAGTTGCTACATAACATGATTCGTGTGATTAACTAAAAGTTTGGTATTAGCACTTAGGGCCTCTCCAATTTTGCGCTATCCCAAGTGAAAACACCAAAATGAAGCAAAACTCTCAACTCCAATGCATCATCATTTTCTGCGTCAAATTGGTGACTTCAACGGTGATGCGCCAGATTTGGCGCAACACTGCACATCACGTTATTCTTAGATTTAATATTTTGTACAATTCAGTTTTGGAACAATAATGACTGAGAAAAATGTATTAACTTCAAATTTATGTTTTCAGTTGTTTGTTATGTGATTCGCGAATGCAATTTCGCAATTTTATTATCATTTAACCAAGTGTCAAGTCATATTAATTTGGCATTGGAATGACGTCATATTTTGCTTCTTTTTTTCTTCAGGTTGTACATTTGACAGTGCTAGAATGGATTATGTATTATATAAAGTGTGGGTTCTATCCATGTTTCTTTAACAAAAATTATTTGTTGGATAAACCTCTATGACAATTTCTATTAAATTCTTTTGATAAGTTTTGGGATCAACATTGTTGGTGTTGAAATTCTATATTTCAACCACATTTATTTTTGCCTTTATGATCATGCTTCCACTTAACAATTTATTAATTCAACTAACTCATATCCCATGTTCTAACCCATAACTCATGTTTATCTCTTTATCTTGTACATTCCACTAACCCATGTGCTAACATACTATCCATGTGCTAACCTACTAACCCATTAACATTTGTTGTGTTAGTGCTATCTTTTTGGATGTGTTTTACAGGTGTGGAAATATGTCTTCTATATGTATATAAGTTGATCAAAGGCTGGAAAACGTAGAGCCATTGTTGAGAGCTTAAGGACATAAAAAAGAGTCGGTCAATTTGAGTTTCTTTGGAAGGTGTCAAGTGTGTTGAAGTGTGACGTCACACTTGGCAACACCTTCCTTAAAACTTATTTTTCTTGTGATTTTCAAGAGAGCCTTTCTTTTGTAGTGAAGATATAGATTGAACCCGAGGAATCTCTCATTTAGAGTGAATGTAATTTACGGAACAAGACCAAAAAGGAGCTTTTGTCTTGTTTTTATATTGTATTTTGTACACATTTCACTTAGTAAATTTTGGTCTAAGGCCACCGCACAAGTATATTTTTATATACTTGTGCAAAAACAAAAACATTGTGTTGATTTCTATCTTGCTAAATTCAGTCTTTCATCATATTATTATGCTTTGTGTTTTTGCCATAAAGTCTTCTGTTGTGTTATCTTAGGTGTTGGCAACACTCTGCACAACACTCACTGCAACTTCAGAATTCACCCCCTTAAATTCTTTCAATTGGCATCTAGAGCCTACACTTGACGCTACTGAGTGTGATCATGTGTGTTTTTGCAGTGTTCGAATTTACATTAGAAAAAGACTTTTAAGCAAGATTTTTTATTGACTCTCCCCGACTCAATGAGCTTATCGACATCCTGCAACTATTCGAGTCATTTAGCTCAACAAATGGAGCATCAGACATGCAATAAAGAGAAAAGCTTGGATTTTCAATCACAAGCTGGTGAGATACATGGTGACGCCAAATCGATGCCAACACTGCAATGCATCACCTTATCAAGGAAATAAACAAGGGCAACAACACCAAAACTCCATTCAACAATAAAGCTCCCAAGCCCAAGGAACAATTCAATTTTGAATACTCTAATCCACCAAAGTTCGATGATGAAAATGTGGATGAAGAGAAAAATTATAAGGGCTTGATTTCTTTTCTCGTGAGATGATGCGGCATAGAATCGAGAATTCGAAGTGTTGTCGGAAGTGTGACGACATCTCGGACAACACCGATAGGTATTGATTAAGGTATGAACATATTATTTGTTGCAATATTTCTCGCTTTGTTGATGCAGACAACATTCTAATAGTTCTTCTAATGATGAGGCTAAAAGTTATGATGATTTAAAAATCATTGAAGAAATCCGAAAGGTGGCTCAAATGATCATGTATGAAGAACTATCGAAAGGTGGCTCAAAATCGGTCATATCAATGAAGAACTTACCAAGGAGAATGAAAGGCTAAAAAGTTCGGTAAGTAGATTGGAAGTCCTTTTGATCAGAAAGGATAAAGAACTTGACAAAGTAAAATATGGACTTGGAAGCCTCCAAAAGATTGTAAGTGAGTTTGATTCTAGCTCTACGGTTATTGATGATATTTTTCTAAAAGCTAGATTTGATAGGACTAGTTTGGGTTACAATAAAAACACTTCGTCAAATTTACACAAAAAGAGCAAGACACTTGTTTCAGCTAAAGGAAAAGGAAATATTGAAAAATCGAGAATTTTTTCCTTAAAAACTGATTCTTGCAAATCTAAAAATTTTTCCTCAAAACATTCGAAAACCAAACGTAAATATGTTTGTCACTATTGTTTTGCCCCTAGCCATATTCGACCTTTCTGTTTCAAATTGAAGAAAGATAGACAAAAAGGTCGAGTGTTTCCTAATGTGACACGTCACACACAAGCAATACCTCAAGAAAAATGCTTGATTTTTCAAGTAACACTTCAGGTTGAGTTGTAATGACAATGATTTATCTTGTCATATTGCGCACACTTCATTGGGCTCTAATATTGATGGTACTTGGTATTTGGATCGTGGTTGCTCACGTCATATGACAGGTACTAAGTCGCATTTAACTGATTATGAAGTGTGTGAAGGTGGAAGAGTGAAATTTGGTGGGGTGCAAAAGGAAAGATAATTGGTAAAGGAACTCTTAATGTCAAAGGTCTTCCTAAACTCAAAAATGTTTTTCATGTCGAAGGACTTCTTGCTAATTTAATTAGCATAAGTCAATTGTGTGATGATAATTTGCATGTGAAGTTTGATAAAGAATCTTGTTCAGTTTTTGATATCAATAATACTTGTGTCATGGCTGGTACTAGATCATCGGATAATTGTTATTTACTTGGCAAAGTTCAAACTTGTAATCATGTTGAGATGGATGAAAACATGCTTTGGCACCAAAAACTTGGACATGTTAATTTTCGAAATATGCAAAAATTGGTCAGTTTTGATGCAGTAAGAGGTATTCCTAAACTTACCTTTAAAGGTAAAGTATCACATGTTTGTGGACCTTGTCAAAAAGGAAAACAAACAAGGGTGTCTCACCAAGTGATACAACACTTCAACACCTCACTTTGTTTTGAATTAATGCATCTGATTTAATGGGTCCATTGAGGTTGATAGCTTAGGAGGAAGAAATACATCCTTGTATGCGTTGATGATTTTTCTAGATTTTCATGGGTTGAATTTTTAAGAAAAAAATCTGAAACTTTTGAAACATTTAAGAGACTTTACACTAGAATTTGTAACATGCATGTTTCTAGCATTGCAAGAATTCGAATCTGATCATGGAAAGGAATTTGAAAATATTATATTTTCTAAATTTTGTGATAAAAAGAGAATTTTCCATGAGTTTTCGGCCCTCAAAACACCCTCAACAAAAGGGAGTGGTGAAAGAAAGAATCGAATTTTGTAAGAAATGGCCCGAACGATGTTATTTTCAAAAAATATTTCTAAAAGGTTTTGGGTGGAAGCTTTGAACACAACATGTCAAATTTCTAATCGTGTATACTTGAGATCCGGTTCAAAGAATGACTTCTTACGAAATTTTGAAAGAAAAGAAACCAAATCTCAAGTATTTTCATGTTTTTGGTTGTGTGTGTTTGACAGAGAATATTTGGGAAAGTTTGATTGCAAAAGCGACAAAGCCATGTTTCTTGGATATTCTAGAAATAATCAAGCTTATAGGATTTATAATCTTGGACTAGAAAAATCCAAGAAATCAATGTAATTTTTGATGATTTGTCAAGTTTGGGAAATAAATCAGAAGAAGAGTTTGCAGATTTTCTTGATTCTGTAATTGTGGAGAAACATGTTTCTGTTTTGACTAATTCACAGGATGTTACCAGAGGTGAGACGTCACCTCGGGCCACACCTTCGAGTAATTCAACCGAATGTCAAATTGATCCAAAGGTGATACGGTGAGGTGAGACATCACCTCGGCCACACCTTCACGTAATGTAGTTGAACATCGAGTTGATTCAAAAGATGATGCCGAGGTGTGGCGTCACCTCGGGTCTCACCTTCTGCATCGCTACAAAATTGAAAATTGGTCCAAACCGACTTAGAGGTGGATGGTAATCTTGTTCGATTCGCAAGATCTACCAGGGAAGAATTCATAAAGACATTCCTTCATCACGGGTGTTTAGTGAGGTAATTGATATCATTACAACTAGAAGAAAAGAGAGAATCAAATCTCGGGATAAGGTCGGACCTTCTTACTTCTTTTCTATGTGCTTCATGGAGATATCTATCTGTTTTGTCTCATCTATTAAACCGAAAATGTGAATGAAGTTATTGAGGATGCAAGTCTAGTGATGTCGAATGTATTGGTCACGAAACATGATCGAAAGCTTACTTTTTCTTATTATTAGTCTCCTTAATGTTATGGTTTGTAGTTTTGATTGTGTAGGGGACTTCAATGATAAGAAAAGTATTTTTGGTGGCTATTTTTATGTGGTGTCTTGTTATAATGTCGAAAGTGTGTTTATGTTTGTTGATTCTTTTTATGAGCGGCTATTATGGATGCGAAAAAGGCTTGATGATTATGGAATTTCTAGTGATATATTGATCATATATTGCGATAATTTAAGTGTTATAGATATCTCTAGAAATCCGGTGCAACACTCCCGTACTAAATACATTGACATTCGACACCAATTTATACGGGATTTGGTTGAAAAAGATTTGATTCGCATTGATCATGTCGCCACCGAAAATCAATTAGCAGATATTTTCACTAAATCGTTGGATTTTGAGAGATTTTCGATTCGGAAATCTCGATGTGTGTTTATTGCTTGTGTTGTCTCGGGTGATACGACACTTGTTGTAACACTGTTCATTTTTTTTTTTTTTAGGTTTTAGGCATTTTGCATAATATCTTCAAGGATTTCATATTATGTGTGTCATCTCGTGAAACTTTTTGATTGGATTGATTTATTTTTATGGCCAAAAATCGGACTGAATATACTTCAAATACTTGCACATAATTCTTGCTTTCTTTTTGTACATTCATTTATGGCTCCTTTGTTGTAAGTCATTGGAGTAGTTGGATATCTTTCACTTATGTCATGAGTATCCATATGAAACAATGACAAAGTAGATAAGAGCCTTATTTCATGTACCAAAAAAATAGACAAACCGAGATTATACTCCGCTTTTTGATGTTGCTTAGTAACTAGAAGCATTCATGTGCCCCATATTTGTCTTTTACGTAAAACGACGACTCAAATATGAGTATGCAACAACACTCTAGGAGTTTCGATGAAAAATTCAGCACTGAAACCTAGTAGAAGTTTCGAACGTCGTCAAAAAAAAAGAAAAAAAGGAAAAATACAAAAAAATAAATGAGATTGTATGAATTTGTGCAAGAAAAATTCCTCATCATAAATGAGTATGGCCATGAATTTTGAATTTGATGAAATCGAAAAGTGTTTAGCCAGGTGTGACCAACACCTTCTATGAACACCTTATGATATTTTTCATTTTTTTGTGTGTGCTTGCTCGCATATTTTTTTCTTCATTTTTTTCAATTTTGCATATTTTCGAGGCATAATTAGGACATGCATAAATAGTGAGTATATTTCTAATTTGATTTCCGGAGAAAATATGTGGCGATTACTCTTTCTTACTCGTTTTCTATATATCTTTGGTATTTGTTTTGGGTGGCTTGAAAAATGGGGAGTTAAAACTGGAAATCGAGATATTTACTACACTTAGTGGGTTGTTTTATATGGTTAATATATTGCCTTGAATTTCATGAGTCCATCAAGTGTTTTTCACATCAAAAGAAATTTTTGATTGTTTGAGTATCGTTTATTTTTTAAAAAAATAATTCAAAAAAAAAAAACTTTCATCTTCTCCAAGTTTCCTTTCTTTATGTACTCTATGATTTTCTAAAACTCTTTGTTTCATTTGTTGTTTCTTCTTCCTTTTATTGTGTTATTTTTGTTCATAATGTTGAATCAAGTATTTTATCATTTGAGGGGGAGATATGTGTTCCTTTCTCGCACAAAAAGGGGAGAAGAATATGCACAAAAATTAGGTTTGTAAAGATCGAACATGAAAAAGCAGTTGGTGAAGAAGGTGGTACGAGAAGGTGTTGCGACATGTGTTGACAACACTTTTGGCAACACTTGAAGGAACGGGGTTCTTGAGAAGGAGATGATGGATGTAAATAGTTAGGTTAATAAACTTCTTGTTATTAGTTTTAGGGGAGTTTATTTTATTTATCGTGGTATATGGTTTGTTGGGATAATATTGTTCTTGTGCGGGTTTTGTCGAGAAAGGCAAAAAAAGGGGGAGATTGTTGGTGTTGAAATTCTACCACATTTATTTTTTGCCTTTATGACCATGCTTCCACTTAACAATTTATTAATTCAACTAACTCATATCCCATGTTCTAACCCATAACTCATGTTTATCTCTTTATCTTGTACATTCCACTAACCCATGTGCTAACATACTATCCATGTGCTAACCTACTAACCCATTAACATTTGTTGTGTTAGTGCTATCTTTTGGATGTGTTTACGGTGGAAAGATGTTTTCTACATGTATAAAAGTTGATCAAAGGCTGGAAAAACGTAGAGCCATTGTTGAGAGCTTAAGGACATAAAAAGAGTCGGTCCATTTTTCTTTGGAAGGTGTCAAGTGTGTTGTTGAAGTGTGACGTCACACTTGGCAACACCTTCCTTAAAACTTATTTTTTCTTGTGATTTTCGAGAGAGCCTTTCTTTTGTAGTGAAGAGCTATATAGATTGAACCGAGGAATCTCTCATTTAGAGTGAATGTAATTTTAACAAGACCAAAAGGAGCTTTTGTCTTGTTTTTATTTTGTATTTTGTACACATTTCACTTAGTAAATTTTTGGTCTAAGGCCACCGCACAAGTATATTTTTATATACTTGTGCAAAAACCAATACATTGTGTTCATTTCTATCTTGCTAAATTGAGTCTTTCATCATATTATTATGCTTTGTGTTTTTGCCATAAAGTCTTTAGTTGTGTTATCTTAGGTGTTGGCAACACTGCACAACACTCACCGCAACTTCAGAATTCACCCCCTTAAATTCTTTCAAACATTGTCTTCATTATGTTCACCTACTATATTTTTGCACAAAATGTATGTTTTAAATTTTGCAGATTTCTCTTCAAGTCAAGTTGCATTTTACAATATGAAAAATATTCATAATAATATAATTAAATTAACTTATAATATACTAATAGCTTATTCTTAATTCAAATAGCAAAATTATATGGTTCACGTGCAACGCACGTGCACCTTACTAGTACATATAAAAATGTGAAAACATAAGTAAAATAATAAAAAATAAAAATAGTAATAGTTGGGTTAGTCGAGTGGTCACTGATATTACTCATAATGACGAGGCCCAGGTTGAATGTCTACAATAATCAGGCGAACTTTCTTCACAACAACAACAATAATAATAATAATAATAATAATAATAATAATAATAATAATAATAATAATAATAATAATAATAAATGATGACTTGATGACTGTCACAAAGTTAATATTGTTTGGGTAGTACTTTTTAACAAGAAATGACTAATGTGTTTGCAAAAACTAGACAGATTTTGTAAGTCGAGGCCAGTATTGAATATTATCTCCGCAAGATAAAATTACACCATTTACAAAGTGCTTACGGTTGTGGCGATCGTCCCTAAGATACAACGATTTTTTTTGATTCGATTTAAAAGACTTGCAAAAATCGACCCAACAACGAACTATAAGTGTTTGAACTTTCAAGCTATTGGAAGGACATATTTCAATATGCTAAAATGCATAATGACTCGGTTTTTTATTATACGAATTTTCGTATATTTTTTCATCCGCAGAGATCATATTTATAGGCATCTAATTGCCTTTATGGAATGGTCATGTCTTTTGATCCAAAAAGGTATGTCTGACCAAAAATGCACATGGTTGCTCGAGCAGTGCATTAGTTTGAAAGTGCGCATCCGCGACGGACAAAAGTCTCGTCCGCGCGGTGCACACGCTGCGCACACCGCCTAGCACCGAAAAATGCATGGGGTCGACCCGATGCGCGTCCGCACACCACCTAGCCTTGAGTTGGAAAGAAATAATGAATTAATTTTAAAGGGTTTAAATAAATTTGGTCCACAATTATAATGGCCATGAAGCTTCAGGCCCACGGACCGAACCGTGGTTGCGATGCACGTGTTTTGAACCAAACTCACAAGCATGTTGGTCCTCACCCCTTTAAAAACTTTGGTGGCCCAAGGCCCAAACTAGTTAGTCCAACTTGGAATATATAAATTGCATAATTTTTGGTTTTCTCTCTCCTATGTGGGATGGAGCTTAACTCATCCACCACATTTTCCAATTTCCATATCAATTTCTAGTTTTAAGTGGCTAACTTGTAGAATTAATTTCTCATTCATTCGAAATTGGTTTTGAGAAATTCAAAATGTCAATCTCATATACTCACTTAGTAGAATTTTATTATATAATTTAATTTCATTTTCCACTGATGGAAACCACTTAAATATTTGGTCAAAATCGGGTCAACACCCATTTTTTCATAACCAAATTCCAAAAGTTAATATGTTGGCTAATCGGATGTTATCCGATTAGGTATCACTCAACTCTTTTATGATTTTGACATGTGTCTCATTTTATTTATTTATTTATTTATTTGAAAAAAACACATGCACATATATAATTAGACACATGTAAAAATCATAAACGAGTTGGGTAATACCCTAAGGAAGTAGCATTGTGTGTATTAAATTCCTTGGTCATATGTAACATAAATTAATTCTAGAGAATACTCTTGACTTCCTATAAAACAAAATATCCTCAAGTTTTCAGTAGAGAAATATGGAAACATTATAGCTACAAAAGCAATTAAATTGAAAAAGGAAGATGGTACTTCAAGAATGATTGTAAAGTTCTCTGTTAGTTAAATACGGTATCGGATTTAAACGTTGTTTTAAACGTACGAGTATTATTCAATGTTTTTAATAAAACGTTCAAAAAAATGGCAAAAATACGGAGTTTGAAATTTTAAATGACGCTGATAATTACGAGTATAATACGTCTAATAATGAAAAAATGGGAACCAAAAAAGGGCAATATTTTTAGGCGTGCATATTTTTGTTAATGTAATATATATAACTAGAATAACACCCGTGTGTTATACGGGATTTGTTCAAAAAATAAAATTTTAGTGTCTCAAATTTATTTGTGATAGTTAGAAGAAATCGGAAATACTAATTATAAAAACTAAAAGGAAATTCAAAACTTAGAAAAGTATCATACAAATAATTCACTTCAAATTTTGAAAAACTTCTTTGTATACTACATTAGTGGTTCTATTACCAACTGTACCATCTCCAAGAACAAGCTCAAAATTGTGGATGACTTAATCTTTGTCTCATAAAAGTCAGCGATACATTAAATATAACAAAGACGAAATCATAAAGCTTCCTTCCGTCGTCCTTCTCTCATATACGACTTGTCATACAAACTTAAGATCGTCCGATTCTAATTCTAATTAAGAAATAAATAAAAAAAAGAGCGATTTAAATCGATAAGGAAATGTTCACTTAGGAACATCAAAAAAATGAGTTCCATACTTTTTCTTCTCCTCGAGGCTTGAATTGCAAATGAGTTTACCATAGCCGCTCACGTCGTACCTTTAGGCGTTTTTGATTTGTGATTACATTCAAATATTAATAAAAATATATATTTGAAAAATACATAAAATATCAAAATACAAAATAATGGGCATTTTCCGGATTCTCTCTACCATCCTTTTCGTACATATTAATGAAAATTTAACATCATAATACAAAAACTATCCACCTATTAAAACACAGCTTTTGTGGTATGACTAATTATTAATTATCCTTTTATATATGGAAATACAAATTACTCAAAACTGTCCAACTATTAAAACACCGCTTTTGTGGTATGACTAATTAATTAATTATTCTATTATATATGAAAATACAAATTACGACCAATTAATTTTGAGCATATAACCTTTTTTATCCTAAATTATGTGAGTAGCAAACAAAATTTAGTTTTATTTATTTAACCTCGGATCATCTTTGTATATTGATTAGGCATCGATAGAAGTTTGAAATTTGATTTTTTTAAAATTGGTAACTACTCGATAGTTTTAATTTCTATATATAAAAGGATAATTTTTTTCGAGAAAATAATTAATTAGGCATACCACAAAAGCTATGTTTTAATAGGTGGACAATTTTTGTATTATGACGTTTTTTTAGAGAATATTATGATATTGAATTTCATTAATATTTGTACGAAAAGGAATTAAGGTGGTGAGAATCCAGGAAAATACTTATTATTTTATATTTTGATATTTTATATCCCTTTCCAATTTGTCAATCTTTCTAAGTTAGTTGTCAATCATAGAATTGGTATTTAATTAGCCAACTTGAGTTATGGAAGCAAATCAATTTATAATTAGAAGCCAAAAAATCAAAGTAAGTGATCTAATTGATAGTTGATAGTTATATATGGAAAATCAATTTATCCAAAAAAAAATCCAATTTATAATTGGAAGAATAAAGTGTTGGCACAGTTTGCCACGTGGTTAAATGTGAAGTTGACACGTGGATTTGAAAGACTAAGGTGTTGACACATGGACCAAATTGCTGGGGTGATGACATGTGACAGTTTGTTTTTTTTTTTTAGTATATAGGGTTGATTATTTTGTACGGGGTATCCATCATTACCATAACATTAATCTTTCAAGTTGAATTTTTTTTTTAAAACAATCACAAACATTTAAATTATAACTAAATAAACAAAATTCGTAAATAATTTGTAACTTAAGATCAAAATAATAAACTAAATACAAATCATCAATGGTTTGAGACAAAAAAATAATGAAAATCAAACTAGAAACTCAACAAAGCTACTGAATAAAATTAAAACTGAGCAAAACAATAGCTCTTGTAAAAAAAAAAAACACATATATGAAGGAACTCTGCTCTTCAATTTGATGAACTGTAACACAACCATCCAAAAATCAAAGAATAAAGCAAATAGATACATGAAATACTAGATATATTCAAAGAATTTTAATTCCAGGACAAGATTTTTCACATAGATAACGAGTAAATAAAAAAGAAGCACAAAATAATATTAAACTACAAAATGATTTTAAAGAAAAAAATTCATAACGAAGGCTGAATTTTGGTAAGTGGGACGGCGGCAAACAATTTTTCTGTAAGAGAAATGGTTTTTGGAGATTATTATTTTGATTGAAAAAAGTACGCGTATATTTCCGTTTATTTGGTACATAGACGGGTTAGTAAGTTCTTCTCACTTCGGCCCCGGATAAATTTCTGCTCAAAGTAGGTTATACCGGTGGATTAACACATACCCACGTGTGGATGCATCATCCGTTTTTCCTTTATTACGCACGCAACGCGTACAATTCGCGTATTTACGCGGCGTTTTAACTAAAGTTATTATAAACGTGGGAGGGGAAGAGGAAAGATCATACAATAAGCATAAATTATTTATTCCCAGCATACAAAATGCCTTTAAAATTACAAAGGTTTACACCAAGTTACAAGCATTTCAAATATTAATTAATAACATAAAAAACAACTAGCCGAAAAAATCAGCCCCTGCAGAAACCATAATTGGACTTCTGACTGTGTGATTCCCATTCTGCTCAATCCAAGTAACAGAACCAGGTCTATGCTGAATCTCAATATCAGCCTTATAACGAATCATTAAAGAATAGCTCTGTTTCTCATACTTCTTCCGAAACACCAAAGTTTCTGGACGAATTCTCATTGTGGTATTCACCGGGACTTCCAATTTAACTCTGTATGTAGCAGCGCCATCCCCAACATTCGTGACGGTCCTCTGGAATCTCCTGGTCAACGTCCTTCCTTGATCTGCTCGGAAAAAGACCGTCACAAATGAAGGATAATTCAAGTCCGCTGATGGATTCGAGCAATTGTAGCTCGATCGTAAGATGGTTTGAGTTTGATTGCGAGTGAAATTCATGGAGCAGACGAGATTTACTAGGTCTTGTACGGATGCATCATAAACAAGACCTGGATCAAGTGCGCGGTTCGGATCGACCTGACCTGATCCAATGCCTAATGGCGTGGCAACGAAATTACCATCTTCCCTGATAGGTTGTCCAGCATTATCCAGAGGATTAGCAGTGGTCATCATGGCGGATTGAATAGCCGCGGGACTCCAATCAGGGTGCGCGGCTTTCAGAAGCGCAGCGATTCCCGAGATATGAGGGCATGCCATTGATGTGCCTGATAAGAGAGTGTAATCAGTGGACAGGAATATGTTGTTACCGATTGTCGGTCTTGGAGTGTAAGGATGGTAGGCTGCTAAGATTAGCACTCCCGGTGCCATTATGTCCGGCTTCAAGATGCCTTCGTAACTTACTCCAGGGCCTCTTGATGAGAAATCTGCCAGCACTGGAGCAGCTCTCGGTCCAGTCCCGAGAATTGTCTGTTGGAAATCGATGGTTGCTATTGGTGCATCATTATTCGATCGTAATCGGACACTTCGTGCTTCGGTTGGGCTAATCACAACCCCAGGGAAAGGAAATGAAAACGATCGTTGTATGCTGAAATCTTCGGAAATGATGATAGCTGCTCGGACATTAGACTGAGGTAGATAATACATCGTGAAATCGAAATACGTGTTTTCCATAGTTAGATTGCATATGATGATGCTTTGATCTGGGGCTTGTGCTAGTAATTCGGGTGAGTTGCACGGAGATATCGTTTCGTTGTAAACGATAGGTAAGTTTCGAATTGTGGCTCTTGCTGGAAATGTGGTCCATCCTGTGATGGTTTTCCCGTTCCCGAGAGTTAATGTCCCTGCAAACCACCGATCAACGGTCCCTGATGCGACTATAATAGCCCATGGAATGCTTGTTCTTATTGTCCTAAAACTCGGGCCTCGGTTTCCTGCCGAGAAACAAACCAGGACGCCCTTCTGCCTAGCTCCAAAGCTAGCTATCGAAAGAGGGTTCTCGTACAGATTAATCTCTTCGGCGCCTAAAGAAATCGACAATATATCGACTCCATCAGCCACGGCCTGGTCGATGCCGCAAGTGTATCAGAAGCGACGCCACTACCCCACGAGACCTTGTACACCGCCAGCCTGGCGCGTGGAGCTACCCCTCTTGCAGTTCCAGGGGCATAACCGAAGAACGAAACGCCATCGACGTAATTTCCAGCAGCAATGGACGCGACGTGGGTCCCATGGCCACCTTCGTCCCTAGCAGAATTCATAACTATTGGATCGTCAGGGAATGCTGCTCGAAATCCTTGGTTAAAGTATTGCGCTCCAATAAGTTTCTTGTTGCATAATGATGAGTTGAATTCTTGGCCTGCTTGGCAAATTCCCTTCCATCTCGAGGGTATTTCAGTCATTCCGTCGTCCTTAAAGCTCGGACTTTCCGGCCAAATACCGGAGTCGATAACACCGATTATCACATCTTTGCCGTAGTCAGATGCCGGCCATAATCCAGAAGCAGTATTGAGAGAAAGGAATTTATAGGAATGTGTGGTGTCTAGAGTGACAACACTATCGGCGTAGGCAGAAAGGAAACCTGGAGACTTTTTCAAAGCCTCCAATTCATTTTTCGACAGCACTACGCTGAATCCGTGGAACGCGTTGTCGTAAGTGTAAATAAGCTTCGGTTCGGGTTTGTCGATGTCGGGCGATGTTTGGGTTACTGATTTTGCGGATTTGAGAATGGAAGAGTACCAATAATGGTGGCTGGAAAATGCCTTAGGCATGGAGGATTTGTCCATATGGACAATATATGTTGATCTTTCTGCTGAAGTACGATGCACATGATTAGCAAAAATGAATAAAGAGAACAAAATCAGAGCAATTGCGCTACGGAGTTATTTTACGCACGTATTGTGTTGTTATTCAAGTTAAAATTAAGTCGTGAAAGAATAGTAAGAACTGGCAGCTGGAGACTTTTCTCTGCTTTTGCTCAATTATTATAGCCTGTCTTTTCTTCCTAAGTTGCTGTCTTTGATGCTTATATATTCAGCAAATATCTTCAAGCTATTAGTGCCAACCCTTTCTTTTACAACTTGCAGCAATGTAACTGACAGGTTCTTTAATTAGGAAATAGGGATTATTACATAGAAACCCCGAAGGTTCGGGCTAATTACAAAAAAAAACAAGATTTTTTTGAAATTATGAAAAAAATCTGATGTTTTATTAGTTTTACATTTTCCTCTTTATAAGTAAAAATATTTCCAAAAACCCTATGATATTTTTCGTTAGTTCAGAAGCCTACAGCTACGATAATCAAAAAGAGGGTGGGGTGGGGTGAATAAATTATCGATTTTTCCGATTTGCCCCTCTTTTTCGAATGTAGAAACAATAGAAAGAATGTAAGTGCGGAAAATAAACAACACTCGATGATTTAGAGAAGTTCAACCACCTCAGCCTAATCTTCTACCACCCCGATATATCCAAAGTAAATTTCGATAAAGAAAAAGAAATTTTATTAATAGCACCAAACTTACACCTTCACCAAGAAGCACCACACTCTTCTTAACACCACCAAAGAAGATTACAACAATCTTCTTACACCTATGAAGAGTCCACACTCTTCAACACCTAAAATCACCCAAGTGCGTTCTTACCACAAGTTAACACTAAAAAAAGATATCTTGCTTTGGATGATAGAAACAAATTCAAGATTACAACTCGATATGAAGTATACAACTTTGAAGTGCAAGTATAATCAAGAATAAATCCTAATACTCAAGATGTGCAAGTGAAAGACTTAGGTTAAATACAACAAGAATATGAAAGTGAAGAACAAGAATTTTGCTTGTGTTTGTATTGCTTGTGTTGTTGCATCTTGTTGCTTCAATCATTCATCTATTTATAGGAGAGGTCTTGAATTTGATTTTAGACATTGGCTCATCCTTTTGAGATTGAAATCTACCAAAAAAATGCAAATCAAATGAAGATTATAAATGTTAGAAATCAATGCCTTAAAATCATGAAAAGTTGTCTGTTTGCTCAACGAATAGTTTTGATAAAACATTAGGTTGGCCGGTTTAACACAAATAAAGATTTTGAAATATCGAAGCAAAAATACATAGGGTGCCGGTCCAGTGGAGTGCTCGGCCAGGTCGACCAGGGGTTCGGCCGTCGGCCCGCTTGGGCCAGTTGAGCACCACGATTTTTGGGAAGCAGTTGGTCTATTTTTGTTTCTCATCTTGAATCGGTCAATGTCCTGAGTCGATCGGTCGAGCCCCAATTATTATTCAATCTCTTTTCTCGTTTGAAATCAAATTTTCAGGCATGGGTTGCCCTCTAAGGTAATAGGTTGAACATCTAAAAACACGAAAGTGTTGTCCAATTTTTGTCAAAAATAAACTTCAAGAAATACTACGAAAAATTAGTAAAAATATTTTAAATCGATTAGGAGTATTTGGACAACATTTGGAGACATAGTTTTGGTGAAAAACACGAGTTAAATAAAATCATCAAAATTACGATAAAAACATTTATCTAACAATTTCTAGAAATGTTATAGTTACCCCTTAAGTTTAAGACATAATCAAATATGAAGGAGCATTTTGTAATTTTAAAACATTTTTGGGTTGTTTTTGTCAATAACCCAAACATCAAGGGTCTTTTGTAATTGTATCTTAGGAAATAATTGAATCAAATTTTGACTAAAAATTTATTGATCACTAAAGAAACTTTTTGTTGATGGTCAAGAGAAATTAAAGCCATGGCTCCATTTTCGCTTTCCAAATGTACCTCTATGCGGTTGGCTGGATAGACGCTGGCCCAGATATAGATATTTAGCCACATTCATTGAATTCGAACATCAAGTGTATGTGTCCATCTATATATTTTTGCACCCCACAAATCTTTCTAATATCTCTTCATAGTAAAAGTTTTTCTATAGATTAATCAATAAATAAATAAACCAGATTAAAACTGCAAAATTATATTTTCAGATAAAAGAATCAACCCCATAATTCTATTTGCTGATATAATTTTCTCTACTAGATCAAAGACTCAAAGATGATAATATTGTATGATGTAGACATTACAATTTTCATTTTATCATATCATTCATTAACTGAAAATGACATCTGAATGCTCAAATCACATTAAAATATTATTAGCTATCAATCTGCTCATTTTTTAGATGTGATTATGATGGTTGCGAGAAATAGTTAGGCGTTAGTCAGACGCCTAGAAACAACACTATTTTTTTTTATTTTTTTTACCGATTTCTGGCCAAATTTTTTCCGTCTAGACCGCCTAGGTGGGCGCTTAGACCCGATTTTCTGACCCTAGCTCTGATTCGGTGCAGCCTAGGCCGATTTTCGGTCAAAATGATTTTTTCGACCGATTTTGGGAAAATCGGATCTGCCTAGGGGCACCTAATCGGCATCTAGGCGGTCGTCTAGGCCGATTTTTACAACACTGGTCATTATACATCTCAGTTTCTTATCACAAGTCACAACATGATGATAGAAAGAAAGGTAATTGCCTTAGCATACAATGATGCACTTAGAATTACACAAGTTTAAACCAAATTAAATGCATTTCAAATGAAACTAGGAGAAATTATCGGCCCCGGCAGAAACCATAATGGGACTTCTAACAGTGTGCTCCCCATTCTGCTCAATCCAAGTAACTGAACCATCTCTATGTTGATTATCAATATCAGCCCTATAACGAATCGTTAACGAATAGCTCTGTTTCTCATACTTCTTTCGAAACACTAAAGTTTTCGGCCAAATTCTAATTCTGGTGTTCTCCGGTTTTTCCAACTTAACTTTATACGTCGTTGCGCCATCCCCAACATTAGTCACGGTCCTCTGGAATCTCCTAGTTAACATCATCCCTCTCTCCGCAAAGTTAAAAACAGCCTCGGGACGGATAATTCAGGTCGGGTGATGGATCCGAGCAATTGTAGCTCGATCGTACGATGGTTTGAGTTTGTTCGCGAGTGAAATTCATGGAGCACACAAGATTCACCAGGTCCTGCGTGGACGCGTCGTAAATGAGGCCTAGATCGAGCGCGCGGTTCGGATCGACCATTCCCGATCCAATGCTTAGAGGCGAGGCGGCGGTATAACCGTCCATGTCCCTAATCGGTTGATTCGTATCATCCAGAGGAAGAGGATTAGCAGTGGTCATCATGGCGGATTGAATAGCCGCGGGACTCCAATCACGACGAACAGACTCGATAAACATGTATTTATGGGACGACAAAAGCGAAGGGAATGGAGGCCCGATCCTACTCTAACCAACCTGACAGGGTTACCACGGCATGATTCGTCACCCCTATGATCCTCGACCGTCCTCTTCAAGTTAGGGTTGACTCAAACCTTAAAACTATAACGACCTTTCACGTACATGGGGAATGGTCGGGCTCCATCCTGCTGATGTAGGGATTGTGCTCAATACCATCGACTCAAAGAAACCTGATGGTGCAGGGATACTTCGTAATACCACCCAGCAGGATCATAATCATCTTGAAGGGTCTTGGCCAGCATCTAAGAAGGCTTTTGTACAAACGCTTTTGCCAAAGGTATCTACTAAACCAGTAAAAAAGGGGCGACTATTTTTATGTTAAGATGGACGAAGATATATACCAACAACGAATTGCAGAACTAAAAAACTCCCTATTCGGTCGTTTGATATACCCGAATGGCATGAAACCTCATACATGGGATGAGCTGGGGAAGAAATTGGCGTTTCTATGGAACATACAATCCCCATGGAAGTTTATTCCCCTGGGAAAGGGATATTACAATATTCGATTTGCGGAATGAATGAGCGTAACCGTATTTCTCAAAGGGCGGCATGGAATTTTTCTCGGGCTTGATTCGCTGATGAACTGGATCCCCGATTTCAACCCGTACAAGATTAACACGCCCAAAGCTCGGGTTTGGGTTCGTATTTATGAGCTTAGTTTGGAATATTGACATCTTTCATTGATTACAAAATTGGTTTGCGCCATAGGTACTCCCATGCACATTGTGATCGTTCTTTCATGGGTGAGGTGGGTCACTTTGTTCATGTTCTTGTTGAAATAGATCTTAGTTTTCCTCTTCGGAATGCATAATGGTTGAGAAAGCAGGACATTGCTCTTTTCTTTCCATCGGATATGAAAATATTCGGAATATTGTATTCATTGTCGGATAGTAGGTCATAACATTAATCAGTGCAGACAATCCACAACTCATGAAGTAAAACATGAAGATGTTGAGGTGCGTGTTCGCCTATTTTTTTTTAGCTTCACCGCAAAGTGTACGGTGCGATTTATAGAATAGGGTTAGCAAGGTCGAATCCACAGGGACTAATAAATTAATGTACTAATTCTTTGGATTATAATAGCCTTATTTTATCTAGACTATCGAATTTGAGGTGAATTGGTTTTATTAACACTAAAGCGAAATTTATCTAAAAAGAACAAAGCAAAGAGCAATTGAAAGATCAAGTATGAATGAATGGATTCTGGGTTATGGTTTGGTAAATATCCCCTTTTATTATCAGATTAATCAAACCAAAGTTAAACGTATTCTTCTCTATAGACCAATCATCAAAGTAATTTACACTCTCTCTCGAGATGTATGTAAAAGTGTTGATTGGAATATCATGCTAGCATCTCTAGTTAACATGAGATATCCAACTCCCAAAAGTTCAAAAGATTATAAGGTCTCACAAATATTCTGAGACTTCTCAATCATGCAAACTATTTGTGTCAAGTACTCAAGATCTATTATTGAAACTCATCGGTTAGAATTATGAATCAATACATCAAACAAGTTTAAATCAATGGCCTTTTTATAAAACAAGAATTAAAGCAAAATACTTGAATAGATGAAGAAAACATTAACTTCAATTGTCATTAATCATCAAATAAAAGTGTTCATTAACCTACTTCCAAACCCGCGAATCACAAGATCTTAGCCAGGATATCGAAGATAAACAATTCATAGACAAATTATTCATATTCAAAATCTAACTAATTGAAATAACGATACTATGGAATGAGTGAACTCGGGGATGATGACAATCTCTCGATCTATCTTCAATCCTCGAAGGTGTGGTTGCGGTCTTGATCGATCTCTCGAAGTTTCCGGTGGAAAACGCTCTTCTCTCTGGTTTTAGGGCAAAAATCAGCGTATCTTTGTTGTGGCGGCCCTATGCCTATTTGTACTTTGTTTGGGTCGAAATCTAGTTGAAAACGGATCAAACTCTGTTTTTCATGCAGAGGAGCAGGCTGTGTGTCTTTGTATGGCACGCCGCCAGGCTTGGCCAGGGTCTTGTGTTGCAAGACTTGTTCAATTCACGAGAATGGAGCACGGGTCGTGCTCGTGGCACAGGCTGCCGTGCTACATGTCGAACCTTGTGGCACGATGTTTGGGTTGAGCACGGGCCGTCTTAGGGAGCATGCCCCGCCCGTGCTCACTTGTAGCAACTCGTACTCATTTGTTTTCTTCCATTTTTCGCACGGTTCGTCGACTTCTTCTCGACTCAACTCCAAATTTCGTACTTCACATCAAATATTCGCGATTGCAATGCTCCAAATTGTTGCCAAAATGCTACAATTATCGATAAAATCCTACAAACGAGCAAAGCGTATTCTTTTCCACAAAACAGGGAATAAAACCCTATTTACTCATATAATGCATGCATATCAACACATTCTTGCTAAGATTAAGCCCAAAATACATGCAAAATACATGTCAATCAAACCCCAAACTTAAAGCTGTTTGTGGTCGGTCAACACTTTATAAATAAGACAACACAATTGGGGTAAAGAAAGAGCAACTTAAGAACACCACATCACAATTCATGTCATCTATCCATAGACATCAAGCACAAACCAACCAAGTTTCAAATAGCTAACACGAGCACAAGTCTATTAAAATCATGGTAAAACACTTCAAATCACGCCTCTCATGGATAAAGTGTATATTCTACTCACTAGAATTATAAGGAATGTGTATTTGCTCAAATCATATCAATGTTGAAGAATTACCATATGCTTGCAAATCGGCTCACATCTCCGCCACTCGTTTGTATGCAATTCACGGATCGAAAAGGACATTGTTTATGGTTGTAATGAAGGCTTTTTGGTTAAGGTAGGAAAATATGGATAAAGTGACTCAACTCAGCGTATAGATTGGTAAGCACATCGTTTTTCTCTATGATTATTCTAATACCAACTAACTATGTACTCCCAATCACCTTATATCTTATCACCTCTCTATTTCTCCCTTCTTTTTCATACAAATTATTCTTCGCCTTACATCACAATTTTACCTTTTTTTTCCGTCTTTGCCGACTCACTTTTTTTCGGTCATTTTTTTCGAATTTTTTTCGACTCTTTTGTGACTATCTCCCTTTTCCTCCTTTTCTTCTTTTATTCCCAATCACCCAACATACACACTATATTCTAACTTCTCGATACCCTCTCATTCAACCCTTTATTCAATCCCTTTACTCAATGCTATACGCTCAAGCTTAGGGTAACAAATATATCAAATTAAGTTCTAAGGCTTAAAATGTGGCTATCAAAAAATCGGGCAATAGGCTCAAATTGGCTAACTAGGGAAATCAAATATAAGAAGGTAGGCAAAAAGGCTTGAAAGGCTTAACAAAATGGCCTAAAATCATTTTCATGAATGCATACAACATGTGACTTGGGGAGATACCGGAGCAAGTTCTAGAATTCAAATCAACATGAATGACACACTCAATCACGACAAGACCGCATAAGATGAAAGCGAAGTTAAGGCTCAAGCTCATAGGCTTGTAAATGCATAATTGAGTATATTAACCATGATCCCAATAATCACATGCTCCATATTAATTATTCTCAACCCGGTCAACTCACGCTCAACACCCAATTCAAAACAACATGAATCGCTCAACACATGCTCCCAAGATCAACAAACACACAAAAGCGGTCAACTCACTCCCCTAATCAAATAAGAAAACAATAAACGTCTTTGAAATAATCAAAAACAACTAATGCAATGAAAACTACATGCTCTAAATGCAACTACATGAATGCAAAACGCCACACCCTTCAAAAATTTACTACCTCTCCCCCAAACTTGAATGAAATTATAGCGCATAAAAAAGAAGGTAGAATTTCAAAGAAAAGTGTGGATAGGACTGGATTACTATGGGGGTGGCGGCGGAAGTGGACCCGGGAGATATGCCAATTTTGAATTTGATGCAACGTCTGCAATATCTCCAACTCCCATTTTGCTCCTGGGCTTGGTACCACAAGTCTTGAGCTTGGTACCTTTGTTCTGAATTTGGTACCTTTGTTTTTGGACTTGGTACCTTTGTTCTTTCTGCTTCGGAAAGCACCAATTCGTCCCTATCTTTGGCACAAGCTTTCCTCAAAAGCACAGAATCTGTCATGATAGATCTTGTCCCCATGCTCCTCACCTTAGTGGGAGCTCTGCAGAATATCGGGCCACCTGTGGGAAGCCCTTTCGAAACCCCTCTCTTGGCGATCGTACTACCTCGTCTCCATCACCAAGTCTTCTTCATCGGGTAACCCCTGCTTACCCCCGTTCGCTTTATTTTTAGCTCACCGCAAGTGTACGGTGTACGTTATAGAAAAAGGGTAGCAAGGTCGTATCCACAGAGACTAATAAATTTATGTACTAAGTATTTACCAAGATAGCTTATTTTTATTTAGACGATCGTAATTTGATGATTGTTGTTATGAGATTAAGACAAGTTAGAATCCTAAAACACAAGATTAAGATAACACAATTAATAGAAGTATCAAGATGATGGAGCGGATTCCCGAGTTAAGGTTTCGATTAATATCATTCTTGTTATCCAATTTAATCCATGCCAAGTTATTATCAATATTCCTATAAGACGATCACAAAGATATTTTATCCTCTCTCTCGAGATGCATATCAAACGTAGATTGAAATACTTATGCTAGCATCTCTACTCAACATGAAGCACTCAACTCCCAAAAGTTCAAAAGATCAAATGTCTTCACATATATTTACAAACCTCTCGATTCATGCAAATATTTGTGTCGAGTACTCAAGATCTAATATTGAAACTCATCTCTCGAATTATGAATCAATATATCAAACAAGTTAAATCATTGATCAAGTGATAAAACAAGAACAAGCTCAAAGTACTCAAATAGGCTTCAAGATAATAACTTCAACTAAGATTAAAACATCCAACAAGAGTTCATTAATCTACTTCCAAAACCCAGAAATCTAAAGAGTTTAGCTACACATGATTTCTAAACAATCCATATCCAAATTGTTCATAGCCATGACAACTAAAAAATGAAAGATGAAAACTACAAGAGAAGCAAGAAAAACTTAGGAAAGTCGACAATCTCTCGATGTATCTCCGTTCCTTGAGCTCCGATGCAACCCGATTATCTCCTTGATGTCCTCTTCCAAGAATATACCATTGTCTTGTGTTGTAGATCCCAAAAATGTCGAATGTCCTTGGTGTGCGCCCCAAAGTGCTTAAATACCCTCAAATTCTAGGTCATGTTCTTTTCAAAGTAATGCAATCCAGCGAGGACGCACGGGCTACCGTGCGTGGGCACTCTGGGTTACCGTGCGCGCAAGTCCGTAGGCTATTCTTCTATTCACCAATCAGCGCCGCGGCCGTGCGTGATACGCGACACGGTGACGTGTGCATGTCCGTAGGATATGTTCGACCTTGATGGCGCACGGGTGGTGCGTGCAATAATGCAGGCTACCGCGCGCATTGCCGTACCTCCATTTCTCGCTTTCACGGGCGCACGGGTGGTGCTTAGGCGCGCGCCCTACCCGTGCGTCATGTATTTTCCATCATTTGTGGTATTTCTTCTTTGATGCTCGTATTTGTATCCAAGTTCCTTCAAATATCATTAAATTCCTACAAACGAACAACGATAATATCTTTCCCACAAAAAGCGAATATGAATCATTTTGTATGAGTTTATGCACGTTTAGTCACCATTTTAGCCATAAATACGCCCCAAAATACATGCAAAACTCACACCTATCAAAATCCCCAAACTTAAAGCTGTTGACCGTCCGATCAACAATTTTGAAAACACGATAAAGCAAATCGAGGGAGATAGAAATAAAAGCGCACACAAAGGACCCAAAAAAAAGCCATATTGTTCGTCATGAATGTTGAGCACAACCCAATCAAGCCTCAAAATATCGATCAAAGAGCATGCCTCAAGTAAAACAAAGTGAAATGCTCGAATTCCAACTCTCAAAGTTATGTGTATACTCTCATCTCACGAGAATATGGGGACGTGTTTACACTCGAATCAATTGATGTCGCAAAATTACCATAAGCTTGCAATTCGTCTTGTATCTCCGCCACTAGAATGTATGCACTTCGTGAATCAAAAAGGACTTTTTTTATTTGGTTTGAAGGCTCTTTGGTTAGGGTAGGAAATTTTGGACAAAGTGACTCAAACTCGAGCATATAAGCTGGTGAGCATATCAATCCTCTACATAATAGTTCCATATGCTACTCCAATAATCCCTTATTTTTATCAACTTTCCTTATTTCCATCTCTTTCTTTCTTTTGAGAATTGCCTTAAATTACAATCCTTCGCCCCCAAGTTTGTTTCTATGAGAATTCACAGTATAGCCTCGATTTTTTTTTCATCTCCTTTTCTTTCTCTTTTGTTCTAATTAACCAATTATGCCCATTATCCCACTTTTCAATTCCCACTCCATCAACTCCATTTATTCCCTTTACTCCACGTTATACGATCGAGTTTAGGGTGATGGATCTATAAAGTTCAAAGCTTAAATCTTGTGGTTATCAAAAGAATAGGGAATAGGCTCAACTTGGCTAACAAGGAATTTCATCATCTTTAGGAAAGCAAAATGCTTGAAAAGGCTAACAAAGATGGCCTTTTATCACATTCACAATTTGCATACAACATGTGGCTTCGACGAGAGATACCCGAGCAAGTTCTAGAATTCGACAACACGAATGATACCCTCAATCACAACAAGATCGCACAATATATAAGTGTAAAGGCTCAAAGCTCACAGCTTGTCAAAATGTAATTCAAAGCATCAAACCAAGTTTTTCATATTAACATGCTCAATGTCATCTATTGAGCTCAATCAACTCATACTCATCATCCAATTCCAACAATACAAATCTTTCAAAATCACCACACAAACAATAAGTTGCAACAAGCCAGGTCAACACGCTCTCTAACCACTAAGAAAGCAATAGGCGTGCTAAAGCCATAAACGTGCTCTAATGCAATGCAACCTAGAATGCTCTATATGCGGTATATATGAAAACACCAAATGCAAGATTTTTTTTTACTCCATCCACACTTTTCATATATTAAAATATTATCTCTCCCCAAACTTGAATGAAATTATATCGTCTAAGGGGAAAAATAGAATTTCAATAACGAAAAGTGGGGATATACGAATCGGCTGCGGAGGAGGTGGTGGGAAGTGGCCTTGTGAGATATGCCACATTAGAATCGTTGGAGCACTTGCCACGTCTCCTCGAGAACACGGTCATAGTTCTCGCGAACGCGAAAAATCGCCCGATCTTGCCTCAAATCCTCCCCTGTTGCCTCAACTCCTCTCCTTGACGACGCAAGTCCTCCCCAAACGCATATAACATGTCTTGAAAATCGGTGCCGCGTTGGGGGCCTCCCACAGGAAGCACCGGGACGATCCCCGCTTTGAGAACGTCGGAGGTAATCGCCTCCTTGTGAGGACTCGGGTATATCATATCCAATTTGGGGGTGATGAGGTTCCACCCCCATTTCTCTTCCATGTAGCTCGTCTTCCTCCGCTACCAAATCTTCTCATCATCAGGCCGTGAACTCGGCGCCTTTTTCTCGCCTTTAGCGTTTGTAATTCTGTTATGCGCTTCCGAGTTTATGAGGAAGTTTGCGGTGTCCAGAGTATCGCAGTGGTGTACGTTGGGTTAGGCAATGGAAAGGAGGCACATTTCTTTTGTAGAAGAAGCGGCATATTGTCTTCATTGGCGACAAACTTCATGTGGTGCGAGAGATGCCAAATTAATTCGATTGTTGCCGGTATAGGCTCCATGCCTCTAAAATCGATGTTGAAATGGCGGGAAATAGGGGTAATCGGACCTCCTATAGTAATAGCACCACCTCCCGCTTCGCTAGATGGTCCACTTGCTCTATGAAGTGACGCGGCCGTGTTGTAAGGTGTACCCGTTAACATACACCACAATAAATATAACTCGCGGACCGTCATACCCCCAATATTTTCCCTTGCGAAGACCGAGGCCGACATAACCTTGTATGTACCGGAATACCGGATTCGGATCAAAAAGATTTAGCGATGACGGGCTTCGTATAGCATGGGCCCGTTTAAGCGTTTGTACTTAGGAGGTGCCAAAAGTTGGCTTGCTCATCCGGTATCTTTGGTCGGAAAGGTGCGTCGGTAGGGACTTCAAATATGGTGTTCAAGCATTACGTGCTTAATAGTCGCTCTACGTTCCCCAGTGAAAGTTCACCCCGATTACCTCGCCTCCTATATCTTTGATCATTTTTACGATGTGCTCAAAAATTCGGCGTGAATTTCTTATAACTTGGCCACCTTCTTCTCATAAAAGTCGTCACCCGACCTTTTCGAATAATCACCACACATCCTCGTGTATCTAAGAAACCGAGTGCAATCATCATCGGCATATTTTGAGGGCCCCATTGCTCGGACAACAAGCTTATTCTAATGCTCTATAGCATCCGCATTTGTCAATACTACTCCAAAAGCCACGGGGCTATCAGGTTCGATCTCTGTGGTGGTTCCACACGTCGTCTCGTCTCCGAGGAGGATTTTGTCGTTGGCCATCACTTGTGAATTAGTACTGGAATAGCATGCATTAGCAACCCCAAACAAACAATTACAATCACAAGTCACGATGCATGCGGGCATACAAGTCACAAAGGGCATAATGGTTATCAACCAATCAATTGTGCTTCAAGAAATCAACTAATATTGCAAATACAGATAATCATCATTTAATAGCCCTACTATTCAAAGCTCAAGCCTAATTCATCATCAATTCCTTCAAATATGTCCAAATTTACATGCCCACAAGGTGTTTGATAATTTGCCTTAAAGAAGAATTCATCAAAACATAGCAAAAATATCATCACAAGCACCTGATAACATCCTCAACATGTAATTCTCAAGAAATTTATAAGAAAGAACGAGATTCTTACGAAATTCTTGAAATTTCACAAAGGGGAAGAACCTTGAGCCCTAGGTGCCTTTTCTCCCAATTCTTGAATTCAACCACTAATTTGATGCAATTTGTAAATGGATATGATAAGAGTATGTTTATATTCTCAGATTTTGAAAGAAATTGGGAGTTTACCACAATGTAGGAAGGTGAGCGATCGTTTTGTTTGAAGAAGGAAAAAGATTTTGAAGAAAGCAGTCAGCGAGACTCTTTAAACGCTCATCGGGATGACGCACGGGCTACCGTGCGTCATGCCAGCCCCAAAAAATTTCTCTCAGTACGCACGGGCGTGCGTGAGGCGCACGGGTTGCCGTGCGTAAGGCCATAGCAACACAAAACCCCTCTCCCGGGCGCATGGGTGGTGTGCATAGGCACGGGTAACCGTGCGTCCCTGGCGACTATTTTCAGGTATCGCCATTTTTTTTTTCACACAAAACACACAAAATTGAAATAAACTACACACAACAAAAATGAAATTCGCGAAAAACCGTTGGGTTGCCTCCAACAAGCGCTACATTTAACGTCTTTTAGCTTGACGCATGTTTCGTTCGATCACGGGTCGCGTAAGGTGATAGATGTCACCTCCTCTTGGTTACCTCGGTGGAAGTAATGCTTAATCCGTTGGCGTGTACCATGAAAGTCTCTCTTCTTTTGTCACAGATTCCACGATTAAGGAGGATTTAAAACTTTCTTTATTACGAATGGCCCCGACCACCTAGACTTGATTTTCCGGGAAAAATTTAAGGCGTGAATTGTACAAAATCTTGGTTCCCCTGGCAAAAACTCTCTTTTCTTGATCATTTTATCATGCCACCTCTTGGTTATTTCTTTATAAATTCGGGAGTTTTCGTAGGCTTCATCCCGAAACTCTTCCATCTGATTCAAATGGAGCAACCTCTCTTCACCGGCCTTTTGAAAATCCATATTTAGCTTCTTGACCGCCCAAAATGCTTTGTGTTCCAACTCCACCGACAAATGACACGATTTCCCAAAAACAAGTTGGTACGGGGATGTGCCCAACGATTGTCTTGTATGAAGTCAGTATGCCCGCAGAGCATTATCAATTTTAACGTCCAATCTTTTCGGTTGATGTTCACCGTCTTCTCAAGGATTTGTTTGATCTCCCGGTTAGCCATACTTACGCTTGCCCATTGGCTTGTGGATGATATGCCAATGCAACCTTATGTTTCACCCAATATTTTGCTAACAAGTTGCTCATCAATTTATTTATAAAATGCGACCCTCCATCACTAATTAAAGCTCTTGGAGTGCCGAATCTAGTAAATATATTTTTCTTAAGGAATCGCATCACAACTTGAGCATCATTTGTTTTGGACGGAATCGCTCTACCCAACGGGATACATACTCCATGCATGAGTAGATTATATTGATAACCCGAAGATGATGGGAATGGGCCCATAAAGTCAATCCCCCATCGTTGAACAATTCCACTTCTATTACATTTGTCATTGGCATCTCGCGTCTCCTTGAAATGTTGCCCATCCGCCTGACACTGTCACATTCTTGCACAAACAAATACTGATCATTAAATAAAGTGGGCCAATATAGCCCACTTTGCAATACCTTTCCTTTGATGCGAGTTGGGCCAAAATGTCCTCCGGAGGGTGCGGAATGACATCTTTGTTGTAGGACTCCTCCCACTCTTCTTGAGTACGCATCGCCTTATTATTTTGTCTGCGCACCTCTTAAAGAGTAGGGGATCGTCCCACATGTAAAACTTTACGTCATGTAAGAACTTCTTCTTTTGATATGGCGATAGGTCGGGAGGTAACACCCTCTTTGCCAAATAATTGACAAAGTCGCATACCACGGAAATTTTGCCTCAAGCATGAGTAATCGTTCAACAGGAAATTCTTCTTTTATCAATCCCGTGCTTCCTTGTGCTCCCTCTTGGTTTTCAATTCGAGACAAGTGGTCTGCCACCACATTTTCACATCATTTCGATCCTTGATTTCTACATCAAACTCTTGCATTAGTAAGATCCACCGAATCAACCTTGGTTTCGTATCTTTCTTGTCAAAGAGGATATTTGATGGCTGCATGGTCGGTGTGAACTATCGTTTTCGTCCCAATCAAGTATGATCGAATTTTATCAAATGCGAAAAAAATCGCTAATATCTCTTTCTCGGTCGTGGTGTAATTCTGTTGAGCATTATCCAACGTTCTACTATCATGGTAGATGGACTGAACAATTTATCCCTCTTTTGACCGAGAAACGACCCCTACCGCAAAATCACTCGCATCACACATCAACTCAAATGGTTGACTCAATCTGGGGCGATAAGTATAGGTGTGGTCACCAATGCCTTCTTCAACGTTTGACGCCTACAAACAATCATTGGAAAAATTGAAAGCGACATCTTTTTCTAGCAATTTGCTCAAAGGTTTAGAAATTTTAGAAAAGTCACGGATAAACCTTCTATAAAATCCAGCATGGCCCAAGAAGCTCGAATGGCTTTTTCGTTTGTAGGAGGTGGTAATTTCTCGATTGCTACAATCTTTGCCCAATCGACTTCCGGACACCTGCAGACGAGACTCGATGACCAAGTACAATACCATCGCGTGCCATAAAATGGCACTTTTCCCAATTGAGTACAAGATTGGTCTCTTCACATATTTGTAAGACTAAGGAAAGATTGTGAAGACAACTATCAAAAGAATCACCAAACACGAGAGAAATCGCCCATAAACACCCCCATAACTTTCTCAATTAGATCGTGAAATATAGCCATCATACAACGTTGGAAAGTGGCGGGTGCATTACATAAACCAAATGGCATGCGACGGAATGCAAATGTGCCATAAGGACATGTAAATGTTGTTTTTTCTGGTCTTAAGGCGCAATCATGATTTGATTGTACTTTCAGAATAACCATCTAAAAAGCAATAATAATCATAACGCAAGGCGATCCAACATCATATCGATAAAGGGGAGGGGGAAGTGATCTTTTCGAGTGGCATCATTAAGTTTTCTATAATCAATGCATATTCGCCACCCGGTAACAATTCTAGTAGCAATTTGTTCCTCATTCTCATTTTTCACTCACGAATTTACCCCTTTTTTCGGCACCACTTGTACCGGACTTACCCATGAACTATCAGATATAGCATAAATGATCCCAGCATCTAACCATTTCAACACTTCCTTTCTAACCACATCTTGCATGATAGGGTTTAGTCGTCTTTGGTTTTGCACTAATGGTTTATAAACATCTTCCATCCAAATTTTATACATTACAATGGATGGACTTATGCCTTTTAAATCATTTATAGACCATCCAAGTCCGACTTATATTTTCGTAAAACCTTAACAATTTATCAAGTTGAGTCGGAGTGAGAAGAGATGAAACAATTACCGGATTTTCGTTATTTGCCCCAAGAAATGCATACTTGAGGTGCTCGGGTAAGCGCTTGAGTTAGGCATTGACATCATTTGTTGGAGGGTCACGCACGGACTGCCGGTGCTCGATGCACGGGTCGTGTGTGACCCTTTTCTTCAACTCTACCTTCGGCAACACACATGGGTTGCCGTGCTCGGCACCCGGCCCGTGTGTCCTTCCCCTGTCTCAATTTTCTCTTCGGCAACACGCACGGGTCGTGCGTCCTTCAGGGCTCTCAACTTTCATTCGGCATCACGCACGGGTTGCCGTGCATGGACGCTCCCATATTTCTAACTTTACATTCTCGCCTCTTGCACTCCTAGGTAGTTCTGCACATGATCTAACGCACAAACATAGTCGTACAAATCTTGGTTATCAAAATCAAGCACAACACTCGACATTGAGCACGAGTGGGTTAGACCAAATTCCAAATCATCTGTAGACAATGTATGCTCAACATAGTCCTCAATGCATGAACTAACTATATCTAAAAAATGACAATGCTCCATTTGTATCATGAAATTTCATCGCCTTATATATAGAAAATAAAACGTGCTCATCATTAACATGTAAAGTGAGCTCTCCTTTTTGTACATCTATTAAGGCTTTAGTGTAGCTAGAAATGGACGTCCAAGTATCGGTGGGCGTCACGATCTTCTTCCATGTTAAGAACCAAGAAATCTCTTGGGAATATAAATTTATCAACTTTTACCAAAGACATCTTCTTCTATAATTCCCCTTGGGTAAGTAAGTGACGGTCCGCAAGTTGCAATGTCACCGTGGTTGGCTTCACTTCGCTTTATTCAAGCTTCACGAAAATGGACAAAGACATCAAATTAATACTAGCCCCCAAATCACATAACACTTTATTAAAAAGTTACCACCAATAGCCTGAGGATAGTGAAACTCCGGATCTTTTAGTTTTTGTGGTAGCTTTCTTTGAATGATTGCGCTACATTCTTCCGTCAGATTCACCATTTCAAAGCTTGTCATCTTTCTCTTCTTCGACATAACATCCTTAAGAAATTTCACATAATTTGGCATTTGCTCTAGTGCGTCTGCAAAAGGAATGTTAATGTGCAATTTCTTAAATATATCAAGGAATTTTGCAAATTGATCATCAAGCTTTCTCTTTTGAAATCTTTGGGAAAGGGAAGAGATATAGGCAATTTAGATATATTAGAGTTAGACGATGATTTTAGCTTCTCAGCCCCTGTTTGTTCGCCTCTTGTCTCTCTTTTTCCCCATCTTTCATCACCGATTCAACCGTTCGGCTTAGATGCTTCCTCTGAAATTTCAGATTTCGATTTTTCTTTAGGCCCCTCATATTCCGTGCCGCCGTAAGCGAATAGCCTTGCATTGTTCTTTAGGATTCATCTCCACAATTGTAGCCAATTGACCCACTTGAGTTTCAAGATTCTTTATTGAGCTTGTCACTTGGGTCATTTGTAGTTCCATTTATCCATCCTAGAATCTTGCCTAGCGGCGACTCCCGTGTCACTCATGAATGCATTCGATTGATTTATGAAGGAGGTGAGTGCATCCTTCAACGATGATTTGCCTTCCACATTTCCACCTCCATTTGAAGCATTAATCCCGCGGAGGTTGCAACACATTCTTTGTATTGGCATAGGAAATTTTTTTATGATTTCTCAATCCGGATGGTAATGTGTCGGGTTTTAATTGTTAGGAAATTGTTGAAATTCTGGTTATTCACATAATTGACCTCCTCCATTAGATATAGAAGAGCTTCACTACCGTGCTCGTGTTTGTTTACGGCCCTTTCGTCAAAACACTCAATTGAGTTGTCAAAGCCGCCACTTGTCTTTGTTAGCGCTTTAATCGGGTCTACATCCGAAATTTCGGCTACTCGTTGTACATTGGATCTTTCAGACGGCCACTGGTAACTATTCATAGCCATTTTTTTCAAGAAGGTTCAAGGCATCTTGTGGAAACCTTGCCAACAATGCTCATCCATTGCGGCATCAACAAAGGCCCTCGTTTGCCCCATTAAACCATTGTAGAAGAAACATAACTGTTGATCCTCCAGGAACCCATGTTGTGGACATCTTCGTAACAAATCCCGAAATCTTTCCCAAGCCTCATATAAAGGCTCCGAATCGAACTGTCGGAATTGAGTAATCGCGCTTTTGAGCTGCAAAGTTTTGCTTGGTGGAAAGAATTTAAACAAGAACTTTTGGCTCGGTCGTCCCATGTGCTCACGCTTCCTTGCGTCAAAGTACCAACCAATTTCTCGCCTTATCCCTCAAAGAGAACGGGAATAAGCGCAATCTTATGGCGTCATCGAGACTCCATTCATTTTGATCGTATTGCATATTTGGATAAAATGAGCAAGGTGAGAATTAGGATCTTCAGTTGCGAACCCCCAAATCGGTTCTGTTGTACCATATTGATCGATCTTAGGTTTGAGCTCAAAGTTGTTGGCATTTATCGGAATATGAGCAATACCACCGTAATTACGATACGTTTGTGGTCGAAAATAATCACGAATGGCTTGCTATTGGTGGTATCGGTAACTCGTTTACTCCATTATTCCCGGTATTGGTAACTCATTGATCTGTCGATCCCATTGTTCGACTTTATTTTTAGCTCACCGCAAAGTGTACGGTGTACGTTATAGAAAATGGGTAGCAAGGTCGTATCCCGAGACTAATAAATTTATATACTAAGTATTTACCAAGATAGCTTATTTTTATTTAGGCGATCGTAATTTGATGATTGTTGTTATGAGATTAAGACAAGTTATGTCACGCCCCCAAGCGTGACGCGACAACGATCAATCACTTAAACGAGAATTAAATCAACGATCAAACCAAAGATACCAAACTCCAAGTGAAATAGAGTCTAATGCGGTGGAATTAAAATAAACACAGTACAAATTACAATCTTAAAGTGCGGCGGTATCCGAATACAACCCAAAAGATTATCGAATTAACTTACGGTCAAACAAAAATAAAATGAAGAGTCAACAACAAATAAAAGTAGAAGGAAATGTCGCTCCACATCACGGATAGGGATTCAATCTGCGGTAGGTTCGATGTCTTGGCCGAACTCTTCATCTAAAGGTTAGAAAACGAGGAGGGAATGAGACAAAAATCTCGGTGGATGGGGTGATCATGTGCAAGTGTGGCGATATAAATAGTTAATGCGAGAAATTTAGTTGTATGAAAACGCGTGGCGATGATGCATGATTTCACACCCGAGTCCACAAGCGTCGTGATAAATATATTAAGTAACATACTTATATATTTTAAGAAAATAGTTCGTAGTCACGCAGGCACTATGGTTCAAGCGAGATAGGAGGATTGCGTGCGGATTTGTAATGTCAATCCTATGCAAGACAAGTAGCGATTTGCGTGCGGTTTGTAGCGCCAACTATGCAATACAAGTAGCGGTTGCGTCACGGTTTGTAGCGCCAACCAAAGCGAGTCCGATTAACTCCGGAATCGTGTGGATCGGGGCAGCGATTCCATCGTTCTTCCTTGTAACTCCCGAGCAAGATGGTCCAAGACTGTCACCTTATCGCTCGTGAGGCAAAGACAAAATCCACAGTGGAGCTAGCAAGGCTCGGATTTGTCATAATCATGATTATACCTCAAGTACTACGACCCGCTTCCCTTGGACAAACTCCGTCCCTCGGTTGCGGGATTAGGACTATGGGGCGGAAAGAGTGGAATAGCGGCCGAGCTGCCCGGTTCCATCCCCGACGTATCCATTCATTTTGTGAACTCGACACACTAAGTTGACTCAGCGGGAAAGTAAACACAAGTTCATGTAGTCAACCAGGCGATCAGTATTATTGATTCGGGAAGCAATTCATGAAAAGTTTTCGAAAAATTTGCGTAAGGTAATTATGGCGTTGGTGGAGTTATTTGGATGAAGATGATTATCGGGAGGATAAGCAATCTTCGATATCTTGAGCGATTAGGTGGAACATAAGTCCGTTATAGATTCAAATCGGAAGACGAGGAAGTCGCCGCGATCGGGTAATAATCGGTCAAGGCGGTCCGATAAGTCAAGGGTTTTGAGAAATTAAAATATTTTACTTAAGGATTGAAGTCAGAGGGTCCAGGGCTGGTTTAGAAAAATAAAAATAATTTGAGTTAGGTCCTTATAAAAAATAAAATTTACAATTAGCCCCGTTTTGTCAAAACCAATACTTTTGGGGTTAAAAGTTAAATAAATAAATGTCCCGACCTTGAACAATTATTAGGTCAGTTCCTAAATTCTCTAAATTGTTCAGAGATTCAGGTTTTCAAGTTTTGAGGTCGAGTTTTTATAAAATTCTCACATTGGCCCCAAATTTGTTAAAATTGTTATTTCGGGCCCCTAAGTTTAAAATAATCGGAACTCACAAACCGGAAGGGCTTCTAATGTGATTCCAGTTGGAAAATGTCACTAAGGTTAGTGGGATATTGGGACAAAAACAGTTTTAAAACGTCATAAGTATAGGTCCCTCAACTTTTGAAAATCTCATTTTTGTCCCATTTTGAAATAATTGCCTTTAAGGCTTTTAGGGGTCCAATTGTTATGAAATTTGAACCTTGGGTCCAAAATATAATTATGTTATAGGTAAATTAGTATTTCCAGGTACATGGGCTGTATAAGTCCTGGAAATTTCAATTGGGTCCTCAAGTTTAATCTTTTACAATTTGGTCCCTCAAGTTTTATAAAATTACTTTCCAAGCTCTAAACACTTGGATTTTGGAATACACTTAAAATATGTTATTTTCAGTCCCTTAAGAGTTAAAATTTCAAATTTTAAATTTAGGGTCTGGTACAGTTTCGAAATTTGCAAAATAGCCCTTAAACTTCTCAAATTTTACAATCTAGTCCTTGGGCTTTTAAGGGTTGATTTTATTTATCTAAAAACTCTTAAAACTTTATTAAAATGTCAAAACATCATTTTTGAACCTGAGTACAGTCCCAAAAATCGAAATTTACAGGAGGTCCTTAAGTTTTATTTTCTTGCACTTAAGTCCACCAACTTTCCATTTTTGCATTTTAAGTCCAAAAATCGAAATTTAATCAATTATGCTCGACTTTTCCAGGTTATAGGCCATACAAAACATAGATTTCAAGAGTCATAAACATACATATCCATCTCATACAAGAATTTATCAAATATGACAATAAAGTGTACATGTATGTCCTAATTTTGTAAATCGCATTTTGAGCAACACTTGAGAAATTTTTCAACTTGATACAAGAAAATAGCATGCAATACATAATATATATCTCAAATGCTCAATAACAAAATACTACATGCATTTTTATGAATTAAAACACCTAGAAGTTGAAAGGATTTGTTCGGTTGATTGGTGTAAAGTGGTGTCACTAGACCTTAAGGATTTTAATCCTCACTTAAGGCAACCCCTAAGTCCAATAATACAAGGAGTTTTGAGTTAGAAAATGAAGATTTGAACCAAGGAGGGAAAAAAGAAGGAATAGGCCAAAGGTACCACACTTACCTTGTGTAGTTGAAAGTTGTAGTCAAAAATTGATAGTCTCTTAAGAACTTGATCACCACTTAAACAAAGCTCCAAGGTCAGCCCTAATCACCTCAAAATGATAATTTTGGTGTTAAAATTCGAAATTAATAGGGGGAGAAGAAGAAGGTACCAAAAATCCCATTTCTTACCTTATAGTCAAATTCTTCAAATTTCTTCAAGTCAGAAGTCTTCTTCAAGGTGATGGTGAGACCTTAGTATCTTCCAAGTCTTCTATGTAAACCTCAACATAAAAATCCAAACTTACATTAATAAGTGAGAGGAGATAGTTAGATGATATCAAGACAAGAAGAGGACCACAATTTCTTACCTTGTTGAAGGGGGTGTTGAATTTTGTGATGGAGTAGAAGAAAAGTTCTTGTATTTTTACTAAGTGTTCAAGAGAAGAGAAGAAAATTGTAGAGAGAGAGATGTGGGAGGATTTCTTGGTGAGAAGGAGAATGAAAGGTTTGAGAGATGAAGGTGTTGGGTACAAAATGAAATTTCTTGTGTATTATGGCCTAATGGCCGATTTTGAAGCATGAGGAGAGAGATTTTTGTGTTTTGTTCCAAGTCTTGTAAATTGTAGTAAGCATGAGGGACAAGGACTTTGGTCAAGGTGTAGTCTTGCATGGGAGGTTGGAATTGCAAGGATAGAGAGGAATGTTGGCATGGGGTGTTGGGAAGCCTCCAACATGTTGGATGATTTTATAATAAAGAATTGGTGTATAAGATATTGTGTATAAGATTTGAATTAATGGTGTAATAATACACAAGATGAATACATAAGGTGTACATGTACAAGAGTTGGGAGATATTTCTACACCAAAATTTTCCACCATGGCCGTCCTTAAGGGGTATTTGTGGTAATTCCATATTTTATTTTTATGTCCCAAAATTGATGATAATAGGTGAATAATATCAATCTCCAAAATAATTAGTGATTTCCTTGATCACTTATAAGTCTCATGATCACTTAATATAAATCGAATTCTTAATTCTATAAGGTTTAAACCTCTAAAATAAATAGTCTCTTAGAATTCTAAGGTGACTAATAGATACGCAAATAACAATAATGATGATCAATCAAGTGATCATAAATGTGAAATAAAATTAATAAATGATTATGATCACAAGAAGTAAATAAGGAAATTAAGGCAAAATGTAATTATCATTAATATTTACCCGTCAAAGCGACGCGGTAGAATTGTCAAATAGTACAAAGACGATACGAGAGACGTACATGTTCGAATAAAAATCGAGGGCTTCACATTCTCCCCACCTTAAAAGAATTTGGTCCCCAAATTCTCTTGAATAGTTAAGGTATTGATTCCTCATGTCTTCTTCCATCTCCCATGTTGCGTCTTCGTCTCGGTTGTGGTTCCGCCATACAACTTTAACCATTGGAATCTCTATTACGATGCGATGTGATGTTCTGCTGGTCAATAATTACGATTAGTTCCTCGGTGTAAGATAAATTCTCCATTAGAGGAGGAGCATCACGGTGATGATATGCTCGGGATCTGGTTGATACTTTTTCAATCTCGACACATGGAATACATCGTGCATTCGCATCTTGTCTTTGGTAACTCAAGTCGTAGGCCAACTTTCCGATCCTCTGCAAAATTTTGTAAGGTCAATATATCTCGGACTCTGTTGCCTCCTTTCCTTGGATTGATCAATCCTTTTCGTGGCAAAAGAGTCTCGAGAAATACTTCATCTCGACTTCAAATTCCAAGTCCTTTCTCCTCTTGTCGCGTAACTCTTTTGGCGGCTCACGAGCTGTACATGCGGATCCGTTCCTTGATCAACTTGACCTTCTCCATGGCCTCTGAACTAAGTCGACCTTTGGAATCGAGGGTGACTTCCGTTTCTCCTTCGCCGAGTCCATTGGTCATCAATCTCGTGTAGAGGGGATCTACACTTTCTTCCATACAAGGCTTCGTAGGGTGCCATCCCAATCGTGGCACGATAATTGTTATTATAGGTGAACTCGGCCAATGGTAAGTGCGAATCCCAACTTCCTGGAAATCATGTGCCAGGCTCGCAACATGTCTTCCGGGGTTTGAATTGTTCGCTCGACTGGCCATCGGTTTGCGGATGTCTTCTTTGTCTTTGAAACTTAGCGAGTACCCAATTCCTCATGTAAGCATTTCAGAATCTAGAGACAAACCTCGGGTCTCTGTCGACACTATGTCGTGGCACTCCATGCAATCGGATGATCTCTCGGATGTAAATTTGCGCAAGTTTTTAAAGTTTGTCGGTTTTCTTCATGGGTAAGAAATGTGCGATTTCGTGAGTCGGTCTACGACTACCCATATAGCATCATCGCCTCGTCAAATGGTCCTTGGTAGATCCGTCACGAAGTCCATCGTTATGTGTTCCCATTTCCACTCGGGAATTCTCAACGATTGTAATAAACCGGATAGTCGTTGGTGTTCGACTTTTATTCGTTGACAAGTCAAACATCTATAGCGAACTGCTGCACAGTTCTTCATGTTTACCCCCACGTAATCTTTGTTTCAAGTCCTTATACATCTTGTTTCCTCCAGGATGTATAGTGTATTTCGAGCGGTGTGCTTCGAGAAAGGATTATTCTAAGTTGCTCATCACTCGGTACACAAATTCTATTAGAAATCGATGATCCCATCTTCCCGTATCGAGAATTCGATCTTTCTCCTTTGAGTATCTTCTCTTTTAGTTTTTGAAGTTGCACGTCAATCCCACTGTGTTACTTTGATCTCGTTCGAGTAGATCGGGTTTAAGCGATATATTAGCACATGAAATTTGAGTACTAGTTCTCATCGGATTCCAAGTGCTCAATTCTTCTAATGATCTCCACTATCGAATCATTAGTCTACCTAAACTCGCTTCCTCGAGGCATCGGCTACTACGTTAGCTTTCAGGGATGGTATTGAATATCAAAGTGATAATCTTCTATTAACTCCATCCATCTCCGTTTGCCTCAAATTGAGTTCTTTACGAGGGAATAGGTACTTTAGGCTCTTATGATACGTAAACCGTGAATGTTGCTCCATAGAGATAATGTCTCCATTTCTTTAATGCGAACACTATTCTTTGCCGAGTTCAAGTCATGCGTTGGATAATTGGCTTCACGGCTTGAGTTTCCGTGATGCGTAAGCAATGACCTTTCCTTCTTGCATGAGTCTTGCTCCTAGTCCTTCCTTTGATGTGTCCTTTGTAGACGACAAAGTTTTACATTCCCTTTGGAAGGGCTAAGGCAGGAGTGTAGTAAGTCGTTTCTTGACTCTTGGAAACTAGCCTCACACTTGTCATTCCACTCAAACTTGACTTGCTTCGGGTTAGTCGGTGAGTGGTCCGGCTATCTTGGAGAAATCTTGGATAAATCTTCGATAATATCCGGCTAGTCTAAGAAACTTCTTATCTCAGTTACGGACTCGGGTTGTTTCCATTCAACCCCTTTGTCTACATACTTTCGAAGGATCTACGGCGGCCAGGATACTATGTGTCCCAAGAATGCGACTTCACTAAGCAAAATTCGCACTTTTTGAATTTGGCATACGGCTTGTGCTCGTAGTGTCTCTAAAACAATTTTAGGATGACGCTCATGCTCTCTTTAGACTTAGAGTATACGAGTATGTCATCAATGAATATCACTACTAATTGATCCAAATAAGGTTGAAAGACTCGATGCATTAGATCCATAAACGCTGCTGGTGCGTTTGTCGACGAAAGGCATCACTACAAACTCGTAGTGTCCATATCGGTGCGAAATCTTTGTTTTGGAAACGCGTCCTCTTCACGGATCTTTAAGCGATAATATCCTTGTTGTAAATCAAACTTGAGTACACCGTCGCTCCTTGAAGTTGATCAAGCGATTCGTCTATCCTCGGGAGGGGATATTTGTTCTTGATGGTCACACTTATTTGTTAAGTCCGCGATAGTCTATACACAGTCTTAATGTGCCGTCTTTCTTTTTGACAAATAGTACCGGTGCTCCCCAGGGAGACGTACTTGGTCGAATAAATCCCACATCCATCAGCTTTTGTAATTGTGTCTTCAACTCTTGTAACTCAACAGGAGCCATTCTATACGGCGTTACGCGATCGGGCGGTTCTGGTAATACCTCGATGGTGAACTCAACTTCCCTATCCGGGTGACAGTGGTGAGTTCTTGTGGAAATACATCTGTATATTCCGATACTATAGGTACTTGATTAATTTGTGTCTCAACCTTAGGTTTGTTAATTACAAACGCCAAGTACCCTTGTGCCCCTCTAGTGATCGCCTTCCTCGCTTTCATTGCTGAAATGATTGGGGCAATCTTAACTCGTGCTCTTCCCGAAATTTCCACTTCGGGCTTATCGGGTTCACATAGTTTAATGGACTTGCGATGGCAGTCCATTTGTGCATGGTGTGCAGACAACCAGTTCATTCCCAATATAATGTCGTATTCAGATATAGGCAGCAAGATCAAATCAACAGGGAAATTTATCTCATCAATTTTAACCCATGCATTATAGATAATGTCATGTTATCGGCTTGCGCCCATAGGAGTGGATCTTCTAAACCTATAGGCATATGTTCCATGCATGCATGCAACTTGTGTACAAAATGTGGTGCGACAAATGAATGCGTTGACCCAGGGTCAAATAGTACTTTAGCGTAATGGCTAGATACTATAAGCGTACCTTCCACCACGTCTGTTGTCTCGGAGCCTCATGTCCGGCTAGTGCAAATGCTCGGCAGGCATCCTTGCCCGGTTACCCTGGCCGTTAGCGAAACGCCACGTGGTTGCACTGTTTGGTCCGGTCTTCGTATTTGGGCAATCCTTCACTGGTGTTGATTACTACCCACAGCGTAAACACCTTCCATGTTTACGCCAATAGTCATTGGCGGTATGTCCGGTTTTTGGCAAAGTGTACATACTTGGCGGTTTTCCTGATCGGTCCTTTCCCTTTTTTTGTCTTAATAAGCTGGCCCTTCGAATTTTAACAGTGACCTTGATGGTTGTCCCATTTCTTTGTCCTTTTGAGACTGTTCGATGGCTATTGGTGAATCGACCAATGCGGTTAAGTCGACTCAATACGGAGGGTGCTTTCTTTTCTGCGGTGAGTATGTTGTTATTTCAAGTCAAAAGTTGTTTAAAGGTTCGACTTCAGTCCCCGTGTGAACTTATACAATTTGTCGTCTTCCGTCTTTGATTGTTCTGGGGCATATTTGGATAACCGATGGAATTCGGACTCATATTGGGCCACAGACATGTTCCCCTGTCTCAACTTATGGAATTCATCCCGGCGTGCCTCCTTCACGACTTGGGGTATGTATTGCTCATTGAATTCAGCCAGGAAATTTTCCCATGTCCTATCTATTTGATCATGTTCCCACTTTCTCTCAACTATTCTCCACCAATCTCGAGCAGCTGATTCTAGTCGGAACACGGCGAGCGTAACCTTTTGTTCCCCTGAGTATTGGAGAGCATTGAAGATATTCTCCAGTTTCCCGATCCATTCTTCTGCTTTCACGTCATCTGGTTCCCCTAAGAAAGTCGGGGGGTCGAATCGTAAAAACCGCTCCAAGGTGCGGTCATTCGTCTCGAGCGTAGGTTCATGGTTAGGCTGACGAGGCTCTGCTTGTTGCCTCATGAAAACTAATATCTGCTGCAAGGCTATTGCAGTTAGGTTATCTCCTGCGATTGGCGGAGGAGGTGGTGGCAATTCGGGGGAGGGTGCCCGATCCCTTTGCGCATCATCGTTCCTTTGGGGTATACGGCGGGGTCTCCGCGTCCCTTTTCGGCCGTGAATGCGGAATTTAGCTACAATACAAAATGAATGATTCAATAAATATTCGCGTAAAACAAGTTATATCGCAAGGAGAGCCACTCAAGTGCACAAGACATAGAATAAGTAAAGGATATATCCATTAATGTGAAAATTTGAATACATCAAATGAGTTCATACAACACAAATCGAATCAATGGTAAATCCGAAATCATGGTACAAACGAAAAGCAAAATACAACATGAAGGTAATATGCCCCACGATACTATCTATACAAAAGCTATCTATTCGGTGAGGTCGTCGTCATCATCACTAGCGGCCTCGTCGAGAATCGGAACTTGATCGGGCTAAGGTAGCACCTCGGATTAGGCCGATTGGCGAAATCTAGCCCTGTTCTAGTCCGGAGCATCTTGAGTGGGCGGCTTCAAGTGCCTCGGGCTCTACATCTTCCATTGGATCCTCATCGGGGATCCTCTTGAAGTCTTCTTGAGGATCCTCCTCGGGATCCTCTTCATTATCGACCTCAAGGTCGGGCATTGGTTCCGCCTCGGGTGGTGGCAATGGTGGTGCATTAGCCGCTAAGCGACCTCGAGCCGCGTCCCCGGGTTAAGGCATGCGTGAGTTCCTCGATTATACGCATTTGTTTGTTGATGGTCTCCTCATGGCGTCCTATGGTGTCTCTTGACATGCGCGCCTCCATTCTCCACTTCGTGCGACCTTCCGGCACGTTCCATCTTCTCGCGAGTATTATCCAGGCGTTCTGGATCAATTGAATTTGGTCTCGCGGCGCGGATGGTGTCCTCGCGATCTTTAACGAGGAGAGTAAGGTTATTCTTCTCCTCTTGACTCTTGGTCGGGAGGTGTCCTAGTTCACGAGTGCATTGTCGTTCCTGGTAAGCTCGGAGTCGGCCGAAGGAATGCCTGGCGCCAATGAAGTTCTAAGGCCTTATAGTGATCCGATTCAAAACGAGCCGATTACGTCCCACCAGGTTGGGAGTCTTTGGCTCCATCTGTCAAACAAAAGCGAGGTGGATTAGACGGACGTAAAGGAAAGATAAGGAGAACAAGAAAAGAATGACTAAGGAAAGTCGGTCAAGAGTCAACTAAGTCAAATCAAGTAGTATGGATTCTCCAAGTATAAATTTTAACTTAACCTAAACATCAATAATATGGCTCTATGCCATTTTTGAAATCGATTTCACACTTAATTAGTCGAGTCACGGTATTACCCAACACAATCGAGGGTCTATCTGGGTTAGCTCGGTGTAAGTTTCCATCTTACTAGCCGAGCTCGATACCATAATTGTCACGCCCCCAAACGTGACGCGACAACGATCAATCACTTAAAGCAGAATTAAATCAACGATCAAAACCAAAGATACCAAACTCCAAGTGAAATAGAGTCTAATGCGGCGGAATTAAAATAAACACGAGTACAAATTACAATCTTAAAGTCGGCGGTATCCGAATACAACCCAAAAGATTATCGAATTAACTTACAGTCCAAACAAAAATAAAATGAAGAGTCAACAACAAATAAAAGTAGAAGGAAATGTCGCTCCACATCACGCATAGGGATTCAATCTGCGGTAGGTTCGATGTCTTCGCCGAACTCTTCATCTAAAGGTTAGAAAACGAGGAGGGAATGAGACGAGAAATCTCGGTGGATGGGGTGATCGTGTGCAAGTGTGGCGATATAAATAGTTAATGCGAGAAATTTAGTTGTATGAAAACGCGTGAGCGATGATGCATGATTTCACACCCAGTCCACAAGCGTCGTGATAAATATATTAAGTAACATACTTATATATTTTAAGAAAATAGTTAAGTGGTCACGCAGCACTATGGTTTAAGCCAGGCGGGAGGATTGCGTGCGGATTTGTAATGCCAATCTATGCAAGACAAGTAAGCGGATTTGCGCACGGATTTGTAGCGCCAACCTATGCAATACAAGTAAGCGGTTGCGTCACGGTTTGTAAGCGCCAACCAAGCGGGTCCGATTAACTCCGGAATCGTGTGGATCGGCAGCGATTCCTTCGTTCTTCATTGTAACTCGCCCGAGCAAGATGGTCAAGACTGTCACCTTATCGCTCGTGAAGCAAAGACAAAATCCACAGTGGAGCTAGCAAAGCTCGGATTTGTCATAATCATGATTATACCTCAAGTACTACGACCCGCTTCCCTTGGACAAACTCGTCCCTCGGTTTGCGGGATTAGGACGATGGAGGGAAGAGTGGAATAGCGGCCGAGCTGCCGGTTCCATCCCCGGCGTATCCATTCATTGTGTGAGCTCGACACACCAAGTTGACTCAGCGAGGAAAGTAAACACAAGTTCATGTAGTCAACCAGGCGATCGAGTATTATTGATTGGGGAAGCGAGTTCATGAAAAGTTTTCGAAAAATTTGCGTAAGGTAATTATGGCGTTGGTGGAGTTATTTGGATGAAGATGATTATCGGGAGGATAAGCAATCTTCGATATCTTGAGCGATTAGGTGGAACATAAGTCCCGTTATAGATTCAAATCGCAAGACGAGGAAGTCGCCGCGATCGGGTAATAATCGGTCAAAGCGATCCGATAAGTCAAGGGTTTTTGAGAAATTAAAATATTTTACTTAAGGATTGAAGTCAGAGGGTCCAGGGCTGTTTTAGAAAAATAAAAATAATTTGATTTAGGTCCTTATAAAAAATAAAATTTACAATTAGCCCCGTTTTGTCAAAACCAATACTTTTGGGGTCAAAAGTTAAATAAATAAATGTCCCGACCTTGAAACATTATTAGGTCAGTTCCTAAATTCTCAAAATTGTTCAGAGATTCAGGTTTTCAAGTTTTGAGGTCGAGTTTTTATAAAATTCTCACATTGGCCCCAAATTTGTTAAAATTGTTATTTCGGGCCCTAAGTTTAAAATAATCGGAACTCACAAACCGGAAGGGCTTCTAATGTAATTCCAGTTGGAAAATGTCACTAAGGTTAGTGGGATATTGGGACAAAAACAGTTTTAAAACGTCATAAGTATAGGTCCCTCAACTTTTGAAAATCTCATTTTTGTCCCATTTTGAAATAATTGCCTTTAAGGCTTTTAGGGGTCCAATTGTTATGAAATTTGAACCTTGGGTCCAAAATATAATTATGTTATAGGTAAATTAGTATTTCCAGGTACATGGGCTGTATAATTCCTGGAAATTTCATTTGGTCCTCAAGTTTAATCTTTTACAATTTGGTCCCTCAAGTTTTATAAAATTACTTTCCAAGCTCTAAACACTTGGATTTTTGGAATACACTTAAAATATGTTATTTCCAGTCCCTTAAGAGTTAAAATTTCAAATTTTAAATTTAGGGTCTGGTACAGTTTCGAAATTTGCAAAATAGCCCTTAAACTTCTCAAATTTTACAATCTAGTCCTTTGGCTTTTAAGGGTTGATTTTATTTATCTAAAAACTCTTAAAACTTTATTAAAATGTCAAAACATCATTTTTGAACCTGAGTACAGTCCCAAAACTCGAAATTTACAGGGAGGTCCCTTAAGTTTTATTTTCTTGCACTTAAGTCCACCAACTTTCCATTTTTGCATTTTAAGTCCAAAAATCGAAATTTAATCAATTATGCTCGACTTGTCCAGGTTATAGGCCATACAAAACATAGATTTCAAGAGTCATAAACATACATATCCATCTCATACAAGAATTTATCAAATATGACAATAAAGTGTACATGTATGTCCTAATTTTCGGTAAATCGCATTTTGAACAACACTTGAGAAATTTTTCAACTTGATACAAGAAAATAGCATGAAATACATAATATATATCTCAAATGCTCAATAACAAAATACTACATGCATTTTTATGAATTAAAACACCTAGAAGTTGAAAGGATTTTTCCACCCACCTTGTTTGTTCGGTTGATTGGTGTAAAGTGGTGTCACTAGACCTTGAGGATTTTAATCCTCACTTAAGGCAGCCCCTAAGTCCAATAATACAAGGAATTTTGAGTTAGAAAATGAATATTTGAACCAAGGAGGGAAAAAGAGAAGGAATAGGCCAAAGGTACCACACTTACCTTGTGTAGTTGAAAGTTGTAGTCAAAAATTGATAGTCTCTTAAGAACTTGATCACCACTTAAACAAAGCTCCAAGGTCAGCCCTAATCACCTCAAAATGATAATTTTGGTGTTAAAATTGAAATTAATAGGGGAGAAGAAGAAGGTACCAAAAATCCCATTTCTTACCTTATAGTCCAAATTCTTCAAATTTCTTCAAGTCTAGAAGTCTTCTTCAAGGTGATGGTGAGACCCTTAGTATCTTCCAAGTCTTCTATGCAAACCTCAACATAAAAATCCAAACTTACATTAATAAGTGAGAGGAGATAGTTAGATGATATCAAGACAAGAAGATGAACACAATTTCTTACCTTGTTGAAGGGGGTGTTGAATTTTTGTGATGGAGTAGAAGAAAAGTTCTTGTATTTTACTAAGTGTTCAAGAGAAGAGAAGAAAATTGTAGAGAGAGATGTGGGAGGATTTCTTGGTGAGAAGGAGAATGAAAGGTTTGAGAGATGAAGGTGTTGGGTACAAAATGAAATTTCTTGTGTATTATGGCCTAATGGCCGATTTTGAGAGCATGAGGGAGAGAGATTTTTGTGTTTTGTTCCAAGTCTTGTAAATTGTAGTAAGCATGAGGGACAAGGACTTTGGTCAAGGTGTAGTCTTGCATGGGAGGTTGGAATTGCAAGGATAGAGAGGAATGTTGGCATGGGGTGTTGGGAAGCCTCCAACATGTTGGATGATTTTATAATAAAGAATTGGTGTATAAGATATTGTGTATAAGATTTGAATTAATGGTGTAATAATACACAAGATGAATACATAAGGTGTACATGTACAAGAGTTGGGAGATATTTCTACACCAAAAATTCCCACCATGGCCGTCCCTTAAGGGGTATTTGTGGTAATTCCATATTTTATTTTTATGTCCCAAAATTGATGATAATAGGTGAATAATATCAATCTCCAAAATAATTAGTGATTTCCTTGATCACTTATAAGTCTCATGATCACTTAATCTAAATCGAATTCTTAATTCTATAAGGTTTAAACCTCTAAAATAAATAGTCTCTTAGAATTCTAAGGTGACTAATAGATACGCAAATAACAATAATGATGATCAATCAAGTGATCATAAATGCGAAATAAAATTAATAAATGATTATGATCACAAGAAGTAAATAAGGAAATTAAGGCAAAACGTAATTATCATTAATATTTACCCGTCAAAGCGATGCGGTAGAATTGTCAAATAGTACAAAGACGATCGTGAGACGTGCATGTTCGAAAGTAAAAATCGAGGCTTCACAAGTTAGAATCCTAAAACACAAAATTAAGATAACACAATTAATAGAAGTATCAAGATGATGGAATGGATTTCGAGTTAAGGTTTCGATTAATATCATTCTTGTTATCCGATTTAATCGAGCCAAGTTATTATCAATATTCCTATAAGACGATCACAAAGATATTTTATCCTCTCTCTCGAGATGCATATAAAACGTAGATTAAAATACTTATGCTAGCATCTCTACTCAACATGAAGCACTCAACTCCCAAAAGTTCAAAAGATCAAATGTCTTCACATATATTTACAAACCTCTCGATTCATGCAAATATTTGTGTCGAGTACTCAAGATCTAATATTGAAACTCATCTCTCGAATTATGAATCAATATATCAAACAAGTTAAATCATTGATCAAGTGATAAAACAAGAACAAGCTCAAAGTACTCAAATAGGCTTCAAGATAATAACTTCAACTAAGATTAAAACATCCAACAAGAGTTCATTAATCTACTTCCAAAACCTTAGGAAATCTAAAGAGTTTAGCTACACATGATTTCTAAACAATCCATATCCAAATTGTTCATAGCCATGACAATCGTAGGTCCCAAGGGGTGTAAATGTAAGGTTTAGAAGGGGGTTGAATAAACCTTACCAAATTTTCGATTTAGTCCTTTTAAATCTCTGAGTTCTACACAATTTGTGTGTCTTGATGGACGATCGAATTAGTCACTCATCGGTAGAGTTAATCGCTCAATGCACTCATTTGAGTTTGTTGATGGAGTAACTCAATTTGTTGGCTATAATTTGACTCATTTGTGGTTTTGTTTTATTGGAAGACTTAACACCCTTAAGTTTGATTAAACAAGATTTTAGAGCTTGATTTAGTACTTATAAATTATCAAATGGATAGCAAATATATCACAGATTTAGCGAGTTAAAAGTGCAGAATTTGAATCTTTGAAATGTAAATGACACGATAAGGTTTTTATAGAGGTTCGAAGATGGGGTAATTCTTCTACTCCTCTCTTCTCCAACTCCCGGAGGAATCCACTAAGTAATGATCGGTTTACAAAGTGGTAGCAGTGCGAGATACAAGTCTTGATCACAACAGCCGACTTGATCCTTTGGGACTCGATCTGGAGACGCCTTGATCACTCGGTGGCTTCTCGTGACGACTCGGCTTCTTCACAGGCGTTTGCCTTGCTACTACTGACTCACTTGCTTAAGCACTTTGGATTTGATCACGAAGCCCTCCAAAAGCTTAAGACTTGGTTCACCTTGAACCTTTCTACAATCCTTCCCTGGAATGTAGACCCCTTTGTTTTCGATATTTTCCTCTTCAACTGATTGAAGTTCTCTTTCCTTCACGAGGTAAGTGTTGGATTGATGTACTTGAAATGTAGGCTTGAGGATTGAGAATGTTTCAGTTTTTCTAATAAGCTTGTTTATCTCACGTGTGTGTCATTCATGCATCATCTTTCTCAAACAAACTCCTCGGCCTTTTATAGTGAACTTTCAAAAATTTGCCGTTGAAGAGATAGGCTTATTTTTGAAAGTCACTTTGATCGTTGGCTTGCGTTCTTGGAATTGCCATTTCCTCGTATGAATTGTTCTTTCACCTTTTCGAGTTCGACACGGTGTAGTGCTTCCCATTGGTTCATTCCATTTGCACGCTTCGGGGAGCACTCGAGAGAAAGGTGGTATGGAGATATTACTTGTTTAAGTAAATCTCTTGATTTACGTGGCAACGGTTCTTTACGATTATCTCGACTTGATTTGCATTTCCTTGCTTTCCCAGGTGACTTAGAGTCAGCTTCCAATCATTGGATGACTCTTGTCATCACTTGACTTGAGACTTGGCTTCTCTTGAGTTGACTTGTGATGTTCCACTGTTGCATCTGTTTGCTTCTTGATCGAGTTCTGTCTTTGCTCTTTGCCGTACTCACTGTTGTCTCTCGCTGAGTTTTCCTTCAAGTCTTGATTGTCTTCTTGCATGTTAGGGCGTAGGCGACTTAACTCGGCTTGGCCACTCTAATTGTTACAATACATTTTACAAAGAATTGGGGTGCCAACTTTCTATTCTAAGTTTTACATGGCATTCATCAAAATCTAAACAATAAAATTCCTAACAATTTCCCCCTTTTTGATGATGCAAAACTTAAATTATTCAAAAAATGCAAACATCAATGATACATACGGATAGTGTATTGACATAGAATGTATCTTGAGAATCAATTCTTTTTATTGATCATATCATTCTTGTTCCTCAACACAATTGTTTACAAGGTGTATCGAGCATATAATTGTCTTCACAAAAATTAAAGAATTTATATCTTTATTACGTAAGAAGACTTACATTGTATGTATTTGCATAATAAAGTACACGAAGGGGTGGACAAAGAACACTTCATCTTCTTCGATGTCTCTTCTTTCGTCTTGATCAAAGATCTTCTTCTCTTCTTCTTTTCTTCTCGTCATCGATTTGCCTTCTTTTTCTTCTCATATGCTTTTCTTGCAGCTTCATCTATTCTTATTCTTTCCTGTCTCTCCTGCCATAGTGAGTTTGTCTCTTGGTTTCTTCTTCTATTCTTTTTGCATACTCGGCGTTAGTTTTAGCCACTCGCAAATTTGCCACTTGGTCAAGCCCAGCCCAGAGTAGATCCCTCCTTTCTTCCTGGATCTACGTATTCAATGTTCTTTGGGCGGAGGGCCCAGGTCCAAGCTTCTTCCTCCATCGCCGCTTCTTCCTCTACCTGCGGGCGTATCTTGTCGAGTCTTCTTCTTTCCCGGTGAGTGCCCGGTGAGTGACCAGCAGAGGATCAGGTTGTCTATTTTGCTGTCGGCTTCTTCACATAATGTGAGACCCTTTTCCCAATACGAGGTCCCAAGCTTGAGCCATGGACATATTTGCAAAGTATCCCTCGAGACTCGGCGTTTTGAATTCATCGTCGATCGTGGCTCTGCCCCGGCATACGAGATGGCATAGGTGTCTCATCTCTTGGAATGCCTCCGTGTTCTTTCAAGATGTTCATCACCCTGGCATCCATTCTTCCTTCCACTTCCTTCTTCCCTGCTTCAATTGATTTTCTTCTCGGCCATAGATACAAAGCAGAGTGTTGGAGTGGCGAGTCACAGGGAGTTTCCGCTTATAATGTTGATGAGGACCTTGTTGGGGGTTTGTGCAATCATCAATGTCACATCGTTGATCCTTCCCCCTCAACATTTTTTCCTTTCTTTGTTTTAAGACTTCCTCGGTGATTTTTTCCGACTCATTGCTCCTTTCTTTTTAAACCCGGACTTTGTTGCTTTAAGGTATTCCTCTTTCCCCTTTTTGGCATCATCAAAGGATAGAGGAACCCCGGGAACATCTTTGGCAAGCATGAAGTCGAGTCTTCGATGGTTGGTCGCTTCAAGTCTCGCTGCGTTGTATGCGGACGGAATTGAACGAGTGGCTTTGGATTGCTGAAATCGGCTTCATCTATGAATTTTCTTGTCATGTGTTCTTCCATTTTCTTGTCATGTGTTCTTGTAGATCATGTGTATGTTGCTCACGCGGCTGACTTGATTTTGGCGGTGTGAGCTTCATGCATATGCTCAATGTGCTCTCTCGGCTTTGTCTTTGCATCGATATTTTCGACTCTCACACCGACTTATTGAACAATTGTCGAAGTATCTCTGTTCCACACGCATTGTTTCTTCTTTGTTGCCACCATTCCCTTATCCGAATTGTTATGCCTCTTAAATCGTTGTAAGAGTGGCATCTCTGTTGTCCAATCGCATGTCCAAGGAGGCACGATGCCTCTCCATTCTTTCAATCTCGGCAAAGAGTGCCTTGAACACACTCGAGCTTGGTGATTCTTCCATTTTGGTGATGGCCATACAAAGACATCGAAGTCATAATTGGCCATTTGGAACAATGGTGTGTTGGAAGAACAGGAGTGGTGCGTGATAGCGTGCTGTTCGCTTTTCGATTCCTCATGGAGTTACGGTATCTCCGGCGAAAAGGGAAAGATTCTACAAAAGATTCATCACCGCCAACCGGGATCCGTTCGATGATGAGTGGGGAGCGTGAAGTTCTTTTGGGAATCGATCTGCTTTGCATCTTGAGGAGCCCGAGCGGTGGTCTCTTGTTCGGCAGGTTACGTGGTGCGATGAGACCCGGCTTTGCCGAGCTCGGTTTGTCTTAATGACTTCGTTGGTCTCGGTGATTTCTCCTTTTGAGTAGGCGGTCCTCGGCTTTATCGAGCGTCATCGGACGATGATGAGATTTCCATTGGTGGCTCATCATCAAAATTAAAGGTCGACGAGTAGTCTTGGGATCGACTTGCTCGAGCTTGGAACATCCGCCGGTGAGTCTTTTGGATTTGTCATGGGGATGACTCGGCTTCTTCTTCGCTTTCCGATCCCGGAAAAGTGACATCGGGGTTGTCCTGGGAATCATGAAGTGCGTTGATCTCCTTCTCGGATGGGTCGATGATAGCGGGGAGGGATGTTCTCTACTTGCTTTACCCCAGGAAGTCTCAACCTCCCGTGGGCCTTCATTTCCTCCAGCAGTCTCTCTTCTGCTGCGAGGCTAGTCCTCCCTTTCGACGAGTGTGTCATTTGTCTTAGGGTCTTCTCTGATGGCATCCATTGGAGTCTCAACCCCATGGATTGCAATTTCTTCGCCCAGTGTTAACTCCCGGGCTGTTCTTCCTCGTGCCTCCGCATCGGCGGCGTCATTAGCCTTCGAGCAGTTGGCACCTCGGAGGCAGTCTCGGTTATGCGAGCTTCGTTGATGGCAACTTTCGTTTGTTCTTCTTGTGTTTGAGTTTTCTCTACTTCGCCTCCTACATTCTTTGTGGAGTCATCGCAGCATCCTCCAACCTTGCTTTGCGGTGGAGGGAGTTTCCCCTGGTGGCGCACCGGTGAGTGACTTGAATGGGGTCACTCGTCTCCAAGCTCCCATTTGTTTCGATTGATTGCTCGGTCGTTGGGGCGGTGGTAGCACACCTTCAATAGGGGTTGGCTCGTGGGTCCCCACTATCCCGGTTTCATCGCCGGTCCCTTATTGCTTCTTCCGAGTGAGTGAGTGGGGAAGTGGTAGCGCAACAACAAGTGGATATTTTGAACCACTCCCATTGGATCGATTTCGGTGTGTTCGGAGGACTCTCTGGTCCCTCCATTAGTCTTTGCTCGTGAAGGATTCTTGATTCGTGCAATGTTCTTTGCATTTGCAACTCTTACGTGGGGCGGCATTCTCCAGTTCTCGTCTTTGTCCGAAAAAGACATCAAGGAGAGGATGTGTGTGTTCGTGGTGCGGGAGATAGGGGCGATGCTTGCCTTCTCACGTCTTCGGCTTCTTGACTTGCTTTTCTCTCTCCTTGTCCTTGTAGATCTGCAGAATGTCCATGCGATTTTTGTCTTCATCCGTGAGGAGCACGATAGTTAATCGAGGAAATTTAGCGATTCCTCTTCTTCTTCTATGAACTCGGCCGTTGGCTGTTCCCTTGACTTGCTAAATTTCCATTTTCTCCACTCACGCAGACGATTTTGGATGTGCGGGTAAGGTGGAGATAGGATCATTACATCACTATCCACTTGGCTGGTTCTTCTTGTGCTTGGTGTGTGAGCTACGATTGTGTCTTCGGGTTGCCTCTGGCGACGCCTTGGAGATTTTGTTTCATCAACTACATCCGGAGACTCTACTTCTCCACTAGTCTCCGTATTTGTGCTAGGTGATAACCGACTCATTTGGTTTCTCTGTTCGATGCTTGACAAGTCTTCTTCGTCTCTGGTTTGTACGGGGAATTTAGTTCGAGGCGGTGTCCTCGAGTCTTGCGGCGGGGCGGTGCGGTGTTTGTTTCGAGGAGCGGGCCGTCGTGGCTTCTCGGTTCTCGCTTTTTGACGATCGGAGAAGGTATTTGTGAGTCCTTCTCGGCCCAACTGCTGCGGGGCGGTGACACTTACGCTAGGCGCAGTGACTCTTTGCTGGGGCGGGAGCATGTTTGGTTTTCTTTCTTTGCGAGGGCAACGGTTTTCTTAGCTGCGGGACTTTTCTTCTTGGCTGGAGAGGAAGCATTTGTATCTTGGGGTCAGTGATTCCCCCTCTGTTGGTGTCGACTCTCTTGGCGTAAGCTCGACGAGCGCCGAGGGAGAGGTTAGCTCGAACATCCTCTTGTTAACATGGAAAGCCTTCCCATGTCTAAGAGGGACTTCTTTTACCTCCAATAGCCGGCCAATTACCGGGCCATATCTGAGGGATCCTCCAAATGACCCATCTTCTTTGAAGGGCTTGTTCCCACGTTAAGCGGCAGAGTCTGCTTTGTAGATAAACTCGGAGTTTATCTTCTTTTCCTCGATGATTGCAGCCATCACAATCGGCTTTGCCTTTGTGATTGGTCAAAGCGCCAAATTTGATGTCGATACACTTGGCAACTATGTCCAACAATTTGTGATAATCCTCCTTCTGAGTCTCTTGTTTGTTGTGTATATTATTTTGTCAAGCAACGTCGGACTTGGCTATTTCTTTCCATGCGTCGGCCAAGTTTACATCGAACTTCTTTAATCTTAGATGCTCCGCCTGCTGGTAGTGAACAATGCTCACCAAATCCTTGGCGATGATAGTCACCATTGCTTTCCGTATCGAGATGACTTGATTGATTCCTTCATCGTGAATCTCGGCATTCACGTAGAATTGTGCGACTTCCTCCACGTAGGTCATCGGATATTCTAGTGTTAGAAAGCGGTTTTAGCGGATGTCTCCAACTTCTCGGCGATTTTCTTTACCAGGGTGTCGTCGGACCCCTGTTTCACCATTCCGTCGAAATCCACGGTCGAACCGGTGTGGATTTGTTTTCCCAACTTGGTAAAGTCATAAGTTGGTGCCATTTTTGAGAATAATTTCAAGGAAAAACTCGAGAAATTGATTTGAAGGTTGATAGGGTTTGAGAGTATTTTGCCTTTGCCTTTTGAGAGAAAGAGATGAACGAGTTTTAGAAGTGTGAGAGAGAAAGCGGGCGAAAATTGTTTAAATATGGTTTATGAAAGGGCGTGCAGACGGTTTTGAATTGTGATCGAAATCAACGGCTTGGATTTCTACGCATATTGAGCGATTCATGTCTCGTATTTAATGCGGCAGCATTTATATCCAATCATAGGCTTGGTGTGCGGCTTTATGTACTGTACACATCATCATTGGCTGGCGTGTTCCTTAAAACATTCCTTTCGATCCCAAAGGCTGCGTTTTTGTCATTTTGCTCATAAGTTATTCGAACTTATCTCTTAGCTGATTTAACTCTACTTCTCACATTTCTCTTAGTGACTCGGCTATCACGGTGACTTGGTATAGTTGACTTTCCGTCTGACTAATTTCTTGGTGATTTTTGTTTTTCGACTCTTTTTCACTTCCTTTTTCTGTTCCATTTCTTTTCTTTGATTCTTACGTGTCTCGGCCATTCGGCTCGATTAGTCCCAACTCATGCTTGAGTTCTTCAAATCTTGACTCACATAGTGGTTTTGTGAAGATGTCGGCTAGTTGTTTATCGGTTGAGATATATTCCAGGATGATGTCCTTCTTTTCAACATGATCTCTTATGAAGTGATATCGACATCAATATGTTTTGTTCTTGAGTGCAACACAGATTTTGAGTGATTGCAATTGCACTTGTGTTATCACACATGATTGGAATTTCTTTTTCTTCAACTTCATAATCTCTCATTCTTTGTCTCATCCATAGGACTTGGGCACTTTTTGCCATGAGCCTATGTATTCGCCTTAGGTTTGTAGAGGTGGCTATTGAGTTTTGCTTTTTGCTAAACCGGGGAAATTAGTCTGTTTCCTAGCATTTGACATGTGCTGAAGTACTCTTCTGTCCGCTCACTGCATCCAGCGTAGTCGAGAATCTAAATAGCCAATTAGCTTGAATCCACCTTCCTTTGGATACCATAGGCCTACTTCTTGGCTTCCTTTTAAGTATCTCAATATTCTTTTAAATTTCTTTTGTCATATGGCTCTCTTTTGGAGCAGATTGAAATCTTGCACATACACCTCGACAAAGGTGATGTACGGCTGCCGGGTTTGTGAGATAGAGCAATGATCGATAAGTGCTCTGTATCTTGTTTGATCTCTGAGCTTACCATCCGCATCCATGTCCATTTTTGATGATGTGTTCATTGGTATTTTTACGAGAAGACTTCTCCTCCATACCAAACTTCTTCATTAAGTCTCTGGTGTATTTTGTTTGACTTATGAAGGTTCCATTCTTCAATTTGTTTCACTTGAAGTCCAAGGAAGAATGTCGGCTCTCCCATCATGCTCATTTCAAATTTACTTTGCATGAGGTTTGAAAATTTTTCTGACTCTTTGTTGGTGGATCCAAAGATGATGTCATCAACATATATTTGAACAAGCGATATCTTTTCTTGTCTTGAATTCGAAAAATGTTCTATCTACTTTTCCTTTTGTGAATCCATTTTGATTAGGAATTGTGACAGGGGGTATCATACCATGCTCTGGGTGCTGTTTCAATCCATACAGGGCTTTCTTGAGTTTGTATATCTTGTCTCCAAGAGTCTTACGCTCAAATCCTGGAGGTTGTTCAACATATACTTCTTCTTCCAATAAGCCATTTAGAAATGCACTCTTTACATCCATCGATATACAATGAAATTCTTGTGAGTGCATAGGCAAGAAACATCCTTATAGCTTCCAATCTTGCTACGAGGGCAAATGTTTCATCAAAATCTATTCCTTCTTCTTGGCAATATCCTTTGGCCACTAGTCTTGCTTTGTTTCTTACCACAGAACCTTCCTCGTTCATCTTATTTACGAACACCCATTTGGTTCTAATAACATTTTGATGTATGGGTCTTTGCACTAATTCCCATCTTTGTATTTCTCTCAAATTGATTGACTCTTCTTGCATGGCTTGAATCCAATGTGTGTCGTCCGATGCTGTGACACATCTTTGGGCTCAATTTGTGATATGAAGCATGTGAACATGGCTTCTTGTTGAGTTCGGATCTTGTCTTGACACCTTCTCGTATATCTCCAATGACAAGTTCGGTGGATGGTCTCTCGGCCATCTTACATCGAGGTTGGAGTAAGTTAGTGGATTGATCGACTTTTGGTTGTGTTCTTTGTGGTCGACTCTCTCGTAATCACTTAGCTGCAAATTTTCCGGCCGTTTTGAGATTGACTATCTCATCTTCTTACGAATTGATAATTCCGGCTTGACTTGAGCATAGGGACTCTTACGTATGGTTGGATGTTTTGACTTATCGGTGACTCTTCAATGTCTTCTCCATTTATGTTTGGCTCATCAAATACCACATGAATGGATTCTTCCGCAACCATAGTCCTTTTGTTGAGTATCACGTAGGCTTTGCTTTTGGTGAGTATCTAAGAAGATACCTTCATCGACTTTAGCATCAAAAGCCTTTAGATTGTCTTTGCCATTGTTGTGGATGAAGCATTTACATCCAAATATTCTGAAATATGCAACACTTGGTTTTCTTCGATCCGGATCTCATAGGAGTCTTTGTCGGTTTGTCTTTTTATCATACATCTGTTTTGGGTGTAAAGTGTGTTGATTGCTTGACCCCAAAATCTTTTAGTAACTCGCTTGACTAACATGGTCCTTTGCCGCTTCTTTGAGAGTTCCTTCTTTCTCGCAACTCCATTCTCTGTTTGTGGAGTCCTTGCTGCGATAGTTCATGACCAATACCATTCTCAATACAATCTTGAGTTATTATTCCATTGACAAACTCGGTTCCTCCGATCTTATTTTGATAATGGTTTGACTTTTCTCGTTTTGAATCCTCTTCATCATTTGTGGTAGTTTTTGTAGAGTTTCTTTCTTCTTACACATGAAAATTGTCCATGTATATCTTGAGTAGTCATCTACTACCACCAAGGTGTATTTCTTTCCACTTATCTTTGGCAGGTTCCATGGGCCAAATAGATCCATATGAAGCGGATGCAATATTCTTGTTGAGGATGGGCATGTCTTTTCTTTGAATGAGACTTTATTTGTTTTCCCTTCGACATGCATCACATATACTCTCCTTCTTGTATCTCGAGTCCTGGAAGTCCTTCCACAAGATGACTTCTTGCAAGTTTGTTGATCGTTTTGAAATTCGGGTGACTCGACTTTTTGTGCCATAGCCAACTTGATTGTGCTCTCTTTTTGCAAGTAGGTAGTCTTTGGGTGTTGCGGTTGACCAATCTACTACATACATATTTTTTTGTCTACATCATCTTTGCAGCACCACTTCATTTGATTCAATATCCTTGATTTGGCATATGCCCATGTTGAATCCAACATTGTACCCCTTGTCACGAGTTGATGATGCTTAGTAAATTGAAGTTTAGTCCTTCAACATATGCAACATCTGTGATTTCTAATCCATTCCTCTTGATGGATCCAATGCCTCTTATTTCGTCCGGAGCTTCGTTTCCTCCAAATATGACTTTAGCTCCTTTAACTTCCTTGAATTTTGACAAATTTCTTTTATTTCTGTCATATGTGCGGGAATGACCACTATCCATGTACCAGGTTCCTTGGCACTCACTGTTCCTTGAACCGCAATCAAGGAAATTAAGTTTTAGGTACCCATGCTTGTGCGGGTCTGAGGGGTTAGAATTATAAAATGATCCAACCAACCTATAGCCAAATGATTTGACTCTAAGAGGTTGCCATCTATCGATGCCATAATCATAATTAATCCTGGCAAATTGCTTGGGGAGTCAGGTTCATACAAATTTTGTCTCTTTTGTCCGTATGCTGCATATGTGTTTTAGCAATTGCCTTTCTTGGGTAGTTGTGGTGTTTTTGAGTGTAATGTCTAGGTGCATATGTGTCTTTGATGAAAGCTCTTATACTTTTGGAATGGCCTTTCTTTGAGTTCTAGGCCTTTGTCATTTTGGCTTATATTCCATAAGTCTGTCTTTGACGTGATTCACATTATTCCAATCACTTGGCTTGGATATTTTCTACCATTCCCATCATTTGTATTTCTTTTATGGATTTTTGGGTTTTTTGGTAGCTCGCTTTTTCTTTACTGAGTATTTTACATTTGGAGTTTCTTTGAGGACTGGTGAATCTCTTCTCGGTGTCCTTTCAAAGACTCTCAACTGGTTGTTTTCTTTTCCTTTGTAACCAAGGCGGTTTGCTTATTATTGTGCTTTGGAGCGAATGTGTGTGCAACATTTATAGTTTTGGATTTTTCGGACTCTTCATGACTTGAAGATCCTTTTTCCAAAATTACTTTTGAGGTTTGACATAGCATAGAGGAATTAAATCTAAGCTGTCTTGTCTCCACATTCTCTTTGACTCATAATAAGATCATCCAATGATTTAGATGCCTTAGTGAATGAGGCAATAACATTCTTGAGGTCATTCTCCTCTTTTCTATAGCGGCAATTTACGCTTTATTAATTTAGCATTTTCGGCCTTCAAACTTTTATTCTCATCGGCTATTTGACTTAGAGTACTCGGCTCCTTAGTCGACTTTGAGTTTGACTTTTGAGTAGGTTGTTTTCCTCATTCAATAGTGTGTGTGAGGATTTAATGTGCTCAAAGTCTTTCATCATTTTGCCTAATGAATCATAAAGATTAGTGGGTGATGAAGTGTTTGTGTCACGATCACTATCACTAGTGTCGAGTTTGTTGAGTTAGATTGTACCTCATCTTCTTGATCTTGTTCTTTGGCCATCAAGCGGATCGGGGCTTCTTCTTCGGAGTAACTTGAGTAGTCAGCTTCTTGCTCTCGACTCAATTTTCTCTTGACTTGGCTGTCTCGTGATCTGCAGCCATCATTGCCTTTTTCCTTTCTTGTCTTCTTTCTCACGAAGACCTTTCTTTCTTCTTCATCCCTGTCTTGTTGACTACGAGGATATGAGCGATCAATGGCATAGTGACCTGGTTGTCTACAGTTCAACATAGATATTGACTTTTTGATCGACTCTTTCCATTCTTGAGTTGTCGGCCCTTTGATACTCAATTTTTGATGATCTGTTCTCTTGGTTTGCTTTGTCTTCCCTTGATTTGGAGGGAGCGAGTGTCTTCCGGAAGATTCACCCTTTCCTCTCTTGTAGTTCTTATTGAAGAACTTGTTGAACCTTTTAACCATCAGTTTATTTCTTCCGGGTCAATGACTTCTTTGACCTCGGCTCTCTTCCTATCTTTAACAATTAGAGCATTTGTTTTGGAGTGCAAATTTTTGTCTCTTCCTGGTCTTTTCTTCTCGGCTCAAACTCATAGGCTTTGAGGTCCGAGAATAGTTCATGGTTGGATGTCTTTGATAGGTCCATGGAATGTCTCGGTGCCATGACCTTCATTTCCCATTCAGGTGGAAGACTTTTAGGATTTTCATACACATTTCTTCTGTGTATATTCCTTTCCAAGTGCATATAGCTCATTTGTGATTTACGTGAAGCGGGCATCCGGTTGATCCAGGTTTTCTCCGAGATCATTTTGAAGTTCTCAAATTTTTGTCTGACCGGCGACAATTTGTTTTCTTTGATTTGCTCGAGCCTTCACAAATCGGTGTTAGCTTGTCCCATTTCTTAGCCGTTTTGCAAGATTTCACTTTATTGAACATGGCTTTGTCAAGGTTTTGTAGAGAATGTCCTTGGCTACATTGTCCAGGTTGTATCTTTTTATGTCATCATTTGTCCACTCGGTTCTTGGTTTTCAACCATGACCGGAGTCAGGAGCTACATCTTCTTCTTTTTGCAACTCTTCGTGCAATTTGTGTGTTCACCTTTAATATTTGCAGAGGCCCATCTTCTATCACTATCCACATCTCATCATGTAATCTTTGATAGATGAGCTGCATCACGAATTTTCCAATCATCAAATTCTTCAATAGTGAACATAAGAATGCGTGTTAGATTTGCTTCCATGATAATAACTTTTAATGATAAAAAGAGTTTTGAAAATTTAAGTACTAAAGCGAGACTTTGAAAAGTTTGGAGATCTAGTTCAAGAATAACCGGTGCGGAGGGTTCAATGAACCAACCGCTCGATACCACTTGTAGGTCCCAAGGGGTGTAAGTGTAAGGTTTAGAAGGGGGTTGAATAAACCTTGCAAATTTTCGATTTAGTCCTTTTAAATCTCTGAGTTCTACAATTTGTGTCCTTGATGGATGATCGAATTAGTCACTCAGTAGAGTTAATCGCTCATGAACTCAATTTGGTATTTGTTGATGGAGTAACTCAATTTGTTGGCTATAATTTGACTCAATTTGTGGTTTTGTTTTTCAGCGGAAGACTTAACATCCTTAAGTTTGATTAAACAAGATTTTAGAGCTTGATTTAGTACTTATAAATTATCAAATGGATAGCAAATATATCGTGATTTAAGCGATTAAAAGTGCGGGAATTTGAATCTTTGAAATGTAAATGACACGAAGGTTTTTATAGAGGTTCGAAGATGGGGTAATTCTTCTACTCCTCTCTTCTCCAACTCTGGAGGAATCCACTAAGTAATGATCGGTTTACAAAGTGGTAGCAGATCCGGATACAAGTCTTGATCACAATAGCCGACTTGATCCTTTGGGACTCGATCGAGACGCCTTGATCACTCAAAGCCTCAAATGCGACTCGGCTTCTTCACGCAGGTTTGCCTTGCTACTCTGACTCACTTGCTTAAGCACTTTGGATTTGATCACGAAGCCCTCCAAAAGCTTAAGACTTGGTTGACCTTGAACCTTTCTACAATCCTTCTGGAATGTAGACCCCTTTGTTTTCGTATTTTCCTCTTCAAGCGATTGAAGTTCTCTTTCCTTCACGGGTAAGTGTTGGATTGATGTCTTGAAATGTAAACGAGGATTGAGAATGTTTCAGTTTTTCTAATAAGCTTGTTTATCTCACGTGTGTGTCATTCATGCATCATCTTTCTCAAACAAACTCCTCGGCCTTTTATAGTGAACTTTCAAAAATTTGCCCGTTGAAGAGATAGGCTTATTTTGAAAGTCACTTTGCGTCGTTGGCTTGCGAGTTCTTGGAATTGCCATTTCCTCGTATGAATTGTTCTTTCACCTTTTCGAGAGTTCGACACGGTGTAGTGCTTCCCATTGGTTCATTCCATTTGCACGCTTCGGGGTGAGCACTGAGAAAGGTGGTATGGAGATATTACTTGTTTAAGTAAATCTCTTGATTTTGCTGCCGCGGTTCTTTTCTGATTATCTCGACATTGCATTTCCTTGCTTTCCCAGGTGACTTAGAGTCAACTTCCAATCATTGGATGACTCTTGTCACTTGACTTGAGACTTGGCTTCTCTTGAGTTGACTTGGTGATGTTCCACTGCATCTAAGCCGCTTCTTCGATCGAGTTCTGTCTGCTCTTCTTTGCGTACTGTTTGTCTCTCGTGATTTTCCTTCAAGTCTTGATTGTCTTCTTGCATGTTAGGGCGTAGGCGACTTAACTCGGCTTGGCCACTCTAATTGTTACAATACATTTTGACAAGAATTGGGGTGCCAACTTTCTATTCTAAGTTTTACATGGCATTCATCAAAATCTAAACAATAAAATTCCTAACAACAACTAAAAAATTAAAGATGAAAACTACAAGAGAAGCAAGAAAAACTTAGGAAAGTCGACAATCTCTCGATGTATCTCCGTTCTTTGATCTCCGATGCAACCCGATTATCTCCTTGATGTCCTCTTCCAAGAATATACCCTTGTCTTGTGTTGTAGATCCCAAAAATGTCAGAATGTCCTTGGTGTGCGCCCCCAAAAGTGCTTAAATACCCCCTCAAATTCTAGGTCATGTTGCTGTCAAAGTAATGCAATCCAGCAGGGACGCACGGGCTACCCGTGCGTGGATGCACGGGTTACCCGTGCGCAAGTCCGTAGGCAACTTTTCTATTCACCAATCAGCGACACGGGCCGTGCGTGATACGCACGGGTGACCCGTGTGCATGTCCGTAGGATATGTTCTGACCTTCATGGCGCACGGGTGGTGCGTGCAACGCACGGGCTACCCATGCGCATTGTCATACCTTCATTTCTGCTTTCCCAGGGGCACACGGGTGGTGCTTAGGCGCGCGCCCTACCCGTGCGTCATGTATTTTCCATCATTTGTGGTATTTCTTCTTCGCAATGCTCGTATTTGTATCCAAGTTCCTTCAAATATCATTAAATTCCTACAAAACGAACAACGCATAATATCTTTCCCACAAAAATCGAATATGAATCATTTCGTATGAGTTTATGCACTTTTAGTCACCATTTTAGCCATAAATACGCCCCAAAATACATGCAAAACTCACACCTATCACCCTTCTCCTTTTTCGTGCAGTCAGGCCATCCATGACCCTGATATGAGCGTCAGAGTACAGGAGCTAGTTAATTTGATTATCCACCACGCGGTGAGTTGTGGGTTAGGGAGAGGAAAGCAGACCGAGTTTTGTTGAAAAAAGAGGATGTTCTCCTCTTCGATTATGATCTTCGTGGTGTGAAGGACTTGCATGTTTGCTGCGATTGTCTTCTAACGGCTCCATTTGGCTCATATCGACCCAAAATGTTATGCGATGGGGGTTATCATTCCCCCAATCAATATTTTCCCCACGCCATGCCATGATATATGTAAACGGCGTGTTCCACAAAATACGCCGCCATGTTATAAGGGTGCGGGTGAGCATACTCCAAAGTAGGTATAGCTCCTCGCTTGCATACCCCTGTTGTTGTGCTAGGCGAATACGGAATGGGCCGTCACTTTCGGATGTAGCGGAATACGGGGTTGCGGAGTGCCGAGGTCTTGGATGTGCACGCCGCATATTGCATTAGGCGGTTTTTTGGGGCTTTAGTCAACAATCACCAAAATCCATGTGTGTTATAGTTTGTGGCAGTCCGGTATGGGGCGTTTGATGGTACCCCAAAAAAGTTCGATTCGGCCATAGTGACGTTTCTCCATACATTACCCAATCTGAAATGGATTTTCCTAGGTTCGTTCCTGGGTCGTACCTCCGTAACCTGCACAGTGCTCAAGAACTCGAGGGCGAGTGTTTTGAATGTCGGCCACCGCCCTTGCATGAAGGCGGTCCATCCCACTCGTTCAAACATGTGCCAAACCTCCTCACGAATCCCAAGAGCTCGGGTACACTCATCGTCGGCATATCGTGTGGGTGTAAAAGAACGAGTGATGAGCCGGTTCCACTTATCCAGTATATCGTCCTCAGTTATAGTGAGCCCATAAGCCTTGGGGCTGTCTGGGTGTGGTGGCGCACGTGCGGCAGCCCCCCATCCTCGTCTACCTCAGTTTGGTCGTGGTTTAGCCACTTGTTCGAATAAGTACCTGGCAAAACAATCGTGAGAATCCGTACATGCTAAGTAAAACAAACGATGAATTACATACAACAATTAACGTAAAGCATAGTGTCTCAACTCAACAATTTAATCAACAATTAAGCTTCCAAGCCCCAACAACAATATAATTGCAAAGAATTCTAGTCACTAACACCCTAAACAATCGAGCTCATGTATAATTCATCTAGCAATCAACCAAAATCATCATAATTCAACAACCCACAAGGTGTTCGATAAAATGCCCAATAGAAAATTTCAATCAAATACATGGCAAAAGTATCAAACAAGCATCATATAGTAACCCTAATCCATATTCCTCAAGAAATTCGACATAAAAGTGCACTTCATACCTTAAATCCCGAGAATTGGAAAAGAGTTGAAGTTTGAAACCCAAAGTGATTTCTACCCCAAATCCTTGCTTCAAAGCAATTTCACAAGTGTAATTCGTGTTTAGAGTAGTGTGGGAGGCGAGTAGTGGTGATATTCCGAGGAGAATTTTCGAAAAGATATTGAGGGGGCTCGATTTTTGTGTGATGTTGCGAGAGGAGAGGATTTTTGTGAAAAAGAGCAGCCCCTATGCATATTCTATGCCCTGAGACAAGAGCACGGGCCGTGCCAAATGGCACGGGCGGCCCGTCTTTAGGGTAACGTTTGAACCCCAAAATTTGGAAAGAGCACGGGCACCGCACACAATATCCTAAATTCGGGCACCGCACGCACGGGCCGTGCCATATGGCACGGGCTGACCGTCTTGAGTCCGAACAAAATTTCCTTGTGCTAGTACCGGCCGACGGGCTGCCGTCTTGCTAGGTCACGGTGACCTTGTGTTCGATTTTTCAATTTTTTTATATGGAAAAACAAGAAAATCCTATCTATGAAAGCAAATAAATCCTAACTTAGAAAAGGGAAAAACAAACCAAGAAAACATGGGAAGAAATAAAACAGCAAAACCATTGGGTTGTCTCCCAACAAGCGCTAAATTTAACGTCTATAGCTTGACGCCTGTTTTACTCGATCATGGTTCCAGCCAAGTGATGCGATTCGCTTCTTCATGTTCTTCTCCTTTCCAATTCAACTCATATAAATTCGAACCTCCTTTGAATGCCTCTAGCGTAGAAGTCACTCGTCGGTCAAATGCCATGTTCTTCTCGTTTGCATCATTCACGTGGCAAAGACACGCGCGTCTTCCAAGTGCTTTGGTCCTTATCGTGTGCTTTGCTTTCTCACCATTTATTACGTCCTGCACATGATCTATAGCACACACACAATGACTCGGATTAAAAGTATTAGCACTTAAATCGACGGCATATATTGATTTACAATACTCCCTGTTATCATGATGGTTCCCAGCCTTATAGATGGAGAACATCACTTGCTCATCATTAACTCGTAATGTGAGCTCTCCTTTTGTACATCAATCAATGCGCGTGTTGTGGCTAGGAATGGACGCCCGAGTATCAGAGGAACGTCTCGATCTTCCTCCATGTCAAGCACTAGAAAGTCCACAGGGAATATAAACTTGTCTACCTTCACGAGCACATCCTCCATGATTCCCTTGCATATGTGAGTGATCTATCCGCTAGCTGTAAAGTGACCGTGGATGGTTTCACCTCTCCTAATCCAAGTTTCCTGAAAATGGACAAGGGCATTAGTTTAATACTTGCTCCTAGATCACAAAGTGCTTTCTTAAATACAACACCACCAATAGCACTGAGGGATAGTGAAACTCCCCAGGATCTTTGAGCTTACGTGGTAGTTTCCTTTGAATGATCGGGCACTGCACTCCTCGGTCAAATTGACTATCTCAAATTCTGCCAACTTTTTCTTCTTGGACATCACTTCCTTCAAAAACTTCGCATAATTGGGCATCTGCTCCAATACGTCTGCAAACGGTATGTTAATATGCAGTTTCTTAAAGATATCTAAGAATTTAGCAAATTGGGAATCTAACTTTTTCTTTTTAAAACGTTGAGGGAAAGGAAGTGGTATAGAAAAGTTTGAAAAACCGAGGAGTTAGAGAAAGGTTTAAGCTTCTCGGCCCGTTTTGTTCAAACATGATGATTCCCAACTCCTTCCTCGGCCTCAACATCACCTTTTGCTTTTAATTCTGCATCTCTCGATTCTTCGGACGTTGTCCCTGCAGGAAGCACGGGCTGCTCGTGCGGTGGCGCACGGGCCGTTCTCCCTTGCGTTTGTTCAGTAATTCCTGTTATTTTTGGCCCTTCGTATTCCGTACCACTCCTCAGACAAATGGTGTTACACTGTTCCTTCGGATTAACCTCGGTGTTGCTCGAGAAATTGACTTTTCTAATCGCCCACCAATAATTGTAGCTATTTGGCCTATTTGAGTTTCAATATTTTTCATTTGGGACCCCAATTGCATGACATGGTTCTCGATTTTATCGATCTTCGCCTCATCCTTGTTGAATCTGTTCCTCGTCTCACTCATAAACGAGGTGGACATATCCTCCATGGTTGGCTTAGGATCTCTGATAATAACACCATTGTCACATTAAACCCGGTGGTGGTTGCATCACGTTCTTCGTGTTTGTTTAGGAGAAGTTCTCGTGGTTCCTCAAGCCCGGATGGTAATGGGTAGGAGCGTGATTGTTCGGAAATTATTGAAATTCTGGTTATTCACATAATTTGCTTCCTCTATCGGATCTAGAGGAGCTCCCCATTACTTACACCGCGTTTCCCTCATTTGCCTTTGCCAAAGCACTCAATTGGTTTGTCAATACGACCATCCTGAAATTTGTGAACTCTTTAATTGGGTCCGAATCTGAAACTTCGGCTACCCTTTTTACATTAGTCCTCTCGGAGGGCCATTGATAGCTATTCATGGCCATCTCTTCCAACAAGTTGAACGCATCCTCCGGAAACCTTGCGATTAGCGCCTCGGTGCAACATCTACAAATGATCTAGTCGCCCCATCAACCCATTGTAAAAGAAGCAGAGTTGTTGATCTTCAGGAAATCCGTGATGCGCACACCTCCTCAACAAATCCCGGAATCTCTCCCAGGCCTCATACAAAGGCTCAAAATCGAACTGCCTGAACTGAGTGATTTCACTTTTGAGCTGTAGTGTTTTGCTTGGTGGGAAGTATTTAAACAGAAACCTCGACTCGGCTTATCCAAATTGTTCACACTCCTAAGTTAGGGTGCCTAGCCGATTCTAGCCTTATCCCTTAAAAAGAAGGGAATAGGAGAAGACGTATAGCATCATCAGTCACCCCATTCATCTTGATAGTATTACAGATCTGTATGAAATTCGCAAGATGAGAGTTGGGATCCTCAGACGGGAAATCCTCAAACTGATTCTGATGCACCATCGAGATCAGTGTTGGCTTCAGCTCAAAGTTATTCGCATTGATTGGGACATTGGCAATTCCACTATAGTTGCGATTGATTGCGAAAGTAATCGCGAATCGCCTCTTTGTTGGGACCGCAGAGCCACCGGAACCTCCGGTATTGGTAACTCGACATTGACCCTTCTAGCCTGGTTGTTACCTTCGTTATCGACACCGTTATTGTCTCCGTTGTTATCTTCTATGCCTGCCGTAGTCTGTTCCTGCTGTCTTTCTGGCTGTTTAGTAGCCGCACTAATTCGCCTAGCAAAAGCCTCAACCCCGGTATGAACGATGCTAATTCTCCTTGCTTCGAGCGAGTGTTCATGCACTAGAACCAACTAAAGAAAGCAAGTCAAACACAAAGGTAGAAGTAAAATTAAACAACAAAATAAAAAGAAAGAAAAAATGTCTAAATTAAAAATAATTCTATTTATCGCAATATTAGTACTAAAAATTTAATTAGTCAAAACAGCGCCAAAAACTTGTTCGCCTTTATTTTTAGCTTCACCGCAAGTGTACGGTGCGAGTTTATAGAATAGGGTTAGCAAGGTCGAATCCACAAGAACTAATAAATTAATGTACTAATTCTTTGGATTATAATAACCTTATTTTTATCTAGACTATCAATTTGAGATGGATTGGTTTTATTAACACTAAAGCGAAATTTATCCTAAAAGAACAAAACAAAGAGCAATTGAAAGATCAAGTATGAATGAATGGATTCTGGGTTATGGTTTGATTAATATCCCCTTTTATTATCGATTAATCAAACCAAAGTTAAACGTATTTTCTCTATAGACCAATCACCAAAATAATTTACCCTCTCTCTCGAGATGTATGTAAAAGCGTTGATTGGAATATTTTTGCTAGCATCTCTACTTAACATGAGATATCCAACTCCCAAAAGTTCAAAAGATTATAAGGTCTCACAAATATTCATAGACTTCTCAATCTTGCAAGCTATTTGTGTCAAGTACTCAAGATCTAGTATTGAAACTCATCGGTTAGAATTATGAATCAATACATCAAACAATTTTAAATCAATGGCCTTTTGATAAAACAAGAATTAAAGAAAAATACTTGAATAGATGAAGAAAATATTAACTTCAATTGTCATTAATCATCAAATAAAAGTGTTCATTAACCTACTCCCAAACTCGGGAATCACAAGATGCTTAGCCAGATATCGAAGATAAACAATTTATAGACAAATTATTCATAATCAAAATCTAACTAATTGAAATAATGATATTATGGAATGAGTGAACTCGGGGATGATGACGATTTCTCGATCTATCTTCAATCCTCCAAGGTGTGGTTGCGGTCTTGATCAATCTCTCGAAGTTTCGGTTGGAAAACCGCTTCTTCTCTCGATTTGTACTTCGTTTGGGTGAAACCTAGTTGAAACGGATCAATTCACATAATGGAGCGCGGGCCGTGCTCTATGGCATGGGCTGCCCGTGCTACATATCGAACCTTGTGGCACGATGTTTGGGTTGAGCACACCGCCCGTGCTCACCGTAGCAACTCGTCATTTCGGCTGTTTTTTCCATTTTTCGCACGGTTCGTCGACTTCTTCTCGACTCAACTCCAAACTTCGTACTTCACATCAAATATTGGCGATTGCAATGCTCCAAATTATTGCCAAAATGCTACAATTATCAATAAAATCCTACAAAACGAGCAAAGTGTAATCCTTTTCCACAAAATAGGAATAAAACCCTATTTACTCATATAATGCATGCATATCAACACATTCTAGCTAAGATTAAACCCAAAATACATGCAAAATACATGTCAATCAGTGCGTCCTCGTAGTCGTTCGGCGGTTAGGCGTTATAATAGGGGAGATCTCGACTAAAAAGATAAGGAGGTGGGGGAAACTTGGGTACAAGTAAAAACAAAAAGGACGACCCTCGAAAGACAACCCGGATAATGAGAACTTCTACATCGGGTATTGCGACCGGAACTCATTCGATATCTTTGAGGAGCTTGATGTCAATAGTAAACAACAAGAGGAAAATCATACCAATTTTGATGGTGGGGAATTGCATGACAATGGAGATAAGAAGACGGTTAAGAACAATGATAAACACGCTCAAGGAAACAAGGAGCATTCGCTGGTGGTCTCGACCGCAACCATCAAATATTATTCATAATCAGTAGCAGTCGATCGGTTAGTTGACAAGGAGAAGGTCGACTTAAATAAGGCCATTGAGACCGTGAATATCAAGTAACCCTGTTAGTAATTACGTGTTAACACTTAGTGATACTACATCGGGTATTGCGACCGGAACTCATTCGATATCTTTGAGGAGCTTGATGTCAATAGTAAACAACAAGAGGAAAATCATACCAATTTTGATGGTGGGGAATTGCATGACAATGGAGACAAGAAGACGGTTAAGAACCAATGATAAACACGCTCAAGGAAACAAGGAGCATTCGTTGGTGGTCTCACGACCGCAACCATCAAATATTATTCATAATCGGTAGCAGTCGATCGGTTGGTTGACAAGGAGAAGGCCGACTTAAATAAGGCCATTGAGACCGTGAATATCGTAACTCTGTTAGTAATTACGTGTTAACACTTAGTGATCCTTCGGAAAGTTTTAATTCGGCCGAACTTTCTGAGAGCTTTCAAGCCATGGCGGCAATAGTCCCAAAGAGGTGGTCTCATATGGCGGAAGACGAAGAGCAAGATGAAGAAGAACAACACAAATCGAAGCTTTAAAACCAAGTTAGGCGTCTCTTCAACTACTCCGCTTGTCATTCACTCATTTGCTTCCTCGAAGCTATGAAGAATATGGACATGGTAGCTCGCATGGTCTTGGGGCCGACATTCCAAAAGACCCATGGATCATCAAGATGATACTCGAGCACGTGCAAAAATAACAAATGATAATATCACTCGAAAATCATTGAGGTAAACGCCCTTCACTCAAATTGCATTTTTGATTATTTTTGTGGTTTTTTCCGAGCTTTTGTATTGTTTTTCCTTTGCTACCGATTGTCTTGTGATCAGGACTTTTTCCTTTCTTTTTATTTTTAATTAAATAAAAAAGGAAAAAAATTGTAATAAAGCAAAAGGAGCTAGTCTCTGTCAGACCGTCTAACGATCAGATCCGTTAGATGGGTCTAAATATCCTACCCATCTCGCAAAGTCCGAATCCACGAAAAATAAAAACCTTCCATTAACAACTACACATGCAATCGAGTGATCGTGGGCATATTTTATGATTCTCCACCGCCGGCATTGGCTAAGAGAGTTGTAAGAACATTTCCTTTCTACGCATTTGTCTTGGTGGTGGAACCGTCCGCCGAGAAAAAAAAACGGTCGGTGGAGGTTTTCCTGGAGTGACCTCAGACTAGGAAAATGGGAAGTTGACGACGGATCATAGACCACCGCGCTTAGAGAGGATGACCGCGGCGGGAATTCGAAGATGGAGTTATGGTCGAGACTCGGTGGTGATATAGAGGAGAAACATGGCAGATGTGAGAGCTAGCTAAGGAGCGATTGCTTGTAAAACAATTATGTAAAATTTTTCGTTGAATAATTTTATATCTATTCATAGTAAAAAAATTCAAAATTATATTGTTCATCTAATCTCAAATTACAATCACACGTCCAATTATTATTTTCCTAAAAATAAGCGAAACAAGATATATTATTCCCTTAAAGTCTCTGTTTTATATTTAAGACACAATTTTGAAGAAAAATATTACACATTGCATTCTAATGTATTGGATGTATAAGAAAAATATATTATACCTTACAGCTTCTTAGTAATTCTCTGTTTTATTATTAAATGACATAACTTTGTAGAAAAGTATTACACATTGCATTTCAATATATTAGATGTATCAAATAAATATATTAAACTTTAAAGCTAATAAATTTCGGGATAAATTTCGGGAGAAAAATTTAATTATATTAGGGAAACTACTAAAATATTCTCCAGGGAACTACTAATACTTTTTCAAGAAACTACTAATACTGTTCCGAGGGACAACTAATACATTTCGGGAGTATATTCATGAGAAATACTAAAATAGTCTTCAGAAAACTACTAATACACTTCAGAAGAATTGCTAATACTTTTTAGAAGGACGGCTAATACTTTTCAGAAGGACTATTAATACATTTCGGGAGAAAAATTTAATTATATTCAGGAAAACTACTAATACATTTAAGAAGAGCTGCTAATACTTTTTAGAAGGTCGGCTAATACTTTTCAGAAAGATTGTTAATACATTTCGGAAGAAAAATTTAATTATATTCAAGGAACTGCTAATACTTTTTCGAGGAACTGCTAATACTTTTTTGAGGAACTGCTAATATATTTCGGGAATATATTCAGGAGAAATACTAAAATACTTTTCAGGAAACTACTAATACATTTCAGAAGAACCGCTAATACTTTTTAGAAGGATGACTAATACTTTTCAGAAGGACTGTTAATACCGGTGGTCCCTAAAAACTACTTAAACACCACTACTAATATTATGGAAACGCCACCGAAAGTCGCGGATCGGGGCCGTCTCAAATGTCAAAGTTAGATGGTGTGATGTGAGTTTTTGAAGCAAAAGATATAACAACTAATCAATAGTCTTTTATGTACATCAAAATTGGATGGATAGACCCTGGCCCAGATATAGATATTTAGCCACAGACATTGAATTTGAACATCAAGTGGATATGTCCAACTATATATTTTTGCACCTCACAAATCTTTCTAATATCTCTTTATATTAAAACTTTTCTTCAACACATTTCACATTGTATTTTGTATATTAAATTAATCAATAGATAAATAAACCAAATTACAACTGTATAAATTATATTTTCAGATAAAGTAAATCAACGACATAATTCTATTTTCTGATATAATTTTCTCTACTAGATTAAAGACACAAAGATAATATTGTATGATGCAGACATTAAATTTTCATTTTATCATATCATTGATTAACTGAAAATGACATCTGAATACTCAAATCGCATTAAAATATTATTAGCTATCAATCTGCTCATTTTCTGAGATGCCATTATACATCTCAGTTTCTTATCACATGATGATAGGAAGAAAGTAACTGCCTTAGCATACAATGATGCATTTAAAATTACACAAGTTTAAACCAAATTAAATGCATTTCAAATGCTGATCACAAAAAAACTAGGAAAAATTATCAGCCCCGGCAGAAACCATAATGGGACTTCTAACAGTGTGCTTCCCATTCTGCTCAATCCAAGTAACTGAACCATCTCTATGTTGGTTATCAATATCAGCCCTATAACGAATCGTTAACGAATAGCTCAATTTCTCATACTTCTTCCGAAACACTAAATTTTGCGGGCGAATTCTCATTGTGGTATTCACCGGAACTTCCAATTTAACTTTGTATGTAGCTGCACCATCCCCAACATTCGTGACGGTCCTCTGGAATCTCCTAGTTAACATCATCCCTCTTTCCATAAAAGTTAAAAATAGCCACGAACGACGGATAATTCAGGTCGGACGATGGATCCGAGCAATTGTAGCTCGATCGTACGATGGTTTGAGTTTGTTCGCGAGTGAAATTCATGGAGCACACGAGATTCACCAAGTCCTGCGTGGACGCGTCGTAAATGAGGCCTGGATCAAGCGCAGTTCGGATCGACCATTCCCGATCCAATGCCTAGAGGCGAGGCGGGTATAATCGACCATGTCCTTGATCGGTTGATTCGTATTATCCAGATGATTAGCAGTGGTCATCATGGCGGATTGAATAGCCGCAGGGCTCCAATCCGGGTGCGCGGCTTTCAGAAGCGCGGCAGTTCCCGAGATGTGAGGGCACGCCATTGATGTGCCTGATAACAGAGTGTAATCGGTGGACAGGAATATGTTGTTACCGATTCTAGGTCCGATCGCGTGAGGATAATGTGCGGCTAAGATCGACACTCCCGGTGCCATCAGATCCGGTTTCAAGATGCCTTCGTAGCTTCGTCCAGGGCCTCTAGACGAATCGTCTGATAGGGCCGGAGCAGCTCTAGGCTCCGTCCCGAGAATTGTTTGTTGGAAATCGATGGTTGCTGTTGGTGCATCGCTGTTCGATACGTAATTGGTCAATTCTCGTGCTTCGGTTGGGCTAATTACGACTCCGGGGAAAGGAAATAAATTGAATCGGAATATTCTTGGATCTTCAGCAATGACGATAGCTGCTCGGACGTTGGAATTAGGTAGATAGCTCATCACCCCATCGAAATCGGTGTTTGAGATAGTTAGATTGCATACGATGATGCTTTGAGCAGGGGCTTGTGCTAGTAATTCGGATGAGTCACAGACGGATAATGTTTCGTTGTAAACGAGTGGCAAGTTTCGGATTGTGGCTCTTGCTGGAAATGTGGTCCACCCTGTGATGGTTTTTCGATTTCCGAGAGTTAATATACCTGCTAACCACCGATCAATGGTCCCTGATGCGACCACGACAGCCCAGGGATGCCTGATCTTATAGTCCTGACGCTCGGGCCGCGATTTCCAGCTGAGAGACAGACTAAGATTCCTTTCTCCCTTGCACCAAAGCTAGCTATTGAAAGAGGGTTCTCGTACAGATTAATTTCTTGAGTACCTATTGAGATTGATATTATATCGACTCCATCGGCCACGGCCTGGTCGATGCCAGCTAGTATATCAGACGAAACGCCTCCGCCCCACAGGACCTTGTACACCGCCAGCCTGGCGCGTGGAGCTACCCCTCTCGCAGTTCCAGGGGCGTAACCGAAGAACGAAACGCCGTTGACGTAATTTCCTACAGCGATCGACGATACGTGGGTCCCATGACCATCGTCGTCCCTAGCCGAATTCATAGTTATTGGTATATCAGGGGCATCTGCTCGAAATCCTTCATTAAAGTATCTGGCTCCGATAATTTTCTTGTTGCATAATGACGAATTGAATTCTTGCCCTGATTGGCAAACTCCCTTCCACCTCGAGGGTATTTCGGTCATTCCGTCGTCCTTAAAGCTCGGGCTTTCGGGCCAAATACCGGTGTCGATTACACCGATTATCACATCTTTGCCGTAGGCAGACGCCGGCCAGAGTCCAGTGGCAGTGTTGAGGGAAAGGAATTTATAGGAATGGGTGGTGTCTTGTGTGACAACATCGTCGGCGTAGGCAGAAATGAAGCCAGGTGACTTTTTTAAAGCCTCCAATTCATTTTTCGACATCACTACACTAAATCCATGGAAGGCGTTGTCGTAAGTGTAGATAAGCTTTGGATCGGGTTTGTTGCTGTCGAGCGATGTTTGGCTAACTGATTTTACGGATTTGAGAATGGAAGAGTACCAATAATGGTGGCTGGAAAATGCCTTAGGCATGGTTGATTTGTCCATATGGACAATGTATGTTGATCTTTCTGCATGAGTTTGATGAACATTGTGAGCGAAAATAAACAATGAGAACAGAATCAGAGCAACTACATTGGGAAGCTCCATATTTTTCACTCAGTGTGAGATATATTTTAGACAAGTACCATTCTTGTATATAAGGTAAAAGATAAGACAGAATGGTAAGACTTGGCGGCTGAGACTTTTTCTGCTTTTGCTCAATTATAATAGCTTGTCTGTTTGTTTATAATATATAGTTTCCTGCCATTGATTTTTGAGGACAATTATGGAGCTGGGAGCCTGGGAAGCACCAAATCTATTTCCCCACACGCAATAATGTAAAGGATAGATCCTTAATGCAATCATTGAAATTCCTCAATTTAATAAGACTACTAAAAACTAAAAACTAATATAGTTCTTTTCAAATTTCATTAAGTCTTAGAAAGAGCGTTATACTATTAGAGTTTGTACTTGCAATTGAATTTGACAATTTTGGTTATATTAAAATTATATAGTTGTAAATTTTGTGAGCGATAGTTATGAAAATTGCAATCATTCTTAATATACTAAAAATAATCTATATTTATTTGAAGAGATCAGTAAATTGAAAATTGATCTCATTTAATCTCGTTTACAAAATCATATTATTTGTTATAAACTATAATATCAATCCATTTTTAGTGCCTTTTATTGAGAAAATATAGTTGCCAAATTTAGATATCAAGTGTTAAACACCCCCTCCTAACTATTCTCTTCCGCCTCCTTATGTAGGAATAATTCAAATTATTTGGCACTAAACATGGTCACTCCACTCTAATTTATTATTATATATAGTTTAACTCAATAAATTTGATACATAAATATTATTTTGAATATTTTGATTATTATATTGGTACCTAAATTAACATGTAATTTAAGAAATATTAATCGTTAACATAAATATCAAACTATTTCATATTAAATAAGTTTAGTTTATTTATTTATTTGTTTACAATTTCATAGACACACCATGATTTTCCATTTCTTATTCTTGTTATCAAGTTTTTCATAATATTTGATTTTGTAAAAATTAGAATAATTTGTATCCAATTTTATAATAATTGTCTTTGTACTTGAATATTTATAAGTCATGAAGGTGTGCTTTTTTTAAATGAATCGAGATTTTATCAAAAATATCAAATTATACATATTATATGAAATCCATTTAATTTTTCTTTAGAATTAAAGCTATGACCCACATATTCTTTTTAACAATTTATTTTTATTCTTTCAAATCTTTAAAATATGTTTCATCCGATTTAATCCTAAACTATCTATATCTCGTGAGATTAACCCCAAAATTATTTAGATGAATCTCAACTCATTAATGTCAAATATAACCACTTATTTTTCAATATTTTTATTCTTAGTTTTCACTCTTATTTGTTGTAATTATTTAATTTACTTAGTTTTTATGAATGTAATATTAGTATTTGAACTAATATATAATTTGTAATATATAATTACTTTCTCATTAGTCAAATTGTTACATATTAAATGAGTTTATTTTTTTTTTCTTTTGTATAGCAAATATGATCTTTTAGACGAATCCAATTTTAACTCATGTTTCACTCTTTCACACTATTTTATTAAATTTTAATTATTTCGGTGTACGTTTTTATTATGAATATGTATCATATTGATATTTTAAACTTCTAATTTTTAAGGGTGTAATTTTTAAACGACATTCAAGTTTTATCACAAGTGTCAATTTAATACATATAGATATTTTTAGTTTGTCTTCTAAGTTTTTTATAAATTTATATATACAACTTTTAACACTTTTTGTACTTGTTCTTAAATTTTATAGGATATAAAATAATCGAAAGATTGAAATCATAATATATTAAAGAATAATAAATTAAAAACTAAAACTTATAATGTTATATAAAGAAAATTAAGTTAAAAATCATATTAACACATATAGTTAAAATTTGAAAGGTAACTTTTTTGCCGCGACAAACTTGTTTTGGTTCTTGTTAAATTTTTTTTTCCATGTTAATCTTATTTCTTTTATTTTGTACTTTTATTTTTCTTGATATGGCTAATTAAAATGAAATATACATGAAATTCCAATAAAATACAAGTATGAAACTCTCTTGTTTTCAATATTATTTCTTTAACAACCATCGATAAATTAATTTGAAAATTGCATATTACTAATTGAGGGAGAATTTTTCGACCATAAATAAATTATGCATTTTCTCTACTTTTTATTTAGCATCAAAACCACCTAAAATATTTTTTATTTTATTTTTCTTATTTTGTATATTGTAATTTGATATTTTTCTTAAGAATTATAATAGACATATTTATTTTTGAGAAAATTTAAAATAATATAAGAGATATACAATTTTGCATCATACTAAAAGTTAAATGTTAAAATGTTCTTCTATAACAACTTGTGTATATGTTTAGAACTTATAGTTGAGGATTTTGAAACCTAGTTTAAATTTGAAATTCATTTTATAAGAAATTTAAAGTATTCTTAGTGTTATGACTAAAAAAATATATTTTGATTCTGAATTTTTTGGCTATAATGAATATCTCTCATATAATTAAACAAAAAGATTAAATAAATAACATAACTATAGAAAAATATTAATTCTTAATTTTTACATAGTGTTCAACTTTATAATGTTAAAATTTTCTCATGTGAAGTCCTTATATATGTTTATGACATATGGTTAGAAAGCTCTCGAAATCTAGTCTAATGTGAAGCTAATATTATTTTAAAATTCAAAATATTTTAAGAGTTTTAGCTGAAAGAATAAATACTTTTAAAATATAGAATATAAAAGGCCACATTATCTTATAATTGAACAATTAGAAGCTAAATAAATATCAAATGACTTAGTTGTCCTAAAATTTTACTATGTCTAAAGGATATTTTTGTCCAATCAAAAAATTGCAAGAAACATTCACACTTTTAAGATGATGATATAATATATATATATATATATATATAGGATTTAGATCAGGTGAGTCCACATATCTTAGGTGAGTACACGAGACCAAATCTGAGTCATTGATTTAATTTTTAAACGGTTAAGATTAATCAAGTTTTACTATTATTTAATATGTAACTTAATCTAAAAAAGGGCTTGTTGGTAATTTTAATTTAAATCAATTTTTGGGAGGGAAATTATTTTTGGTAGTGGGCTAAATTTTAGGAACCGGTTATGGACGTGTAAATCCAAGATATTGCATATCTTTACAGTATTTGGTAAATGAAGAGTCATTTCCTCCATTCCATCGTCTTCCACACTAAGTCTCTGCAAACTGGTCTCTCTACCGTCTTCCACCATTTTTCTCTGCAAAAAAGTATCCTCTCCTCCACCATCATTCTTCGTGAAACAACCTCCATTAAAGTGAGAATTAAAAATCCCAAGTCCTAACCATACCCAACTTAACCCTCCGCGAAAAACCCCATCTCTTCAGTCGAAAAATCCCCAAATATTCGTTCGAGAATCAAACTCCGGTGAGGGCGAAAATCAGACGTTGTTTTTCACAGAAGTTTCGTCTTGGAACTATTAGTTCGATGAAGAACACACCAAAGTGTGTGAATTTTTTTCCGAGCCGGCAACAGTGTAGGTAGGGCTACTTTTTTGTCTTTTTATTTTCGTATTTTTTTTATTTTTATTGCATTTTCCGAGCCGGCAACAGTATGAATTTTCCGAGCCGGCAACAGTGTGAATTTTTTTCCGAGCCGGCAACAGTGTAGGTAGGGCTACTTTTTTTTTTTCTCGAACAAATTATGAGGAAACAATATCGCTTATTATTTATGATAAATGTGCTTTCAATCTATACTATCTTAAAAGTGTGAATGTTTCTTGGAATTTTGGATTTGACAAAAATATCCATTTGACATGGTAAAATTTAGGGGTACCTAAGTAATTGGATATTTATTTGGCTTCTATTTGTTCAATTACAGGACCTTTTATATTCTACACATCAAAAGTATTATTCTTTCACCTATAACTATTAAAATATTATGAATATTGAAATAATATTAGTTTCATATTAAACTACACTTCGAGAGCTTTCTAACCATATGTCATAAGCATATATAAGGATTTCACATGAGAAATTTTCAACCTTATAAAGTCGACTATGTAAAATTAAGAATTTATATTTTCTTATAGTTTTGTTATTTATTTAAATTTTTCGAAATGTTCATTTATACCCATTTTTTTTCTTTCAAAAAACCGAAAATATATTTTTTTAATCATAACACTAAGAATACTTTGAATTTCTTATAAAATTATTTTCAAATTAAATTTGGTTTCAATAAATCGTCAATCATATGTTGTAAACATATATCGTTATAGAAGATAATTTTAATTGTTTAAAGTTTAGTATGATGAAAATTGTATATTTCTTATATTCTTTTGAATTTTTTCAATAATTAAATATGCCTATTATAATTTATAAAAAATATATCAAAATACAATAGATATGATAAGAAAGAATAAAATAAAAAATATTTTAGTGGTTTTGATATTAAATAAAAAGTAGAAAAATACATAATTCCTCCATGGTGAATACTCCCTCAATTAGTAATATGTAATTTTAAAATTAATTTTATTTATGGTTGTTAAATAAATAATATTGAAAACAAGAATTTTCTTATTTTTTTATTTAAATCCCAAGCATTGTTTTAATTAGCCATATCAGTAAAATAAAAATTATAATATAAAAGGAATGAGATTAACATGAAAAAAAAAAAGAGAATAAGAACCAAAACAAGTTTGTCGCAACAAAAGGATTTAACTTTTAAATTCTAACTATATGTGTTATATGAATTTTATTTAATTTTTTATATCTTACATTATAAGTTTTAGTTTCTAATTTTTGTTTTTTTGAATATGTTATGATTTCAATATTTTAATTATTTTATTTTCTATAAAATAAAAGAGTAAGTGCAAAAACATATTAAAAATTGTGTATAAATATATTTATATAAAATATCATAAGGAAAACTTAATAAAAAAATTCAATGTATTAAATTGACATTTATGATAAAACTCGAATGTCGTTTGAAAATTACACCCTTAAAAAGTTATAAGTTTAAAATATCAGTATGATTTATATTTATAATAAAAATATGTACCAAAATAATTAAATTTTAATGAAATGATATGAAAGAGTGAAACATAAGCTAAAATCGATTAAATCTAAATGATCATATATGATATGCAAACGAAAAAAATAAATTCATTTAACATATACAAAGTTAACATTTGTTGAGAAATTAATATATTCCTTAAATAGTATGTTAATTCAAATACTAATATAACATTCATAACAAACTAAGTAAATTAATTAATTACAACAAATTAAAGCGAAAACTAAGAATAAAATATATTTTAAAAGATATGGTTATATTTGATATTAATGAGTTGAGACTGGCCAAAATAATTTTAAGGGTTAATTTCATATATATAGATAGTTTAGGATTAAAGCAAATGAAACATATTATAAAAAGTTGAAAGAATAAAAATAAATAGTTAAAAAAATGTGTGTGTCATAGTTGGAAATTCTAAAAATAATTAAATGCTTTTCATAATATTTATAATTTGATATTTTGGGTAAAATATCAGTTCATTTTAAAAGTACACCTTTATGACTTATAAAGATTCAAGAACAAAAACAAATGTTATAAAATTCGGTACAAATTATTCTTATTTTTTACAAAATGAAATATTATGAAAACATTGAAACTAGAATCGAAATGAAAGTCATTTGTATGTATGTTAAATGATATTAAAATAAATAAATGAAATAAACTTATAATATGAAATAATTTGATATCAATATTCAATATTTCTTAAATTACATGTTAATTCAGGTGCAAATATAATATTCAAAATACTATTTATGTATCAAATTTATTGTGTTAAACCATACAAAAATAAATTAGAGTGAAGTGACCATGATTAGTGCTACGTAATATGAATTCTCATTGGCAAAAGGAGGCATTAGAGAATAGTTAAGTGGTTTTTTACAACTTGATATCTAAATTGTTGGCAACAATATTTCTTATTTTATCAAAAATTCAATAAAAACTTCAAATAATGATTAAAGTACTATATACCTTTTTTTTTTGCAATAAAGGCACTAAAAATAGTTTCATAGTTATATTTTATAATAAATAATATGATTTTTGTAAACAAGATTAAAAGATGTCAATTTTAAATGTACATTCTCCTTAAACAAATATAGATTAGTTTTAGTATACTAAGAATAATTGCTATTTTCTTGACTATACGTCTTACAAAATTCACTAACTATGTAAATTTTAATATTGACCAATATAGTCAAATTCAATTGCAAATACAAACTCTAATAGCAAACATATCTTGCTAAATTTTTATATAATTTAAAAAAACTATATTAGTTTTTAGTTTAGTATACAACTTTTAAAACCTTAAGTGTTTGCAATAATTTTCAAACATAAAAATTAATTAGTATTATATTTAATTATTAAAGATCGACACATGAAATTTGTTAGCTTATTTTTCTTTCATAAAATTATCTTTGGTTTTATTATTTATTAAGTGAAGTTTTTCTGTGTGCAATTGAATAGAGTTTCAAAACTCAGATTTTGGCTTATCATTTTTCATAGTTTTATTTAATATCGACTCGTGATGAAAATAATCGATTAACTTATATATTAGGTTAATGTTTATTATTTCTAAGACAGTGGAAACATGAATACGCAAACTTTAAGTTTAAGTGTTATGATAAAATATTGACTTTATTACTAGAATTAAAATAATATATGGAACAAGTTTTTTTACATATATATTATATTATAATTTTGTATTTTTAATTTCTTTAATCAAAGAATGAGAGAATATAAAGAAGTAAAGACAAGAAGTATAAATTTGATTAACCTTTATTTTTCTTAATTGAATAACATAACAACTAAAATGATGACATTATCTTTGGATTTTTGGTATAAAAGTTAATTAATTACTTTTTTAATTAATTCGATAACTTGTGATCATTAATTATTAGCTTATGAATTATAAGCTAAATTACTTGTCTTATTATGTGGAATGCATCCAATGCTAAAAGAATTCAAAGATTAGTTAAGAAGAAAATATTTTTCTAGCCATAAAAATGAAATAAAACATTGGTTAATGTCATTGTAAGCTAATATAGAACTTATATTCTTGTTAAACTAATTTTAAATATTTTGTTGGATTGAGTGTTTGAGCATAATTATTCAACAATTCATATCGATCTATAATTAAAGTAAAGAAAAATATATTAAATATTTTGTAATATTTAAATTTAATTAATATTTATTTATTTATAAATCACTTTTTAATATTTAAATATTAATTAATAAAATGATTAAATAATATAATTATTTAAGCAAAGTCATGTGGATCACGGGCGAAGCACGTGTTTCTTACTAGTTGCCTATAAATGTGCTTATACGTACCAAAAGTATAAAGGAAATGGTGGAAATTAGTATTTTCCTAGTTTGTCATAACTATGGGGAGATAGCTTTTAATCAGCCCAAAATTGCCTATTGTTTGTCAATAACCATGGTCACATCTTTGTTTTGGACAAGTGTTGGTTGTATGCTTTAATGAGGAAACAATATCGCTTATGTATGTTTTATAGTATGCTTATATATATCTAAGTATGTACGAGATGGTTAGGACTTTGTTGTGTTTTTGGTTTAAATTGTCTTTATTATCCGGAAAAATGAAGTCCGGTAGAGTTGGCTCTTATGGAATTTTTAAATACATTTTTGTTCTTTGATAACTATGCATTTCTACCTTTTTTTCCAAGTCGGTAGTTTTGCATGTTGATGCTTTGCTAGACCGCTTATTTGTGTTTAGAATTATGCTTACTCACATTCTATATAATGCTTACTTATCTTATATAGTAAGCTTATTGGTGTTCGTAATTATGCTTACTCAAATTCTATATCATGCTTACTTATCTTATATACTATGCTTAAGTCTGCTAGAGTTGGCTATTATGGGGTTTTTAAATACGACAAATCCAAGATTGAATCTCTGTCAAGGATCATAAAAGATCATAAAGAACAATTCTTTGAAAGATCAACAAAAGAATCTCGTTCGGTGAACAAACAAACATTGATCGAAGGATTCGTTGGGACAAAAACCTAGGCATTGTAGTGTTGCCGCCAACACAGGCCAAAAATAAGGGGAGCGGCAGTCGAGTCAAAAGCCGACTTCAGAGTCAGAAGGAGAAAGCAATAAAGGCTGGACAGAAAATGAAGAGACGTTGTGGGAAATGCGGAGAAATAGGTTCGCACAACAGCGTAACGTGCGACAAGTAGTTGATGTTTTTTTTTTTTTTTTTTTTGGAGTGCATGTTTGAGATCGCTTATTAAAGCATTCGATAATGCTTATTTATTCATATTTTATCTCTTATTTTTTAGGTTTATTTTAGATTATGTACTTATTTGTTTCATATACCTAAAATTTGTTCCTTGAAACTAAAAAAAAGGCATGTGCTCGATAATAAATATTGTGATTTGCTGTTTAATTTTTTTACCTTGAACTTTGATTATTTACTAGCATATAAAATAACATGATATACATGCTTACAAAAACATTAAAATCGCTTTTGACAAAGATTTGAATCATGCTTAAAACACATTTGAATACTGTTATATAGTATGCGATACTTGATAAGTTATAATATTTGAAATAGTGCTAACAAGACAATTGATTTCGCTTGCGGCAACGTTTGAATTCTGCTTACGAAACATTTGCATACTTGAAATAGTTAAAACATTAAAATATTGCTTACAATAGAATAACATTCTGCATATTTACCACTTGAATTCTGCTTACATAGGTACTAATCAAAAAAACATTCAAAACATCACTAAAAAGTACATCAAAAGACCAAGCCAAAATTCATCCCTTCTTTAGAGTCCGATGTTCATCACATTCTTGGTATCCAATTCGGAGACGAATCCGTTGTTATTTCAATCCGTTGCTGCGGAACACTTGCAATTACAACTGTCTCAACAAAAGAAATAAATAAGCAAGATTTTGAAAACACGTTAGCATAATGGTCAATTATTATAAGCAATGTTATACTCATATATAAGCAAAGCACAGGATCAGAATAAATGGCGTCGTAATCAAATATTTTAAGTTCATACAACCTAAATAATGATCAATTAACCTCGATCGGTTATAACACCGAACAAACGTGAGCAACATGGTTTATTCATGACAAAGAAGCAATTCAAGCACATAAAAATGTATTTTCGATCATATCATATACGTTTTTAAAGAAAAAAATGGGGACGAAGAATTAAATTTCATGCTTCAGCTATATGTTCATAATTATAAGCATATTAGTATTCACAAATAAGCAATATTATGAATACGAATAAGCAACTTTTTGGGTTAATATGAAGAAAACAAACGTGGACGAGGAACTAAATTTTAGGTGTTCAAAATTATGTTTGTACGTATAAGCACATTTATAGGCAATTGAAATCACATTTATCATAAAGAATAAGCAACTCTCGGGTAAACATACACACAAAAAAAAAATGGGATGAAGATATGTCCTTTTCTCGACTACCAAGAAGTTGATTTGTAAGCATGTATTTTTCAAGTCATAAGCAATATTACTGAGGACACTCATAAGCATATTGTTGGGTAATAATTACAAAAAAATGGAATACATTGATCGAATCATTGATTTTAGGAAACATTACGAGTCAAATTTTAAGGGGATTCAAAAAATTGACAATGAAAATAATTTCAAGGCAAGAAAATGTGTTACCTTGTTCTTCATTAGTATTGAAGCTTTCTTCATATGTGTCATCCATTCTTTTCTTTCTTGATTATTATTTGCAAATGACGAATTTTCGGTGAATTGAGAGACTATCTCGATTATGAAGAGAATGGTGGAGAAGGTGAAATGAAGTGGACGATTTAATTGAATAAAGATTTGATTGACTTTGATTGTAACTCATCCTATTTTTATAGATTTACTAGATTTAGCTACCATAACTTATTATTATATGGACTAATCTACTCTACTTTGGCTATTTCGAATGACTTATCAAAAATAAGTAGGATTAATCTCACCATTGAGATCAATTTATTTACGGCTTGGATCTAGTCCTACGTACTCATATAATAGGGGATCCTATATAACCCTCCCCTATATATATATATATATATATATATATATATATGTGTGTGTGTGTGTGTGTATAGGATCATATGTGGCAAGACCCTTAATATGTGACAGTGTGGACAGATCTAGACCGTTAACATGTTTAATCCAAATGCCACGATTTTTTCAATTTTTTTAAATAAAATTAAAATCAGCTCATTTAAGGGCAATAGACAAATTATAAACATTAAGTAATGTTCAATTTGGTAACTCCCCACAATTTCCTATCTTTTTGGGATTCAATCACCAAAATTCCCCCGTTTTTTTGGTCGGATATTTTCTCCCAAAATTCTAAAAGATTTCTTCCCCCACAAACCCCACTATCACACGTCTCCGATTACTTCATCCCTCCCAAAATTCTCTCTCACACACGATGGAAAACCATTTATCTCTCGCCAAAATCGTGCAAAAGGATTCTTCTCGTATGTACGGGCGGAATCGAGTTGGGCATTAAATCTCCAAAAAGCTTTCGTAAATCTACATTAAGGTAAGCCCCTCTGTTTCTATTTTTTTCGATTCTTTGGTTCGTAGTTCAACGTGCAAAGGGTTTTACCCAATTCGACAACATGTTTTATATCGTTGAAGATGACTATTTATGGGTTTTCTTTAGTTTTGTTGACCTAGTTGTAGGACACATTTATTTTTTTATTTTGAATTTTCTAGGGTTTTCAAACTCGATTTTTACAGCGCCCTTTTGTATTTGGTTATGTGGAATTATATCATTTGATGTAATGGGTTGCGATCTATATAGTATAATTTTACAAAAAAACGATGTGCACTTAGATAATGAATTGTATAATGCGTATGTTATTGAATTTGTGCTTTGTCATTCATATTTTGGTACAATCTTGCGCAAGCATGACAATTTTCTTAGTGATTTTGGTATATACATAAATCATTTTGTTGTGCATATTTTGCACAATGACTAAAATATGGTAAAACATGGAAGATATGTAGTGGGATATATACACATAATGTTCGTAGAGGTGTGTTGGTATTTTTGTTGTTAATTTTTGGCACATAGGTACCTGGGGTATTGTGTTTTTGCACTAGTATGGTGAATTGTACATAGACGGCATACAATGATGTTTGGATAATTTTATTTTCATACACGAGTTGGACTACATACAAAGATACACATTTAGTTTATATGTGGTTTTTTTTTTTTTTTTTTTTGACACACGGTGTTTTTGTGGCCTGCTATTTTTTCCATTTTCGTATTACGTATATAATGTGATGTGTTATTTAATTTTTCTCAATTACGGGTTAAATGACAAGAGGAAATAGGAAGAGACCGCTTTCCAGGTGCCCGAGCGAGGGTCCGAGTGACGTTAATCCGAGGGCAAAGAGCACAAAATCTGCCCTCAAAGCCGTTGCCCAACGGCGAGGACAAGATCTGCCCCTAATGTTATATCGGGCGCATTGGTTCGCTCAATAATTTTTCGGACAAGAGTTGTTAATGAAATGGGATTCGGGAGCTTGTTGGGGATAAACATTGAAGAATTACAGGGAGATTTATCTATTGGTTGGTAGATAACTTCAAATCTCTCGGATGTGAGTTGATTCTATCGACGGCAGGTGTTGGTGAAAATGATGTCGCTAGTTTTGGGGTTTCCTAGAAGTGGAATAAGAGTCCGAAAAAACCAAGTCAAACAAGCCAAGCATATTTAATTTGGATCCCGGCCAAATTAACTGATGGTTCATATTCCATTACGGCAGCCAAGGTGTCGATAAGATGTTGGAGGACGTGGAGGGTGGTATATGGTTCGGGAGGAACTTTATTGCTCCTCGGGTCGCAAATTATTGGGAATATACAGGCGGATACGTAAATGCTCTTATAATGAAAAGCTTGGAGAATGTTGACGACATTCCGAAAATGAATTGGTGCAAGCACACCTTGCTGACATTGTTAGAGAGCAAAGAGAAATGGACGTCAACAAAGGAAGAAGAGTTTTAACGGCCCCTCATTTTTTTTGATTGTAGTACATGTCAATTATATTTGGCTTAATCAAAATCAACATATAATTAACCCTTTTTTTGTATCATAGGGTTTATACATGGACAGAGTTGTACTGGCTATTCGTGCCTTCCCAAGGGTGGTCCCGTGCGTGCGTTCGCTTACGACTGAAAGTATCCGGGATAGGAATAACGACGAAATGAAGCGCGGAGGATATGGTTTGGGCTGGATTGATTGCCCAATTGCGTGGTCGCACGGGCTTTGGATCGCGCAATAATCGGCCCATCGTCACCGCCAACCAATCCTATGTAATGCGAGTCTCTGGAGAGTGAAACGCCCCTCCGGTGACGCCCGACATTTCGCTGGTGGTGTGCAGTGCAAATCTTTTATCGATTTTAGTTTTTTTTTTTCATTTCTACCTGGAGAGGTAGGTGTATAGGACAGGTTATTATGTTAGTTTTTAATACTTTCGAGTAATGTATCTTTTTGTTTGGCATAATATGACAGCAAGGATTCATAATATTAGTTATTAAATGGTATATTTTTAACTAATTAAATTTTTGTTTAATTCATAAAAGTTGTCATGATTTTTGGTTGCAAAATGGTATAACAGTAGTGACAGACAAATGTTCAGATAGTTACAATTTGGTATTATATTAGTCCCAAATACATATCATGCACAATTTTTATTGTTTTATATATTTTGATAGTTATTTTAAGCACCAAGATTCATTGAAATGAGTATGAAAAAATTGACAAATATTTATTCTTTTTGGGTGCATGGTATTGTTGGAAGTCTTCGCTAAGTCGGTAGCGATCGTTGCCACAAATGTTATGGATATCCTTGCACTATTGAATAATGCACCAAGGGAGTTGGTTGCGAACCCCGATTTTGGGAAGATCCAAGAAGTTTCTAGGAAGTTTATATGTTTTTTCGGGGACAAGTCATGGGAAGACACCGTCATCGGGGATACTATTGCTAGTGAATCGCAGCGAGATCAACACATTGGGTTGATGTAGACGGGAGGAGTTCGAAAGGATCGATGATATACCGAATTTCAAAGATTGGGTTGACGAGGAACCCAATGTTGCGAATTGGTCGACATTCTGAGACATCACGTCAATACTCGGAGGAACACCCGGTTGGGGTGGAGCCACATGATGAGGGTGTAAGAATACTCTTTTTTTGTTTCGCATATGCTCCCCTTGTTTTTTCTTGGTTACATATGTGTAGTAGATGTGGCATTTTTTTCTAATTTTCACGGGTTTTTTTCAGGGGCATGTTGTCGTGGGGCAAGGGGTTGATGGGCAGGATGTGATCGGGATTAGCACGGTGACGATGCCGTAAGGCCGAGACCGTTGGAAGGAGATGCGGCCATCGGACCGCAGACTCCTCAAATGCGTAAAAAGCACTAGGAAGCGTAAAACAATCATGTTATCTTCTCCATTCCGTTCGAGACGGGTCGATTTCGCCCAGAAGAAGAATAAGATCCACAATGTCGTTGCGATGTGGGTTTTTGATAACGTTGGCGCTACAAGGTTACGTGTTTTTTTAATATGTGGTTTTCAACTAGCTTTCTCTATAAATTTTGTTCATAATTAGTTTTGTTTTTTTTCCTGCCAACGTACGCAGAACCGATGTTATATTTAGGATGGGAGACAATGTCCTCACGAGAGAACATTTGGAGACCATGAGTCCTGGGGAGTACATATCTGGAAACGTCATTGACGTGTGGGCCAAAATGTTGAACGAAATGGAGGAATCAGGGGATGCTAATTCCCCCCTGAGGTTTTTTCTGACGAATTTGGTGACGGTATGACCCCTCTTTTAAATTGTGGTGTTGAACACCATGATGCGTATTTATTTATACTACCACGCAAAATTAACTGTAGTTTATTTTGAATACTGCTACTGGATTTTTGGTATAAATTTACTTATATCATGGTATGCGTTTACTTATATTTTTGTAGTAATATTAGATGTGTATTTGTATATTTGACAGTGATTTAGTGGTGATTAGTCATTGGCATTGAATTTTCATAGATGTGATGCAAATTTCTTACATTTTGGTATACATATAATTATGGAATGTGGTAATATTTAAGCAGTGATGTTGTACGTGTCTTAGCGTCAAATTGATGTAATTGTTGTTTTACGACATACAGTTATACTCTACATTCATCGCACAAGATTTGCCGGATGAAAGGAGGTTGGCGTTATTTTCGAGAAGCTTTTGACCTGGAGGTTGTGGACCCAACTGCGGCGAATTTGCAGGCCATTGAGATGGTATAACCTTGTAGCATATATATGTCTGTTTTGTTGTTCCTATGTAAATTTTAACGAGTATACATTTTGCTGAATGCTACCCAGTTCTTCTTCCCTATTATAAATGGATGGCACTTGTTCGTGATATGCGTCAACATAAAGAAGAAGTACTGTCACATTTTGGACAGCTCTTCAGATGGTGGTACCGGTTGCAGCAAGTACGCACGGATGCCGGAGAAACTGGTAAAATACCTTACATTTTTTTTCATGTATTTTTTTTTTGTATTAGAACGTGGATAATAACTGGTGATAGAATAACAATAAGCTTGTATACAAATAGAAATTACTTGGTATATGGTTAGTTCCAATTTTTATATTTTTTAATTGGGTATGTTAATTTGATGAAAACATATCTATGAATTGGTGTACACATAGGTTTCGTGTGGTATACAATTAGTTTTTATTTAACATACTGATGCACATGATGAAACCTTTTTTCTCTTTTTTTTGGTTTACTAGGTTGATGGTAACATTTATTATTTTTGTGATTTCATTCTTTGTTTTTTTCATTTTTCCTTTTGTAGTTGGATCTGTTTTCTAGATATCTCCAAGCACGTGGGTGCTACCAGTCAGCGCGTAATGTTGAAAAATATCGCCCAATAAGACTCGCCATGTCGTGGAGGGTGGAGGAAAACACAGTCGACTGTGGGATCTATGTCATGCGTCATATGGAGACATACATGGGGGGCCCTTGAAGAAATGGGACTGTGAATTTGACAAGACCGACGCTGCGGAGTTCGCACGTTTGAGGACCCTGTACTGCCACGCAATTCTGATGCATGACTTGAACCAAGAGAAAGACAGGGTGCTTGGTTTGGCAAAAGAATTTGTTAGTGGAAAGTAGTTGGTTATCGATTGAGGAGTTCATTTTGTTTGACGGAGCTTCAAGTACACTTTATTTATTACATCGACTAGAATATTTTTTACCCATGCAATTATGTCAACATTATGTGTTACTTATTTTCGAATGATCTTAAGCAAACATGTTTTCCGATTTATGTGTATGGTTAGTGTGTAAACAGTGCACATTTTGTCAGTATGCAAAATATGTTTGTTACTGCTTTGGTTTATATACGTTCATATGCAAGTACTTTTTGTTTTTCAGTTGAAGATGTTTTAACGAATCGTGTGTATGCATAATTCTTAAGCAGTTTGTGTTCAAGTACTATAATTACATTTTATTTTGGAACTCAATGTACTACATCGAATGTTACACTTATCACGAAATGGCAAGCCAATGTATACCAAAATAAGAGTTTATGATACTATAATATAATTATTTGTACACGAATTTCGATTATAAACCACCAAAATATTCATATATGTACACCACAATATGCCCCAAATTTACTATATTTTCGAAATTTTGTTGAAGTACTACAATTATTTTTACTCTTTGGAAGGCATTGTAATCCTTTGAAAAGTTGTGTATCATCAACAAATAGCAGGCACTCAATAGCAATTACAACAATAAAAATGTTTAGGTCACGGGGTATTTTTTTATTAAAAGTCGATGGACTAAAAACGATGTAAAATTATAATATAAATGGCATTAAATTATAATATAAATGACATTCATTATAATATAAATGTCGTTCATTTAACATAAGTCAAAAATCGATAATGATTTTTTGTCTTGTACATTTAAATTTGAAAATGATGGGGAAAAGTGTAGTTGTATTATGTAGGTTGTTCGGGACATGTTCTACTTTGTGAGATGCAATTTTTCCACACGTGCCACACTTCCTCTTTAGTTTCATGCTTGCACGGATTGCCTTTTCCCTTTGGCTTTGTAGTATGCTTTTAACCCCGCTCCCGCTAACCTTATTACGAGCTTGTTGCGGTGGAAATACCGAGATCTCCATTTGAGAAGTAGAGCGCAAAGTAATTTTCAAAGAGTTCTTCAACGCCCCGTTGTGAAGCCCTCGATTTTTATTCAATAATGTATTTGTTTCACGTATCGTCCTTGTATTCTTTTGACTATTTTACGCGCCGCTCGACGGGTGAATATTAATGATAAATACATTTCGCATTTAATTTCTTTTCTTTTTATTTGTTACTTGTGATCATAATCATTTATTACTTCTACTTCGCATTAATGATCACTCGACCAATCATCATTATTATTATTTGTGTACTCATTAGTCACCTTAGAATTTTTGGAGACTATTTATTTTAGAGATTTATACCTTATAGAATTAAGAATTCGATTTAGATTAAGTGATCATGAGACTTATAAGTGATCAAGGAAATCACTAATTATTTTGGAGATTGATATTATTCACCTATTATCATCAATTTTGGGACATAAAAACAAAATATGTAAATGCCACAAATACCCCTTAAGGGACGGCCATGATGGGTATTTTTAGTGTAGAAATATCTCCCAACTCTTGTACACATACACCTTATGTATTCATCTTGTGTATTAATACACCATTAATTCAAATCTTATACACAATACCTTATACACCAATTCTTTATTATAAACTTACCCAACATGTTGGAGGCTTCCCAACATTCCATGCCAACATCCTCCTCAATCCCTTCAATTTCATCCTCCCATGCAAGACCACACTTTGACCAAGGCCTTTGTCCCCATGCTAGAGACAAGTTGGAAGACATAGAATTTGATCAAAAAATTTGTCTCCTCCCCTCTCCATCTCAATTTTCGTCCATAACACCTTGAGGATCAAAAACATTTGATCAAAATATCATTTTCATCCAACACATTCATAATTCAAGCATTTTCTCCAACTTCTCTCTAAAATCTCCAACATCTCTCTAAGTATATCTTCATCCACTCCTTCATATCTTCAAGAACACTTCTTCATATCTTCAAATCTTCAAACACCATATCTTCAAATCTTCAAACACCATTCCTTCACATCTTCAAACCTTCAAACAACATATCTTCATATCTTCAAATCTTCAAACACAATTCCTTCACATATTCAAACATCCTTCACAACTTCAAGAACATATTCTTCATATCATCAAACACTTCTTCTTTCTTCAAACAACTAAACAAAAACAAACATTCTTCCTACTTAAATCATAAAATTCGAACCATCACTACCAAGGTAAGGAAAATGTCTTTTTCAATCCATTTTTGATATCACCTAACTCATCTCTTTCACCTTCTAATTTAAGTTTGATTTTTGATTTTGAGGTATACCTAGAAGACCTTTGAAGTTGTTAAAAGACTTGTCATCTTGAAGAAAATTGTGAAGAAGTTTGACTATAAGGTAAGAAATGGAATTTTTGGCACCTTTTCATCTTCTCTTTTTATTTTCCAAACTTTGACACTCCATTTTCATTTTTGGAGTTTTAGGGGCTGACTTTGGAGGTTAATATTAAGGGTGACCAAAATCTTGCACTTGGAAGTCATTACTAGTCACACTTTATTCACTACACAAGGTAAGTGTAGTAATTCCAATTTTCTCACTATCTTCTTCTTCCCCTTAAATTTTAACCACATTCTTCTAACTCCTATATTTTTTTTTTGATATTCCTTGACTTAGGGGCTGACCTAAGTCACTCCTTCATCGAGAGAGATTTATTTCATTTTTTCCCAACAAACCGAACAAACAAGGTGGGTGGAAAAATCCTTTCAACTTCTAGGTGTTTTAATTCATAAAAATGCATGTAGTATTTTGTTATTGAGCATTTGAGATATATATTATGTATTGCGTGCTATTTTCTTGTATCAAGTTGGAAAAATTTCTCAAGTGTTGTTCAAAATGCGATTTACCGAAAATTAGGACATACATGTACACTTTATTGTCATATTTGATAAATTCTTGTATGAGATGGATATGTATGTTTATGACTCTTGTAATCTATGTTTTGAATGATTTATAACCTGGACAAGTCGAGCATAATTGATTAAATTTCGATTTTTGTACTTAAATGCAAAAATAGAAAGTTGGTGGACTTAATTGCAAGAAAATAAAACTTAAGGGACCCCTCTGTAATTTTCGATTTTTGAGACGGAACTCAGGTTAAAAAATTATGTTTTGACATTTTAATAAAGTTTTAAGAGTTTTTAGATAAATAAAATCAACCCATAAAAGCCCAAGGACTAGATTGTAAAATTTGAGAAGTTTAAGGGCTAATTTGCAAATTTCGAAACCGTACCAGACCCTAATTTAAAATTTGAAATTTTAACTCTTAAGGGACTGAAAATAACATATTCTAAGTATATTCCAAAAATCCAAGTGTTTAGAGCTTGGAAAGTAATTTTATAAAACTTGAGGGACCAAATTGTAAAAGATTAAACTTGAGGACCCAAATGAAATTTCCAGGACTTATGTAGCCCATGCACCTGGAAATACTAAATTACCTATAACATAATTATATTTTGGACCCAAGGTTCAAATTTCATAACAATTGGACCCTAAAAGCCTTGAAGGCAATTATTTCAAAATGGGACAAAAATGAAATTTTCAAAAGTTAAGGGACCTATACTTATGACGTTTTAAAACTGTTTTTGTCCCAATATCCCACTAACCTTAGTGACACTTTCCAACTAGAATCACATTAGAAGCCCTTCCGGGTTGTGAGTTCCGATTATTTTAAACTTAGGGCCGAAATGACAATTTTAACAATTTTGGGGCCAATGTGAGAATTTTATAAAAACTCGACCTCAAAACTTTAAAGACCTGAATCTCTGAACAATTTAGAGAATTTAGGAACTGACCTCATAATTTTTCAAGGTCGGGACATTTATTAATTTAACTTTTAACCCCAAAAGTATTGGTTTTTACAAAGCGGGGCTAATTGTAATTTTTATTTTTATAAGGACCTAACTCAAATCATTTTCTTTTAAAAGAAACAGCCTTGGACCCTCTTACTTTAATATTTTAATTAAAATATTTCATTTTCTTAAAAATCCCTTGACTTATCGGATCGTCTTGACCGATTAATACCCGATCGCGGCGACTTCCTCGTCTCGTGATTTCGAATCTATAATGGGACCTATGTTCCTCCTAATCCTTAAGATATCGAAGACTACTTATCCCCCGATAATTATCTTCATCCCAATAACTCCACCAACGCCATAACTATCTTGTGCAAAATTTGAGAACTTTTCATGAATCGCTTCCGAATCAATAATACTCATTGCTGGTTGACTACCCGAACGTGTACTTAATTTCTGCTGAGTCAACTTGGTGTGTCGAGCTCACGATCGGAATGGATACGTCGGGGATGGAACCGAAGCTCGGCTGCTATTCCACTCTCCGCCCCATCGCCCTAATCCCGCAACCGATGGACGGAGTTTGTCCAAGGAAGCGGGTCGTAGTAGACTTGAGGTATAATCATGATTATGACAAATCCGAGCCTTGCTAGCTCCTTTGTGGATTTTGTCTTTGCCTATGGAGCGATAAGGTGGTCTTGGACCATCTTGCTCGGGAGTTACAAGGAAGAACGAAGGAATCATTTGTCCGATCCACATGATTCCGGAGTTAATCGGACCCGTTTGGTTGGCGCTACAAACCGTGCACGCAACCGCTACTTGTATTGCATAGGTTGGCGCTACATTTCCGTAACGCAAACCGCTACTTGTCTTGCATAGGATTAGCGTTACAAATCCGACGCAATCCTCATGTTTGCTTGGATCATAGTGCCCGCTTGACCATGAATGTTTTCTTAAATCAGTATAAGTATATTACTTAATATGTTTATCACGACGCTTGTGGATGTGTGTGAAATCATGCATCATCTCTCACGCGTTTTCATACAACTAAATTTCTCGCATTAACTAATTATATCGCCACCCTTACACACGATCACCCCATCCACCGAGATTTTGTCTCATTCCCTCCCGTTTTCTAACCTTTAGATGAAGAGTATCTATTTGAAGACACCGAACCTCTGATTGAATCCCTATCAGTGATGTGGAGCGACATTTCCTTTTACTTTTATTTGTTGTTGGACTCCTTCATTTTATTTCTGTTTTGGTGTAAGTTAATTAAGATAATCTTTTGGGTTGTATTCGGATACCTTGGACTTTAAGATGTAATTCGTACTCGTGTTTATTTTAATTCCGCCTGCATTAGACTCTATTTCACTTGGAGTTTCGTATCTTTGGTTTAGATTGTTGATTTATTTGTTTAAGTGATTGAGCGTTGTCGCGTCACGTTTGGGCGTGACACCGTCATGTTGTCCATCATTTTCGTGGGCTAACTTGTTCTTATGTTCGACAATAAGCGTGCTAAGTCACCCAATTTTTCCACTTTACCGTTTGCAAGTCGTATGCGTTGTAGAAGGTGATCGATAAGTGCATTTTTGTTCATATTTTTATAACTCTTTTCGATAATTTCCTTAACTTTTTATCTTAATAATCAATAAATTCAAGAAAAATCACATTGGCTTGTTTTGAATGATGAAGGTAAAGACTTGAAGCAAATTCACATGAATCTCGCATGAAAAGACGAACAAAAATGAAGTCTAACATTGATAAAAAAGAAGGCAAGAAGACTTAATCTCGTGCAAAACACGTCCCAGTGTGTTGGAAAACATGGCCATGCTTCAAAGGGAAGAAAAACAAGAAAAGCAGAAAAACACACCCAGGTCGTGCTTTGCAAGCACGGTCGTGTTCAACATGACGTCCATAAAAACACGCCCAAACCGTGTTTAGAAACACACCCTGCCAAAATTTCCCAATTAACGAAGAAAACACACAAACCGTGTTTTTAAGCACTGCGTGTTTTTCCTCCACTCAAACTTTTTCTTCTTTTGGCGGAAATTATGGAGACTTTTGCTTTTTGACAACCTTTGAGCAACTTTTACACCTCATTTTTTGCCGCACCAAACTCTATTATTCCTCAATTATCATATGAAAAACAATGATGCAAACAACCCAACTATGGAAGTGGAGCATTTGTTTAGCAAAAGATGGCATTATTGATATGTGCTTTTACATAGATGATGCCTATAAAAGCCAAGAATGGAGTTGGGATATTCATTCATTGATAGAGAGATTCATTGTATATTCATTGTATATTCTAAGTTACAAAGCAAAATACATTGAGAGGATAAAAGAGAGGTAGAGTTGGAAGTTGAAGAGCAATAGAAGAGAAGGCTTGGAGCTCAACATCATTGCAATCAACCAAGGAAGAAGTCTTGAATTGGTCTTGAATAAGAGCTAAGTACACCATGTTCATTTTATTCAAATCTTCATGTGTAGTATACTCTTTTGTCAAAGTCATGTGTAGGTAAATTTCTAGTGTTTGAATGTAATGAACTCTAGAATGAATTTGTAATTAAGGTTTGAATGTTTTTAATCAAATCTTCATGTTTTGTGTGATTCACTTATATTATGCTTTATTCATTCGAATTGGTATATGCGCAATATTGATTTGAAGTTTATTTTTCATCCGGGAAATCGAGATTCATGGTGAAATAGAACCTATATAAGTGAAAAGAGTTGCATGCAATCCTAGATATAGGACGACATAAATCTTCCGGATTAGGGTCAAACCTAATATGGGAATTCACAAATCGTCATAATCTTTGTCTTGGGGTTTTAACTAGAAAGAGATTTCGAGTTAATCAACTTGAGGTTAGAAGTTATTCGCTTGATAGAGGTTTAACTTAAATCGGGAATTTCTATGGTCCATGAAACATGAGATTTTACTAAAAGAGGTTGGTTTTTGATTAAGGGCTTATGCTTGTATTTTTATCTTGTTGAATCACAAAAACATTCTAGAGAAATTTACATTCAAACACATTTCTAGCTCTTGATTTCTTAATTCTACAATCTAGTTTTATTTGATCTTTTGTAAGTTGCAATTATTTTAAATTCTCTATTTTTCATTCTCCATTTTAACAAACAAAACTCGAAAATTATTAGATTAAATAACAAAAAGACGGTAATTATTAGTATTTACAATCCTCGTGGGAATGACACTCGGTACTCAATAATCTATACTATAAAATGATAGGTGCACTTGCCTACGGTTTTTTAGAGTAGCTTTTGAGCCATCAAGTTTTTGGCGCCGTTCGGGATTGTAATATTAAGAACGCTTTATTTTGTTAATTTAATCATTTTTTTAATTTTTTTATCATCTTTCTTTTTATCTATCTTTGTAAGTCTTGTATTACACTTATCCTCTCTATTTACCGCAATGCATGCCTACTCCTTGTCGAATTTGGAAGCGCGACACCGCCGGTAGAAACACAGAGAGGAAAGTACTAATACTGCACCCACGAAGAAGATATTAACGAAAGCAAAGATTTCGACATGGCGGATGAACAAAGAACTATGTACGCGACTATGCCAAACCATCCATGGACGGCACGTCATCTAATATCGTAAAGTGCCATTTGTTGCGACCCAATAATTTTGAAATAAAACCAAATGTCATTCGGGATGGTGCAACAGTTTGTTCAATTTGACGGCCTACCAGCATTTAAGATCCGAATAATCATATCACATATTTCCTCAAAATCTGCGATACATTCAAAATCAATGGGGTCTCTCGACGATGCCATCCGTCCCGCACCTATTCCTATTTACTCTTCTGGGGACGGGCTAAACAATGGCTAAATACTTTGCCAAAGGGAACAATCACAACATGGAGCATCATGGCGAAAAGTTCCTTTTGAAGTATTTTCCACCGCCAAAATCGCACGATTGAGGAATGAAATATCTTCATTCACTCAAGAAGACGACGAGACCTTGTACGCGACACTTGGGAGAGATTCAAAGAATTGTTATGGAAATGCCCACATCATGGTCTTCCTATTTGGATGCAAGTCCAAACATTTTACAATGGGCTACTCGTCAACAAGTAAATGATTGGTGCGGCGGGCGGGGAACTTTGAACAATAAAACACCGGTGTTTCGCCCAAGATCTCGATAGAGGGAATGGCCATGAATGGCTATCAATGGCAATCCGTATGAGGTAAACCTAAGAACAATGGGTGTTTATAATGCGATGCAAATGGTTACACTACCGCACAGGTTGAAGCTTTGACCCAAAAGATCGACGATCTAGAGGCTCCTAAACCACCACCACAAAGACGCGTTTTATCTTGTGAAACTTGCGGAGGATCGCATAATCATCGGGAATGCCCACACACAATACCACAAGCTGAACATGCCAATTACGTTGGGAATCAAGCCTTTAAATTACCCAAATAATCCTTACAAAGAACACATACAATCCGGGTGGCGACAACATCCAAATTTCGGTTGGGGAAATTAAGGTCAACCACGACCTAACCCCAATCCTAATCTACACACGTCTCCGGGGTTCAGCCAAATCAAGGTAAGCCTAACTTGGAAGAACTCATAACAAAGTTTGTGCAATCACAGATACTCGATTCGGCGGTGGAAACATCCTTGAGAAATCAAGAGACATCTATCCATGATTTGGAAAGCCAAATAGACATATTGCAAAAATGATTCCGAAAGGCCAAAGGAAGTTTGCCGAGTAACACCGAGCCAAACCCAAGAGAGCACCTAAAGGCAATCACCATCAATGTTCCACATGAGCATACCACTCCCATGCAAAATATGTGGGGATGACAAACCGTGAAAACGGTGGTTGCGAAGAATACAAACCCAAGATCCCTTACCCGAGTTTGATCAAGAGGATAGAAGGGGAGACAAATTTGGTAAGTACCTTGATTCATTCAAGCAATTACATACCAATATTCCATTTGTTCAACCTCCTTCAAAGCATGATAGGGATCTAAATGACATCATTCCTAATGAAAATAAGCTTAACAAATTACCAAATGTGCAATTGAATGATAAATGTTCTTCCAATGAATTACCACAAAAGTTTAATGATCCAGGAAGCTTTAGTATCCCTTGTACAATTGATGGTTTACCTGTTGATAAGGCACTAGCAGACTTAAGAGCTAGTATCAATGTGATGTCTTATGATACATTCAAGCATATGGGATTAAGTGAACTGAAATCTACTAGGATGGACATTCACTTAGCTGATAAATCGATTAAACATCCTAGAGGTATTATTAATGATGTGTTAGTCAAGGTTGATAAATTCATGTTCCCAGTTGATTTTGTTATTCTTGACATGCATGATGATATTGATGTTTCTCTAATTCTTGGGTGTCCTTTCTTGGCTACGGCGAAATCTATCATTGATGTGCATGAGGAAAATCAATTTTGAGAGTGGGGGATGAACAAGTAATTTTTAAAATTCATCTTTGAAATTGATAAGGATACTACTTGTTCTTTTGTTGACTCGGTTTCCTTGAGTAAAGTGAAAACTAAAAGTCTCTTGGAGAAAAACTTTGATCAAAGTGCAAGGCCAACCCATGAAAAATAATCTCCTTAGGAGACTTATTTCCAAAATAGAGACCCGAAAGGTCAAAGAGCACATTTTGAAGCTTGAAGTTGGAGGTAGTGCTACTAAGTGCCCAAGGGATTTTCGAGAAGTCCAAGGCTCCACCCGACTAATCTTCACATTTGGGTAAACGGTCCAACTATACGACGTTAAAAGCGCTATCCAGGGAGGCAACGGCATTTTTTGTGTGTATTTTATTTTGCTTAACTTTTTCCTATTTTTGGTTGCTTGGGGTTGTTTTGTTTTAATATCGTTTAAAAAATAATTTAAAAATCGTAACAAACACGGCCTTGGCGTGTTTGGCCACCATGGTCGTGTTCGTCAATTAATTGTGAACACATCCCGACTGTGTTCATCAATTGAGGCCCTATGGTCAATTCATGTAAGAAACACGGCTAGGCGTGCCTTCGTAACACGCCCGTGTTATATTTATTTCAAAAAAACCAAAAATCTAGGAAGAAAAGACGTCAAAAACACGGGTCGGGCGTGTTCACATAACAAAGCTTGTGGTTTTGTTTTACAAAAAAAGAAAAAAAGGCAATTTTGAAATTTGAATGTGTTCGGCACCTTAAAAAAAACAAGGGGGGATTTCTTCCCAAATCTTCATTCCAAAAACCCTCATTCTTCCCCAAACTCCCTCTTCTCTCAAACCTTTCCCCAAAACCCCAAATCCTCTTCTCTCTTCTCTCAAAAATCTTCACCACACCACACACCTTCACACCACAAGGCTTCTACTTCTCTCCCCTCCACAATGTCTTCAAGGTATGTGTTATTCTTCTTTTCTTTTATTTTTAAAGTTTCAATTTTTTTTTCATATTTTGTGTTTAAATTGGTATGTTTATCCTTTGTGTGTTTAAATGAAGGTTATACCATGTTATAATTAGAAATTTCATGAATTTTTGTTACCAATTTTCATGCCCTAGAAATTGAATTTTAGGGAAATTAAAATTTGGATATTTGTTGCTTAATGGTAAAATCATGAATTTCCTTTTTATGACATATTTTTGTGCTTTTTGTGAGTTTAATTGGGTTTGTATGTGGTAATTTTTTGATTATTGTGGTAATGGTGGGAAATTATTCTTGTGATTTTCATCTTGCTAAATTAAGGAATTGGTCATTTGTTCTTGATATTAATGAAATAAATTTGAAGAATTAGTCTTGGGTTCATATGATTGATATTCTTAAATTGTTGTTGAAAAAGAGATATCATTGTTCTTGTTGAATTTCTCTTTGGCTATTGTTGAATTGTTGTTGAAAAGGGATGTTGTTGAATTATTGTTGCAAAGGGGTATATAGCTTTTGAAGATTATTCTTATTGAATAATTGTGTTAATATGGCGAAATTTTGATGAATTAGTGATCCTTCATGCTTGGGATATTGTTATGTCTCTTAGAATGATTTTTTCTTATTTGTTATAAGTTTCTATTGACATAGGAATCCCAGGTCCTAAAGACACGATCGTGACGGTGGTGCTTCATCCTCCGCGCCCCCGCACACCGGCGCCGAGCCCGAGCCATTCGCGCCAACCCACCGGGACCGCCAACCCATATGGAATTTCTTTCCGGGATGCCGATCGGAGGCCCGAGATATCATCGTCTAGCCCAACACCAAATTATAAACACACGATTCTCAGACAACCTTACATTGGATGGACTCGGGCTTCGTAAAGATGTGGATTGGATGTTCGATCGCTTGGGTGGGGCTATTTCATGAATTTAGCCATGCCCACCTACCTCCGTCTCATATTAGAATTTCGAGTTCTTATAACGCCGAGATCACGTCGGGGCCGCCGACATTTGAAGAAGGACGTATCACCTTTCGGCTCTTCAACAATGATCACCAACTCACACTAGCGTAATTTAACACTATCTATGGTCCGCCCACAAATGGGCTACGATTAAGCCATTGGGGTTCCGTGATCGACAATTTTGGCAAGCTATTACACATGGTGGAATATAACCCTTCCTCATCCAAATTCTCGTGTATCGTCAATCCATGCTTCCGTTATGTCCATCGGGTACTCTCAAGCACACTATTTGGCTAGGGCAAAAGCGAAGGGATCGTCCGCCTTGATGAGCTCTATTTTCTATGGTCTATGGTGTATTCCTCTTTAGTCGACACGAGCTCCTATCTAGCAAAGCATTTTCTCAAAGTCAGCAAGAAAGATCGAGGTAAAATCGTCATTGGTGGCCTTATTACTCCCATCACCGCTCATTTTGGTTATGACCTCGCAGGACTCGAGCAAGCCCGGGGACCGACTCGGATTGACTTTGAGTCTTGATCGCCCGGGAATGATTCAACGGAGCGATATGAGTTATGTCTTAATATTCAAAAATACCGACTACACGCATCCATTGTCGGACCCTTCTCACACTTGCCGGTTCGATCCGAAAATTGGAAGATGCTTTATGCTCACGGTGATGACTCGGATGCTTTACAACTACCCGCCCCACCGGCCGGACACTAAGCTTATCAAAGTGAGAATCGGATGTTGAAGGTCCCTCCACTTCTCAACCACCTAGAAGACCTCCCCTCCCGTGGATGACACTAGATCTCTCCTCCAAGCCATGCGATTGGAGCAAATGGAGCAAATGAGCTATATTGGATCGCCACGAGGAAAGAATGATGCAGCACTATGCTCGAAAGTTAAGGAACAACAACAACGAGATTTCATGAATCTTCGAAGAAAGAACAACAACAATACGACCAACAATAGTCCTACTTTAACATGATAGATCAAATCCACCAATGGCATATCTCCCAAGGACATTTTTCTCCACCACCTCCACCACAATAAAGGTCGTATTTGTTCTCTTATTTTTAGATTTTTGCTATTTTAGTTTCGTACTTTATCCAATCTCTTTCTTCACATTGGGGACAATGTGACCCTCAAGATTGGAGGTGGTGAGACTTGTTAGCACATTGATTTTTCTTTAGCTATGCGTGAGATTTGCGTGTTTTTAGTTATTTTTGTGGATGTTTTATTTTCTTTTTATGCACTTTATCAATCTCTTGCAAACAAACATTGTTTGATACATGTTTTTATCTTAATTTTGATGATTTTATTTTATCACCAAAACAATGTTTTTAAAGGTTGTCCAAATACTCCTAAATGATTTAAAATGGTTTTAATATTTTCCGGAGTATTTCCTCAAGTTTATTTTTGATAATAATGGACAACACTTTTAATGATTTTATATCAATGGGTTTTTTACTCCTATAACGAGGTTCCTAAATGTTGTCTAAATACTCGATCGGTTTAAAATGTTTTTACTAAATTTTGGAGTATTTCTTGAGTTTTATTTTCGACAAAAATTGGACAACATTTTGTCTCGTGGTCGACCGATCGCCCTATAGGGCAACCCGTACTGAAGATGTTTTAGAAACGAGAAAATGAGACGAAGTAAAAATAGGCGTCGTCGGCCCGTCAAGTCATGCAGGCGTCGACCGATCGCCAAATGGCCGACGGCAGACTGCATGTTTAGCATTGAAACAGAACAAAATCTCTTCGTCTTTTTAATTAGGGGGACGGTTGAGACAGGGGTCGACCGGTCGAAGCCTATGTCGACCGGTCGCCCTGTTGAATTTTTCAAAGTGTTCTTATTTCTCTTATTTCTGTGCGACCGGTCGCCCTGTGTATTGACAGAAAAAATATGACCGTTTGACAGCAGACACATTTCCTTAAATTGTGGGATTAATTTCTAACAACTATATTCTTGATTTTAATTGTATTTTTCTCGTAGAGATTTTCAATCCCCAAGAGGAGCCTTTGCTTGATCAATCATCTCCTATAAATAGAGGAAGTTTTGGAGCAACCAATACAACAATTGAGAAACAACACAACAAGATACACTTCAAGCAAATACTTGGTCTTTCATTGTTATTATTCTTGTTGTAAATTTGCCTAGCTTATCACTTTCACATCCTTGAGGTCTAGGCTATTCTTGATTACACCTTGCACTCAAATTGTATTATTCATTATTGAGTTGTAATCTTGATTTTTGGTTATCATTCAAATACAAGATATCCTTGTGAGTGTTCTTGTGGTAAGAACACACTTGGATGATCTAGGTGATAGGTGAAGAAGATTGTGGTGATCTTCTTATTGAGGTGTTGAAGAATTTGGTATTCTTCAAGGTTGAAGATTGTGGTAATCTTCACAAGGTGCCGTTGAAGAGAGATTGTGGTAATCTCCAAAGGTGGTGGTGTTGAAGAAGAGTGTGGTGCTCTTCAAGGTGTTGTAAGTTGAATTTGTATTAATTTTGGTAATTAATAAAATTCTTTTTCTTTGAAATCCATCCCGGATATCTTTGGGGTGGTAGAGGATTAGGCCCTAGGTGGGTTGAACCTCTTTAAATCAACGCGTGTTGTTTACATTCCGCACCTTTATCATTGTGTTTGAGCATTCGATTGCAAAAAGAGGGCAAAATCGAAAAGATGGAGATAATCTATTCACCCCCTCTAGATTATCGTAGCGCTGACTTACAAGTGGTATCGAGCCAAACTCTTTGGCAAGCTCGTTTCACATCGCGAGTAAAGAGAAACGATCGTCGGCTACTTAACGAAGCTCATCTATCCAAGCACTCCTCCACCAAGCCACCACTATTTGATTCCAAAAATTTTAATTTTTGGAAAGAAAGAATGGAATGCTACTTACAAGGTTGCGGGTTCGATATTTGGAACACCATCATAAACGGAGAATCCATTCCGATGAAAGATACACCACACTCCTCAAAAGGCTTCAAAAAGCTCAATGATGAAGAGAAGAAAATCATCTCCTTAAACGGTAAAGCTCTCAATATTTTGTATTGTTCATTTACTAATTTGGTATATGAACATATTGTAGGAATAAAATCGGGACATGAAGTATGGCAAAATTAGAAGCCATCTATGGAGTAGTGGCAAATGAAAGGAGTCAAACAAAAGCATCTACTTCTCAAGGTCATACAATCTCAAATCTAATGAACAAGCCTCCTACAACTTCCAACTATGAAGAAGTTGAATATTGTTTTATGGGCATCAATGAAGAAAATGAGGTATGTCTTAAACCCTCTACTTCCTATGATATTGTCATTCAAAATGATTATAGTGATTTGCAAAATGATTATGATGAACTTCAAAATGAATTCCAAAGCTTACTTGTTAAATACAAAAATTTGAAAAAGGAATTCAATGTTTTAAAATATAATAAGGATAGTTTATTTACTTCCTATGAATCACTATCATGTGCTCACACCACCACACTTGACAAGGTTAGAAACCTTCAAAAAAGAAAATAGTACTCTTGTTGAGGATATAAATTGCTTGAAAAATGATTTATCTAAATCCAACTTGAGTACCGATAAAATGACCAAGATTGTTAATTGTTCGAAACTAGAACTTGATCATAAGCTTTAAGGGTGTTAATCACATGAAAAAGAATCAAGTCTCGAAGATGTTGGTCATTATGCTCCTAGAATTATTACATGTTTCTATTGCGGTAAAAAGGGTCATACGGCTAATTTTTGTCAAGCTAGGAATAACTCTAATTATCATTGGAGACCTAAAAGTCTCAAGACTAATCCAAAGGACCCAAACACATGAGGGTACCACAAAATAATGTCATATTAGGTACCGTGAAATAATGATCAAGAAAATTCATACGCCAAGAAGACATCAAATGATCATTTCATTTGATCAAAAGAAGGAGAAACTATTCTCAACAAAGCCAATTTCAAGAAGAGGATATAATCAAAATTGGGAAGAACATAATCCTTGAAATGGCAAAGACATCATCAACAAGATGATTTTCAAAGAAGAAGAGACTATCAACAAAGGGAAGGTAACAAACCTTGGAAATGGAGTAATCAAAGAAGTCATTATCAACAAAGTGACTTCTCAAAGGGAAGATATCATCAAAAATGGGAACGACACAACCCATGGAAACGACGTAATTGGTAAACCGTATCTCCCCATCTATATATGCATTTTATTTTAATTCTATACAAGTTTTCTTTTAATTGTGTCTTAATTGCAAAATGAGTTTTCAAATATTTATTTTTAATGTAGGTCTTTTATATATTTGTGAGTCTCAATTTTTTTAATAAAAGACCTTGCATGATTGTCTAAAACTTTTGAGCATTTAATTAGACTTTTGTGGCTTATTTGAAATCTTATAGCATAAGCTCTTTTTGATATCTCCTATTACTTGCCTACACTTGCATTTTCTATGCAAATTTTGTCTAAGATTTGTGTAGGATACATATCTCATACTCATTGGCTTTTACGTCATCAAGTTCCTTAAACTATCGAGGCACGTTCACTCGTATTTTTCTTAGAACTCGATATTATGCTTATGCACATATCTTTCAAGATATTTCTCTTTAACCCCTCAAGTGCCCCTAAATGATTTTGCAAATATTTTCTTTAAAAAAGGCACTACTCGGTAAGTCTCGATTTTTTCGAATATATGTTTTTCGAAATCCATATTTGTTGGATATAGTCCAAAATTATCTTTTGCAAAGTTTTAAAACTTTTGGGGTGAAAAATCGATTTTTGGAAAACTCTGGGAAAAGAAAAAATTACCTGGGACGGTCAAAGCAGGGGCGACCGGTCGCCCTGCACTTCGACCGGTCACCCCCTACCTCGGCCGCCGTGCCATTTTTGCAACTTATAAACAATGCCTTCTTCGCAAAACAGACGCACCATATTTCTCAAAACCCTTGTTGAGCGAAAATTCATCCCCTTTCTTCAAAATCTTCAATTCTTCATCATTTTTCACAATTCTTGTTGCTAATCTTCTTATTTTCACAAGAATCTTACATATATGGCACCTCCAAGAAATTCTATCGAACGAAATCCTCAAAAGAGGAGAAGGAGGCAAAGGGGAGAATCTTCTTCCAATCCCCAACAAGATGATATACTACAAGGAGACTATCAAAATCGAAACTTACGGAAGAGGAGATTGTTGAATTAAGAGTCGAGGTTTCAAAATCGAGCATTCATTGGGACTCTAGTAAGTTATCACTCCTCTACGAGCCTCCTCTCTAGAGCTAATAGATTTCGATTTTTAAACAAACTTCGGAGGAACATTATGAGAATATTGGATTGAATGATAAGAAAATTGCATGCACTCGTATGGTTCGTTTTCAAGCATTTCACGATGAATTTCCGGATATTAGAGCTTACTTTGAAATTCAAGGATGGGTCTCACTTTGGGATAATCCGTGTTTGCATTATGATGACGAGCTTATAAGACTTTTTTATGCAAATATGTGGATTGTTGATGCCCAGTAGATAATCCGTTGGAACTTCACACTTTTGTTAATGGTAGACATTTTTCATGGACATTGGCCGATATTTGTAATCACTTTAACATGCCAAATGATGGAGTGGTCAATGTGGATTGCGCTCATTGGGATGATAACATTTTAGGTGTTTCACTAGATGATGTGAAAACCTTTTTAGGAGTATATCCCGAAGTGACATACTCGGCAATGCCGCCAAATTATCGGATTATATCTATCATTTGCTCCTATTGTGTTTGTGGAAAGGAAGTAAAACTTCCAAGTAATCTCAAACTCTTTCTCACCTATAAGATTGTTCAAGGAGAAAGAGTAAATTATGGGGCAATCTTTGTGTATTGCTTGTTGGAATCTAGAAAGCTTACCAAGAAAAATATACCTTGGGTAATTTGATTTGCCGTCTCCTATATTTATCGGGATACCGGAAAATGAAATGAATACTGAAATTGGCGTCACAATGATTTTGATAATGACAACATTCTACAAATGGTAAGAATGCGACGACATTTACCACGGGTTCCTACCAAAGCCGCTAGGGGACGTGCCCGACATCAACAACAACCTCGGGATGATTTCTTTAATGACAATGAGGTTGATAATATTGGAAGAGGTGAGTTTGACGAACAAAGAAATGAAGAGGAAAATGAAGAAGAAAATGTGGGAAATGAACAAGAAATTAGGGAGGAAGAAAATGAGGAAGGAGATGAAGACGAGTTGGATGTTGAAGATCTAAATCTCAAAGAGAGAATGGCCAAAGTAGAAAGAGAAACATTTAGAGATGTGGCCTCTCTTAGAAAAGAGCTCCGGGTTGTGAAAAAGGAAAATTCTAGTTTGAAAAAGTCAATCGGCAAATTGAAGAAATTTATCAAAGATCTCATTCCCGGAACTTGCTTCTCCTCGGATGAGGAATGATATCCCCACCCCCTTTACTTTCTAGCATTTTCATTAATATTGCTTTGTATTTTGATAAACTTTTGTAAAACTCATTTGTACTAATGATATTTGCTTGTTTTTCTTAAAAGGGTTAAAATTGCAAGTTGATAATGACTTGTGGATGATCATGATTTTGATGGAGTATTTGATGGTAAAAATACTCTAATTTAAGCATTGTTTGATAATTGGTATGAAGTACTTGATGGTAAAAGTGCTTTTTTGATACTTTGATCATTATGCTTAGTTAGATATGTTGGGACTTTTGACATTTGATACATATATTGTGTAAGGCATGACTTATTACTTAATATATGCTCTAATTTTTGGCATTTGTAATGCCTTGATCATTCTTAGTTTATCTCAATTGGGTTGAACCCTTGAGAATCTACTTTGAGCTTCTTATTTGATGAACAAATGTTGCATATGTTGCATATGATCTTTTTGAGCTTTGGAATGAGGTTGATTGATGATATGAAAATTTTTGGCTTGAAACCTTTACAAGGACTACATGCAACCTCTTTTATTTTTCACCCACACAAGGTGTTTGTTGAAATGTCGCAATGAAACTTTCAACTTCTACATGATTCTCTTGCTTCAAGATGTCTTAAAATCTTTTTGAAATCATGTTTTTAGCTAACTAATGAGCTTATGGATCTCTTATGTTACAATTCTCCCACTTTTCTTAGACTCTATGAATAAATTGCTCGATGGTTGATAAACCGTCTCGTTTGCACACTTTGATATACTTGTATGATGTTTTTATCATCCTAACATTCTTTTTGATGATTCCAAAGGGGGAGAAACAGGATATTGGCTCATTAGCTCAAAGAAGCTAATAAAAGCTTGTCATAAAAGCTAAAAGCTATGGCTCATAACAGCTATAAGTTGTGATTTGTCTTTAGTCCAATTGTTGCTTGATGGACCTATATAATTGTTTAATGATGTTTTGTGACAGGGGAGCTTATAAGCTCTTAAACAAATTGTAAAAGCTAAAGATTTTAGCTCATGGAAAATTGCTTTTACAATATTCTTGATATGCTTGTTGATAGGGGAGCTTATGCTTATTATTGAATATATTTACTCCTACTTGGTTGCTTTAATATTTTTAGAAATTTTGGTTGCTTCCAAATGGTCAAATGTTTTTACCGGAAAATCATTTCTAAAATTGCTCTCTTAGTTTGTGTTAAAATTGTTTTGATTTGTAATCATCAAAAAGGGAGATTGTTTGATACATGTTTTTATCTTAATTTTGATGATTTTATTTTATCACCAAAACAATGTTTTAAAGGTTGTCCAAATACTCCTAAATGATTTAAAATGGTTTTAATATTTTAGGAGTATTTCCTCAAGTTTATTTTTGATAATAATGGACAACACTTTTAATGATTTTATATCAATGGGTTTTTTACTCCTATAACAGGTTCCTAAATGTTGTCTAAATACTCGATCGGTTTAAAATGTTTTTACTAAATTTTTGGAGTATTTCTTGAGTTTTTTTTTCGACAAAAATTGGACAACATTTCTGTCTCGTGGTCGGCCGCCCTATCTAGGGAAACCCGACTGAAGATGTTTTTAGAAACAGAAAATGAGACGGAAGTAAAAATAGGCGGTCGACCTGTCGCATGCAGGCGTCGACCGATCGCCCAATGATCGGCCGACCGGCACTGCATGTTTAGCATTGAAACAGAACAAAATCTCTTCGTCTTTTTAATTAGGGGACCCGGTTGAGACAGGGTCGACCGGCCGAAGCCTATGTCGACCGGTCGCCTGTTGAATTTTTCAAAGTGTTCTTATTTCTCTTATTTCTTGTGCGATGCCGGCCGTCGCATGTGTATTATTGACAAAGCAAAAATATGACGGTTTGACAACAGACACATTTCCTTAAATTGTGGGATTGATTTCTAACTATATTCTTGATTTTAATTGTATTTTTCTCGTAGATTTTCAATCCCCAAGAGGATCATATGCTTGATCAATCATCTCCTATAAATAGAGGAAGTTTTGGAGCAACCAATACAACAATTGAGAAACAACACAACAAGATACACTTCAAGCAAATACTTGGTCTTTCATTGTTATTATTCTTGTTGTAAATTTGCCTAGCTTATCACTTTCACATCCTTGAGGTCTAGGCTATTCTTGATTACACCTTGCACTCAAATTGTATTATTCATTATTGAGTTGTAATCTTGATTTTTGGTTATCATTCAAAACACAAGATATCCTTGTGAGTGTTCTTGTGGTAAGAACACACTTGGATGATCTAGGTGATAGGTGAAGAAGATTGTGGTGATCTTCTTATTGAGGTGTTGAAGAATTTGGTATTCTTCAAGGTTGAAGATTGTGGTAATCTTCACAAGGTGCCGTTGAAGAGAGATTGTGGTAATCTCCAAAGGTGGTGTTGAAGAAGAGCGTGGTGCTCTTCAAGGTGTTGTAAGTTGAATTTGTATTAATTTTGGTAATTAATAAAATTCTTTTTCTTTTGAAATCCATCCCGGATATCTTTGGGGTGGTAGAGGATTAGGCCCTAGGTGGGTTGAACCTCTTTAAATCAACGTGTGTTGTTTACATTCCGCACCTTTATCATTGTGTTTGAGCATTCGATTGCAAAAAGAGGACGAAATCGAAAAGATGGAGATAATCTATTCACCCCTCTAGATTATCGTAGCCGCCGACTTACAAACATGAGATATTATTTTTTACAATTAGATAAGTTGTTTGTGGATTTGTTATAACCATTTTTCTCCGAAAAAATCATCTTTTGAGAACTCAAATCGCCAAAATGTTTTAAAACCGTGTGACTTTAGTAAAAGGATGAACTTGGCCAAAAGAGTTTAATGTCATGAAAATAGTTTGGATTTTGCTTAAATTTAGATACTTTGTGTCATGATCTTTGGAGAAACCATAATTCGGGTTTATATATAAAAACAATTGTTCATATTTTTTATAAAAAAGGACAAATCGAGGTTATACTCCTCTGTTTGTTGCTGCTTAGTAACTAGGAGCATTCATGAGCCCCATGTTTGTCTTTTACGAAAAACGGCGGCACAAATATGAGTATGGGACACCACCCTAGGAGCTTTTGGAAAGTCATTCAAGATTTAAACCTAGTGGAAGTTTGCCTCAAAAATGTCCTAATTTATAACTATATGGATGATATAAAAAAAACCCGAGTTTTGGACATCACCTTTTATCATTACATTCTTGTATTTGGTCTAAGCGAATGATTAACAATTTATGTGTTATGACAACTGTGATGATTAAACGATTCCAATTACTGAAGTCACACTCTTTTTAATAAATTGGTTGACTTGAAAGAACGAATCGATTGGCTCAATTGGGAATAGAAAGGTTAGCGATTTACTTCAATTTTATCGAAATTGTGAAAATAGATACTGTTTTTGTTTTCAACCCCACTCTTTGTTTTTAAAATTGCTTGAGGACAAGCAAAATTTCCAAGTTGGATGCGAGTTTGATAAGTGCATTTTTGTTCATATTTTTATAACTCTTTTCGATAATTTCCTTAACTTTTTAGCTTAATAATCAATAAATTCAAGAAAATCACATTGGCTTGTTTTGAATGATGAAGGTAAAGACTTGAAGCAAATTCACATGAATCTCGTATGAAAATACGAACGAAAATGAAGTCTAACATTGATAAAAAAAGAAGGCAAGAAGACTCAATCTCGCAAAACACGCCTAGTGTGTTAGAAAACATGGTCATGCTTCAAAGGGAAGAAAAACAAGAAAAGCGAAAAACACACCCAGGTTGTGCTTTGCAAGTGTTGACATGATGTCCATCAAAACACGCCCAAACCGTATTTAAAAACACACCCGCCAAACTTTCCCATTAACGAAGAAAACACGGCCAGGCCGTGCTTAGGAAGCACGATTTGTGTTCATCAATTTTGACGAACACGGCCATGTTTTTCCTCGGCTCAAACTTTTTCCTTTTGGCGCGAAATTATGGAGACTTTTGCTTTTTGACAACCTTTGAGCAACTTTTACACCTCATTTTGTTGTACCAAACTCTATTATTCCTCAATTACCATATGAAAAACAATGATGCAAACAACCCAACAACGGAAGTGGAGCATTTGTTTTGCAAAAGATGACATTATTGATGTATGCTTTTACAAAGATGATGTCTATAGAAGCCAAGAATTGGAGTTGGGATATTCATTCATTGATAGAGAGATTCATTGTATATTCATTGTATATTCTAAGTTTCAAAGCAAAATACATTGAGAGGATAAAAGAGAGGTAGAGTTGGAAGTTGAAGAGCAATAGAGGAGAAGGCTTGGAGCTATACATCATTGCAATCAACCAAGGATGAAGTCTTGAATTGGTCTTGAATAGGAGCTAAGTACACCATGTTCATTTTATTCAAATCTTCATGTGTAGTATACTCTTTTTCAAAGTCATGTGTAGCTAAACTAGTGTTTGAATGTAATGAACTCTAGAATGAATTTGTGATTAAGGTTTGAATGTTTTTAATAAAATCTTCATGTTTTGTGTGATTCACTTTATATTATGCTTTATTCATTTGAATTGATATATGCGCAATATTGATTTGAAGTTTATTTTTCATCCGAGAAATCGAGAGATTCATGGTGAAATAGAACCTATATAAGTGAAAAGAGTTGCATGCAATCCTAGATATAGGACGACATAAATCTTTTAGATTAGGGTCAAACCTAATATGGGAATTCACAAATTGTTATAATGCTGTCTTGGAGGTTTTAACTAGAAAGATATTTGAGTTAATCAACTTGAGGTTAGAAGTTATTCACGCTTGATAGAGGGTTTAACTTAAATCGGGAATTTCTACGGTCCATGAAACATGAGATTTTACTAAAAGAGGTTGGTTTTTGCTTAAGGGCTTATGGTTGTATTTTCATCTTGTTGAATCACAAAAACATTCTAGAGGATTTACATTCAAACACATTTCTAGCTCTTGATTTCTTCATTCTACAATCTACTTTTATTTGATCTTTTGTAAGTTGCAATTATTTTAAATTCTCTATTTTTTATTTTCCATTTTAACAAACAAAACTCGAAAATTATTAGATTAAATAACAAAAGATGGTAATTACTAGTATTTACAATCCTAGTGGGAATGACACTCGGTACTCAATAATCTATACTATAAAATAATAGGTGCACTTGCCTATGGTTTTCTAGAGTAGCTTTTGAGCCATCATGGACCACAATTCATTTAGTGTTGTGGCCGCTTATTGGCCGTCGTTGAATTAAATGTTGGGTTGTTGTTGTTGGCGGATGTATGGATGATAGCCTCATCCATTGATTAGGCACGTATTTCCGGGAATATGATTGAGGTCCTTGAACACAACAAATATGTGTTGACACAAAATACCGTGCATTTCAAACATTTTGCAAGCGACATTTTGAATCGTCTTTTCCTTGCAAAGATCTTGTACTTTGAATTCATTATCAAATTCATCCTTTATTGAGTAGGAACAAGTACTACCACGCAGGCCAGGGTCACCATGTGCATTGAACATTTGTAACATGCATTTGCAATCTCCAGGCTAATTTTCTTAAAAAAGGCATGTACAACGTTGAAGCATGTTTTTCAATCCCCAATGGTGTTTTGCCGAGGAACAAGAGTGTCATTGTCGTTGTTTAGTTTGTGTACGGTGTGTCATTGCAACTCCATTGAGCTATCAAAGTTCATGAAGAACTCGACCAAATTTACTTGTGGATTTGTAAACCCGCCAAACCAACTGTTTGTGCTCTCAGGCCGTGATGTAGTACGCATCAAACCGCCCATGGGAACATCCCGGAAATAAGCGAGGATCCAACTCTCTCTGATTTCAAATATTTTAGTAAACCACGGATGATTTTCTAGTTCGAAATTTGTTATAACATAATGCCATAATATTTCAAACTCATCGGGCTCATGTTTTTCATCCCAAATCGCTGCGTTAAGACACGCAAGAATTCTTCATTCTTGAACAATGTGTGTCCCACTTTTGTGCTAACCTTCTCCATTATGTGCCACTTGCATAAGCGGTGTCTTGCGGTCTTGAAAACTACTTGAAACGCATTCTTCATCGCGAGATCCTGATCGGTCACAATGTAGTACGGCTCCTTGCCCATGGTATCCAAAAATTGTCTGAATAACCACACATAGGATTCCTCATCCTCTTATAATAGCAATCCACAAGCAAACGTTACACACCGACGATGTTGTCAATGCCCGTGAATGGCGCAAACACCATTTTGTACATGCGTATCAGAAATATTTGTAGAGACATCATAATTGCATTAAATATACACCATGTAATACATAAATAACCACCAAAAGTATTATATGTGTGTACTACAATCATTAAATGCAGAGTGCATTCTTTCAAAATAGGATTAAGCAGAAAGTTATGAAATTATACAATACACAATTACTACTCTATTTGAACACATACATATTTATATATTTATACAACAATAGTACTATTTTTTTCTTTTATTCTAAGAATGCAGTCATCCATATATGCCACATGCAGACACCAAAAGCTAACATGTTCGTGTTGTAAGTAGCATCGAATGATATAACGTCCCCGAACATTATATAATTTCTCACTGAAATAGGGTCCGCCCAGAAAAGTCTCGTTAGTTGGTCTTGTTCGTCAACGACATAACTAATAGCCATTCCTGGACATGTCTCCTTTTTTTTCAAGTACCTGTCGATTATTAATTGTGCGTCTGCACCTCGTATGTATGCCTTCAAAGCTCTCTTGAAATTCTTGAAATCGATTGGTAACTCCCCCGCTTGAGAAAATCCACCAACCATTTGTCTGTACAAGTGGTGTGTCTTTGAACTGCCGATGTTGGACTTTGAACAATTGAAGATGAATTGTTTGTGCCCAAAATTCAAATTCGATTCACCTTAAGAAGATGTCTATAAGATTCTTTATTGAATGAATGTGTGTGGCGCTCTTGAAATTTTTTATATCATATGCACCGTTAATCGTGTATTCTAGTATGCAAGTGGGCGTTGCATCCAAAACGGGTTGACACTCTAGTTCGTTGTTTGGTGTGTGAATTGCTTCCTTCGACACCAACCACATACGATGTTTGTTTGTAACCTTCCCTGTTACAAACAATATATTATGACGGATCTCTTTGTTCTTAAATTTCCTGAGCGTGCTTATTCGTATGTCAAAGCCGCATTGTTTACCATAATCCCTATAAAACTCCACACCCTTGTCCAAACTCCCAAAATGCATGCCCACTCGCGGTATTTTATCTTGTTCAACCAGGTATCCAATATTTGGTGTTTTAGGGTGATATTACCAAACGATCTCGTATTTCGACGTCTTTGGATTGTTTCATCACTAGTATCGCAAAGTATATGCAAACCAAATAAGTGAAACGTATACACAAAAATATTTTTCAAATTGCACAATAGTTTCAATAGCGTACATTTTCCTAAATAAAAAATCTAACAATATCCACATTTGAATGTTTATACTTATTACATTAATATTGAAGCCAATGTATACCAAAATAAGATGTTTTTATACTATTATGGAATTATTTGAACACTACTTTGTTTGTTCTCATTCTAAATCACCAAAGTATTCGTATATATATACCATAATATGTTGGAAATACACAAGTTTGTCGAATGTTGTATACAACTATAAGTGTTAATGTATAGCTTCAAATAAACATTCAAACACATAATATCACATTTTAAATTTACACAAAAATATACATATTTATACACGAAAAATTGCTTTGGCATATATATTGCAATGTGTATACAACGATTTCACATAAAAGATTCATCATCATGACCATCCCACAACATATATCTGCATGCTTACATGTACACAATATTAAATATATGTGTACACCAACCTAATATATAATGTGTACATTTCGTACATTTCTTTATACTAAGATAAACATCAATTATGATTCCAAATTTTCTAATGTAAAAACACCAACAGATTAATAAGGATATTGCGCGATTTTTGAAACATAACACACATACCAGGGAAAAAAAGCTAAAACCCACTTTCATTAAGCTTATCCGCCAACACTTCATCATGTTGTGATTCATCGCACTCATCGCCCATTTCGCAAGGTTTCGTGCTCTTTTTTTCCGACTATAGGTGGTTTTTTTACGTGTTTTTGGGACGTCAAACTCGGTCTTTGCTTTGAATTTTGGATGGATGAAGAATAAAGAAGATGATAGGAAATGTGTGTTTTTGTTGCTAAATTAACGTTTCTTCTATTATGGCAAAATTGCAATCAAGAGGATCCCTTGATTTTAGATTATTAATTATGGTATTAATTTACCTATTTTTTTTGGATTACGGATATGCCCTTTTGGCATTAAAAATAATTATAAAATGGTGTTTTGTTGAGCTAATCTAAACCATTGATTGTTTAGGATGTAGAGATGGGATATGTCCAAATGCTAGCACGTAGTAAGAAGGCTACATACACTCCATCCCTATATATATATAGATAGATAGATAGATAGATAGATAGATAGATATATTTGGACTCTGTTTGACTAAATTTACTTTTGAGTACTGAAATTTTTCTAAGTATGGTTCTTGGTCAAGTGCAAAAGAAGAGAGGCCAGTTTAAAGTAAAGACTTGTGTGTTATATTTTTAGTACATGTAGATGAAAGTCAGTTAAAAAGAGGAAAGATGAAATCCTGACAAAAATAAGATTCAAACCAAAAGTGTCACCAAAATGTAAATAATTTTGTTCTGTTCCCATAACAGGCTTACAGGTTTGAATTTATATTTGAAGTTATAGTTTCTGAATTAGTCACATTTGATATGGTACTGGATTCGCCATATAAATAATAATTATGGTTCAGATGCAATTATACAATTCCAACCATTTCATAATGATCGATAGATCATTTCTTATTTTATGAACTTTAGAGGCAGGGCCGTGTCAAGGGAGTATGGGCCTGAGGCAAGAATTTAAGAAAGATCTATTTAAGAAAACAGATCTGGATTTTTTTTATCTTTCTTGCTTTTTGAGTAGCAAATCAGTTATTAAATTTTATATTTAAGATGTTCTAACAAAATCCATTTCATATCTCTTGCAACAATAATGAAATAGGCAAGCTACCTTGCTTTCTGAACTGAAAAATTTTATGAAATTTTAAAATTCTTTTTAGTTTGATGTGCAAAATAATTAATTGACAGTGGAGAAACTATAAAATTATAGTAGGCTAGGGGAAAACATTAATAGAATAACAGTAGAGGTAACTGCAAAATTATACACTTGTATATTTGACATTAAGGGTCCTCCGTCTTTTCAGGAGCTTGAGGCAATCGCCTCAATTACCTCATGGTTGACATGACCATGCTTAGAGGGTATTTCGGTGAGCTTATAAGCTTTCTAAAAGTGCTTAGTAAGTTTTTTAAAACAAAATCTTATACGTTACCAAAATAAGATGTTAGAAACTTATAACCTCTTTTTAAAAAAAAAGGTTAAGGAATCCATCTTATTTTCAAATAAGATCTTATTTTAATAACCTTTTTCACTTTGGTCATTTTAATTATAACAGTGTCATTATTAACATTTTATAAGCTTTTTCATCTTATTTTATCCAAACATTTCAACCACTTATTTTTAAAATAAGATCTAACATATTATAAGCTCTAAAAATATCTTATAAAATTTAGTAACTTATAATATCTTTTAAACATGATTAGACAAATCCTCTTAATTTGTTGAAAGGAAAAAAAAAAAAAAAAAGCAAGGATGAAAAAGATGAGCATTATCTAAAAGCACACAGTTGTTTTAAAGCAAAAATTGACATGAATTATTGTTTTATGTACACACAGGCGAGAGTGCTAGGCGGCCCCTGGCCACAGATATAGATATTTTGCACCTAGAGAACTTTGGAATGTCCAAATGGATAACACCTAAAAATACCCCTCTACTACTACCTAATGGCTAATGATAGCGATTTATACTTTCCTATAAGATTAATTGATTTTTATTTTATTCATCATTTTATTAGGTCTTTGTCATTTGATCAGTTAAAAAGAAGAACAAATGCCACATGAACAACAACCCAAATTTTGTTTGAGGGGAAAGAGAGAATAATAAATTAAAAAGAAATGTGCAAAAAAGCTATATATAAAAGTGTGTAATTCCCTCCTAGAGCTAGGTCAAATAAGTAATTAGCCCAGCCGCTAAAATTGGAACTTAACTCATGAAATTACACTATAAATTTGGTCAATTGGAACAACCCGATTTTGGCCTAATGGACCGAAGCTAAATAAGTCCGGTTTTTATTGGACCTAAAAACGTAGCCCAATCTGGTAAAAATACCATGTTGGTTGGTTCAGCCCATCGTGGGTTTGGAATTGACAACTCTAATCCTTCATATTGTAAAAATATGTAAAATTATAAACGCAAGGAATAACAAAAATGATGACCAATCACGATTAAGAAAATAAATTCCTACTCGGACAATATGTGTAACAAAAATTAAAATTTTCCATTAGAATTCTAGTGCACAGGAGATACGTTTTTGTCAAAAAGTAAAGTCATATTTGTCAAAAATTGTGGGCAAAACTTTGACTATTAAATTGGCATGTAAAACGTCTTTGAGCCCGTTGTTGAAGGTTAGGTAGAATAGTTAATTTGTAATGCCTATAAATAGGCTAATACGGGAGAAGAAGAAAATCATCCCAAGCAAATTATCAAGTTCTCAATTTTAGTTTGCCAAGTATTTCCTCATTCAGAGTATTAGTTTCTCCTATTTCAGAGAGAAAGAGTGATATAGTTTCTCCTTGTATTTAGAGATAAGATGTTGTAATCCATATTTTTATAGTGAATTGCTCCTACACTTGCCCGTGATTTTTACCTCAAATTTATTTGGGGGTTTTTCACGTAAAAATATTCGTGTCATTTTACCTTTATTTTTCTCATATCACTATTGTCATGGCTTTGTTATTCGGTCAGTAATTTCCTAACATTGGTATCGAGCCATTGGTTTAGAAGTCTTGTTCACGAGTTACTATTCACGACTATTCACGTGAATAGTGAAAATCCGATTCAAGTGAAAATTAAAATCGGGTGTGAACAAAATGACGACAAAGTTCGATGTAGAGAAGTTCAATGGCCATAATTTCACATTGTGGAAAATGAAGATTAAGGCAATTTTGAGGAAAAGACAATTGCTTGTCGGCAATTGGAGACAGCCCATGAGATATCACCGATGATGCCAAGTGGAACGAGATGGACGGCAATGCAATTGTTGATATGCACTTAGCACTAGCCGATGGAGTGTTATCCGTGTGGCGGAGAAGAAGACGGCAAAGGAGATATGGGATACTCGACAAAATTGTACGAGGCCAAATCACTTCACAACAAGATTTTCTTAAAAGAAAATTGTATACTCTTCGTATGGCGGAAACCACTTCGGTGGTGACCATATAAACACCTTGAATACTCTATTTTCGCAACTCACCTCAATAGGTTACAAAATAGAAGTTGTTGAGCGTCTGCGGAACTTTTGCTCCAAAGTTTACAGATTAAATGCGATCAACTCATCATTAACCTGACGAACAACGCCCTTCGGACTATCTAGTCTTCGATGAAATTGCGGCCGCTATACTAGAAAGAGGAGAGCGGTAGCGAGAAACAAAGAAGACAGACAAGCAATTTCGCAACAAGCGGAAGCTTTGGCGGTGGTGAGAGGAAGATCCCACGGGCGTGGCTCCAGTGGGAGTCAAAGTCATGGTAGATCAAAATCCAGGAGTAAAAAGAACATCAAGTGCTACAAGCGTGGCAAAAGAGGGCACTTCAAGAAGGATTGTTGGAGTAAGAAGAGTAGCAACCCCGAGTCATCAAATGCTCAAGGGAATATTGCAAGTACCTCACGAAAATGGAGAAGTTTTATACGGTGAAGCAACAACCAACGCTAAAAGCGAGAAAACTATTTTTCGATGTCCGACTTTAGACTCGGGAGCAACTTGGCACATGACCTCCGTGAGAATGGTTTCATACATACGAATCAATCTCTCGGAGGATCCGTATTTATGGGGGATGATCATGCCTTGGATATTCTTTGGTATTGGTACTATCAAAATAAAAATGTTTGATGGTACGATTCGCACCATTCAGGAGGTACGACATGTGAAGGGCCTACGTAAGAATCTTTTGTCTTTGGGACAATTGGATGATGTTGGATGTAAAACTCGTATTGAGGATGGGATCATGAAGATCGTGAAAGGGGCTATTGTAGTAATGAAGGCGGAGAAACTCGCTGCGAATTTGTATATGCTTAAAGGTGAGACAATGCGAGGAGGAGAAGCATTTTGCGATTTGCGGGTTGTGAGAAGAATCAACGATAATGTGGCACCACAAACTTGGCCACATGTCGAACAAGGATTGAAGATTCTCTCCAATGAAGCTACTACTTGATCTTACAAAGGTATCTTTACCATTTTGTGAGCATTGTGTTACAAGTAAGCAACACAAATTAAAGTTTGGCATATCAACATCTAAGAGTAAAAGCATCTTAGAGTTGATTCACTCGATGTTTGGCAAGCACCATTATCATCCCTAGGAGGGGCGAGATACTTTGTATCTTTCATTGATGATTATTCCAGGAGATGTTGGGTGTATCCTATCAAAAGGAAGACCGATGTATTTCGAGTCTTCAAAGTATACAAAGCTCAAATAGAACTTGAATCGGGAAAAGATCAAGTGTCTAAGGGGCGATAATGGAGGAGAATATACAAGTGATGAATTTGAGTCTTTTTGTCAACAAGAAGGCATCAAAAGACAGTTCACGGTGGCGTACACACCTCAACAAACGGAGTGGCGGAGCGAATGAACAGAGAACCTTGTTAGAAAGGACAAGAGCAATGTTGAGAACTACAAGTCTACCCAAGACATTTGCAGGCGGGCGTCAAACCGCCCTTTGTTATGTGATCAATCGGTCGCCATCAACTGCGATTGATCCGAAAACGCCCATGGAGATGTGGGTGGTAAGTCTGGCGATTATTCTCGCTTACATACTTTTGGAAGTCCTGTGTATGCGTGATGTACAATGACCAAGAAAGAAGAAGTTGGACCCAAAGTCCGGAAAATGTATCTTCTTGGGGTATGTTGATGGAGTCGAGGGGTATCGCGCTGTGGGATCCCATTGCTCACAAGGTCGTCATCATCGAGAGATGTGATATTTGCGAGAAGATAAAGCGCAAGACAAGGAGAAAGCAACACATTAAAAGAGAACCAGGAGACTACTACAGTCTTAGTGGAAAATAATCTCTGAGAATGAAGATTCGAAATCTTCTCAAGCGTGCAGGAGCAGCGAGTGCAAGAACAAGTTGAGTCCGATGTTCAAGAAATGCGCCGGTCAACTCGTGAGAAAGCCACCAGCTTGGCAATCGAGTATGTTATGGAGAGCAATGTTGCATAATCGTCTTTTAACGGAGGATGGAGAGCCATCAACTTTTCATGAAGCTACAAAAAGCTCGAGATGCGTCTCGATGGATGACAAAAATGCATGAAGAAATTGAAGCTCTCCACAAGAATCAAACTTGAAATTAATCTTTGTTACCACATGGCGGAAAAGCCATTGGTAATAAATGGGTCTACAAGATCAAGCGAGATAGCAACGATCAAGTAGAGCGGTATCGTCGCAAGATTGGTGGTGAAAGGATATGCTCGAGAAGAGGGTATTTATTTCAACGAGATATTTTCCCAGTGGTTCGACTCACGACGGTGAGGGTAGTCTTGGAGATGTGTGCTACATTTGATTTACATCCGGAGCGAGTTAGATGTAAAAGCTGCGTTTCTTCATGGAGAGCTTGAAGAAGAAATTTATATGCTTCAACGAGAAGGTTTTTCTTTAAAAGTAGGCAAAGAGAACTTTGTTTGCGAGTTGAACAAATCTGTCATGACGGTCTCAAACAGTGCCGAGTTGTTGGTACAAGAGATTTGATTCCTTCATAATGAGCCTTGAATACAAAGACTTAGTTCGGACCATTGTGCGTATTACAAAAGGTTTGATGATAATGATTTTATTATTTTGTTGTTGTATGTGGATGATATGTTGGTGGCAGGCTCCAATAAAAACCGGATCCAAGAAATGAAGGCACGATTGGCTAGGGAGTTTGATATGAAGGACTTGGGACCAAAGCAAACAAGATTCTAGGGATACAAATTCACCAAGACAGAAATAATAGGAAGATCTCGGCTTTCTCGGAAGAACTACTTCAGGAAAATTTTGCGACGCTTCAACAACATGCAAGATTGTAAGCCGTTTCTACCCCTCTTCCTATTAATTTCAAGTTATCCTCAAGTATGTGTCCTAGCAATGAAACAGAGAGGAGGGAAATGTATCGAAAGTCACCGTATGCATCGAAAGTGGGGAGTCTAATGTTCGCTATGATATGTACAAGACCGGACATTGCACAAGATGGGAGTAGCGATCGATACATGGCGAACCCTGGTAGAGAGCATTGGGATACAATGAAGAGGGTTATCGAGGTACATCGGAGGAACCTCGGATGTTGCATTATGTTATGGAAGATCGGATTTTTTTACTTGTCGGGGTTATGTTGATTCGGATTTTTCTTTGGTGATCTTGATAAAAGAAAATCCACTACGGGTCATGTGTTTACACTTGCAGGAGGAGCCGTAAGTGGGTTTCAAAATCGGGCAGACTATTGTAGACTATTGTAGCTGCAATCAGGAAGCGAATACATGGCAGCTACACAAGCTTGCAAAGAAGCAATTTGGATTCAAAGATTCTCTGGAGGAGCTCGGGCACAAACAAGAAAAGATTGTTCTGTTTTGTGACAATCAGTGCTTTGCATATTGCAAAGAATCGCCTTACATTCAAGGACAAAGCACATAGGAGTTCAAGGTATCACCGTTCGAGAAGTAGTGGAAAATGGAAGTGTGGATATGCAAAAATCCATCGATGAAAACCTAGCAGACTACATGACCAAACCAATCAACACTTTGGCAAGTTCGAATGGTGCGATCCTCGTGTGGCCTAGCGTAAACGTAAACGACATGAGTGGCAAGTGTAGAGAATGATGAAAGAGTTACAAAATGACTTTAAGTGGGAGAATGTCAAAAAGTAAAGTCATATTTGTCAAAAATTGTGGGCAAAACTTTGACTATTAAATTGGCATGTAAAACGTCTTTTGACCATTGTTGAAGGTTAGGTAGAATAGTTAATTTGTAATGTCTATAAATAGGCTAATACGGGAGAAAGAAGAAAATCATCCCAAGTAAATTATCAAGTTCTCAATTTTAGTTTGCCAAGTATTTCCTCATTCTAGAGTATTAGTTTCTCCTATTTCAAGAGAGAAAGAGTGATATAGTTTCTCCTTGTATTTAGAGAGAAGGTGTTGTAATCCCTATTTTTATAGTGAATTGCTCCTACACTTGCCCGTGGTTTTACCTCAAATTTATTTGGGGTTTTCCACGTAAAAATATTCGTGTTCATTTTACCTTTATTTTTCTCATATCACTATTGTCATGGCTTTGTTCCGGTCCGTAATTTCCTTACAGTTTTGACTTTCTATACAAAACATAAATTCTCAAGTTCTCAAGAGAAATATGGAAACATTATTGCTAGAAAATGAAGGTACTTGAAGAATTACCGCAAGGTTATCGATCAATAACATAATATAGCTAGCCGAAAAAACCAGCCTTTGAAACCATAATTGGACTTCTGATTTGTGTGATTCCCATTCTCGCTTCAATCCAAGTAATGAACCAGGTCTATTTGAATCTCAAGATCAGCCTTATAACGAATCGTTAAAGAATAGCTGTTTCTCATACTTCTTCCGAAACACTAATGTTTGCGGGCGAATTCTCGATTGTGGTATTCACCGGGATTTCCAACTTATATTTATATATGATCGCACCATCCCCTACATTCGTGACGGTCCTCATGAATTTCTTAGTTAACATCATTCATTCTTCTCGCATCAAAAAAAAACTATGAAAGACGGATAATTCAGATCCGATGATGGATTCGAGCAATTATAGCTTAATCTTATGATGGTTTGAGTTTGTTCACGAGTGAAATTCATGGAGCGACGAGATTCGCGATGTCTGTATGGACGCATCATAAATGAGACCTGGATTAAGCGCGCGATTCGGATCGACCGACCGAACCAATCCCTAAAGGTGTGGCAATGGAATTATCATCTTCCCGATAGGTTGGCGTGTTATCCGGAGGATTAGCGATGGTCATCATGGCGGATTGAATAGCGCGCAGACTCCAATCAGGGCACGCCATTGATGTGAGGGCACGCCATTGATGTGCCACGATAAGAGAGTGCAATCACCGGACAGAATACGTTATTACCAATTGGTGGTCCCAAAACGTGAGGATTGTAGGCCGCTAAGATTAGAACTCCGGTGCCATTATGTCGGGCTTCAAGATGCCTCGTAACTTAATCCAGGGCCTCTTGATGATGTTTCGACAAAGACCGAGCGGCTCTTGGTCCGATCCGAGAATTTTCTCGTTGGAAATAGATGGTTCTTTGTTGGTGCATCGCTATTTGATACGTAATTAGTAACCTCCCGTGCTTGTGTTGGGCTAATTACAACTCCGGGGAAAGGAAATAAATTGGATCGTAGTATGCTAATATCTTCGGAAATGATGATAGCTGCTCGGGCATTAGACCGAGGTAGATAACTCATCGTGGAATCGAAATACGTGTTTTCCATAGTTAGATTGCATATGATGATGCTTTGGTCGTGGGCTTCGACAATAAACTACTCGAGTTGCAAGGAGATAAGGTTTCGTTGTAAACGAGTGGCAAGTTTCGGATTGCGGCTCTTGCAGAAAGGTGCTCCATCCTGTGATGGTTTTTCCATTCCGAGAGTTAATGTCCCCGCAACCCACCGATCGTCGGCGGCCCACGATGCGACAACCACACCCCGAGGATGCCCGATCGTATAGTCCTAACACCGGAATCGCGATTTCTGCGCCGAGAAAGAAACCAGGATTCCTTTCTCCTGGCACCAAAGCTAGCTATTGCGAGAGGGTTCTCATATAGATTAGTGTTACGGTTACTCAACAAAATCGATAATATATCGACTCCATCAGCCACGGCCTGGTCGATGCCAGCTAGTATATCGGATGTAACGCCACCGTTCCACGGACCTTATACACTTTGCCACCGGGCGCGTGGAGCAACCCCTCTCGCGGTTCGGGCGAATCAGAAGAAAGAAACACCGTCGACATAGTTTCAGCAGCGATAGACGCGGTGTGGGTCCCATGTCCATCGATGTCCCTCGCGGAATTCATGGGGATTGTGACTCGAGGATTCGCCGTCGAATCCCTTCGCGGAAGTATCCGGCGCCAATGATTTTCTTGTTGCATAATGAGGAATTGAATTCTTCGCTACTTCGCAAATTCCTTTCCACCTCGCGGGAACTTGATCATTTAAATGCCCTTAAAGCTCGGGCTTTCGGGCCAAATACGGTGTCGATTACACCGATTATCACATCTTTTGTCAGACCGCGCTGGCCAGTCCGATTGCAGTGTTGAGGTTAAGGAATTTATAGGAATGTGTGGTGTCCGGAGTGATAATATCATCGGCATATGCGAGAAATGAAACCTGGAGAATTTTTAAAGCCTCCAATTCAATTTTCGATATCACTACTTTGTCTACACTAATTCCATGGAAGGCGTTGTCGTAAGTGTAGATAAGTTTTGGTTCGGGTTTGTTCTTTGTTGAGCGATGTTTGGCTTATCGATTTGAGAATGGAAGAATACCAATAATGGTGACTGGAAAATGCCTTAGGCATGAAGGATTTGTCCATGTGGACAATATATGTTGATCTTTCTGCTGAAGATTGATGAACATGGTGTGCCAAAAGAAACCATGGAAGTAAAATCGAGCAACTACATTGGAAAGTTTCATTTTTTTTTCTATCCAGAAATACATGTAACTTTCTTCTATATAAGGTAATTTTGTTGTCGTTGATTCTTAAGCACAATCATCGAGCTGGGAAGCACCAATTCTTTTTACAACATGCAATAATGTAACGGAAAGATCCATTAGGCAATCATTCAAATTCCACAATATAATAAGATTTGGACTCTGTTTGACTAAAATTTTCTTTTAGTCTTGAAAAACTTTCCTAGTCTTATTATTGGTCAAGTGCAAAAGAGTATAGGCAAGTCTAATAAGTTAGGTAAAAAGAGGAAGTCCCGACAAAATAAGATTAAAACCGAAGTGGTATATATGTACTAATGTGTCGGTACCATTCTTGAAAATAGTTTTGTAGGATGATTTGGTTTATTACTTGTCATGATGAGGTTATACTTTTGAACTCATTGGCGATTACTAGCATTATCTAAAAGCGGACAACGGATATGTCATATGTAGAAATTGTTAAGATAAATTAAAGCCATGACCCCATTTTCGCCTTTCAAATCGGCCTCTCTAGAAATGATTTAAGGCAAAAAAGACCATTTGTTCTTTTATGTACACGTAGGGGATAAAGTGAGCATTTAATTATATTAATAGCCCATAGAGGAGCAGCCCTGGCCCGATATTGATATGTATTTAGATATCTAATTTGAACATCTAACAAGATATTTTTGCACTGTAGAACTTTTCTTTTTTTTTTTTTTAAAACGACAAAACCATTCATCTACGCAGGGTTTGAATGTGTTGATGTCATAAATTTGCTTGATACCTTATGTGTGCCTCATGTGATAAAAATTTATGTGTTGATATGATAAAGTGGCTTGCCGCCAACTATACTTGATGGTTTGAATGTATAATTTTTCTTTGTTAATTAAAATGTAGGATTTTCCTTTTATTAATTAAATGTGGGATTTTTTCCCAATCAATTGAACATAAGTCTTTCCCTATATAAATGTGAATTATTGAATATAGTGTTTTCTCAAGTAACTAAATGTAGTTTTTCGTTAACCAACTGAATATTGAGCTTTCTCCAAATTAGTTGAACGTAGGGTTTTTCAAGTTTAATTGTATATCTTTTTCCCTGGATTAGTTTGAATGATTGAATGTAGGATTTTCCCTACTAACTGAATGTAGTGTTTTCCTTAATTAATTGAATGTAAGGTTTCCCCTAATTAATTGAATATAGGATTTTCCCTTGACTAATTGAATATAAGGTTTTCCCCTACCTAAATAAATATAGGGTTTTCCCTTGACTAATTGAATGTGGGGTTTTCCCTTAATTAAATGAATATAAAGTTTTCCCTTGACCAATTGAATGTAGGGTTTTCCCTTAACTAATTGACTCAGTCAAATGTGAGGTTTTCCCTTAACTAATTGAATGTATGGTTTTCCCTTTACTAATTGAATGCATGGTTTCCCCTTAACTAACTAAATGTAGGGTTTTCCCTCAACTAACTGAATATATGGATTTTCCCCAGATAGGTTTGAATAATTTTGAGTGTAGAGTTTTCCTCTAACTAATTGAACCTAAGGTTTTCCCTAATTAGTTGGGACATAGGGTTTATCCATAATTAATTGAATGTATGGTTATCTCTAATTGATTGAACGTAGAGTTTTCCCTAATTAGTTGAATATATGGTTTTGTTTTCAAATTGTCTCAGCTGTGATTTAATTATTATGATTTGTGCTTATGTTTATTCTCGTATTTAATGATATATTGCATCATTTAGGTTCATACATCATGTTAATGTATGTTCATAGCATATCACGAGCATCACAAGATTAACTAAAGTCAAGTCTTAAGTTTAGATTTAACAATGTTTTTTCAAAGAAATGGGTGCACATTGTTCTATGATGTTGGAGTGAGTGGGAAATGGAAGCGGGGGACCGGCGTTCCGACCATGTGCCGCTTGCGGCCAATGTTAATGTTAACAGAAAAGGGCCTTCGGGCAAAATGAAAGAAAATGGGCATTCGGGCAAAAATTTTCACGGGTTCCAAATAACAAGGTCCACTGCGACCCTGATTACAAGAATGTATTACCAAGTGAGCTCGCGCTCTAAGAACGTTTTACGAAAAGAAAGACTATGTATTACATATGAATGTGAAATGTTTTTAAGTAAAGAAAATGTAAAGTCTTTCAAGGTATAAATGTAAGATAATGCATTAGGCATACATTCATGCATAAGATTACTTGTTGAGCTCATTCAGCTCATTCCATGAATGTTAAATTTTTCAGATGAAAATGCTTGAGAGGAAGGAGGTGGCGGGGCGCAGTGACTCGATAACCCATGTCCTTCAATTTTTATTATTTTCAAGGTTTTGACTTTTTAGTTTATTAAATGTTGAATATTGTTTTATTTTCAGTATGAATATTTTAGATAAATGATTATTTCAGTTATTAGCATTTAATTCCGCTGCAAAGTTTTCAAATGAAATAAGATTTTTATTATTCCGTATTTTTAAGCATTCTTTAAGGTATTTCTATTTTAGTTGCTTAATTTTCGCATTTATATTCTAGTAAACTAGAAAGACGCTACATATTGTTGGGGACAAAATCCATGGGACAATTAGAAAAGCACATGTTAAATAATATAGGAAACATGTAACTGAATGACATGTATATGCAACATAAATGTAACATGATACATGCAGAGGTGGAGCCAGAACTTATATTAAGGGGCGCCAACAGTGAAAAAAGACATCACATGCACACACACACACACACACACACACACACACATATATATATATATACTTACAAGATAATAAATTTTAAATATATTACATTTACAAGAAAAAAAACACATTAATATTTCTTAGTAAATATGGATAAATTATATCAATAAGACATAAAAAGTCTCTCACAAAAATCATCTACATTTGAATCTATAATAAAATAATTTGCAATTTGTCTTTCAATATACACTAACAAACAATAATTAAGAAATTCGGTTTCATTTTATTTCTTTTTATTTGATGATTAGAAAAAGAAGAATATCAATTTTTAATATATCAACAATAATACATATATATAAATAGTACATATCGATAAAAAAAAAAGTAGTACATGAGAAATTTAAAAAATGGGGGGGGCAGGGCCTCCTGGTCTCTGGGTAGCTGGCTCCGCCCGGATACATGATTTTTGATATATATGTATGAGTTTTATATTACATAAAGACTGTACATGTTATACGCATTCAATTTATATAATCAAATATAACACTTCACGTGCATCGCACGGATCAAAAACCAATTTAGAGTAAAATATAAAACTGGTTGTTGGAGTTGAATATTGAATTTCTCTAAATTTTCCTCTTAAATAATGTATACACACAAAAATACAATCCATTGCTAGAGATGTGAGATGGTCTAACCACTAGAGTTGTGCACGGGACTTGGAGATTACCGAACCGAACCGATATTCGAACCAAAAAATATCCGAACCGAAAATATTCGTTGATTTTTTGACTTTCTCCGAATGAACCGTCCCGAAAAAATTTTTGGTACGGTTCTGGAGATTTTTGAAATATCCGTACTGAGAACTGTACCGATCCGTACAAAACCGAAGATCCGAAGCTAGAACCGATTTTTAAGAATTTTTTAATACATACATATATATTATTTTTATCTTATTTATATTTTGATATTGTGACACCCCACATTTAATTTACATAGAAAATCATCTGATATAATTATTATATTAAGTTTCTAAGAATTTATATCATTTAATTTAGTAATATTTAATTATTTATTAAATTTGGATGATTTTTAAAATATACTAGCGATCCACGCGTGCGATGCACAGATTATATATTAAGTAAAAGTAATTTTAATATTTTAGTTATTTTAATTAATCAAATTTAAAAAATTATTGAATTGTAAAGCCATTTACTATGGATTAAATGATTGAATAAGAAAGCAATATTACGAAACAAATTGAAAGAACATAAATATAGAATAGAGAAAAATTATTACAAGTTTTGAAAAAATTCTTTAAATACAATTGAACTTGTACGACCACTATAACTATCTTCACCACATATCGAATTTTAAGACCGCAACATACAACTAACCGTGACTAAAAACATGATTATTTAAAATAACCCTACATTCAACAAAAAGAATGACACGATATATATATATATATATATATATATATATAGGGATGAGATCCTATGAGACCATAGCTATAGGTAGAAACATGAGACTCAATCTACACCCTTCAACCAAATAAAATAAAAATTTAGGATTTAATGGCATTTTAGAGTAATTAAAAAATAGTGGGGACCAAATAGGGTACAATTGGAATGTTACAATCATCCAAATAACTGTTTTCCTAAAATCAAGGAATAGAATCTTACCACAATCACCATCTTCTTCTTCCAAACGTGAAAGCATCGTCCAAAACCAGGAAAAAAACCCACGATCAAAGCAACGCTTCTCCCGGCGTCAAACATCGCCCTTCATCATCGTCTTCTCCCACGATCAAAGCAACATAAAAACACAGAAATCCTACGCAAAAATCGAACCAACAAATATTCTCGTGATCAAAAACACCAAAAAATCCATATCAACGGGATCAGTATTGCAATGTCACAGATACAGGATACCCCCTCCACAAAACTGTCCCAACAAGGTAATATTTGACACTAATTCATCAGCAAAAATGTGAGGTTCGAATGCATGTAATGTTGAACAATCAAAAAATTCTCCAATTAATTCTGTACATATAGCTTTGGAATTCTGTGCATATAGCTTTGTAATTCTGTGCATATAGCTTTGTAATTTTGTGCATATAGCTTTGCAAATCTGTAACTCGTGTATATTATATGCTTAGAGCACATGTGTTTAGTTCGTATTAATGATATCCGTGTATAGTGTTTCGAATTTGTGTATTTATTATGAAAAATATGTATCACATATAATGTAACACATATAGCTTCTGTACATATGTGTGTTTAGTTAGTATTAATGAATGTGTATATAGTGTCTCGAATCTGTGTATTTATTATGAAAAATGAGTATCACCTATAATATATCCAAAATAGCTTCTGTACATATGTGTGTTCAGTTGGTATTAATGAAATGTGCGCATAGTGTCTCAAATGTGTGTATTTAGAATGAAATATATGTAGTACATATAGATTCTAATATATAGTGTCTCACATATAATGTATTCCCTAAATACGTTTTTGCCTATTAACAATGCATCTAATATATGTTTAAAGTATTAATTATGAACACAAATGGCATTAAATATGTGTACTTATACAACAAATATTGGTGAGTTCAATTTTGCACCATACGTTCATGTTCTGTAAATATGGATTTACACGATACATTTAAAATTTGTGTAAATAGTATTCAGAATTTGTTGTTTTAATATCTAAATATTGTGTTTTTGCAGATCAAGATCCAGTTACGATTCACGTTGGTCGTCGAGGCTCGAAATCTCACCTGGATCAACTAAATATTGGATCCCAGAGGTTGAGCAAGCAAAACTCCCTCGTGCCAACATGCATTTCCATACATTGGAGGCAGGAATACAATTTTATAAGGATTATGGTTTGTGTAGTGGCTTGACGTTAGAAGAAGCACTACGAAGAAATTCAAGAACGAGGATTTATGATTTGTTTACATAATTCGAACATAAACATACAATATCTCGCAAATCTATTTATACATTATCGTGTATTACCCACACATCGTCCTTCAATGACAACATCAAGATCAATAAACGTATGTTTTGGAATTATGTGTTTAAAGATGTAGAATTATGTGTTTTTAGTTATGTAATTATGTTTGTTTAGTAATAGCATATTGTTTTTTGTTATTTTGTGCAAGCATGTATATTTGGTTTGGAATTATGTGTTTTAAGATTTAGAATTATGTGTTTTTAGTTTTGCAATAATGTTTGTTTAGTAATAGCATATTGTTTTTTGTTATTTCGTGCATGTATATTTTGGTTTGGAATTATGTGTTTTTAGATGTAGAATTATATGTTTTTAGTTTTGCAATAATGTTTGTTTAGTAATAGCACTTTTTTGTTTTTTTGTGCGAACATGTATACTTGTTTTGGAATCATGTGTATTTAGCAATAGAATAATGTGTGTTTAGTTGTATAATAATGTGTATATAGTTTTGGGTTAGTGGATACTTAATCGTACATAATTTTGTGCGAAACACATACAATGTAATAACTACAATACAATATTAATTTGTATAACAACATTCGACCATATGAACGTGAAAATGCAAATTTATATTGATTAAAGAGAAAACACCCCACGCCCGAACCATTAATATCCATAATTCAAGAAACCATCTAAGTCATATGCAAATGGCTCCCAAAGACAAAAACACCAACGATAGTAAACTAACTATACAAAAATGATGAGCACAACCGCATACTACGTTGTCTATTTAAAACAAAACTACAATACGATCTTCCCGTCCAAAACTTTCTCGGCTTCTTCCAAACATCTATCCTTTAGCTCATTTCTATGGTGGAGGATTATTGCAAATTGAGTACTTCGTGCGTAAGTTAGACAGTTGAGACGCATTATTCTTCTCCAAACCACAATCCCATCCCTTGGTGCCACCGCCCATGTAGCTCTCCATATGCCTCATGGCATATATACCACAATCAACTTTGTTTGTGGTATCTCTCCAAGGCATGCATAGTCTAGACGGGGTGAATTTCCTAGGACAACACTAGCCATTTTTGCGGGCGATTTTTAGTCTTCAAGTAGTTTGAAAACATCCGAACTCGCAAAATATACCATGGAAAACAACTTCAAACTTCGTAGACTATATATTATAATTAACCATATCATACTAACTAACTACACATAATTTCAAACTTAAATACACACAATTACATACCTATATAAACACACTCATTCTGCACTCAAAAATTATCTTCCCATATCTTTAACTCTGATCACTATTAAATTCCAAAAACATGTGGGGTGGGTCGGGGGGTGTGTATGGGTGATCAGATTGTATCAAATAATTTATTGTTTAGTCCTTGACTTTTCCAATTCAAATTTCAAATTCACGTAAAAATACTTTAATGTATATATCTTTGATGCATTGGTTTGAAAAACACTTGTGCTATTACTAAATAAACACTATTACGAGACTAAAAACACATAATTCTACAACTAAAACACATAATTCCATGACAAGATGCTATCCAATACATATAAATGCCGAGTAAAAACATAATGCCCAGGACAAATGTTTGAAGAAATCTTGTACAAATTCTAATACCTTAGAACACAATTTAGAAGCGATAAAAAACAACATGCATAATCGATTGAACGCAAAAAAAAAGCTCACCAACTTGTCCGACAAATCTCCATATTTCTCCTTTCCGCTTTCCACCGGCGACGAGTTGTCGATAATATGGCGAGTTAAACCTCTTGACATCAAAGGTCACCGAGGAAAGATGATGTGCTCGCTCTTACAAATCGGGAAGAAAAATCGAAACACACTATACATTAGGGTCTTGGTAATTAACAGAAAAGATTTGAAAAAACAATGAGATTAGTTGAGTACTTACCATGTCAAAGTTGTTCAATTTATCGGAGCTCGGGTCACCGAGCTCTGTATCGAGTCCTTGCACAAACGACTGATACACATAATTCTATAGCTAAACACACAGAATTCTATATCTAAGTTCACATGATTCCAAATCAAATATACATACACACACAGAATTCTATAACTAAACACACAAAATTCTATAGCTAAACACACAAAATTCTACATCTAAGTTCACATCATCCAAAAGGGCAAACTGAGCAAGGAAATGCAACACATAAACCATAAACACATTATTATATACCTAAACACACATAATTCTATATCTAAGTTCACATGATTCCAAATCAAATATACATGCCCCCACAAATTATATCTCATTCAACAATCCCCCAAAATTAAAACCCACATAAAATAGAACATTATACATGCCCAAGGACTGCTAAAATAATCCCTCCTTAACACACGACAATTGCTTTCTATTCCAATGCAGATTGTAATGTTTAATAACATGATCAACTATCTCAACATACATAAAATGTTTGCAGGACCGATTCTGAGTCCGTAAATTGGTTAAAAATATCGGCAACTACTTCATTGCTCGACGAATTAATCAAACAATCCAATAGCCTCACATAATCAGTAACAAAATTAGGCCGATTATTCAGCAAATATTGCTCGTAAACATTTAGGTTTCGAAAGAAACACTGTGTCCTATATTCAATGGTCAGAGGTGGAATTAGCATAAATTCCTTTTGGAAATCTATCAAGCTTCAAAAATTTTGCAAATCTCTTATACCTAGAAGTCTATTCCCTAAAATTAAACAAATAAGAACAATAGAAATCAATAATAAAAACCCAAATTGGAACCCTAACATCAACAAACACAAAAATAAAAAAGAAAATAAAAATCACAGATAACTTACAATATTTTGTGCGAGAACCGTGATGAAGATAGGAGATGATTCGTGCCAGTTGCGGATTGAGCCCTACCGTGGTGAAGATATGAATAAGAATCGATACAGTTTAATTATCCTTTGAATAAAATCTGAAAAGACGGGACGATGTCGTGGAGGAGACGGTAGCAGATAAATAAAATCTGGAGAATAGCAACCGGTGTCGTGGTGGAGAGATGAAGATACCTATTCCAGCGAATTCGAGAATTAGGAGACGGCACGATGGAGTGAAGCAGATGAAAGGAACCGGGTATCTAGAAAGAGGGAGAGAAAATCGCGGGATATGAATAAGAATCGATACAGTTACCAAATTCAAAAATTAGGGGTTTACAATTATATCCTTGGAATAAAAAGACAGATTACTTTCCTACCCTTGTTTGCCACTACCATGACTAAAATAGATGGGTAAAACGGACCATTGAATATTAAATCAAATGGTCTAGATGTGGTCTCATGTTCTTACGTAAAGGCCCCGGTCTCATTTGATCATATCCATATATATATATATATATATATATATATAAACAAAGCTTTTGCTATTTTTGTTTTCCCGCCTAAACGCACTTACTAAAAATGAAAATTAATATTATTTTTATTAATGAAAATTGTGTATAACTTTATAGATGGAAATATAATATTCATAGTTGGAAATATAATATGCACGGATGGAAAATGTAAATCATTGACTTTTATAGATAATATTTTTGGTATGATTATCAAACTAATTTAGGAATTGTTACAGTCTCATTATATATGGAAAAAATTATATAATATCTCAGTCAATATTTTAAAACACAATGTTTATATTAATTTGTGTAAACCATTAATTATTTCCATCATCTATATATATAAAGAGAGACTATTCTAAAAGTAGTAATCATAGAGTTTTCCCGCTCATTTTTTATTTCTAAAAACAATATTTTTTTGTTTTTCGCAATTAATAAATTATTTTTCCGGCTACAATCAATTTCTTAATTTTCGGATACTAAATTAATTTGTTTTTCAACATCAATTATATAATGTTTATTTTGACTATATCTATAGATATTTATTTTACTTGCTGAGCACAAAAAAAATATTGATTTTCAAGTAATTACGATTTTGGTAACCTTATAAAAATTATTTAACAGCAGCCCATGCATTAATGATTTGTATCTGTACATAAATTCTCATATTATAATTAAACTTTCTTAAAATACTACTTACAGAATTATATATTCCATATCATTCTTACTTAAATTTTTTGATCCTACCAAACTTAATCAAATACAATATCGTGCATACATATTATATATATGAACAATATCAAAATATATATTATTCTAATTTTATGTATAAACAACATTTAATTTTATTACTGGACTTAATTTGTTTACTGATAAAGTTATAAAATTTTTGTTATATCGTGTGAATCGAATTTATTAAAGTTTCTAAGAATATTGTTGAATTACAATGAAATATAATACTACAACAGAGAATATAATAAAAAAAATCAAAATCGAATAGTAATTTTATAAAACTATTCCGAATTCATAATGAATTATAACATTACAACTGAGAATGTAATATAAATAAAAATAAACTAAAACAATAATTAAAAATTTGTAAAGCTCAGACACAAAATAATAGAAAATATATAGTACATAATACGAATGATTCATTTCCTTTATTATATAAAGAGAGTGTAGTCTATAAATAGTAGTCTAAATGACTTCCTTTGAAACATAGTTTAAAAATAGTAATTTAGTTATGTGGTAAAAATATAATTTAAGTAAGTTTTAATATATCATATAGAGACAAAATCTATATTTATTAACTAAGAGTAAAAATTGATAAATTTTGTGTCATTACCATATTTTTGGTAGATTTTAACTTTTTCTCTATAATTTTCGTCTATAATGTTGATTTATATTTATGATATATAAGATAAATATCGTTTGCTTGCCAATTTTATAGTTTCTTAATTTAAAAAACCAACATTTTATTTCTCAAAATGAATTTAGTACTTTCATGAAAATCAAATCTAAAATTGGTTAAAATATTTCATGGATTTTTGATCATATTTTAAACTTATCTTTCCAATTTCATCTTCAGATTCGAAATTATATCTTTACATTATGATACATATCTATCTATTATATTTAGAAAAATAATCAATTGCATTAATTCACTCGAAATATGTTAAAGATTGAATCATATATATACTATATAATATTGTATGTATCTATGCATTATAATTTAATAAATAATTCACCGTATCAATATTGTCCGAAATATTCAAATACAAGTTGATATTATAAATGTATTCAAATTTGCATTATAAATCAATTTTAGAAATAAATAGATGTACACATATATTGAATTTGTAAAAAGAATGAATATTGTACGAATTTAAATATTATTGTGTACATACTTTTTTTTGAATATATGATAAGTAACTACTTATTACATAAAAGAAATAATATTTGTTATATTATTTATTTTATATTTATTTTTTTAATATCAACGTTAGAAGAATTATTGTTCATTCGTTTATGGTATAAGATAGTTTTCTAAAATAACCATGATTTGAGTAGAATTATATTGTTAATAAATCAAATAGCACTTCGAGTTTATTTATTAAAGTAATGTTTATAGTAATTTCTTGAATCTAATCTAATTTAGTTGTTCAAAATTATAAATAGAACATATAATTTTTTAAATTTTAAACAACTAATCAATAAGTGTTCTCCATATGTGTATAAAATTGTCTCAAATATATAATAATTTCCTCTCATATTTATAAATTTTTAATTTTTGTTAGATATTAAACATAATATTTTTTAAGAATGTATTAAATTATTGTAATAACTATTATTTGATTATTCTTACATTGTTTTGTTCGGGTCAAGACGTGTTAACATGCACCACTTTTTTCCGTTCAAAGGATAGGGCCGGTTTGGGTTTGATTTGCCCGCCTAGCCACACCCTATTACTATTCCCACAATATTTCAATTAATATCAAAATTATACAATAATTTATTATATACACTCGTGCATCGCACGGGCATTATACTAGTTCTTATTAATAGACCGCAAATTTCATCGATTTTTATTCTTTTCTTCATTTTTTCTTGAATTGGTCCTGTTTTTTTTCGATGCAACAAAAGATCCCAAGTACTTGCGAGTCTTGTGGCAAGAATGTCATTGGAATGTTTTTATTTTCGAGTTAATGATGCTTGTTTTCTATGTTTTATGCTTATGCTTAAGATGGATAATTATATTCTTATATGTTGTTTTATATGTATTATGACGGTATTTTAATGAAGCATGTCTTGATGATGTTTCACTTATGGAGATGATGTTTCACTGATGGAGCTTATGTAAAAGTATATGTGTTATTACAACACATATTTTTGATGTCACTCTAGTTGGCATTGTATTATTTATTATGAATTTATAATTTGTGTTGCTCTTTATGGTTGTATTATTTATTTTGAGATTGCACTAAAAAAAAAGAGGGGTGGGTCTATTTACACCCCCAAAACTTATTAATATACCCAACAAAAAACTGAACAAATATATATTCCCCTAAAATGACCAAAATACCTAACCCCAAAAATACACACACAAATATACGCACACACCGACGCAACAGGGACTGCCATGGCACAAACTCACGGTCACGCAAGCACCGAGGCAGTAAATTTTTTTTTTTTTTTTGTTCTTTTATGGGTGTTAGGTGCATGAATTTAATTCTGATAGGTTTTGGTTGAGTAATAGAGGTGAGAAAGACTTAGGAGCTCTTTTTAATCAATTTGAAGTAAAATATTATTAGTATATTGATGATAAAGAGGAAAATATGAGTGAACTGCTGAAAAATTATCAATCTCCATGACAGATGCGAACAAATAGAACAACTTTGAATTATGCAAGCATCAAATATTGATAACAGCCTTTGTTTCCATGATTTGGGTTTTAACATGGAATTGGGGTTTATGTTTTGGGGGAATTTGGGATTTAATTTTGGGGGTAATTTGGGATTTAATTGGGAGAAGGATAAATTAGGGAATGTTAGGGGTGTATTGAGTAAATAGGGAGTTCTTTAGAGGAGGGTAAAGGTGTATTAAGAGGAGAGAGTGTATTAAGAGGTTTTGGGGTGTTAATATCGCTCCCAAAAAAAAAAGAATGGACTATAATTGTTCATTCATTTTTTATTTTTCTTATTTTGTGTGTTATGATTAATCTCCATTTCACCGTCTCCGAACCATATAAGTTAGAACCGAATCTCCGCATCGAATTTTTGGTGCGGTTCGACATCGGAGATTTTTTCTCTACGGTTCGGATTACTCAAGATTGATTTTAGAATCTCCAAAGCTCTCGAGACGGTCCGGAGATTTGTGAATCTCCAACCGCCTCATACCGCACACACCCCTACTAACCACGTCATATCCATTATCAACATAATTCGTTTGGACTTGATGTGTTGGGCCTATATGAATTATAGGCTATAGCTCATCAATGCTATTTTAGTGAAAATATTATTATTTGTGTTTAAATATGTTATGAAGTATAAAATTCATTAAAATAATCTCAACAATATATAGAGCCATCGTGAAACAATGAAAAATATCCTTTAAAATATGTGGGGCATAGTTTGACCTGGGAAGCACTTGACAATGTATATATCAACTTTTAGTAAAAATGGGGACCATTGTTTTCAAAAAAAAAAAAAAAAAAAAAAAAAAAAAAAGGGGGACCAATGACCATAATGTGACATTCCATAATGATACAATATACATGTGTTACACTTGCTTATAAAACGTTACATTATTGAATCAAAAATAAAATAAAATAAAAATAAAGCGTTACGTTATCCATACTGTAAAAGTGGGCAATTGTCAAATAAATGGACTTGTCTGTGTGTCGGATCACGTGATTATTACAATCAAAATCGAAATCAGACCGTCGTTAAATTGTAGAGTAAAATTCGTAGTACTTAATTGCAGTTTTGGAGATTCGTAAATAATAAAGAGAATCAGTTATCAAAATTATGAAGAAAAAAACAGATTTTAGATCGTATTATGATACCACATATAAGTAACTCAAATATAATTATCAATGAATTTTATATTTTGGTATTTCATGATTTTCACATAATTATAATGTTAACATACCTATATTTATACTATCCATTGAAATCTCTCTTGCATCATTCCTAATAAATTGTAGTTGGGCATTAAAAAATATTTGTATTTTTATTGAATTTTTATTAATAAACTGGTTTCTTGTTAAGTGCCACGATATTTAAGTTTTATTATTTTTTAATTGTTATTGAGAACTTACTCTTATTTAATGGAGCATTAAAGAAAGATCCCCTATCAAAATATTTGTAGATAAAGCTAGGAAGTATGATGACACCTAGCCGAACTAAAACAAAACAATGACACCTTGTTTAGTCGAACCAAAGCAATCTCACGTGGCCATTCATTTAATAAAGATGTCAACCGACCAGGAAGACTCTGATGACGTAAGTCGCCGGGCCGAATGACGTAAGCTGCCGGCCGAATGACGTGGCACAAACCGAGGTCGGCTCAGCAGAATAAAATCAAGCAGGTCTTAAACGGGTACACATAATCGAGCGTAACAAACGAAATAAAAATGTACCCAAGATGACGCGTCTAAGTTAAAAGAAATGAACACACAATAAAATAAGTCCTCAAAAGCAACAATATTCCCTTATGATCAATAGGATTTTCCCAACATAGTGCACCAAAAATAGCACCATTATTTTAGTATATATATAGCAACCAATCAATTAAATAGATACACCCTACATGATACGCCATACAATAGACAAGTGTCCTACTACCAATTTAAATATAGCAATGATTAACCCATCATGGGTATAAAAAAGAGTATGCGGATTGTAATAAAGGGGGAGGACAAGAAAACAAGAAAAGAGAGAGTAAAAATGAAAGAAAAAAAAACAAATTGCAATACATACACAATATAGTGAGCCGACCAGACACACTCTGCTCGGTAAACTTAATAACAAAGGCCGAATTAGCCCTTGTTTAATAGTCTTTTATTCCAATTTACTCTCTGCACCATTAAAATCCCATGTTTGCCTTTGTTGACCCAAAAAAACACGTCAACAAAGTACAAACACTTATCTGAGAATGACGTATCCGTGTTGAATACATATTTGATACGATATTTTATGTGATACTTTATGGATATATACTCCATTGATATATCTACACATGAAAATGGATAGAATTTATTCTATTGCTCATATTTTCAATAATCTTTTATGTGTCTATTTGAGTCATTGTTTTTTTTATTATTAAGACGCTTTGTATTTTCAATAATATAAAAATATATAATTATATATATATACATATCATACACGTGTCCTTAAAATTTTAAATTATGTCATATTTCCATACTGAATTATATTGTACCCATATCAGTGCTATGTGGAGATAAAGTCATCTCTCTTTGCTAGTCAGTAAACAAATATTACATCATTTATTATCTTCGCAAATACATTTTAATTTTGTGTGGACCATAATGTTCCAACAATCCAGAGATTGCAAAAATATCTTGTTGGATGTAAAAAAATTCAATATATAGTACCTAAATAACTATATCTAGCTGGGTAGGGCTGCCCCTCCACTTTATGGCATTAAAATGATGAAATACTTAGCTATATCTAATAGGGCTTGTTCACCTTCATATTATATATATACTATAATATCCTCAAGTAGGGGTGTACAGTAGAAAATTTTATTGGATAATTGATGTCACCTAATGGTAGAGGTAGGATGAAATTAATAACCATACCTCCATATAAAATTTGGATGATATTTTTAAATTATAATACCCATTATCTTAAACCATATACTGCTATCTTATAAATCTAGATTAATTTAAGAGAACTTTAAGCTAGGAGCAAATTAGTCAAGTGCTTAATAATCCACATAATTATGAATTAAAATACATGTTTGATAACCGTTCAAAAAAAAAAAACATGGTTGATAAGAATATCGAATAGTGGTCGGGTGATTAAACTATCAAGCCCAAACTCAGAGGTCTGGAATTTTAATCGGCCATCACTTTCCCCTGTTGGGATACATACTAAAAAACAGTAAAACACACACTTATCAATTTTGATTAATACAAAATTGAACAATCATATAAATTACACATCGAATTTTTCGAATAATTTGATTTTAATTTCACTTCTCATTACATTCTCCATCAACCATTCAATATGTCAAAGAAGTAAAGAGCGTGGATAAAAGAATATTCGAATTTAAAGCAATTATAGAAAGGTAGATTTGGAAGGTGAAAATGGGGCCATGCCTTTAAATTCTCTTGCCACATCTTCATGTATATTGACCATCCATTTTTTATGGAAATGTTCATTTTTCCCAGCTTTTTCCCCATCTCTTCTTCTCTGTATTTGCAAACAATAAAAAATAAGTGATTCTTAACTTTTAGCTAAAAAATACTTTCTAAATGACAACTTATGTTTTTGAATCTGACTTATTTAATCAAAATTTAAGAACAGAGGAAAAATGCTTTATATTTTAATGTTGTTTTTGGCTTGACTTGCACACAAACAAAATACTTTTACAACTTATCCACAAAAAAAATATACTTTATCCAATAAAAAAATGTAGAAGTATGAGTATTAAATTAGTGAATCGCAAGCACAAATCAGCAAATTGTATATAGTTCGTGTACTAAAAAAATTAATAATCATACGTTTTAATGTTTTTAGCAATGACAGACATAGATCATGACACATCTTACACTTTTGGTTTTAATCTTATTTTGTCGGGATTTTATCTTTCCTCTTTTTAACTGATATCATCCATATTTTGAAATAATATACACACGACAAGTCTTTACTTTGGGCTGGCATCTATGACTATTCTTTTGCACTTCAGCACAAGTCAAATTTTGGTGCTTTCTTCTCTGATTGATTTTTGTGATTGTGAATCAATGACAGCAAAATGTGAAGAAAACGACAAGCTACAGCACCAGACCAAAAGAAGAGACGAAAAGTCTTGTAATTCTATCATAACTCTTTTCTTTATAAGCATAATAGTGTTAATTGTCTAAAATATATCTCACATTCATATTCCTCAGAAAGAAAAAATGAAGTTTCCCAATGTAGTAACTCTGCTTCTACTACCATGGTTTCTTTTAGCTCATCTTGCTTCAGCTGAAAAATCTACATACATTGTCCATATGGACAAATCCTTCATGCCTAAGGCATTTTCGAGCCACCATTATTGGTACTCTTCCATTCTCAAATCCGCAAAATCAGTAACCCAAACATCGCTCGACAGCGCCAAACCCGAACCAAAACTCATATACACTTATGACAACGCCTTTCATGGATTCAGTGCACAAATGTCGAAAAATGAATTGGAGGCTTTAAAAAGGTCACCAGGCTTCCTTTCTGCCTACGCTGATGATATTATCACACCAGACACCACACATTCCTATAAATTCCTTAACCTCAACACTGCCACTGGACTCTGGCCAGCTTCTAACTACGGCAAAGATGTGATCATCGGTGTAATCGACACTGGCATTTGGCCCGAAAGCCCAAGCTTTAAGGACGACGGAATGACCGAAGTACCCTCGAGGTGGAAGGGAATTTGCCAATCAGGCCAAGAATTCAATTCGTCGTTATGCAACAAGAAAATAATTGGTGCCAGATATTTTGACCAAGGGTTTCGAGCAGAGGCCCCTGATATACCAATAACCATGAGTTCCGCGAGGGACATCGATGGTCATGGCACCCACGTCGCCTCCATTGCTGCCGGAAATTACGTCAACAATGTTTCGTTCTTCGATTACGCTCCTGGAACTGCAAGAGGTGTAGCTCCACGCGCTAGGCTGGCGGTGTACAAGGTCCTGTGGAGCGGAGGCGTTTCGTCTGATATACTAGCTGGCATCGACCAGGCCGTGGCTGATGGAGTCGATATATTATCGATTTCTTTGAGTACTCGCGGCATTAATCTATACGAGAACCCACTCGCAATAGCTAGCTTTGGTGCCAGGGAGAAAGGAATCCTGGTCTGTCTCTCAGCTGGAAATCGCGGTCCGAGCATTAGGACTATAAGATCATCGATCCCTTGGGCTGTTGTAGTCGCATCAGGGACCGTTGATCGGTGGTTCGCAGGGACATTAACTCTCGGGAATGGAAAAACCATCACAGGATATACCACGTTTCCCGCACGAGCCTCAATCCGAACTTGCCTATCGTTTACAACGAAACCTTATCTCCTTGCAACTCAAGTGATTTAGTAGTCGACGCCCTTGCCCAAATCATCATCGTATGCAATCTAACTATGGTAAACACGTATTACGATTCCACGATGAACTATCTACCTCTGTCTAATGCCCGAGCAGCTATCATCGTTGCTGAAGATTTTAGCATACTACGATCCACTTTATTTCCATTCCCTGGAGTTGTGATTACACCGACAGAAGCACGAGTGGTGACCGATTACTTATCGAATAGCTCTACACCAACAGCAACCATCGAATTCCAACAAACAATTCTGGGGACTGAACCCAGAGCTGCTCCGGCTCTATCAGATCACTCATCAAAAGGCCCCGGACGAAATTATGAGCTCATCTTAAAGCCCGACATAATGGCGCCGGGAGTTTTAATCTTAGCGGCCTATAGTCCTAACGCGTTGGGACCACGGATTGGTCATAATATATTCCTGTCCAGTGATTACACTCTGTTATCAGGCACATCAATGGCGTGCCCTCATATCTCCGGAGTCGCTGCGCTTCTGAAAGCCGCGCACCCTGATTGAGTCCTGCGGCTATTCAATCTGCCATGATGACAACTGCTAATCATCTGGATAACACTGGCCAACCTATCAAGGAATATGATAATCTTGTTGCCACACCATTAGGGATCGGATCGGGTCAGGTCGATCCAAACCGCGCGCTTGATCCGGGTCTCATTTATGATGCCTCCATACAAGACATCGTGAATCTTGTCTGCTCCATGAATTTCACGCGCAATCAAACTCAAACCATCATAAGATCGAGCTACAATTGCTCGAATCCATCAGCGGACTTGAATTATCCTTCGTTTGTGACGGTCTTTTTCCGAGCAGATCAAGGAAGGACGTTGACCAGGAGATTCCAGAGGACCGTGACGAATGTTGGGGATGGTGCAGCTACATATAGAGTTAAATTGGAAGTCCCGGTGAATACCACAATCAGAATTCGGCCAGAAACTTTAGTGTTTCAGAAGAAGTATGAGAAATTGAGCTATTCGTTAACGATTCGTTACAGGGCTGATGTTGCGACTCAGCATAGACCTGGTTCTGTCACTTGGATTGAGCAGAATGGCAAACACACTGTTAGAAGTCCCATTATGGTTTCTGCAGGGGTTAATTTTTTTTATTGACCAATATTGAAATGATGGTAACTTGGTGTAAACTTTTGCAATCGTGAAGGCATCTTTGTATGCTGGGCAATAAATAACCTTACAATAATTTTTGAAGTGCCTTCATTTTAGTTGTTAACTGATTTTCTAGCAATACTGTTTCTATAGTTCTTAAAAAACATTCAAGTGTTATCACTAACCCTTTATAAGGGTGTTAATCGAGTTCAACCCCGTATCTTTCGATTTATTTGAAATTATTCAACCAAGATCTTAAGAACTTATTAAAAAATCAAAAAATTAAGCATATATAAATATAGATAAATTAATATTAATTCGGTTTACAGGTTGACATTTTTCACTTGTTATTTTATTTTTACACAACATTCTGCAATAAGTATCTATAACGAACTTAAATCCAGTTCAAAACTGTACCTAAAATCTAGTCTGACCCCTATTTGATATTCGAATTAAATGTGGGTGCCTAATATCTATATCTTTGGCTTTTGAAAACTCAAAGAGGCATATTAGAAATGTGAAAATGGGGCTCCACATTAAGCTTTGTTTGCTTGTTAGAAAATATTAAAAGATTTTTTACTATAAATTTTTTTTCTCAAAGTATTATTTAGAGGGTGTAAACTTATTTAAAAAGATATTATAAGCCTATATATCTTATAATATAAAATGACGTCGGAATTGTATATAAGATGTTAGATTCTTATTTTAAAAATAAATTATGGAATGTTTTTTATTCCTTTTTTTTTTTGCTAAATTAGTTTTTATGTGACCATTTATTATGCTTGTGTGAGTGGTTGATTTTGCTTACATAGTTATTCAATGTTGCATATAAAATATTAATCATATTGATTTTTTTTTCCAGAGAGTCCCTTGTTTTGATGATCTTCGGGGACAGGTCGCCCTCTATGGCGAACGGTGCCCCAGAAGGGCAACCTGCATGGCTGCATCAGATCGTACTGAATGGTTTTAAAATTCAAATTTTACAACATCGCGCCGGGCCGCCTCGATCAAAATCGATGACAATAAGATTTAATTTTATCACTTTTGACCATTATTTTGTGGATCTTGTGATCATCTTTTTTAGACAAATTCAAATCAAGAGGAGTCTATGATGGAATTATAATCATGAAGCTCTTCTATAAATAGATGAAGAATTTTGGAGGATCAAAAACACACAATTCTACGTCACAACAAGAATATCTCAGCAAAATTCTCAAGCTCCCATTTTCATATCTTGTTGTAATAGCCTAAGCACTATACTTTCACATTTTGCTTATTAGGCTTTCTTTCTTGATTACACTTGCACTTCAAAGTTGTATACTTCCATTTGAGTTGTAATCATGATTAATCAAAATCATCTAAAACAAGACATACTTGTTGAGTGTTTTCTTAGCAAGAACACACATAGTTGATTAAACTAGGTATTGAAGAGTTTGGTGTTCTTCATGGTTGTAAGAAGAGTTTGGTGCTCTTCAAGGTTATTGTTGTAAGAAGAGTTTGGTTCTCTTAAAGATGAAGTTGTAATCATTTGATATCGATTAATAAAATTTCTTTTTTTCAAAATCCACTCGGACATGCCGGGTGGTAATAGACGTAGGCCCTAGGTGGGTTGAAACACTTTAAATTCTTGAGTGTTGATTTACTTTTCTGCACATTTCTTTTCATCATCATATTATTCGAGAAAGAGACATAAACTAGAAAATCGGGAAAATTTATTCACCCCGCTAGATTTTTGTAGTCACTTAGACTAACAAGTGATATCAAAGTCAAACTCTTTAGCAAGCTCGTTTATCTTTTCGAGTAAAGAGGAAATATCCATGGCTACGAACGAGAGTTATCTTCCAACCGGTGCTTCATCAAACAAGCCACGACTTTTCGACTCCAATAATTATGCTTTTTGGAAAGATAGAATGGAGTGATTCATACAAGGTCGTGGATTCGATATTTGAAACGCAGTCATTGAAGTAGTGGCCCAACCAACCAAGAAATTGGAAGACGAAACTCTATCACCCAAGAACTTCAAGGAATTTGATGATGATGACAAGAAATCATTCTCCCTAAATTGTAAAACTCTTGAATATTTTACACTGTTCACTTACCGCTACCGAGTACAATCGCATTAGAGGAATAAGATATGCACACGAAGTATGGGAAAAATTGTAAACCATCTATGTAGGAACCAAGAAAGTGAAACAAGTTGGCAAAATCATACTTGTTAAAGACTGCAAAATTTTCATTATGTTCGATGGTGAAGGAATTACAAAGATAGTGGAAAAGCTAAATAATATTGTCAATCCTCCTTAGGCACTTGGAAAAATCATTTCCAAATAAGATAAGGTGACTAAAGTCTTCAATACTCTTCCCAACACTTGGTCCAAAAAAGTCACGGCTATTGTGGAAGCTCAAAATCTCAAATCTCTCAAGTTTGATGAGCTTATTGGAAATCTTCTTATTTATGAAGTATATTTCAAGGAAAGGAAGAAATTCAAATCATCCACCTCTCAACCGGATATGCAATCTAATCCTAAAGGTCTCGTTTCAAGTTCAAATAATGCTTATTACTCAAGCGATGAAGAAGACGAGGAAACAGCTGCTCTTTAAAGAAAATTTGCCAAGTTTGTAAATAAAAATAGGGCAAGAAAGGTAAGAGACAACTCGTGTTTTAAATGCAAAAAATTCGGACACTTTATCGTTGATTGTCCTAAAATAGCGGAGAAAGAAAAAAAAGAAGAAAAAGTTCTTTCCTAAAAAGAAGGCTTTAAATGTGGATGCTAGAATGTGGGATGAGCTTCTTGCAACATCCGACAATGAGGAAACCGAACAAGGTGTCTTGGTTGTCTTTTCTGCTCTGCTTTTGCTCTGTTGCTATAGCTTGTCTTTTCATTTTGCTGTCATTGATTCATAATCACAAAAAAACAATCTGAGAAGAAAGCGCCAAATTTTGACTCTAATTACTGAAAAACTTTTCAACTCTTACTTGTGGTGAAGTGCAAAAGAATAGATGCCTGCCCAAAGTAAAGACTTGTCGTGTGTATATTATTTGAAATATGGATGATACCAGTTAAAAAAGAGGAAAGATAAAATCCTGCCAAAATAAGATTAAAACCAAAAGTTTTAGATGTGTCATGATCTGTGGGTGTCATTGCTAAAAAAATTTAAAACGTGTGATTATTGATTTTTTAGTGTTGGTTTGGCACTTGATGTTGGCAATTCACTAATTTAATATCCATACTTTACATTTTTTATTTTATTGCATGAAGTGTTTATTTGGTGGATAAGTTGTAAAAGTATTTTGTTTGTGTTCAAGTCAAGCCAAATACAAAATTAAAAATATAAAGCACTTTTCCTCTATTTTTAAATTTTAATTAAATAAATTAAAGTAGAATCAGAAACAAAAGTTATCATTTAAAAAGTGATTTTTCAGTTGAAAGTTAAGAATCGCTTCTTCTTTTATTGTTTGCAAACACTCCCTTTAATTGAGAAATGGAAGGAGAAAGAAGAGATGGAGAAAAAGCTGGGAAAAAATAAGCATTATCCACAAAAACGGATGGTTGATATGTCATATGCCATGAAGATATGCTAAGAGAATTTAAAGGCATGGCCCATTTTCAGCTTCCAAATCTACCTTTCTATAATTGCTTTAAATTCGCATATTCTTTTATCCACCGTCCACGCACGTGCTTTGACATATTGAATGGTCGATGGAGAATGTAATGAGAAGTGAAATTAAAATCAAATTATTCAAAAATTCGATGTGTAGTTTATATGATTGTTAAATTTTGTATTAATCAAAAATGATAAAATTTTGTATATCCGGGGCGACACGGTGGAGGTGCCGCACGACAGGCCTTCTCCGGCAAGGACCCCGGAGTTTATATATATGTGTGGTTTGGTTATATGTTTATAAAGGTTGATTAAGTCACAAAAAGTAAGATGGTTTAGTGGTTGCGGCTCTATCTTTAATTCTGGAGGTCTTGTATTTGGGTCTTGACAAATGACAACTGCAAATAAATGTGAGTTTTCTCTATCTTTAATTCTAGAGGTCTTGTGTTTGGGTCTTGACAACTGCAAAATAAATGTTAGTTTCCCCCTTTTTCTTATCTCTAACTTTTTTTTAACAGAGTTAAAGTGAATTTTTGATGTCTTTGAATTGAGATATGATTTAACTCTACAAAATAAAAAGACGTCACTTTAACTTTGCATTGTCTTTAGTTTCAATTGAGATTGAATTTCTGGAAAATTTTGATTATGAAAGACTTTTTGATGTCTTGTAGAGAAAAATGCAAGAAGATCAATTTTTCATATTTAATTCATTAATATATTTTTTTTGTATTTTCTCTATAGTAAATTATATTGAACGGTCTTTTTTGTAATTTTATTATAATGAGGCTGAAATGTTAAATTCCAAACCTTTGTGTCTCGGCTTGAGAGCTTAACCACTCGACTATTATATGATACTCTTATCAAATATGTAATTTGATCCATAATTATGTGGATTAATATGCACTTGACTAATATGCTCCTAACTAAAAGTTCTCTTAGAAAAGACCCACAATAGTGAGTATATTTGTCCCAAATATTTGCGCCGTTGATCCACATCATCAATGAAATATCTCACTTTTCTAATATCCTAAATCACACAATCAAATATTCCACCAACCACATATTTATGGGTCCCGCTATTACTTTTTTAATTTTTATTTACACATTTTGACAATCATCTTTTAATTTAATATTTTTATTTTATATTAAAATTATTTACATATTTTGACAAATATCTAGTACAATTATTTAATATTGATTTTTTAATAAATTTTAAAAAAAAATAGTACAACATAGTGAAATGCCAAATATTACAACTATAGAAATTACATACGTTAAGTGAAAAAAACACATCAACTAATGCTGTGCACCAGGTGGCCCCACCCTCTTTTCCTCACCCAAGCGAGCGTGCATTGAACGCGCTGTAGTAATGCAGCGTGCTTTACACGCTTTTCTCTTGCAACTTTTGTTTTGTTTTCTTATGATTCTCAAATGTCCGGTGCTTAGTTTATGCCTGGCAATTTACACATCAGCAGTACATTTCTTCTCACAATGATAGCAATATATGGTTTAAAATAATGATTGATGGGTATTATAATTTAAACATATCATCAAAATTTTATATGGAGGTATGGTTATCAATTTCATCCTACCTCTACCATTAGGTGACATCAATTATCCAATAAAAATATCTACTGTACTGTCTGTACACCCCAACTTGAAATTTTATTATGAGTTATTATCACCAGAAATAAACATTTGCGGATTATAGTATATATAATATGAAAGTGAACAAGTCCTATTAGATATAGCTAAGTATTTCATCATTTTAATGCCATAAAGTGGAGGGGCAGCCCTACCCAGCTAGATATAGTTATTTAGGTACTATATATTGAATTTTTTACATCCAACAAGATATTTTTGCAATCTCTGGATTGTTGGAACATTATGGTCCACACAAATTTTGGGGGCTAAATCAATAAAAAATAATTATTAATTAATATTTAAAATTAAATATACATAAAAACTATTAATTTCAAAAAAATGGGGGCCTGAGGATACGCCCTGCAAGAAACCATTTTATTCAGAAACCAGTTTATTAATAAAAAATTCAATAAAAATACAAATATTTTTTAATGCCCCGTTAAATTGTTATTTGCGAAAATAACAATTTATTAGGATTGATGCAAGAGAGATTTCAATGGACGATATAAATAAAGGTATGTTTTATATTCATTACAATTATGTAAAAATCATGAAATACCAAAATATAAAATTCATTGATAATTATATTTGAGTTACTGATATGTGGTATCAGAACATCTAAAAGTCTTTTTTTTTTTCTTCCTAATTTGATAATTGATTCTCCTTATTATTTACGAATCGCCAAAACTGCAGTTAAGAACTACGAATTTTATGCCCTCGTGGCATAGTTCAACGGTGCAAAGAATTTGTGTGATGCGATGTACGTTTCGCTCGCACCCGCAACGTGGAGGTTCGATTCCGCCTGGAAATATGTTAGAGGATGATTTTTTATGTGGTGAACCAATATAAAGCGAGTTTAGAGGATGAATTTTATGCCCTCGTGGCATAGTTCAACAGTGCAAAGAATTTGTGTGATGCGATGACGTTTTCGCCGCATCCGCAACGCGTGGAGGTTCGATTCCGCCTGGAAATATGTTAGAGGATGATTTTTATGTGGTGAACCAATATAAAGATTTAGTTTGTGACCCTAATTCGTTGGCGATATATCATGATTTACTTTTACGAAACTCAGGGATGGATGGGGCGGTGGGCCTCGGGAATGGAGTTCCTCCAACTATGAATTTTACTCTACAATTTACCGACGGTCTGATTTCGATTTTTATTGTAACAATAACATTCATGAATTGATCGACACATAGACAAGTCCATTATTTGACAATTACCCACTTTTACGTACGCTATGGATAATGTAACGCTTTATAAGCAAGTGTACACATGTATCTTTATGGAACGTCACACTATGGTCCCCTTTGTACTAAGAGTTGATATTTACACTGTCAAGTGCTTATCCAGGTCAAACTATGCCCCCACATATTTTACAGGATATTTTTCATTGTTTCACGATGGCTCTAGCCAGTGACAAAGACAGTAAATTTCGGTTAGAGGCCCAATTAATATTAATATAAACTAAATCACGTATTTTTGGTTATTTTTCCATAGTAAAAATAGTTTTAACTATGTTTTTTAGCCATTTTTTGATAGGTCTTTTTTTTTTTCATTTCTAGGGACCGTCCATGTCTCGGTACTGAAAAATGCATCGCATCAATTTATTGAAATATAATCAAGTACATCATCAGAGAACACAAGAAGAGTATGATCGTGTCAAAATGGCTAAAAAACATGTTTTCAAAACATATAATTGTTTTTAATTTTTGCAAAACATAAGTGACAATATGCTCATTACCACCTATAAAAATTAAAAAAAAAAAACAATACATCAAATTTAAAAATAAGTATAAGTTTTGATAAAGTCATTGTATTAATTCAATCACGTCTCAATATTTATAAATTAAAAAAAATACAATTACATCAATATACCAAAAAGAACAAATAGGGATAGATACAAGAGACTAATGCAAAAAAATCAAGTTAAAGTTTATGGCGAAGCTTAAAAAATGTACAAAATTTTAAGAAAACGGAAAAAATGACCAAGAATGATATTTTTCAAGATTCGCAAATCAGAATAGGAAAGAGGAATGCAGTATAATTGAAGCTTTTTTTCTTGGTTCTTCTATTTTTTATTTATTTTAAAATTAAAAAATAAAATGACCAAAATACCCCTACTATTTTTCAAAATTTGAGGGGGTCCAGTGCCCCCTTAGCCCCTACATAGCTTGGTCCCTTACTCTAGCTATATATTGTTGAGATTATTTTAATGAGTTGATATATTTCATAACATTGATGAGTTATAATTCATATAAGCCCCACAGATCAAGTCCAAAAGAATTCTGGATAATGGATATGATGTGGTTGGAGCATTTCCTGTAATTGACTGTATTTTTGTGTGTTTACACTATTTTAGAGGAATTCAAGATTAATTTATAGTTTAGCATATATATTTATATATTTTATATTAATGTTTAATATTTAGTTTTCATTTAATATAATTAAATATAAATATAAATTGTATTAATTTTTAAATTAATTAATTTGAAAAATTACATATAATTCGAGTTGTCTTTTTATTAATATTATGTGCTTGATATTTCATGTCTATTTAGGTTATTTTATGTATTTTAGGTTATTATAATCTTATTTTAATTTAATGTATTTCAGGTTATTTGATGTCTAACTTTATAAATTTTATGAATGTATATTATGAATCTCTTTTTATTTTTAGTAAGTTTTTTATCAAAAAGATATTTTTTAATTTATTATGTAAACCATGTTATATATATTTATAAAATTGAACATAAATATAAAATTTAACAATAAAATTTTAATTTGCAAAAAATCTTAACTTATTTTAATAAATTAATCAATATACAAAACATAAACCACATAAGTATTATATAAATTAGATATTATAAATATATAAACAAACCAAAAACTGAAAAAAATATAAAAAATGCAGTTAGCATTCCCTCAATCTAGCATGAGTTTTGGAGGGCTGTTGGAGAGGGTTTCTACTCAAATTTAGTGGATTCCACTATTTTGGTGTAGTGCTGAAGATGTTCTTACAAGTTAAACTTCTGCGAATTGCATTGGGTCGGTGTCTCAAAACTATTACTTCTTTTTTTATTACAACGAGGTCAAATTTCTGGCTGCTAAACTTACTCATTAAATTAGCTTTTTGATAATCTTAGTTTAATTAAAATTTTCTATCTTACTAAGTTTAATTTCAATTTAGTTGGTCAAAACACCGAGGTTAATTGACTAGTCCACATCACTGTAGTTTTGGAATGAGATGAGAGCATAATGGCATATGACATAGAGAGACCCTCCAGTTGGTAAGAAGGAAGCATAATGTGAATTTATTCATTTAAACAAAAAACATTTCCCAGCATACAATGCCTTTACGATTATTACAAGTTTCAAGAATTCACTAGCATTTCAAAAATTGATCACCAGAAAACAATGAATCTACCATAGAAACTAAAACTAAAAATTATCAACCCCTGGAGAAACCACAATCGGACTTCTAACTGTGTGCTTGCCCGACTGCTCGATCCAAGTGACTGAACCATGCCTCACAAAGGAATCAATATCAGCCCTATAACGAATCGTTAAAGAATAGCTCAATTTCTCATACTTCTGCCGAAACACTAATGTTTCTGGCCGAATTCTCATTGTGGTGTTCTCCGGTTTTTCCAACTTAACTCTATATGTCGTTGCGCCATCGCCAACATTTGTGACCGTCCTCTGGAATTTTCGGGTTAATGTCATTCCTCTTTCGTCGAAATTAAAAAGCGCGATGAAAGAGGGGTAATTCAGGTCGGGGGATGGATTCGAGCAATTGTAGCTTGATCTTACGATGGTTTGAGTTTGTTCGCGAGTGAAATTCATGGAGCAGACGAGATTTACGTAGTCTTGTGGGGACGCGTCGTAAATGAGACCTGGATCAAGTGCGCGATTCGGATCTACCTGCCCTGATCCGATGCCTAAAGGTGTCGCGACTGAATAACCAAAGCCCATATCCTTGATCGGTTGTTTGGTGTTATCAAGAGGATTAGCAGTGGTCATCATGGCGGATTGAATAGCTGCAGGACTCCAATCAGGGTGCGCGGCTTTCAGAAGCGCAGCGATTCCGGATATATGAGGGCACGCCATTGATGTGCCGGATAAGAGAGTGTAATCACTGGCCAGGAATATGTTGTTACCGATTCGTGATTCGGTAGTGTGAGGATTGCACGCTGCTAGGATTAATACTCCCGGCGCCATTATATCAGGCTTTAAGATGCCCTGATAGCTTGGCGCAGGGCCTCTGGATGAGGTATCTGATAGAGCCGGAGCGGCTCTTGTGTCATGCCCAACAACTGTTTGTTGAAAGTCCAAGCTGGCTGTTGGTGCAGCAGTATTAGATGTGTAATTTATCACCTCTAGCGCTTCGGTTCGGGTGATTACAGCACCAGGGTAACGAAATGAATTGGATCGGAATATGCTGGTATCTTCAGAAACGATGACAGCTGCTCGGACATTGATTCCGATAGATAATTCATTAGGGAAGAGAAATCTGTAGTTTCGTCTGTTACGTTGCAGATAATGATACTGTTATCCGGGGCTTCTGTCAGTAATTCAGTTGAGTTGCAGGCAGATAATGTCTCGTTGTAAACGATTGGCAAGTTTCTAATTGTGGCTCTTGCTGGAAAAGTGCTCCATCCTGTGATGGTTTTTCCATTCCCTAGTGTTAATGTCCCTGCAAACCACCGATCAACGGTCCCTGATGCAACTACCACAGCCCAAGGGATACCCGAGAATATAGTCGCGATACTTGAGCCGCGATTTCCTGCCGAGAGAGAAACCAGGATTCCTTTCTCCCTAGCACCAAAGCTAGCTATTGCGAGAGGGTTCTCGTATAGATTCGTGTTACGGCTACTTATAGAAATTGACAATATATCAACTCCATCAGCCACGGCCTGGTCGATGCCCGCGAGTATATCAGCGTAACGCCACCGTTCCACAGGACCTTATACACCGCCAGCATGGCGCGTGGAGCAACCCCTCTTGCAGTTCCAGGGGCGTAACCGAAGAAGGAAACACCGTCGACGTAGTTTCCGGCAGCAGTGGACGCGACGTGGGTGCCATGACCATCCATGTCCTCGCGGAATTCATAGGGATTGTAACTCCAGGATTCGCTGCTCGAATCCCTTCGCGAAAAATATCTGGCACCAATGATTTTCTTGTTGCATAATGAGGAATTGAATTCTTCGCCTACTTCGCAAATTCCCTTCCACCTCGCGGGAACTTCAGTCATTCCGTCGTCCTTAAAGCTCGGGCTTTCAGGCCAGATACCGGTGTCAACCACGCCGATTATCACATCTTTGCCGTAGTCAGAAGCTGGCCAGAGTCCAGTGGCAGTATTGAGGGAAAGGAATTTATAGGAATGTGTGGTGTCTGGTGTGACAATATCATCGGCGTAGGAAAAAATGAAACCTGGTGACTTTTTTAAAGCCTCCAATTCATTTTTCGACATCACTACACTGAATCCGTGGAAGGCGTTGTCGTAAGTGTAGATGAGCTTTGGTTCGGGTTTGTGGCTGTCGAACGATGTTTGACTTACTGATTTTACGGAGTTGAGAATGGAAGAGTACCAATAATGGTGACTGGAAAATGCCTTAGGCATGGAGGACTTGTCCATATGGACAATATATGTTGATCTTTCTGCTGAAGTATGATGCACATGATAAGCAAAAATGAATAAAAAGAACAGAATCAGAGCAACTGAATTCAGGAGCTGCATTTCTATCTGAAATCTGATTGGGATGAATTCTGATCACATTAGACAACCACCATTTCTAGCTGTTGTTGCTGCTTATTTTAAGTTGATTAAAATTAGTCTAACAGAGCCAAAACCTGGATTAAATTAAGAAATTTGATGTGATGACTGCCTTATGTGGATCTATCCCTGTTCCAAGAAAGAATATATTCCCCACTACAATTTATATTAATCCAGATTTTGGTTCTTTCTGACTAGACTTGTTTAATTAATGACAAACTCCCATGTTTTCACGGGCAAAAGTGCAAAAGCAAGATGGCTATAATTAATGATTCTTCTACCACAGTGTTATAATAGTGGTTTAGTGCTTCAAAAGGGAGGTAGGTAAAAACAATTGGATGTAATGATGCTGCTCCAATTTAATTATTCAGGGTTAAACCTTTAGACCATAGCTTTCAAAATATAACATATAGTAATCAGTAATCAGAACAAATTTTCAGAATTTGAAATTATAGAAATATTATATGTAAATATATTATATTATGTGTGGGCATCTATGGGATATGTTTTAATTAGAAAAATATATATATATATATATATATATGACAAGCACGACGGGCTGTAAGCTTTTTAGGGCTTATGGGTCAGGGCTTATCTGAAACTTGTAGTCGAAAGAAAGAACCGCACAATTCTTAACATGCCCTCTTTGCTTGCTAGTCTAGCTCCAGAGGTGAATCAAACAACAAAAGTTGTGGTTTCTTATGGACCTAACATATGCCACACCCTTAGCTTATTCGCTTTTTTGTTGAATATTTATCCGCCTCGATAGAGATACGAGCGAATATTACAGACTCGAAATAAGCCTATTTATACAAGATTTATTCCAAGACTCAAGTAAAGTAAAATTACAGGAAGTAAAATAAAACTAATATAAGGGGCAACAACCCTAAAACCGCTATTGAAATAGACCAGCTCAGGGACTAGAAAATCCAAACAAGAACGTCTCCACGAATTACCCAGAGAACCAAGTATGGAACCCTACTTAGCCATACCAACAAAAGCCTCCAAAAAAACCCTAGTGTTTCACAAAGAAAACCCTAGAAAACGCCAATATCTCACCGAAATCCTAGCCTCACGAAGAAGAAGGACTGTACACCGAGAAATGGTGAACACTAACTAGATTCACTCAGATCTGTATCACTCACACTCAGATTCACACAAAAACCCCAACAAGATGTTGGAAATTCTAAAGAGAGAGAAAAGACGAAGAACTCGAGAAGATTCGAGACATAGAGAGAGAAATGAGAGGTATTAGGGGATAAGCTTTTAAAGGAGTGATGGACGAATGAGATTAATCCCACCAATGGATGGACAGGATCAAAACTCATGGTCCGTGGAGTTTTAATACGGATCCCACGATCCGAGTGAGAGACTCGTGGAGCATGAAATGGGTACAACACAAGTGGGCTTTAGCTACTTATGGGCTGCTCTTAATGGGCTTTAGTTGTAGGTAAAAATGGACCAAGCCAAGCAGTGGGCAAATAACACACAACACTTTTTTAACTAAATTTTATTCCCAAAACAATGTTCTCTTTCGGGCTTTTCAACCAATCGATTCTTCCATGTCGCAAAATATAAATTAATTAGAGTTAGCACTTCATTTATTGTCAAAATATTTTTTAGTGTTTTTAATTAGAGTTAGCACTTCCTTTATTGTCAAAATATTTTTTAGCCTTTTTTTTAATCACATCTTTTTTAGTCATTTGATTACGTGAAAAATCCAATTTGCCCTTGAGTCAATTTAATTGCACCAAGACACACACCCCTCTCTAACTCGACAAGCATAACTTCAGAGAAAGAATTGACTACCATTGAAATTTGAATAAGCATCGATCGATTAATGACTTCAACTCCGACGACTGAAGCAACAACAAAACATCTACGAACTTTAATTCAATTAATTTCATAATTTTTTGTTGGATTAGTTTAGGTTTAGATATTTTAGGTTAAGATTGTTGATGTTGAAAACCTTGTTACATCATTAATGGTAGTTTTGGTTGAACGAGGAAGATGATGATTTTTTATCGCATAACTTGCGATCAAGTTACTATAACTTGGCATCGAGTTCCATAAGTACTTGGCATATCATAACTTGGAATCAAATTTCCACAACTTGGCATCGAGTTATTGTAACTTGACATCGAGTTCCGTAACTTGGCATCCGATTACTCTCACTTGTTATAATCCGATTATTTTGTTTTTTCTAAAAAACTTTGAATTCATATAACTTTTTCGATTTTGCAAATCCGTTTTGCATGTATAATATATCAAATTAATCATCTTTCCAAGATCTACAATTCAACACCAATATTACATTACGAAACGAAAAATACAAATTCTAGTTTTTAAATAAAAAAGAAAGAAAGATTGGGAGACCAACTCAACAACTAAAACTAATACTCTAGAAGGGTATGAATGTCATTTGTATTGTCAAAATAGCTAAAAAACATTGTTTTCAAAAAATGGCTAGTTTTTATTTTATCATTAAAGAATGGTCATTTTGACCCATTTCCACAATTTTAATAAGTACCGATTGGACAAGTCTTGTGTCGTGTGTGTGACCCATTCCAAATCCTCACACTTCCAGGCCCAAAATGTCGTAATCCCCTCCTTATAATCATACTCATGGTTTAATTATATCGCATGAAATCGGATGAATTTGTGTTTGGCCTAATATTGTTTTGATGAAGAACCTTGATTATAATATCTTTTTAAGAGGCTTGATTGCAATTTTAGTCTTGTAACTATTAGGAGATGGCAATCTTAATCGTGTAACTTCTTGATATGACAGTTTCGGTCCTTGACGGTTTTACTCATTAATTAAAATAGCAATTTTAGTCATGCAACTTTTAACGATCATATGTATCTTGGATATTTTGGCTAAATGATAAAAATATTGTTGGAACAAATAAATATAAAAACACCAAATTCGGACCAGAATCGCACAAAATGGGAACTTATAGGTAGGACCAAAGTTAACACAAATATAACTTACGAGATCATAACTGCACATAATCAAAATTTTATGGATCATAATTATACATAATTAGAATCTTATGGGATCAAAATTGCTACCTCAAATATTTAGAGGACCAAATTTTCTAGACCAAAATAGTTACAAAACCAATTTTGCAGGAAAGCCATTTTCTAGATCTTTTAATTAAGTACACGTTTTCGGAATTTAGAAATTTGTTGGAAGGTACTTTGATCTACTCCACATTAGTCTAGAAAACGAACTCTAGGGTTGGAATTAATTTTTTTTTCTCATTCATTTAGCAATGTTTTGGAACGAAAACTTGATCGAATTGGTTTTCTGAATTGAACTTTTTATATTGTGATGAACTTTTTATCATAAAAATTTGCTTATATTTTTCTAATATAAAACGATTGAGGCTATAAATCAAATCTATAAAAGGACGGAAACCCTAGCCGCTAGGGTTTTCGAAAATTCTCTTTCGAGAATGACAATTTTCGAACATAAAAATCTTCTTCAATCCAATTACGAGTCATTAATTATGGATTTCGATTCATTACTATTTCCCGAGATCACCAAGGCGGTATTGGGGATAAACAATTGATAAAATCGGCATCAAGACCAACAATGCATCGCGCATACTTCACGCAGCGGCTAACCAGAATTTCATGAAATCGCAGATCGTAAACTTCCGGATGAACATGGTAATTATTACATGGCTTCAGGCACCCCAATCGATAATTTCGATCCAATTTTAGGGTGCCCTAGTCGTACCCATGCGCCTAGGATGGAGGAGGATTTTGTTCAAAACCCTAGTTTAAACCCTAATCCCATATACACAAGTAACGTGCATGGGACTTATCAATCAAACTTTCGCTCAAATGTTATCCCCTGGGAGATTTCAAACCTCGTGAAAAGGGGAGTATATTTGGTCACTATGGATGAGGAAATTTACCAACAACGGGTGGCGGAATTACGGAACACATTGATTGGTAGATTAATGTTACCTAAAGGATCCCAACCTTTAAAGGCTTAGAGGATCTTAAACGAAGACTTTTGAGGTCGGCATATTTACGGTTCATGGCGCCTTATACCCCTGGGAAAGGGTTAGTATAACATACAATTCTCGAACGTGAAAGACAGACACAAAGTATTTGGCAGGCTTATCCGGAATCAAACCAGGCTCAATTCGTCTCGATGGTGGGTTAGGACTTTAATCCATACCACATAAATTCGTCAAAAACTCGGTATGGGTTCGTATATACGAGTTGAGTATGGAATATTGGCATCCCCGCATTAATTATGAAGCTTTGCAAGTCTTTATTGGCATGCCCTTGCAGATAGAGGCGATTGTTCCCTTACGTGAGAAGTGGGGCATTTCGTAAGAGTTCTTGTAGAATGGATTTTAAGTGCAGCGGGTAACGGATAATATGGTTATGGCGCAAGTTTAGATGATAAAGGTAAAGAGAGCTTGCAACGAGCTATGGGCCATGGACGACTCACGCAAAGATGCCTATTAATGACTATGAGTTTAACATTTGCTACTCGTCGGAGAGTTTCCAAGCAATGTCGATGACCACACGAAAATGGTGGGCGAGATATGGCGGAAGAGGAGGAACAAGAAGAAGCTTTAAAGAGAAAGATAGGTGACCCCCTCCACCACTCCGCTTGTCTTTCCTCATCTCGATTCGATTCTTGAAGCTCAAGTCTATGGCAATTGTGGCTCGTGGATCATGGGCCGATATTCCACATGCCACATTAGACCATCAAGACGATACTCGAGCATGTGCTAAAAAAACAAATAACTTTGCCATTCGAAGATCTTCTAGAAATAGACGTCCTTCGTTTAAATTGCATTTTTGAGTTATTTTTGTTATTTCTGTTTTCTGAATTTTAACATTTTCTTTCTTTTGCTACCTGATCGGTTTGTGATCAGGACTTTTTCCTTTCTTTTATATATTTCTATTTATTAAAAAAAATCAAATCTATAAAAATAAATCAATATAAAGAGTCACAATAGTTTCATAATTGAAAACCAAAGAAGATAATTATTTCCCAAAATTAATATACATTAGTAATACTGAAATTACTTGCAACAAAGAAACATTATTATACCAACTGTTCACATTTTCATATTTTTATTTGTCTTTTATAAATTGTATGTTAAATTATTAGTGAAGCACGATACATATCTCAGAAAAAAGTATCACAGAGCTTGATAGGAACAGCCCGGAGAGGCACGGCCCTCTGCAACGTAAGCTCAAACTTTTCGTCCATATTAATTTCTTCCGGCTTAATTCCCCCTTCAATTTTCCAATCAAAATCTTGAATCAAAATGGCCACCACAAGGTGCACCATGCGATAAGCCAACGGCAATCCTGGACATATTCTCCTCCCCGAACCAAACGGAATAAGCTCAAAATCCTGGCCTTTAATGTCAATTTTGCTGTCCAAAAATCGTTCAGGCTCGAACGAATCAGGATTTGACCATATATTAGCATCTCTGCCAATCGCCCATGCATTTACAAGTATTTGTGCATTTCTGGGCACGGCGAAACCATCAATTTCTGTATCAGCCTCGGCTTTGTGAGGTATTAGTAAAGGACCCGCCGGGTGAAGCCTGAAAGTCTCTTTCAATACGGACTGTAAGTATGGCAGCTTGGAAATGTCCGATTCTTCGACTTGTCGGGTTTGGCCGATGATAGTTTGAAGCTCGATTCTTGCTTTCGCCATCTTCTTTGGATTGCGTATTAGTTCTGCCATTGCCCATTCTACTGTTGTTGCGGTCGTGTCTATTCCTGCAACGAATAAGTCCTATGAAAAGTAGAAATTAGTTATTGATGAGGCACGGTCCCTCATTCATTTTGAATCTAATTTGAGCATCAAATGGTTTTCACCAAGACAACTCAAGCACTCCTAACGAGACGTTGTGCCTTAGTAGTAACCATACTCAACAACTCGTGGCATCTAAACTGGTGACAAGTGAAGTGAAGTGATATAACATCAGTAATAATCAATTTTATTGGATGTTAATTGTGTGATGTATGTGGGTTTGATTTTCTATTCCATTTCTCATTTCATTATTAGGTATTAATTGTGTGATGTACACTGAAACAATCAAAACACATGTTTATTCTCAAGATGTGTCATTCATTCAGACGTCAAGCTCTGTTCACTGAACGGGTCGGATGTGATGCCATTGTTTTTATCTTGATTAATAAAACTTTGTTCCTTAAAGAAAAAAATGTGAAACAGGAAATCTGATGCCAATGTATATACTAGATTTGTACATAAATACATGTAATTTTTGCCCAAACACGCGAAACTTATATAGTAAAAACCTAAAAAAGATTGATTCTTGAAAGTTGAAGGGTTAGCAGTAGTGGGATGAGATCTCATATTCCACTTTTCATATTCATACATTGGAGGAATGACACACGTACAATTGTGACATGATGTGATATCATCACGCATACGTGTCAATCATCCGATGTAGTGGAATAGGGAAAGAGGATCGAATATGAAATCTTAATCCAGCAGTAGCACCACCAAGATCATTGTTTTCTAGAGGAATTTAAATACAATCAATGCAAACACTAATATATGATCAAGTGCATTGTATCAATTGTCACTAGTGCTTAGTCCAAAAGAGTTTCACTTACCATAAGTAAATGTATAATATCATTCCGTGTTAATTCAGACTCATTTTTGCGGCTGATATCAAGTAGCGCCTCTAGTAAATCATCTCTCGACTCATAATCCGTAGAAACGCCTTTCAATCTCTCATCAATTATACCATCAAAAATCCTAATCAATTTCCCAACATATAACTCCGATTTACGCTTCAACCCTTGAGGATCAACACGCTTAAGAAATGGAAAGTAGTCAGCAAGATTAGGCGTCCCCAAGCCTTTCAACAAACCATGCACAATCCCCTTGAAATCCTGCGACGAATCCGAACCAAACTCACCAAAATCCACCGAAAAAAACTAGCCGAAATAAGATTCAACAACGTCGTAAATGCCACGTCAGCGATATCCAAAACCCGACCGCTGTCACAGCACTCCCATACGTGGTCCTTCGCTTTCTTCAGTTTTTCCCGACGGAGGCCTTGGCTCCCGTCGAGCCTCTGCAGGGAAAACATACTGTCTTTGCATATTTTCCGAAGGACACGCCACCTGTCGCCCACCGGGCCACACCAGCGCCGCCTGGTTGTGGCCGTAAACGCCGGACGCGGCCAGGTGGGGCCGGCCGGATAGAACATGATCGTGTTTTGGAGCACGCGTTTAGCGAGCTCCGGGGGTGATACGACTATCGTGTCTATGGTGCCGAGTTTGAGGTGCATTAATGGGCCGTAGATTTTGGAGAGCTTGGCGAGAGATTGGTGTGGGTTTTGGCCGAGTTGGAGAATGTTTCCGATTGGAAAAGGCCGAGGCCCGGAGGAAGCTTGGCAAGCTTCCTCCGAGGCCGTGAAATTGATGTTAGGACATGAAAACATGTCCACAAGAGAATACAGAGTAGAAACATAAATGGGATAAAATCCATGATTTTTTATTTGAGAGATTTTATGATGCAATAATATAAAGTTTGAACTATATAAATGATAGGTCTGGAGAACTTGCAAGTTTCGTGTGGATCTGGTAATCAGAGGTACTGTCTGTTTGTCATATCTTTAAAGGCCAAGCAAAAGCAGTCCATTTATATTATGGCCACACCTACGAAGAGGATGGGGTGTATGAGACAACATCGTGTTACACGAAATCATTTAATACCACTTATTTAGAGCACATTTTTGGAGCGAGTAATTGATGTGGTAATGGAATGAATCTAATACGTAATATATTTTGGTGGGGCATCATTTTGATAAGATGAGATTTCTTGTTTCACTCATTGTTTATTATCAGATCGAATGAACGACACGCTGCATACAAGATGATGCCACAATTGACACCCGACATTCATTCAATCTCTATCTCTATCTCTATCTCTACTTCTTTAAAAGTACGAATATTTTGTTAAAATTTGACTAGACTATAATACCCCTGTATTAGATTAATTTGAACAGTATAAAAGTGTAATTTACCAAGGAGAATCAAGAGGCAAAACCTCTGCGGCATTAATGAAATGAAACCTAGAATCAGTTTCTTTTTCAAAACGCAAGAGGAACAAATTCTTCCCATTCCTTGAAATAAAAAAGGTTTACATTACGGATGAAAGGAGACCAAAGCGATTCGGTTTCATACGGCATTTCATCGAAATTTTCGGTAAGTTTTTCTTCTTTCTCTCCAACACTCTTTCGATTGTAGTGTTCTTGTTTTGCTTGGTTCCATTGTTGCTTTTTGTAAATTCTAAAGTGGAGAAACTCAAGAGGCACAAATTCTTCACATTCCTTGGACAAAAAGAAAAAGCGTTTAGGTTCCGGATGTAAGGAGACCCAAGCAGATCGGTTTCATACGACATTCGTCGAATTTCCCGAGTAAGTTTTCTTCTTTCTCTCCAACACTCTTTCGATTGTATTGTTCTTGTTTTGTTCGGTTAAATTGTTGCTTTTGTAAATTCTAAAGTGGCTATTTGAAAAAAAGAGTAATTTGATCGATTATCTTCTTTATACTAATTGGGCAATGGATTCGATGTCTTTGCCATTATTAGTGATCTTGTTGGTTTTCGAAAAAATCATGGCAACATGAAAATTCTTCAATTTGTTTCACCCTTTTAGCTTCTTAGTTTCTTCTGCTTGCTCACTTCTAATTAACGTTTTCTTATTTCTCGGGTTCGACATTTTGATGGAGGCAAGGTTAATCTTCTTGTATTTGAAGGTGAACTGAACATCCATGTATAAACTTGCTTTCTCTGCATATTCCGATGAATTGGCCATCATGCCATAATTAATTTGTTCAATCTCAACTCATTTTGGCCGTTAATATTTTTATTCTTTGTTTATAATGTTAGCCTTCTAGGAATTCTCACTGGTTGGACAAATTTTGGTCGGGAAAATGCCTAGAAAAATTTTAGTCACTAAGGCATATACCATAACCCGGTGTTGGACGGGGTAATGGAATTTTTATGCCCACTCTTTTCCCTCCAAAGACATGTCCTAGAAAATAAATTAGAAAATAATGCTCAATTTGTTCTTGATATGCCATAATTTTTCTTCTTGTTTGAAAATTTTCCTATTCATTAAATATTTTCTTTGAGCATATAATTATTTTAATTCTCTTCAAGAACTCCTCAAGGGGCAATTGGTGGGAATGGATGAAATTTACTACTTGATTATATCTTAAGCCTTTAATCGCTAACAAGATAGTACATGAATCAATTTATAATATCTTAGGTATAGGAAACTTAGTTTGAATTTTTAATGTAGAAATGAAAAGAAGCAACAAGACAAATCTCAAGCTTTTTAGGCCACAACTATCCGTAATACTAACTCTTGTATGTATCTTTGATGGTTCAAAGATATGTAAGTCACCAAAATTCCCTTGTGCCCCATTGCTAAAAAAATAATTTATAGTAAATAGTTAAATTATGTAGTGGGGTTCTCTCGATTTGCTCAGATTGTGCCTATCTAATCTCTATCAATGAGACCAAGAACCTGGGAATCAATTTCACTCTATTCAGATGTAAAAGTAATTTAGACATTGCACCGCAATCCTTAGGATTTCGGTCATGTTTAAGCGACATCATATCTCTTAGCAACTTGTGTTACACAATTAAGTGTTAATATCCAAAAAAATGTGCATACCAACTAACTCCTTTATCATTCTCAAAGTGGACAAGCCAATAATAATCAATATTATAAGTTCAATATTTGTCTCTCACTATATGCTTCGATAACGTATTAATCGCCAAAATCTGAAAATTTAATGGAAATAATATTTCAACTATAATTATGAAATATATATAAAGTAAAAGGGACTTTAGAGCCTTGCAAGTCATATTGCTATATATCTCAATGTCTCAAAAGTGGTAACATACTGTTTTAACCTATAATAGATTTCCATTCTCAAAAAAAAAAAAAAAAAAAAACCTATAATAGATTTTGATGCAGACACTCGATGCCAATAAAGTGTACACACAACATGCATACAAAGTTCATCATCCTCTTGGAATGCTTTCAAAGATGTCACGCAAACATCCATGTTCTCTAGAGGTTTTTCTTGTGAAGATTCACGTACAAATTCTCATGTCATTCAAACCATCAAATTTCTTTAATGGTGATTGGGAATTAGCTTTTTCTAGACATACATACCGATTCAAAGGCTTTCATGGAGTAGCATCTCTATTAGGAGTTGATTCAAGATTTGCTTGGTAGTTTTTTGTGATTTTGTTGGATATAGGCACCGAACATGGCGAAAGTGATTTTGAAAAAGGATTTTGATGGGTTGGTTTTTTTGCTATGGAGAGTCACTTTGAATTCCGACATGGAGAAATTTATTTCTTACATAGTTAAAAGAATTAAATGATGAGTTGGTTTTAGGGGATTTTAAGAGTAGTGAGCACACATTTTCTAGAGGACTTTTTTCAATAAATTCCATCTCCGTCTAGGTGAGGGCTAGGCCGACGTTTTCCTTTATTACTTAAATAAGTTCAAAATAATTTAAAAACGAGTTGGTTTTCATGAATTCTATTTTTTCTTAATGGATGATGGGAGTGAGTAAATTGTCTCTGTGTTTCAAATTTGTAGCTTTGTTTAGTTATATAATCTTTTGTTGCAATACGTTATGATTCATGGTTATCAATCTTGGATCCTTTAATTTTCTTTATACTTTATTGTTGGAGATAATGGTTTGGGTCATCAAGGATTTTTTTCTCTTTTTTTTTTTCGTAAATCTTGGTAGTCTTAGTTGTTCTACAATCTTTTAGTATAAGACTTTATGATTCATGGTTTTCAATCTTGGTATGCGTTATTGTTGGAAATTATGGTTTGGGTTAATTTTTTTTTTAATATTTGTAACCTCACAATACACAAAGTGGTCGTAGTTGTAGCAAAGATATGCTTCGGTATTCCGGACTACTCCGAAAGTTCCACTCTCTTTTCAAAATGAGCGATTCCTAATACAAAAAAATAAAAATAAAGAAGTATGGAATAGAGAAAAAGAAGTATCAAAGATAAAGAAAATGAAGATACCACTACCTTATCTGTGAGACTTTTACGGTTTACAATCAATTCTTTTTGTTTACACGCAATATTATGCCGATTAATTCGTTTTAGTAATTCATCACTTAAATCTCTTGATGGGTAAATAATATGGATCTTTTATTTTAGTAGGGATTTTGTATCCTTTTGTGCATCCCGAGGAAAATCGACTAACCGAAATTTCATTTTGTATTTTTACATCATAGTACTAAAAGAATCAACGAGAAGAAGACTAATCTCTTTCGATCATCTATAATGGGTTATTCAACAATCTGCAATACCCATGGTTAGTTCTACCTTTAGTTTTTAAAACAACAAAAAACAGTTCGAAATACAAATTTGAGTTAAATGATTAAGGGTTGGGTTCGTATTTATTTATTTCAATTTATTTGAGTTTATAGGTCAAACCAACTGACTTTAGTGGGTTAATAATATGGATCTTGTATTTTATTAGGGATTTTGTACTCTTTTTATATATCCAAGAAAATCGGAAATGTGAATTCTATTGAAACTGAAATTTCATTTTGCATTATTGATTATAACAAATAATCAAATTCAAAAAAGTTTCAATTTTGATTATCTTCAAACACCATGAGATAGATGTGCAAATTACATGAGCAATGTGAAATGTGATGTGATGTTGAGTAAAAGTGAAAAGGCTTGTGAAACTAACAACCATTATTTCCCAATGACTCCGAGATAGATGAACTCTTCAAAATCTTTAGGTGGTATGTATGACAGAACAATCCAAAAGTTGTCTAGAATGTTTTCTTGCTTATTTTATCGAGCAGTATGCTGAATATGATATATAAACATGTTGTCCTATAAAATATTTGAAAATTTTGTTTCCAAAACACAATTTTATTTGTTAACATATGATCCATGCAATAGTTATTTCATGCTTTATCTTTTGTATTGAAGAGTTATGATCATCCCAAATGAAGATACATGGCATGGAGTGACATCTCTACTCGATTTTAAATTAGCATTTCCAAAATGGCCATCTAAGGTGATTAGAATTAAGATGGTTTTTCCTCATATTTTTAAATTTCTTGTCTAAACTATTTGTCATATTCATATTTTTGGCAGGACCTAAAAAGAAGCATTTATGCTTGTACATTATGCTCTTTTAAGAAGAACTTGTATATGTGTCTCTGTGAGTCGATTCTCATCCGAAGGCACTTATATTGAAGAAGTTCGAGAGTAGTGTTCTCATCAAGTTGCCGAATTATGTTTGCGTGTGAGAGCAGGATGTTATAGCCATAAATGATCCATTGGAGGAGTAATTGTTTCTTTTAGGATTTTAACTTATTTTAGTGTTGGATTTTTTTATAATTTGATTAATTAGATGATGCAAAGTTACTATTTCAAAGTTCATGATGTGTTTAAGTCATCTCGTTCTTATTAGAATTTGTTATTTTAGCACAAGATATTTCACTTCCAAAAGAAAACAGTTCGAGAAGGTTCAATTGGCGAAATGTATTTATTTGATTTAAATTTCTTCCTACACCGCCTAAGTTTTTAAGTAGCTTTTATTCATTTTTGGTTTCTGAGACACAAATACAATAGAATATCCAAACTCCATTATTAAGCGTTTCAAAGATCGCCATTCTTTGTAATTCATTTCAACTATTGAAGTGTCGGAACAATTGAAAATAATGGTAAAGGAACAAAGAAGATTTTCATTTTTTCTTTTGGATGCTTTTCAGTGCGATTACAAATTGGTAAAATTACTTGACGAGAAATGACAATATACATTTGTTGCTTTTTTAACTGAATGTGGATAATGTACAATATTTAGTTTCTTTATTTTTGTATTGAATATGAGTTTTCGATTGTATTATTGAGTACATGTATTTGATCAACAAAAATGGTATTGCATTCACATACATATTCTTTTCTTTTCTTTTTTAAACTTAATTAAATTAACAAATAGTTTCGTTCAAAAAAATTCACAGAATGCCGGAGAGGCAAGAGGATGTTTTAGCCACTTAAGTTATCAATGAAAGATTTTGAAGTGGCGGGGAAATGTTGGGAGGGTAAATTTGGTAGTTTTTGTTCTAAATGACGAGGTTGATGATGGACAAGCTACGTAACTCCATTTCGATGGAGAAGTACAACGATAATGGATACACCTTTACCAATGGGAGTAGCTTTGGGAGGGGTATTTTGGAACTTCAAGAATTGGGCGTGTGCCAAACTTTACTCGATCATATGCACCGTCTACATGGGGCAATAAAACTTGTCACTTGTGGTGGGAAGCAACATTTTGTATAACAATTGCGTAATTTTTTAAGTGTGGTTGTTTTTTAGTATTTTCCAAAGAAACAAAACTTAATGCTCCATCCATGTTAGCCATCATAATATCAAATAAAGTATCCTCAAAGATTTTATGATTTTTGTGGGGAAAAGAAATTGTAATCTCCTTAATTGTTTAATTTGCCGAATAACTTAACTTTATTATTATTCGATGTCTATAACGTGAACTATTCAATATTGTTGATTTAGACAAACGAAAATTTTGTATTCTTTAAACTTCCACTTTTTCCGAATTCGTTTTCGTGATTTTTAATGGGGAACAATTTTTAGGCAATGACATCGAAAAATTAATATGGCTACAAATGTTTGGAGAATAGTCATGTATATTTGGAGAATAGTCATGTTATCACCTGTGTGATTCATAAATTTAACAAATGTTAAATGGATGGCAACAAGAATTCAAATGGAGATGATAGAAAGTTAATCTGTTTTCTCAAATGCAAATCCTGGAATGGTATTGGTCTTAAAGTAATATATTGTTATGAATGATGCATTAGAATCTATCATTCAATAGTTTATAGCTTTCAAGATTTTATTATTACTAATATTTAATCTAATAAGGTGAACATGTCTCAAAATACTACAAAAGACAATGTTTGTAGACGGGGACAATATTTTGCTTCTTTATTGCTCTAAACAAGAAAGTACAAGTAGTAAATAGAAAACTAAATGTGGTGGCCGAGGAGTCGAAATACATTCCGATTCAATAAAGGCAAAAGAACATCAAGTATGTCTACCATATATATAGAAGCTAAGAATCCAGTTAAAAACAAATAATGCATATAAAGCAAATAATATAAATGGAATGACCAAATGAGATGATCAAAGGAAAAAAAAACACATGATAACTAAAGTGTAACTCAGATTGAAATGTCATGTCTTTGAAACTCTACAAAGTATCAAAAACAAAAGTATCAAAATCAAGTAGGAAAAAGACAATGACAATTGTTGAAATCAAACAAGGGAATGCTTGATGTAACTTGTGGATTAGCTTTTAATTTTGATATGTCTATTTTGATACTTGCATGGACCTATGGTGATTATTACAAGCAATTTAATTTAGGAACAAAATAATTTAGAAAGAATGTACTTCTTGGGGTACATTAAAAGTATTTGTCATGTAAATTCAAAAGATAGTATTTAAAGCTTCTAGATAGTTTAATGAAGCATTTTTTTAAATAGTGAGACATATTAATATTGTAATCACTCGAGCTTCTCTTTCGTCGAGTTGTACATTTGACAATACTCATTAAATATAAACCCCTTATATATACATTTGTAGGATAGTCTCACTTTTCATTATTTGGCATTACCTTTTAGTTCCACAATCTCTTCACTATGTACCATACAAATAATATTTTATAATAAACTAACTTTAATTAAATAATACTAATTTTAAATTAAATTGGTAAATTCTATAGTTCACGTGCAACGACACGCACTTTACTAGTATATAAAATAGGGAGTGGAGCGGGAAAAGAAATAGAAGACTTCATCCTCTCAGGCCCATAATATTTTTTTTTTTAAATAATACTAGTAAGGTGTACGTCGTTACACGTGAACCCTATAATTTTATTAGTTCGATTACAATTAATTTATTAATAAAATATAAACTAAGTTGATTTTATTATATATCCATGTCATACAATGCGGTTTGACTTGAAAAGGGTATTACAATGTTAAAAACTTGTATTTTATGAATAAAATTTAATATTTACAATATTGTGAAGACATTGTGGACCCAAAACCCAATACTAAATAAGTTAAGTGAAGTTGTCATAAAAGCGTATCCAATGAATATTTAAAAATGAAAGAAAGTTGTTTCACGAATTTAAATCCTTTGGTTAAGCTAGGTTAATTAAACAAATAAATTGATTTTGCTAATGATGTAATAATAATAAATTAATGTTTTGAATTTTCTTTAGAAACAAAACTATTATAATGGGAAAAAATATACAGAAGGTCATAATAAAAAATATGATAATAAATGATTGTTATACCTCACATCGTGTATCTCCTTATATATGATAATTATTTTAAATTTAACAGTAGGCATGATGAAGTTGCATCAGGATATCGTAGGTGGGGTGAAGAAGCAACGCGTCTATGGCCTAGGAACTCGGGCATCTATTGGACATGATGATCTAGTCAATCACTTCCGTTAGATATATTGTATTTTGTGTTACCAATCACTTAGTTAGATATATTTTATTTTATAATTTATCTTTTTCATGATTTTTACATTGTGTTAACTTATACATATAAACCAATTCATCATGACTTGTCTTTTCGAGACATTATATTACGATGATTTGGGGAATATTGTACCATGCTCTGTAATTTTAGTATAAATTTGTATTGTCTATTGTATGAATATAGTGTTCTATATGTGTATATATAAAAGAAATTAATATTTTTTAAGAAAAACATAGGATTTATCCGTCGCTTAACATTTAAATTGAAAATTTAATGACGGGAAATCCGTCTTGGTAATTTGTTCATTACATAAGTTAAAATATGGATTTATCTTGTTTAACAACGAAAAAATTCGTCATTATTTTCCTTTTTTTTTTGTGGTGCAAAACTTGAGTCATCATTGAATACTCAAACTCCAAGCTACACAATCTTGCAAAAATTAGCTAATTTGTTTTTAATCTTTAGAATAAGGATATAATAAGTGCTCAAACATAAAAGATTGGATGTTTTATTTTGTTTTCAACAGTGTTCAGAATTTGGATGATTTTCAAAGATTTTTGTAGTTAGGGTTTTCAAGAAGTTTTTCCTTAAGATATTTTTAGCTATTACGAAGTCAACAAAACCTTAATGACCAAGCAACATCAATTTAATACAATATATATAGGGGAAAAGGACACAAATACCCGATTTTGGATGCCCAATACTAGCAATATGTCCACTTGGCGGATGTTTCACAAAAATGCCCGATTTGGCCAAATTGTTCCCAAATATACCCGGCTCAAATAGATTAGGACAAAACTACCCAATCTTCAGCATCTTCGGTGAATTGCAGCGTTTCCCCTCCAAAAATCACGGTGCTGATCACAGCAAGATCTCTGATCAAAAATACAATCCCAAAATATTAACGAAAAACAGAGGAAACGCACAGATTCGAGGAAACACAGATCGAAGGGAAAAAAAACTGGACTGTTAGAGATCACAATTCAAGATCAATATCGAGGAAGAAGAAGACCAAAACAGGTAAAAAAACGCGATCTGTTTATCTTGTTCTGAGAATACCTTATTTAGATATATTTCATGATTTTACAGATTGAAATTTAGGATTCAATGTGTATTGACTGAGATTGACATTGAATTGAACCAGTAATTTTGCATGCAAATCCAAAAACCTGGAAGTTGAGAGTTTCGAGAATGCTTATTTAGATCGAATTATGATCCAAAATCCTACAAACATTGCTTTCGTAATTATCTAAGAATAAAACGTGTCAATCTGGAAAAAATCAATGCGATACATTACGTGATTGTTTCACATATGTTTCTTTCTTCTTTCACATATGTTTCTTTTATGTTTCACAATTATTTCGTTCGCTTTGCTTCTTCGCGTACATAAACATTGTTTCATTCATGTTTCATTTATGTTTCGTTTATGTTTCACTTAGCCGCTATTCATTGAAATTCACAATTGAATGGAGCAAATCCCATGGTAGTATACCACAATGGACAATGGGGAGAAAATAGAGAGTGTAGGAACTTTGAGATAACAGAATACTCGTTCCAATGGACAAGACATTCAAAGACACACACGGGGATCTTAGAACAACAAGATATAGAAGCTATGCAGATTAGATACAAATTGACAGAGACTCGCCACCATTGAAAATAGAAAGTGATTACAATCTCAAATTCTACCGGAAGTGAAAAGCAAAAAACCGAATTGGATGAAGTTCCCTTTTTGCATAGATATAGTAATAAATGAACCGAGCTTGGAAATAACAACACAACAAAAAATGTGAAGGAACAACAAAGATGCCTATAGAGAGCTCATCAAGGAAAACATGGGCGAACGCGATTGACTACATCGACTATGCGAACCTCATTAGCAGAAATGTGGTCGGAGAAGAAGACACGATGGAAATTCAAGAAATTACACATGCTGAAGAACAATTCCAAAAAGGAGATATCTACAACACCAAGGAGGAATTGATCAACCAGCTCATTTGTTATGCTTTGAAACATCATTTCCAATATAAGGTGAAGAGGTCGTGCAAGCGAAATACTACGTAAACTGCATCGATGAAAATTGCAATTGGCATTTGAAAGCATCTTCCACATCAGGTACAACAACATTCATAGTAAGAGAGCACGAAAGAACACACACATGTCCGCTCGATAAGAGGATGAGCGACAATAGGCACGCCACAAACAAAAATAGTTGGGGGCCTTATCAAATCAAAAACCTCAACAACATCAAAAAAGTCTACACGCCAACAGATATAATTAGAGACATGAAAGACGAGCAAGGAATAAGTCTCGACTACAAAAAGCGTGGAGATCAAAAGAAAAAGCTACTGGAGGTAATAAGGGGAAGGTAGGATGAGTCTTATCGAAACTACCGGCTTACTTATACATGTTGGAGAAACAAATCCCGGATCGATCATCGAAATAGTAAGAAAGGAGGATGACACACGTTCCTCTTCTTGTTCATGGCTATCAGTGCATCGATAAAAGGATGGAGGCACGCAGCCGGTTATTGTTATTGTTGTGATGCGTTCCTCAAAGCAAGCTATGGGGAACTTTGTTGTCTCCGCACAGGGAGTGATGGCAATGGGAGCATTTTCCCATGGCTTTTTTGATAGTGGATTCCGAGAACGATGGGAGTTGGGTGTAGTTTTTCACAAAGATAAGACAAACCTTTGGACTCGGGAAGGGATGTGCATAGTCTCGCATGACACGTGAGTATCGAGACAACAATAAAGAAGGTACACAATGTAAAATATGTCTTTATATGATGTTTCATGTTTGTTTCATATATGTTTCTTTCATGTTTCACATATAGTTTCAAAAATTTCTCACAAGTATATTATTTTAACGATCGGTATATCCCGAGGTCTCTCACGGCTGTGCACGTATCATCCATGAACAATTTGAAGGCAAAATTCAAAAGGAAAAATAGCGAAATACGAGATCCGTTCATAGCGGAAGAAAAAGCGTACACCAATGAAGAGTTCCAAAAGCAAATGTACGCACTTGGCAGCGTAAATAGAGAACTAGACCCTATTTGTCCAACATCGCTACGAGAAATGGACACGACTCCTTGCCGAGCAAATGATACTTTGTCATGACCTCAAACATCGCAGAATCACTGAATGCAGCGACAGTGGCCGGGAGAGACCTACCGGTAACAACTTTGCTCGAATACTTGAGATCTTTAGTTCAAGATTGGACATGCAGACATCAGATTGAAGCAAGATCAACATTCACAAGGATGACAAAAAAAAGAGTAAGAAGAGTATATGGGGAAAAACTACACCATTTCACTAAATTTAAGGGTAATTTAATGCAAACTTTCATCAGTTGCTCCATTGTTTCAAACATGTTTCTTATATGTTTCATTTATGTTTCAGGTGAAGCGATCAAATGACTTTATCTTCAAAGTCACAGAAGCTGAGAAGATATTTGTTGTGGACCTGGAAAAAAGGACTTTCACATGCAACAAGTTTCAAATGGATGAAATTCCTTGCCCACATGCTTTAGCGGTAGTAAAAGATTTGAATGCGCAGATCTGTGCAATCTTGCTCGCCATACTACATGAAGGAAACAATGGAAGAAATTTTATTTGGAAACAAAGTGTACCCAATCCCACATGAAGGTACATGGGTCCCCGGAAGAAATCAACACAATGGTGATTCTATCACGGAGGGCAAGGCAAAATCTGGAAGGCCAAAGAAAAGAAGACACAAGGCGGACTTGAGAGAAAAGCGCCAAAAGCAAATGTGGTAGATGTGGGGATCCCGGTCATAATATAAAAACATGTAGGAATCAACCAAAAACAAAATAGGACTCATAGTAGAATATTACTATTACGAATATACGTGTAATTGATCTGACTTCCACATATAGAAAATCAAAAGCAAATTGTTTTTATGTTGTTTCAAATATGTTTCTTACAATAAGATGACAAAACAAATGTTTGTTTGAATGTGTTTGAGATATATTTCTATTGTACAACGAAAACATTTACTGAGTGGAACCATAAGAAACGTAACACAAAAACACACAATAATTTGAATCCCAAGCAAATGAACATCAATACATTAATTGAAAAACATCTCATAGCTCGCCCCGCAAATTGTTCAAAAACATACAACCAAGAAAATCTAATCGATAATCAAAACATCCAATACCGATCAAAATCATCCAAGGAAAACTATTATAAATACCAAATACCCCATAATACTAAAAGTACCAAAATTAAGACAAACTGCATTCGGTGATTATACAATTTATCGGGATTTTCGTAACAACAATTCCCCGCAATCCTTAGGGAGTGGAGGAAAAATTTTCGCTCGTCTCGTCGCCGTTTTGTTGCTTGACTTCGCATGATTGTAGAGCAAATGACTAAACTTGAGCGCTCATTCTCTATGTCAAACGCCTCAAAGATCCATTTTCTTCCCGGCAACAAAATATTCAGCGTAACACGCAACAAAAACACCACAAAATCACTACAAAAACAAATGTAAAAAAATAGACAATCGACCATATAAAACAACTAAAATAAAACAACAAGAAAGAACGAACAAATCGGAAATACATAAAAAAACGTACTTTGGTACGCAAAGGAATGTCTTCCACAACGACGACTTTCATAGCAAAGCATTCTGTTCGCCAAGTACAACATTGGGATGCACACCATAAAAGGCTACCAAGGGGAACCAGGAAGGAGAGAGTCGTAAGCTTTCACGCCTTCCAAACAACCACTTTCGAATCATCCGTCTTCAACGAATTGTACAAATAGATGGTTCTCTCATTCACGCTCAACCGTCCCGCACCAATGCTCCATATCAATGCAATGAATGTGGAACAAGATGTGATCAACTTCCACCATGGTCGCCCGCACGCTATATCATATCCGATGATATAGTCCACAAGTGGTATTGACATTGATCATGGGACGAGATCAAAATGTTTCTTTTTCTTTTGTTCACTTGGCAATATTTCTTGTAAATGCTTTGGATGCACCGGTCAAATATCGGATCCGTCGTTGTGAATGTCACAACACTATGCCCGTATAGGAACTTCTTCCTCAAATAGTAAAAAAAGAACATCAATATCTTTCGCAAAATAAACACAAAACACAATAAAAAAGAAGGGACAATGCAAAAAACAACATGGAATACAAGAAAAACTTACGAAGAAGCCAAATACTCATCAACATAATACAGTTGTGAAACCATGACTTCAACTTCACTTCACAAACACCAAGTTTCAAAGAAGGCTCAACTTTGTCATCTTCCTCCGAGTATCGATTCGGTCTTAAAAAGAGTATCAAATAGACACAAAACCAAAAACAACAAACTAATCACAAATTTATAAATATTTATGAAATTGTTTCATATATGTTTCAAAATGGTTTTAATTGTTTCAGGATAGCAAGTAATTACAAATACGAAAATAATAAAGGTGTATACCCTTGAGAATCAAACCCTTCCGCAAGCGAGTCGTTCAACCCATCCGACAGACTCTTATCCACGGACCTTCCGATAGGTGTGAGTTTTGCATGTATTTTGAGGCGTATTTTGGCTATAATGATGAGTAAACATACACATACTCGAGTTAAATGTTACATATTCACTCCTTGTGGAAAAGATATTACACTTTGCTTATTTTGTAGGAATTTCATGATATTTGAAGCAAATTGAATAGGAATACGAGGATAGCAAAGTGGAAACACGGAGAATTGAGTGAATATACGAAAAGTGAAGCCAAAAAGAGCGAAAGTTGAGCGCCTATGGAAAAGATAGGGGGCACACGGGTTGGGCGTGCCTCGACACCACCCGTGCACCCTCGTATAAAGATAATTGAGCTGCAGATGGCGCACGGGTAGCCCATGCATCGACGCATAACCCGTGCGTCTACGGAGGATGAATGATTTCACCGGGGTGGCGCACGGTAGGCCGTGCTCGACGCACCACCTGTGCGCTCTCAGAGACTGGATTATTTCAAAGAGGTGGCGGGGGCATGGGTAACCCATGTACTCGACGCACCACCCGTGCGTCTCCTGCTGAATCCCATAACTGCAGATTATGCCCTAAACTTGATGGTGGGTATAAAAGGCTTTTTGGGGCGCACACAAGGATATTCTGGCATTTTTGGGATCTACAACACAAGACAAGGGTCAACTCTTGGAAGGAGATATCAAGGAGACAATCGGGTTGCATCGGAGCTTGAAGAACGGAGATATATCAAGAGATGTCGACGTTCCTAAGTTTTTTTGCTTCTCTTTTAGTTTCAATCTTTCATTTTCATTTGTAATGGCTTTGAACACTTTGTTTATAAGTTGTTTAGAAATCATGTGCAGCTAAATTCTTGAGATTTCCGGGTTTTGGAAGTAGATTAATGAACTCTTGTTGGATGTTTTAATCTTAGTTGAAGTTATTATCTTGAAGCCTATTTGAGTATTTTGAGCTTATTCTTGTTTTATCACTTGATCAATGATTTAACTTGTTTGATATATTGATTCATAATTCGAGAGATGAGTTTCAATATTAGATCTTGAATACTCGACACAAATATTTGCATGAATCGAGAGGTTTGTAAATATTTGTGAGGACATTTGATCTTTTAAACTTTTGGGAGTTGAATGCTTCATGTTGAGTAGAGATGCTAGCATAAGTATTTCAATCTACGTTTTATATGCATCTCGAGAGGGAGGGTAAAATAGCTTTGTGATCGTCTTATAGAAATATTGATAATAACGTGGCTTGATTAAAGGACAACAAGAGGATTATTAATCGAAACCTTAACTCGAAATCCATTTCATTATCTTGATACTTCTATCATTTGTATTATCTTAATCTTGTGTTTTAGTGATTTAAATTGTCTTAATCTCAATACAACAATCATCAAATTTCGATCGTCTAAATAAAAATAAGACTATCTTGGATCAATACTTAGCATATTAATTTATTAGTCTCCGTGGATACGACCTTGCTTACCCTATTCTATAAACTACACCGTACACTTGCGGTGAAGCTAAAAATAAGGCGAACAAGTTTTGGCGCCGTTCTGTAGGGACTAATACAATTTTTGGTGCTAATATTGCGATAGATAGAATTAATTTTAATTTAGACAATTTTATTTTTTTTACATTTTGGATTCACTTTAACTCTTCATTATTTGACTTGTTTCTTTTAGTTCGGTCCAGGTAGTGCATGAACACGCGCTCGAGGCAAGGGGACTTGATACCGCTTATACGAGGAAGTCGAGGCTTTCGCGAGAAGAATCAGTGCTACCACTAGACGGGCTGAACGACAACACAATCCGATAATGGGGGATTTGAACGAGTTACCAATACCGGCAAACAATGGTGGAAATGAGTTACCGATACCGGTGCAACAGCAAGCCATTCGTGATTACTTTCGACCACAAACGAATCGTAATTACGGTGGTATTGCCCATATTCCTATCAATGCCAACAACTTCGAGCTCAAACCTAAGATCGATCAATATGGTGCAAAGAATCGATTTGGGGGTTCGCGAATCTGAAGATCCTAACTCTCACCTTGCGCATTTTATCCAAATATGCAATACGATCAAAATGAACGGAGTCTCGGATGACGCCATAAGATTGCGCCTGTTCCCATTCTCTTTACGGGATAAGGCGAGAAATTGGTTGGGTACTTTGACGCAAGGCAGTGTAAGCACATGGGACGAACTGAGCCAAAAGTTCTTGTTTAAATTCTTTCCACCGAGCAAAACTTTGCAGCTCAAAAGCGAGATCACTCAATTCCGACAGTTCGACTCGAGCCTTTGCGAGGCTTCTGGGAAAGGTTTCGGGATTTGTTACGTAGATGCCCACAACATGGGTTTCCAGGAGGATCAACAGATTATGTTTCTTCTACAATGGTTTAACGGGACAGACGAGGGCCTTTGTGGATGCCGCAATGAGGAGGAGCATTGTTGGCAAGGTTTCCCACAAGATGCCTTGAACCTTCTTGAGAAATGGCCATGAACATTACGATGGCCATCCGAAAGATCTAATGTACAACGAGTAGCGAAATCTCGGATTCAGACCCAATTAAAACATCGACGGCACAAGTAGCGGCTTTGACAACTCAATTGAGTGTATTTACGAAGGGGCGAGAAGCACACGAGCATGGGTAGTGAAGCTCTTCTATATCCGATGGAAGAGGTAAATTATGTGAATAACTTAGGAATTTCAACAATTTAGGAATAATTCAAACCCAACGCACTACCATCCAGGGTTGAGAAATCATGAAAAATTTTCCTACGCAAATACAAAAGAATGTGTTACAACCTCCGTCGGATTCAATGCTTCAAGTGGAGGCGGAAATGGGAAGGCAAATCATCGTTGGAAGATGCACTCACCTCCTTCATAAATCAATCTAATGCTTTCATGAATGATACGAGGAGCCGCCCGCTAAGCAAGACTCTCGGATGGATAAGATAGAACAACAAGTGACAAGCTCGATAAAGAAACGGAGACTCAAATGGGTCAATTGGCTACAATTGTGGGTGGTCAACATCACAAGCGGTCAATTTCAAGTAATACGGAAATGAATCCTAGGAACAATGCAAGGCGATTCGTTTACGAGCGGCACGGAATATGAGGGGCCTAAAGAAAAATGGGAATCAAACTTTCGGATGAAGCATCGAGGCGGAGCGGGAGAATCCGTGATGAAAGATGATATTGAAGAAAAATAGGAAAGAAGATAACAAAGAGGCGGAACAAACAGGGGAGAAGCTAAAATCATCATCTAACTCGAATATATCTAAGTTGCCTATATCTCTTCCTTTCCTCAAAGATTTCAAAAGAAAAAGCTTGATGATCAATTTGCCAAATTCCTTGATATATTTAAGATATTGCACATTAACATTCCTTTTGCAAACGCACTAGAACAGATGCCAAACTATGCGAAATTTCTTAAGGATGTTATGTCAAAAACGCGGAGGATGACAAGCTTTGAAACGGTGAATTTGAGAAGAATGTAGTGCGATTATCCAAAGAAAGCTACCACAAAATCAAAGATCCTGGGGGAGTTTCACTATCCTTGTGCTATTGGTGGTAATTTCTTTAATAAAGCGTGTTGGGAAATTTATTGTTTAGATTTTGATGAATGCCATGTAAAACTTAGAATAGGAAGTTGGCACCCCAATTATTGTCGTGAAACGCTTTGTAATAAATAGGGGGTCAAGTGAGTTAAGTCGGTCACTATGCCCAAACATGCAAGAAAACAATGGAGACTAGAAGGAAGACTCATTGCGAGACAGTGAGTATGGCAAAGAAGAGAAGACGGGAACTCTCTTGAAGAAGCGGTGAGATGCGGTGAGTGGAGTATCGGTCAAGTCAACTCAAGAAAAGCCAAGTCTCAAGTTGAAGTGATGGAAGAATCATCCGATGAATGGAAGCCGACTCTAAGTCACCTGGGGAAAGCAAGGAAATGCAAAAGTCGAGATAATCTGAAAAAGATCCGTTGCACAGAAATCAAGAGAATTACCTAAACAAGTAATATCTCCATACTACCTTTCTCAAGTGCTCAGTCGAGCGTGCAAAAGGAATTAACCATGGGAAGCACTACACCGTGTCGAACTCTAAAAAGCTGGAGAACAATTCATACGAGTAAGTGGCAATTCCAAGGATCGAAACAAGACAAGCCAACGACCACAAGTGACTTTAAAAAATAAGCCTATCTCTTCAACGGGCAGATTTTTGAAAGATCACTATAAAAGGCCGAGGAATGACTCACGAGAAGCGGTGACCAGGTAACCAAAAACATTCAAGCAATTATTAGAATGTAACCTAAAACATTCTCAAGTTATTAAACGCTAAATCCTCAAGCCTACACTACGAAGAACATCAATCCAACACTCATTGTGAAGGAAAGATAACTTCAATCGTTGAAGAGGAAATTATCAAGAATCAAGGGTCTACATTCCACGAAGGATTGTAGGAAGGTTCAAGGTCGAACCAAGTCTTTAGCTTTTGGAGGGCTTCGTGATCAAATCCAAAGAGCTTGAGCAAGTGGGTCAGAGTAGTAAAGGCAAATGCTGCCATGAAGAAGCTCGAGTCGCACGAGAAGCCAGGTGAGTGATCGGGCGCGTCTCAGATCGAGTCCCAAAGGATCAAGTCACCGTGGTGATCAAGACTTGTATCCGGGCTGTTACCACTTTGTATACTTATCAATACCAGTGGATTCCTCCAGGAGTTGGAGAAGAGAGGAGTAGAAGAATTACCCCATCTTCGAACCTCTATAAAAATCTTATTGTGTCATTTACATTTCAAAGCACTTTAATTCTTGCTTCATATTTGTTTAATTCTGCTGACATATTTGCTATCCATTAGATAATCTCTAAGTACTAAATCAAGCTCTAAATCTCTACTTAACCAAACTTAAGGGTGTTAAGTCTTCCAATGAAAACAAACCACGTTAAGTTAATTTAGACTTAACACCGAGTTATTCCATCAACAGCTCGAGTTGAGTCCATGAGTTGAGAGACTAACTCTACTGATTAACTAAATTGGTTGTCCACCAAGGACACAAATGTGTGTAGTATCAACTCGAACTTTTAAAAGGACTAAATCAAAAATTTGGTAAGGTTTATTCAACCCCCCTTCTAAACCTTACACTTACACCCTTGGGACCTACAAGTGGTATCGGAGCGGTTGGTTCATTGAGCCTTCCGCACCTGGTTCTCGAACTAGATCTCCAAACTTTTCAAAGTCTCGCTTTAGTACTTAAACTTTCAAAACTCTTTTTATCATTAAAATTTATTATCATGGAAGCAAATTTGACACGCATCCCTATGTTCACAATTGAAGAATTTGATGATTGGAAAATTCGTATGCTGCTCATCTATTAAAGCATTACATAATGAGATGTGGATAGTGATAGAGGATGGGCCATTGCAAATCTTAAAGGTGAACACAACTGTAAGAAGAGCCATATTTGAAGGAAAGAGGATGTTGTCCCTAGACCGGCTATGGTTGAAAACCAAGAACCGAATGGACAAATGATGACGAGAGAGAAAGATACAACTGGACAATGTAGCCAATGACATCCTTTACAAAACATCGACAAAGCCATGTTCAATAAAGTCAAATCATGCAAAACGGCTAAAGAAACGGGGACAAGCTAACATTGATTTGTGAAGGCTCAGAGCAAATCAAAGAAAACAAATTATCGGTGGTCGACAGAAATTTGAGAACTTCAAAATGATCTCAGGAGAAAACCTGGATCAACCGGATGCTCGGTTCACGTAAATCACCAACGAGCTATTCGCACTTCGGAAAAAGAATATACACGTAAGAAATGTGTATGAAGATCTTAAAAAGTCTCCCAACTGAATGGGAAATGAAGGTCATGGCACTAAGACATTCCATGGACCTATCGAAGACCTCCAACCATGAACTATTCTCGGATCTCAAAGCCTACGAATTTGAGCTAAGAAGAAAAGATCAGGAAGAGAGACAAAGAAGACCCAAAACAGTTGCTCTAATTGTTAAGGATGGAAAGAGAGCTAAGGTCAAAGAAGTCATTGATCCGGAAGAAATAGCCTGATGGTTAAAAGGTTCAACAAGTTCTTCAATAAGAACTACAAGAGAGCCAAAGACGAATCTTCCGAAGACACTCAGCCTCCCTCCAAGTCAAGGGAAGATAGGCCAACCAAGAGAACAGTGATCATCAAAAAGTCAATATCAAAGGGTCGACAATCCAAGAATGGAAAGAGTCGATCAAAAGGTTGAATATCTATCTTTGAATCAGACAACCAGGTCACTATGCCATTGACGCCCATATCCTCGTAGAAGTCAACAAATACATGAATGAAGAAGAAATAAAGGTCTTGAGAGAAAGAAGACAAGAAAAGAAAAAGGCAATGTTGGCTCACAGAGATCGCCGAAAAGCCAAGTCAAGAGAGACAATCGATTGAGAAAGCAGTTGAAACCGACTACTCAAGTGACTCGAAGAAGAAGCCCCGATCCTGTTTAATGGCCAAGGAACAAGATCAACCTCGACCAAGAAGATGAGGTACACTCTAACTCATCAAACTCTGATTCTAGTGATAGTGACCGTGACACACACACTTCATCACCCACCGATCTTTATGATTCATTAGGCAAAATGATGAAAGATTTTGAACACATTAAATCCTCACACACACTACTAAATGAGGAAAACAATCTACTAAAAGCCAAACTCACAACCGACTAAGGAGCCGAGTACTCTAAGTCAAATAGCCGATGAGAATGAAAGTTTAAAATTCGAAAATGTTAAGCTAACAACGAGTAAATAGTTGCCATAGAAAAGAGGGAGAATGACCTCAAAAATGTGATTGCATCATTCACTAAGGCATCTAAATCATGGATGATCTTATTATGAGTCAAAGAGAATGTGGAGACAAGACAGCTAGATTTAATTCCTCTGTGCTATGTCAAACTCCAAAAGTGATTTTGGAAAAAGGATCTTCAAGCAATGAAGAGTCTAAAAATCCAAAACTCTAAATGTTACACACACATTCACTCCAAAGCACAATTACAAGCAAACCGGCCTTGGTTATAAAGGAAAAGGAAAACAACTCGAGTCGCCGAAAGGACAAATTTGAGAAGAGATTGATCGAGTTCCTCAAAGAAACTCCAAAGAAAATACTCAGTAAAGAAGAAGCAGAGCTACCAAAACCCCTTAAAATCTATAAAAGAAATACATATGATGGGAATGGTAGAAAATATCCAAGCCAAGCCGATTGGAATGATGTGAACTATCAAAGATAGACTTATGGAATATAAGCCCAAATGGCAAAGGCCTAGTAACTCAACAAAGGCCATTCCAAAAGTATAAGAGCTTTCATCAAAGACAAATATGCACCTAGGCACTACACTCGAGACACCACAATTACCCAAAGAAGCGATTGCTAAAACATATACACAGCATACGGACAAAAGAGACAAATTGTATGAACCTAAAATCCCCAAGCAATTTGCCAAGATTAATTATGATTATGGCATCGATAGATGGCAACCCCTTAGAATCAAATCATTTGGCTATAAGTTGGTTGGATCATCTTACAATTCTAACCCTCAGGACCCGCACAAATATGGTACCTAAAACTTAATTTCTTGATTAGTTCAAGGAACAGCAGTTGAGTGCCAAGGAACCTGGTACATGGACAGTGCATTTTCCGGACATATGACAGAAACAAGAAAAATCATCAAAATTCAAGGAAGTTAAAGGAGCAAAAGTCATATTTGGAGGAAATAAAGCTCCAGGTGAAATAAGAGGCATTGGATCCATCAAGAGGAACGGATTAGAAATCACAGATGTTGCATATGTTGAAGGACTCAACTTCAACTTGTTAAGCATCACCAACTCGTGACAAGGGCTATAATGTTGGATTTAACATGGGTATATGCCAAATCAAGGACATCAATCTAATGAAGTTGTGTTGCAAGGATGCAGACAAAAGAACATGTATATAGTAGATTGGTCAACCGCTACACCAAAGACACTTCTTAGCAAAAAGCACAAAACCTGAATCAAGTTGGGTGGCACAAAAAGCTGAGTCACCCTGAATTTCAAAACGATTAACAAGCTTGCTTTAAGTAATCTTGTGGAAGGACTTCCAGACTCAAAGATACGAAAGGAGAGTATATGTGACGCATGTCGAAAGGAAAACAAATCAAATCATCATTCACAGAAAAGACATGCCCATCTTCAACAAGAATATTGCATCTCCTACATATGGATCTATTTGGCCCAAAGAGAACCAGCTAGCATAAGTGGAAAGAAATACACCTTGGTGGTAGTAGATGACTACTCAAGATATACATGAACAATATTCATGTGTAAGAAGAAAGAAACTCTACGTAAACTACCACAACGGTGATGAAGAGGATTCAAAATGAGAAGAGCCAAACCATTATCAAAATAAGATCGAGACAGAGGAACCGAGTTTGTCAATGGAATAATAACTCAAGTATTGTATTGAAAATGGTATTGGTCATGAACTATCTGCAGCAAGGACTCCACAGCAGAATGGAGTTGCAGAAAGAAGAATGTAACTCTCAAAGAAGAAGAAGGACCATGTTAGTGAAGCAGGGTTGCCAAAAAGATTTTGGGGTCAAGCAATCAACACAGCCTGCCACACTCAAAACAGATGTATGATAAACAGACAAAGTGACAAAGACTCCCTATGAGATTTGGACTGGAAGAAAACCAAATGTTGCATATTTTAGAATATATGGATGTAAATGCTTCATCCACAACAATGGCAAAGACAATCTAAAAGCCTTCGATGCTAAAGCAGATGAAGGTATCTTCTTGGGATACTCACCGAAAAGCAAAGCCTACAGAGTACTCAACAAAAGGACTATGGTTGCGTAAGAATCCATTCATGTGGTATTCGATGAGCCAAATGTAAATAGAGAAGACATTGAAGAGTCACCGATAAGCTAAATCATCCAACCATACGTGAAGAATCCCTATGTCAAGTCAATTTCGAATTATAAATTGAGAAGAAGATGAGATAGTGAATCTCAAAAAAAAACCGGAAAATTTGCGGTAAGTGATTACGAGAGAGCCGATCACAAAGAACACACCGCAAGACGATCAACTAACTAACTTACTCCAACCTCGATGTAAGATGGCCGAGAGACCATCCACCGTAACTTGTCATTGGAGATATAAGAGAAGGTATCAAAACAAGATCCGTAACTCAACAAGAAGCTATGTTCACATGCTTTATCTCGCAAATAGAGCCCAAAGATGTGTTACAAGCATCGATGACACACATTGGATTCAAGCTATGCAAGAAGAGTCAATCGCTTTGAAAGAAACAAAGTATGAGAATTAGTTCAAAGACCCACACATCAAAATGTTATTGGCACCAAAATGGGTGTTCGTAAATAAGATGAACGAGGAAGGTTCTGTGGTAAGAAACAAAGCAAGACTAGTAGCCAAAGGATATTGCCAAGAAGAAGGAATAGATTTTGATGAAACATTTGCCTCGTAGCAAGATTGGAAGCTATAAGGATGTTTCTTGCCTATGCGCTGCTCACAAGAATTTCATTGTATATCGGATGGATGTAAAAAGTGCATTCCTAAATTGTCTATTGGAAGAAGAAGTGTATGTTGAACAACCTCCGGATTTGAGCGTAAGACTCTTGGAGATAAGGTATACAAACTAAAAGAAAGCCTTGTATGGATTGAAACAGGCACCCGTGAGCATGGTATGATACTTTGTCACAATTCCTAATCGAGAATGGATTCACAAAAGGAAAAGTAGATAGAACACTTTTTTTAATTCAAGACAAAAAGAGTATACCGCTTGTTCAAATATATGTGGATGACATCATTTTTGGATCCACAAACAAAGAGCTGTGTGAAAATTTTCAAACCTCATGCAAAGTAAATTTGAAATGAGCATGATGGGAGAGCCGACATTCTTCCTCGACTCCAAGTGAAACAACCAAGGATGGAACGCTCATAAGTCAAACAAAATACACCAGGATTTAATGAAGAAATTTGGTATGGAGGAGAAATCTTCGTAAAAAAATACCAATGAATACATCACCAAAATGGACATGGATGCAGATGGCAAGCCTGTAGATCAAACAAGATATGAGAACACTTATCGATCATTGCTCTATCTCACAACAAGCAGGCCGGACATCACCTTTGTCTGTAGTGTATGTGCAAGATTTCAATCGGCCCAAAAGAGAGCCATATGACAAAAAGCTAAGAGAATATTGAGATACTTGAAAGGAAGCCAAAAAGTTGGCTTATGGTATCCAAAGGAAGGTGGATTCAAGCTAATCGGCTATTCAGACTGACTATCTTGCCGATGCAGAGTTGACAGAAGAGCACCTCGTGCACATGTCAAATGCAGAAACAGCCGATTTCTGGTTTAGCAAAAAGCAAAATTCAATAGCCACCCTACAACCTAAAGCGGAACACATACTGCGGCAAAACACTGTTGTGCCCAAGTCCTATGGATGAGACAAAGAATTGAGAGACTATGAAGTTGAAGAAAAAGAGATTCCAATTATGTGTGATAACACAAGTGCAATTGCAATCACTCAAAACTCGTGTTGCACTCAAGAACAAAGCATATCGATGTCAGATATCACTTCATAAGAGATCATGTTGAAAAGAAGGACATCATCTTGGAATATATCTCAACTGATAAACAATTGGCTGACATCTTCACAAAACCATTATGTGAATCAAGATTTGAAGAACTCAAGCATGAGTTAGGGTTAATTGAGCTGAGCTGACACTCAGAAGAATCAAAAAAAAAAAAAAAAAAAAAATGGAACACAGAAAGGGAAAAAGAGCTGAACTCTAAAATCAGCTGAATGAATCAGCCGTATAAGAAAGACAGCTACACCAAGTCAGCTGACAGCTGAGTCACAAAGAAGACTGTGAGAAGAAGAGTTAAACCAGCTGAGGGTAAAAGCTGAATCATTTATGAGAAAAGTGACAAAAACGCAGTCGTTTTTACTAAGCGGGAATGTTTTTAAGAATGACATCAGCATAATTATGACATGTACAGGCAAAAGCGCACACCAAGTTTATGATTGATATAAATGTTGCCGCATTAAATACGAGACATTAAATGCTAAATCGGGCGTGCAAAATCTAAGCCGTTGATTTCGATCACATTTCAAAACCACCCGCACGCCCTTTCATAAATCATACTTAAACCATTTTCGCTCCGCTTTCTCTCACACACTACCAAAACTGCTTCATTTCTTTCTCTCGTAAAGGCAAAACTCTCTCAAAACCCTATCTATCTTCAAATCAATCTCTAAGTTTTCTTCGGTGAAATCCTCAAAAATGGCACCAACCTATGATTTTGTCAAGTTAGGAAAGCAAATCCACACCGGGTCCCATGTGGATTTCGACAAGATGGTGAAACAGGGTCCGACGACACCCTAGTGAAGAAAATTGCCGAGAAATTGGAAACGCCCCTGGCCGAAACCGCTTTTCGACGTTGGAATATCCGATGACCTATGTGGAGGAGGTCGCACAATTCTACGTGAATGCCGAGATTCACGATGAAGGGATAAAGTCATCTGCTCACTTTTAAAGAAGCTCACCATCTCTCGCCAAGGATTTGGTCAACACCGCCACTACCGACTAATGACGGAAGGAGCATCGTAAATCAACGGCCGATGTAAACCTGGTTGCCGCTGGAAGGAAGAGCAAGCCCGACTATGCCGATAAAATAGTTTACACAACAAACAAGAGGTGCTGAAGGAGGATTATCACAAGTCGTTGGACATAGTTGCAAATGTATTGACATCAATTTGGCACTTTTGACCAATCACAAAAGCAAAATTGATGGTGATGGCGCGATCATTGAAGAAAGGAAAATAAATCGGCCGAGTTTGTTTACAGAGTATGCCAAAATGTAGGGAACAAATCCTTCGGAAGATGGTACATTCGGGAAGATCCTCAGATATGGCCCGGTGATTGGCCTACGATGGAAGTGAAAGGAGTCCTCTAGACATGGAAAGGCTTCCATGTAAACAAGAGGATGTTCAGATCAAACCCTCTCGGCGCACGTAAGAGAGCCTACGCCAAGAGAGCCGACACGACGAGTGAGGGGAATCAAACCGACTCAAGATACAAATGCTTTCCTCTCCACCAAAGAAAAAGTCGCCCGCAGTTGCTAAGCAAGCCGCTCCCAGCAAAGAAAGAAAGTCAAACCCGCTCCGCCCCAGAAATGAAAGTCACCGCCTCGCAGCCCGTGTCTCCCGCCAAAGCCAGCCGGTCGAGAAGGACTTCAACTACCTTCTCCGATCACAAAAAGAGGAGATCTCGACAAGCCAAGACGGCCGCCTTCTCGTAAGAAAACACCAAAGACGCCCCCGCCGCCAAGACTCAAGAAACGTCTCAACCGTAAATCCCTCGGTACAAACTAGAGACGAAGAAGAATCATCAAGCACTCCGAGCTTGAGAAACCGGGCCGAGTCACCACTCACCGAGCAGATATCGGAGATCGCCGGAGAAGAGAGTCTCCGCATGATACTATAGATGAAATGAAACAGCTAAGTCCGGGTCAAGGCGATCACAGAGGCAAATCAAGAAATAGTTGTAGTCCGCGCAATGAGACACAAGAAGAAGCCGATAGAGCCGATAGTGATGTGATGATCCTATCCCCACTTTACCCGCATACATCCAAAATCGCCTCAGAGTGGAGAAAGTGGAAATTGAGTCGATCAAGGGAACAGCCTCCAACTACCAATTTATAGAAGGTTAAGAGGAATCGCCTTGAACTTCCTCGAGTGACCACCGTGGTCCAAGACTCGATGAAGAAAATCGCACGTATATCTTGCAGATCTTCAAGGACAAGGAGAAGGAAAGACAGCAGAGGAAGCCGAGGCACGTGAGAAGGCCAAAGATCGCCCTATCACCGCACCACGTAACACACACATCATCTCCTCGATGTCTTATCCGACAAAGCCGATGAGGATCCGCACTCGTCGCCGCTACGTAAGAGGTGCAAATGCAATGAGCAATGCATGAATCCGAATTCTTCATGAGAAGAGCATGATGGAGGACCGTGAGAGTCCTCCAAAACACACTGAAATTGATCCAATGGGAGTGGTTCAAAGAAATCGCCACCGTTGTTGCCGCCACCACTTCCCCACCACCGGAAGAAGCAATTAAGGAATTGGCGATGAAACAGGGTTAGCTGGGGGGACCCCGCTTGAGCCAACCCCTAATGAAGGTGTTTTACCACCGCCCCAACTACGAACACTCAAAAGAGAAACAACCGGAGTTTGGAGACGAGTGACCCATTCTCCAAGTCACTCACCGGTGCGCCACCGAGGGGGAACTTCCTCCACCGCAAAGAAGGCCTGAGAATGCCGGGCAGATGACTCCACAAACGAATCCAGTGAAGTGAAGTGGAGAAAGTACAAACACAAAACGAACAACAAGTTGCCATCAACGAAGCTCGATAGTTGAGACTGCCTCACCGAGGTGCCAACCGCTCGGCGTTAATGACGCACCGATGCAAGCCGAGGAACAGAAGGAACAACCCCGGGAGTTAACACTGGCGATGAAAGTGCAATCCACGGGTTGAGACTCCAATGGATGCCACCACAGAAGACCCTAAGATACCGACATCGCCGAAAGGGAGGTCCAAGCGCCTCACCGCAGCTTGAGACCGTAGGAGGTAATGAAGCGCCCACCGGGAGGTTGAGACTTCCCCGGGTAAAGAAGTCAAGTAGAGAACATCCCTCCCGCTATCATTGATCCATCCTAAAAGGAGATAAGCACGCTTCATGATTCCAGTGATAATCCTCGATGTAACCTTTCGGGATCAAGGCGACGGAAGAAGCCGAGTCATCCCCCGTGATGATCCAAAAGACTCACATGCGGATGTTCCCAAAGACGAGCAAGTTCGATCTCAAGACTACTCACAAACCTTTAATTTTGATGATGAGCCACCAATGGAAATCTTATCATCGTCCGATGACGCTCGATAAGTGCCGAGGACCGCCACTCAATCGAGAAACCAATCGAGACCAACGAAGCCGCTGAGACACCTGAGGCTCAAAGTAAGCCGGGTCCACTTCACAATGCACCCAAACAAACAGAGTCCATCGCGCAGCTCCCCAAGCCGCACAGTTCGACTCAAAAGGAACTTCACGCACCTCTCATCATTGAACAAATCCCTCGTTGGCCGTGATGATTCCTTTGTAGAATCATTTTTTCTCCAGAGGTACCACGACTCCATGAAGAGTCAAAGAACGAGCTCGCACGCCTACACTGCACAGCCCCCGTCATTTCGTCAGGGGTACCATCGCCCTAGCTTCGACTATGACTTTGACATCTGCGTGGCCATCGATGCAACGGAAGAAACAATCAAGTTCGGGAAATGTTCTGCATTATTTATTTGAAATTGAACGGATGGGAGAGGCGCCGTGCCTCTATGGACATGCGATCGACAACAGAGATGCTAACTCATCGCCGACTTGAGAGGCATAATAACACCAGATCAGTGAATGGTGGCAACAAAGAAGAAACAATGCGTGTGGAACAAGTTAGATACTTCAGACATTGTTCAACAAGCCGTTTATATGGAGAGTCGAGAATGCCGATGCAAAAACGAAATTGAGAGAACACATTGAGCACATGCATGAAGCTCACACCGCCGAGATAAAGTCGCGCGTGAGCAAAATAAGAGTGATCTCCAAATAACCGGAAGAAAATATGGACAGTAAAATTCAGCCTTCTCATGGCTGAAATAAAGCTAATTTCAAACAGAGTCCAACGCTACTCGCTCCAATTTCGTGGCCGCACTACCCACAAGCAGCACTCGAGACAGAACCCACTATCGCAGGCTCGATTTCGCTTGCCAAGATGCTTCAGCTCCTCTCTCCTTTGATGATGCCAAAAAGGGGAAGAGGAATACCTTAAAGCACAAAAGAGATCCAAGTCGAAAAAGAGATGCAACACGAAGGGAAAGTCACCGATAAGTGTTGAAACAAAAGAAAGGAAAGTCCGCTGAGGGGGAAGGATCGAAAGATGTGACTTGATGATCGCGACAAACCCCAACAAGGTATTGTCACAATTGATATTATCGCAAAAACTCCCAAATGATTTCGCCACTCCAACACTCGCTATATCTATGGTCGAAAAGAGAAAAACAATTGAAGCAGGATGGAGGAAGTGGAAGAAGAATGGATGCCCGAGTTATGAACATCTTGAAACAATATGGAGGCATTCCAAGAGACAGAGACACTTATGCCATCTCGTATGCCCGACAGAGCCACGATCGCTGATGAATTTAAAACGCCGCATCTCAAGGATACTTTGCAAATATGTCTATGGCTCAAGCTTGAGACTGAGATCGGGAAAAGTGGTCTCACGTTATGTGAAGAAGCCGACAGCAACAGACTACCCAAGCAATCACTGGCGGGTCACTCCGCCGGTCACTCACCGAAAGAAGACCCCAAAGACAATACACGCCGCAGGTAGAGGAAGGCAGCTAAAGTGGTGGAAGAGGTTTCGCACTCCAGCCTCCGCCCAAAACATCAATACGAGATCCGTGCAAGAAAGGAGGGATCTACTGGGCCGGGTCTTGACCAAGTAGCAAATTTGCAAGTGGCTAAAAGTAATGTTGAGTATGCGAAAAGAATAGAAGAAGAAAACAAGAGACAAACTCAATGCATGGGAGGAAAGACAAGAGAGATTAAGAAGAGATGAAGTCACAGAAGGCATATGAAAAGAAGAAGGCAACTGACGACGAGAAAAGAGAAGTGAAGAGCAAGAAGATGATGAACAAGATGAAAGGAGACAACCAAGGAGATGAAGTGTTGTGTCCACCCCTTCATGTATTTCATTATGTAAATACATACTATGTAAGTCTTCTCTTTAATAAAGCTATAAATTCTTTATTTTTTTTGTAGACAAATGTTTGCTCGATACACCTTGTAAACAACAGGTAAAAGAACAAGAATGTTATGATCAATAAAAGGATTGATTCTACGCATACATTCTATGTGAATACACTATATGTATGTATCTTTGCTATTTACATTTTTGTATGGTTTAAGTTTTGGCATCATCAAAAAGGGGGAAATTGTTGGGAAATTTATTGTTTAGATTTTGATGAATGTCATGTAAAACTTAGAATAGAAGTTGGCACCCCAATTATTATCGTAAATCGCTTTGTAATAAATAAAATGGGTCAAGCCGAGTTAAGTCGCTATGCCCAAACATGCAAGAAAACAACCGGAGACTAGAAGATGAAGACTCCACCGCGAGACAGCCAAGTATGTCAAAGAAGAGAAGACGAGAACTCTATCAAGGAGAAAATGAGTGGAGTATCAATCAAGTCAACTCAAGAAAAGCCAAGTCTCAAGTTGAAGTGACAAAAAGAGTCATCCATGAATGGAAGTCGACCTAAGTCACCTGGGAAAGCAAGGAAATGCAATGTTTCGAGATAATCGAAAAAGATCCGTTGCACAGTAAATCAAGAGAATTACCTAAACAAGTAATATCTCCATACTACCTTTCTCGAAGTGCTCACCCCTTGCTGCAAAAGGAATTAACCAACGGGAAGCACTACACCGTGTCGTAACTATGAAAAGTCGAGAACAATTCATACGAGGAAGTGGCAATTCCAAGGATCAGAATAAGACAAGCCAACGACCACAAGTGACTTTCAAAAATAAGCATATCTCTTCAACGGCGATTTTTTGAAAGATCACTATAAAAGGCCGGCGAATGACCGAGAGCAGTGACCGTAACCAAAACATTCAAGCAATTATTAGAATCGTAATCTCAAAACATTCTCAAGTTATTAAACGTTAAATCCTCAAGCCTACACTACGAAGAACATCAATCCAACACTCACCCGTGAAGGAAAGATAACTTCAATCAGCTTGAAGAGGAAATTATCAAGAATCGCGGGTCTACATTCCACTAAGGATTGTAGGAAGGTTCAAGGTCGAACAAAGTCTTTAGCTTTTTGGAGGGCTTCGTGATCAAATCCAAAGAGCTTGAGCAAGTGGGTCAGAGTAGCAAGGCATCTGCCCTGAAGAAGCCGAGTCGCACGAGAAGCCGCTGAGTGATCAAGGCGCGCTCCGTGATCGAGTCCCAAAGGATCAAGTCACCGTGGTGATCAAGATCAGATCCGGGCCGTTACCACTTTCATACTTATCAATACCTAGTGGATTCCTCCAGAGTTGGAGAAGAGAGAGAGAAGAATTACCCCATATTCGAACCTCTATAAAAATCTTATTGTGTCATTTACATTTCAAAGACTTTAATTCTTGCTTCATATTTGTTTAATTCTCACGACATATTTGCTATCCATTAGATAATCTCTAAGTACTAAATCAAGCTCTAAATCTCTACTTAACCAAACTTATGGTGTTAAGTCTTCCACGAAAAACAAACCACAGTTGAGTTAATTTAGACTTACTGTACCGAGTTATTCCATCAACACTTGAGTCCGTTGAGAGACTAACTTACCGATTAACTAAATTGGTCATTCACCAAGGACACACTGCAGTAGTATCAACTCGAACTTTTAAAAGGACTAAATCAAAAATTTGGTGCGTTTATTCAACCCCCCTTCTAAACCTTACACTTACACCCCTTGGGACCTACAAAGCGTTATGTGATTTGGGGGCAAGTATTAACTTGATGCCTTTGTCCATTTTCGAAGCTCGATTAGCGACATGAAACCAACTACGGTGACATTGCAACTTGCAGACCGATTACATTTACGTATCCAAAGGGAATTATTGAAGACGATTGGTAAAAGTTGATAAATTTATATTCCCCGGATTTCTTGGTTTTGATATGGAAGAAGATCGAGACGTTCCACCGATACTTGGACGCCCTTTCCTAGCCACGGAAAACCTTAATAGATGTGCAAAAGCGGGAACTCACATTACGTGTTAATGATGAGCATGTTTTATTTTCTATATATAAGGCAATGAAATTTCATTATTCGGTGGAGAATTGTAATTTTTTTTGATATAGTTAGTTCATGCATTGAGGATTATGTTGATCATACATTGTCTACAGATGATTTGAATTTGGTCTAACCCACTCGTGCTCAATGTCGCAGTGTTGTACTTGATTTTGATAACCAAGATTTGTACGACTATGTTTGTGCCTTAGATCATATGCTGGTGAACTACCCAAAGAGCGCAAGACGCGAGAACGCCAAGCCGGAAATAAGGGAGCCAAACTTGCGTAAACGCACCACCCATGCGCCCACGCACGGCAACCCGTGTGATGCCGAGGACGAGTTGAGCTCTTGAAGAGCACACAGGCCATGCGCCTGCCGCACGGGCCGCCTGCAGGACTGAAATAGCAACACCGATCCGAACTCAAGCAATTACTTGAACACCTCAAATATGCATTCCTTGGGGCAAATAATGCAAATCCCAGAATCGCTTCATCTCTTCTCACTCCTACTCAACTTGATAAATTGTTAGGGTTTTACGAAAACATAAGTCGGCACTGTAGGATGGTCTATAATCGATTTAAAAGGCATAAGTCCATCCATTGTGATGCATAAAATTCGGATGGAAGATGTTTATAAACCATCAAAGAGTGCAAAACCAAAGACGACTAAACCCTATCATGCAAGATGTGGCTAGGAAGGAAGTGTTGAAATGGTTGGATGCCGATCATTTATGCGATATCCGATAGTTCATGGGTGAGTCCTAAGATACAAGTGTGCCTTAGAAAAAAGGGGTAACAAAAGAGTGAAAAATGAAAATGAAGAACGATTGCTACTAGAAATTACATGGTGGCGAATTTGCATTGATTATCGAAAACTAAATGATGCCACTTAAAAGATCATTTTCCCTTCCCTTTATCGATATGATGTTGGATCGCCTTGCAGTTATGATTATTATTGCTTTTTAGATGGTTATTCGGGTACAATCAAATCATGATTGCGTTTCGAAGACCAAAAGAAAACAACATTTACATGTTCGTATGGCACATTTCCATTTTCGCATGCCATTTGGTTTATGTAATGCACCGCCACTTTCCAACGCAGTATGATGGCTATATGTCACGATCTTATCGAAAAAGTTATGGAGGTGTTTATGGACGATTTCTCTGTGTTTGGTGATTCTTTTGATAATTGTCTTCACAATCTTTCGCTAGTTTTGCAAAGCGATGTGAAAAGACCAATCTAGTACTAAATTGGGAAAAGTGCCATTTTATGGTACGCGATGGCATTGTACTTGGTCATCGAGTCTCTTCCGCAGTTTGGAAGTTGATCGGGCAAAAATTGTAGCAATTGAGAAGTTACCACCTCCTACAAACGAAAGCCATTCAAGCTCGGGGCCATGCCGATTTTACGAAGGTTTATCCGTGACTTTTCTAAAATTTCTAAGCCCTCGAGCCAATTGCTAGAAAAATATGTCGCTTTCATTTTTTCCAATGAATGTTTGCAGGTCAAACGTTGAAGACAACATTGGTGACCGCGACTTATACTCGTTGCCCCGCATTGGAGTCAACCATTTGAGCCGATGTGTGATGCAAGCGACTTTAAGGTTGGGGTCGTTTCTCGGTCAAAAGAGAGAAAATTTGTTCGAGATCCATCTACTATGCAAGCTCTAACGCTGACGGTGCTCAATGTGAATTATACCACAACCGAGAAAGAGATGTTGGCGATTGTTTTCGCATTCGATAAATTCCGATCTTACTTGATCGGACGAAAACGACAGTATACCGACCATGCTATTATCAAATACCTTTGACAAGAAGGATGCGAAACCGAGGTCGATTCGATGGATCTTATTATTGCAAGAGTTTGATGTGGAAATCAAGGACCGAAAGCGATGCGAGAACGTGGTAGCAGACCATTTGTCTCGATTAGAAAATCAAGAGGAGCAAAAGGAAGAGATTAATAAAAGAGGAGTTTCCTAATGAACGATTACTCATGCTTCGAGGCAAAGTTCCCGTGGTATGGACTTTGTCAACTACTTTACACGTGAGTTCTACCTCCGGATCTATCACCGTATCAAAAGAAGAAATTCTTACATGATGTAAAGTTCTACATGTGGGATGACTCTACTTTTTAAGAGGTGCGCGGACAAAATCATAAGATGCGCACTTCAAGAAGAATGAGATAAGTCCTACAACAAGTGTCACTCTTCACCGCGACATTTTGGCCCAACTCGCACCGCGAAGGTATTGCAGAATGGGCTATACTGGCCCACTCTATTTAATGATTGCTATTTGTTTGTGCAACAATGTGACAGGTGTCAACGAATGGGCAACATTTCGTAAGACACGAGAGATGCCGATGACAAACGAATCGAAGTTGAATTGTTCGATGTTTGGGGGATTGACTTTACGGGCCCATTTCCATCATCTTCGCTATCAATATATTCTACTTGCAATGGAGTATGTATCTCCGTTGGGTAGAGGCGATTCTTTCCAAAACAAATGATGCTCAAATAGTGATGAAGTTTCTTAAGAAAAATATATTTACTCGATTTGGCACTACAAGAGCTTTAATTAGCGATGGAGGGTCGCATTTTGTAAATAAATTGATGAGCAATTTGTTGGCAAAATATGGGGTGAAACATAAAGTTGCATTGGCATACCATCCACAAGCTAATGGGCAAGCCGAAGTAGCCAAGGAGATCAAACAAATTCTTGAGAAGACGGTTAACATCAACCGAAAAGATTGGGCATTAAAATTGGATGATGCTCTATGGGCATACCGGATCGCATATATAATCGTTGGGCACATCTCCATATCAACTCGTCTTTGGGAAGTCGTGCCATTTCTTAGAGAATTGGAGCACAAAGTATTTTGGGCGGTCAAGAAACTAAATCGATTTTCGTAAGTTTTTGGCGAGGAAAGGTTGCTCCATTTGAATCGATGGAAGAGTTTCGGGATGAAGCTTTTACGAAAACTCCCGAATTTATAAGGAAAGAACCAAGAGGTGGCATGATAAGATGATCAAGAAAAGAGAGTTTTACCGGGAGAACCTCTTGCTCCTATACAATTCACGCCTTAAATTTTTCCCGGAAAACTTAAGTCAAGTGGTCGGGGCCATTCGTGATAAAGAAAGTATTGAATCCACCCGGATTGTAGAATTGTTGACAAAAGAAGGTGAGACTTTCATGGTAAAACTACCAACGGATTAAGCACTACTTCCACCGAGGAAATCAAGAGGAGGTGACATCCACCACCTTGCTTCGACCGTAATTTAACAAAACAGGCCAAGCTAAAGACGTTAAATATAGCACTTGTTGGGAGACAACCCAATGGTTTTTCGTGTGATTTTCATTTTTTTTGTATGTTTAGTTTCAATTTTGTGTGATTGGAGTGATTTGATATGCGTGTTTCTCTAAATGAGTGTGATTTGTGTATTTTTGTTTCATTTTTGTGTGTTTTTGAAAAAACAAAAAAACAAAAATTTGAATTGTTGTAAAAAGCGCACGGTAGCTCCGTGCGCACACCACCCGTGCGCCCTACGAGAGAGTGGGGAATTCTCGGGTGGCGCACGGTAACCCGTGCCGACGCACCACCCGTGCGCCTTTCGGAAAGGGCATAAATAAGAGCAGTTTTAAAGCTTCTTCTTACCAAAATTCCCCCAAATCGCGCGCCCACCTCTCAAATTTCATTCGCTTCATAATTTCGTAATTTCTACCCAAATTCTCCCTTTTAATCACTCCCCCATCACATTAGAACCACAATTTGAATTATATTCAAGTTGGATTGAAGAAACATTGAAGAAAAAGAACCCAGGGTTCAAGTTGTTCAATTTGAGTCGAAATTGAAAATTGGTAGAAGAGCATCATTTTTCCTTGTGAATTTCTTGTCAATTATGTAATGGGAATCATGATTGGTGCTAGTTTTGATATTTTTGCTATATTTTGAATGAAAAACTCTTTGAAGCAATTTATCAAACACCTTGTGGTCTTGTATAATTGAGGAGATTTTGGATGAAATATTGATGAATAAGGCATGGCCAATGATTGTTTGAGCTAATACTTGTCTAAAATGGCCATAATGTTTGCTTGCTTAGGGTAGTTGATCGATCAAAGTGAAGTAGGGAAGTGAATTTGCATCACCTAATATGTTAGCTTTAATCCCTTACTTTGTTGTTGCCATTGATGATATTTGGATGCTAATGGAATGTATTTCGGTACAAATCCTTCATGGCGAGCGAAGAAATTCCCAGGAGGAAGGAGAGCGTGCAGCGGGCGGCAAGACAACGAGATGTGGCACCGCCGCAGGTAGACCAAAATAGTCCCGCGGCATATGGGATTGACTTGACAAACGCCGATGATCTTGAGCGATGTAATCGCTTGGCGGGTCGCCAAATAGCTCCATCCCGCTATGCCGACGATGACTGTACCCAAATTTTGGGGATACATGAGGACGTTTGCGTCTCTTTGCAAAGGCCGGATGGACCAATTTTATGAGCCGAAGGTGGCCGACCTTAAAACGGTTCACACCGAGTTTTTGAGTACCGTGGAAGTACTCAAACAAGGCAGACTTCTAAACCATATATGATACGATTTCGGTTGGGAACGTTCGTAGACAACCTGCCTATGACCCAATTGAACACCATTTTCGAGGTTCCAAGACGCCAGATTTCGCCCCGATGCCCTATTATGATCAATATGACTTTTGGAGAATGCTTGTGGAAATACCACAAACGGGGCCTATGTTGTATGCCGCGCGGACCGCCAAAGCCTCTTGGATCCGGAATCCTAGTTTTAGACATAAACGCGTGATCGCATCCTCCGTGTTCGCCGAGAAAATATTGGAGGGATGACTACTAAGGAGCTTTATCTACTCCGGTGTATGGTCACAAATACCTCTACAACACAACCGTCAATTTCGTAGAGCAAATAGTAATGGAGTTAGCTAGCTGGAAGGGGGTACGATTTCTATAGGGGCCTCATTACCCCTATCGCCTCGACATTTCAACGTCGATTTCCGAGGCTTGAAGCTTTATCCCGGCAAAGACTCGGGTTAATTTGGCATCGTTGCACCACATGAAGTTCATAGCAAATGAAGACAACACGTTGGTACTTCTACAAAAGAAAGGTGATGCATTTCAGTTGCCTAACCCGCCATACACCACGGCCGATACATTGGCGGATACCACCAATTTCCTAATGAACTCGACACACATAACCGAATTACAGAAGAGGCTATAGATGCAAGGAAGAAGCGCAGAGTTGAACGCTCCCTGGATGAGGAAGATTGGTGCGGAGGAGGATGAGATACATGGAAGAGAAATGGGGTGGAACCTCATCACCCCCAAATTGGATATGATATATCCGAAGTCCTCACACGGAGGCGATTACCCCGACGTTCTCAAAGCGGGGATCGTCCCGGCACTTCTCATAGTGGAGGACCCCAACGCTGCAATGATTTTCAAGACATGTTATATGCGTTTGGGGAGGACTTGCGTCGGCAAGGAGAGGAGTTGAGGTAATAGGGGAGGACTTAAGGCAACATCGGCCGATTTTTCGCGTTGAGTGAGCGCTATGATCGGCGCGCTCCGGGAGAGACGTGGCAAGTGCTCCAACAGATTACAAATGTGGCATATTTCCCAAGTGCCACTTCCCACCGCCGCCACCGCAGTTGATTCAGTATATCCCCACTTTTCGTTATCGAAATTCTATTTTTCCCTTTAGGACATTATAATTTCATTCAAGTTTGGGGAAGAGATAGTATTTCAATATATGAAAAAGTGTGGATACAAATTTTTAAAAAAAAAAAAAAAATTAATATAATCATGCATTTCTTGTTTTCATATAGTTGCATTAGAGCATTCTAGGTAGCATCGCATTAGAGCACGTTTATGGCTTTAGCACGTCTATTGCTTTCGTAGTGGTTAGAGAGTGAGCGACCGGGCATGGTGCAACTTGTTGTTGTGTGTTGATTGAAAATTCATATTGTTGGGATTGGATGTTGGTTATGAGTTGAGCATGTTGATATGGAAAACTTGGTTTGATGCTTTGAATTACATAATTGCAAGCCTGTGAGCTTTTGAGCCTTTACCGCTTGTATCTTGTGCGATTTGTTGTGATTTGAGTGTATCATTCATGTTGTTAAAATTCTAGAACTTGCTTGGGTATCTCTCACAAGGCCACATGTTGTATGCGACCGGTGTGAAGGTGATTAAAGGCCATCTTTGCTAACCTTTCAAGCCTTCTTTACCTACCTAAAGATGTTGAAATTCTACTTAGCCAAGTTGAGCCTATAGCCTATTTCTTTGATAACCAAAAAAAATTTAACCTTGATCTTAATATATCCATCCCCTTAAACTCGAATGTATAGCGTTGAGTAAAGGAATGAATGAGGATGAATGGGTGGAAATTGAAAAGAGGATAAGTGGGCATACTTGGTTAAATGGAACAAAAAGAGGAAGGAAATGAGTTGAAAAGAAGTGTTGAAATTGCACAAATGAAAAAAAAAATGAAAAGTTGATAAACTTGGGGGCGAAGGATTGTGATTTGAGGCGATTCTCAAAAGAAAGAAAGGAAATGGAGATAAATAAAGTTGATAAAAATGAGGGATGATTGGAGTAGCATATGGGATGGTAATGAAAATGTTTGATATGCTCATCGGCCTATATACTCGAGTTTGAGTCACTTTATCCAAAATTTCCTACCCAAACCAAAGAGCCTTCATTACAACCAAATGAGAAAGTCCTTTTTGATTCACAAATGCATACACTCTAAGTGGCGGAGATATGAGACGAATTGCAAGCCTATGGTAATTTTGCGACATCGAATCGATTTGAGCGTAAACACGCCCCATATCCTCGTGAGATGAGAGTATACACTTAACTTTGAGAGTTGGAATTGAGCATTTCACTTTGTTTTACTTGAGGCGTGTTCTTTGATCGATATTTGAGGCTTGATTGGTTTGTTGCTTGACATTCATGATGAACAATATGAATTTCTTTTGATCCGTTGTGTGCGCTTTTATTCTTATCTCCTGTTGTGCTTTATTGTGTTTTCAAAAAATTGTTGATCGGGACGGCCAACGGTGTAAGTTTGGGGTTTTTGATAGGTGTGAGTTTTGCATGTATTTTGAGGCGTATTTGGCTATAATGATGAGTAAACATGCACATACTGAAAGTTAAATGTTACATATTCACTCCTTGTGGAAAAGATATTACACTTTGCTTATTTTGTAGGAATTTCATGATATTTGAAGCAAATTGAATACGAATACGAGGATAGCAAAGTGGAAACACGGAGAATTGAGTGAATATACGAAAAGTGAAGCCAAAAAGAGCGAAAGTTGAGCGCCTACGGAAAAAGCGAGGGGGCACACGGGTTGGCGTGCCTCGACACACCACCCGTGCACCCCTCGTATAAAGATAATTGAGTTGAGATGGCGCACGGGTAGCCATGCATCGACGCATGACCCGTCGTCCCTGAAGAGGATGAATGATTTCAGGGGTGGCGACGGGTAGTCAGGTTCGACGCACCACCCGGCGCCTACTGAGACTGGATTATTTAAAGCAGGTGGCGCACGGGTAACGTGCTCCCGACGCACCACCCGTGCGTCTGCATACTGAATCCCATAATCTGCAAAGATTATGCCCTAAACTTGATGGTGGGTATAAAAAGGCTTTTGGGGTGCACACAAGGGACATTCGGCATTTTTGGGATCTACAACACAAGACAAGTGGTCAACTCTTGGAAGGAGATATCAATGAGACAATCGGGTTGCATCGGAGCTTGAAGAACGAGGAGATATATCGAGAGATTGTCGACGTTCCTAAGTTTTTTTTCGCTTCTTTTAGTTTCAATCTTTCATTTTCATTTGTAATGGCTTTGAACACTTTGTTTATAAGTTGTTTAGAAATAATGTGTAGCTAAACTCTTGAGATTTTCGGGTTTTGGAAGTAGATTAATGAACTCTTGTTGGATGTTTTAATCTTAGTTGAAGTTATTATCTTGAAGCCTATTTGAGTATTTTGAGCTTATTCTTGTTTTATCACTTGATCAATGATTTAACTTGTTTGATATATTGATTCATAATTCGAGAGATGAGTTTCAATATTAGATCTTGAATACTCGACACAAATATTTGCATGAATCGAGAGGTTTGTAACCTTCACCCATACTCGTCCAGCGGGCACCTTCCCTTAACCAAGGGCTTTGGAACTTTTTTCCTTGCATCCACAACAACATCTTTGTCGCCGCATCTTCCAATCCAATCACCACGCCCCGGGTTCACCACATTCTGCCAGACGGTTTCAAAACACACCCCGAAACAAAAAAAAAACAAAAGTGAATAAAATAACAAATAACAAAACGAGAATCCAAAAACAACAAAAAATAGAACCCATAATTTAAACACACATTTCCTAGTGCGACTTGACTTGCGCTTTTAATATATTGTCAATTTGAGAAGGGGTGAGATTGTCAAGTTCCCGAGAACAAAGGAATTTTTGCTCCTCCCCACCGTCCTTGATCGTCTCATCAACAACCTTCTCAACCTCGCCACGTTCTCGATTGATTCATCAAACACATTCTTCCTCTCACGCCATCCTTCCTCGATTCATCAACTACATTATCAATGCTCTGTTCTAGATTAACCAAACCACTAGCTACAACACCCTCTGCAAAGACTAAAATCGCCTTCACCGGGCGTCATCTTTTTCCGGCCTTCACAAGCAGGAACATCCACATTCCCGTCATCAACCTCATCATCTCCATGTTTTCCCTCATATGCATCTTCCTCTTAACCCGAACCCAAGGACATGACATTAGATCGCCACTCGTAGACTCGATTCATCAACCTTCTCACCTTCATCAACAACAAAGACGAACTACATAAAAACAACGGCCATGTGATGAATGAGAGACAAAAATAAACAATATAGAAACAAAAAGAAACAATAAGAAAAAACAAGAAAGATAACAAAAAAATACTTATAATTAAAAACAACAAAAAAAGTATGAGAATTGAGAACCTCTAGTTTGCTCTTAATATCGGCAAGTTCGCAGAAAACCATAGCAAATTGTTCTTCCAATAATTTTGAAGTTGAAACCTTAAAAGCCTCAAATTCCTTAGAAAACAACCGATTCCTAACAATGTCGTCAACGGCCCCGATTCAAGCCACTACCACCCACACCCTCCTTCCTCTTCAACCTTCCAACAACAAAATCATCGTCAACCTGGTGAATGTGTACTTTGATTTATCATAGAACGCCTCAATGCCCAAACTACACCACCATCATTAGTAGGCCACAAGTTCATCAAACCCAACTCGAAATAAAAAATAAATAAATCAAGAGTCGAAACATAAAAAAACAATTTCAAACATAAATGAAACAAAACAGAAAGAAAATAAATAGTAAAATCATATTGCATGTTGTTAAGGCCGATTGAATATCTTCATGTCAAGGTCTTGCAGACGAACTTTGTTGTCTTTCCTGACTTTGAACACGCCCAGTTCAAAATCCCGGGATCTCGCAATCAACCCGAGTACAAAACTTATTGTTCACTTCAGTAAGCAAAGACTCATAGAACCATATCCGGAAAGCTAACGGAAATCCTTGAAGTCATAGAATTTCGTGACGCTTCCCACCGTGATTCTCTCTCGCCTTGAAGTTTGTTTTCGTACAATATTTGTCGCCTCAACTCACGCATCGTCACATCGAACAACTCACTACCCCAAGGATAAGTGTCCAAAACATCCATATCCTTGTCAACCAACTCAAAAAAATGACATCTCGATTAACTACCAAGAGAAGTAAAAACAAAAAAAATGGATAAAATAAAGTAAAGCCAATTTCGGTATGTCTAAATCCTCATCCCCCAAACACGGAGTAAAAACATTCATCGATCGACTACCTATTAAACTTGTTCCTACTAGCAAAATACTTCAAATATAACCGATTTCGAACATCACAGGACAAAGAAAGTGCTTAACACCAACACAATTCAAACCAAGAACAATAGCAAACTCACCCAACCCAAACCGCAACAACTTCCCACCCACAAAAACAACAATTTTGTCCTTCTTCGAGTGGACGACTTGGCGTTTCAACAGAGAATGAACAAGGCGATTACGAAATCAACTTCTTTCATTTCCGGAAATATCCAAAACAGTCCTCTTAAATGCTCCGGTTGGTTGTCGTTAAGGTAGTCTTTATATTTTTAATAACATCAAACTAAAAGCGTATTTACTCGAGCATCGAACCGATTAAGCGCCAGGTGGTCAAGAACGCACTTGAAACCCTAAAAACAACAATGAAACAAAACAGAAAAACATAAAAGAAACACAAAATCAACAATCACTTCAACTTAAAACGCATAATAAAAAATGAAACATAACATAAACAAATAAGAAACAACATCGAAACAAAAAAAAGAGTACAAATCAAAATACACAAAACTCATACCTCAACAACATCGGTTTCTTCAAAGGAAACCTTCTTCTTCAAGCCTTTCACACCGGCATTCGATTTCACAACTTTGGAAGGAGAATTAACATCCGTAACCGCTTCTTCCTCAAAAACTTTTTCTACTTTCCTCTTCTTAGAATCCATAGAACCAAAGAAGAACCTTCCTCGAACTTTCCTCTTTTCGAGGAATCTACTCGCTATCTTCGAAGAACTTCTCAAAACTCTCTTATGAGGTGAGTTTTTGGAGCGTTTTTAGGAGCCATTAATAACACGAATACCGGTTTGAAAAACAAACTAACCCTAGGAATAACGTGATGAAGGATGAAGCTCGAACGATTTAATGAAACGAGAAAGCACTAATGGAGAACGGGTACGAACACTGAAGAATCGGAAGAAAAATGGCGCGAACTCAAAAACGGATGAAGACAACCAAAGAAGAATTTTGATTTACCAGTTAAGAAAGTGGAGGGTAAAACCGGATAGCACTAAAATGGGCGGGTATTTTTGGGAAAAAATAGCGGTCGGGTATATTTGGAATAGGGTGATATTTTTGTTTTTTTAAAAATGAGGGCATTTTGTGTAATTTCTCATATATATAGTGCAAATGGTTCAAATTAGCCATTTCTAAAGTGTAAAGATTAAAAATAGCCAACTTTTTCAAACACATCTTTTTAGCCATTTTTGAGGTGTAAAATGACATTCATACTCTTAAAGCATGTTTGTTTGATATTTAGATTATTTCTCTCTCTCTTCTCTCTCTCTCTCTCTCTCTCTCTCTCTCTCTCTCTCACACACACACACACACATTTATCTCTATGTATCCTCTTAATCTTTCTTTCAAGTTTTTTAAAAATCGAATCTGTATTTTTCGTTTTTAAATATGCAATATGAGTGTTAAATTATAGATATCGAAAAGAGGATTAATTTGATATATTATACATGCAAAACGAATTTAAAACGAACAAGTTATTTGAATTCAAAATTTTTGAGAAAAACAAAATAATTGAGTTATAATAAATGAGAGAACTTGGATGTCGATTCTTCAGAATAACTTCGACATCGAGAAGTTAAAGATAACTCGACACTACTGGTGACATGCTCACGGTGTCGAGTCATCAGAACTCCGGCACTAAAGTGTCTCGCTATAGTGTCGAGTCACATGTAATTCACTTGCGAGTGTCGAAGTTACATGTAACTCGCTCTACTGATGTCGTGCTATAGTGTCAAGTTACATGTACAATGTCGTGTTACAGTGTCGACTTACATATAACTCGCGCTACAGTGTCGTACTACAGTGTCGAGTCACATGTAACTCGAGCTACAGTGTCGCGCTACATTCTTTTTGTGCAAGTAAATTCACTCAAGGTCAAATTGAGTTTTTCACACTCCAAAATGGCTAAAAAAGATGTGTTTGAAAAAAATGGCTAAAAACATCTTGATTTGATGGAAATGGCTAAAAAAACCACTCATATATATAATTGGCATTATCCTTCTATGAGACCCTTTTTTGTCAAGATCGATCATTTTTCTAAATTGATATGAAAAGAGTTACACAAATGGACCTGCTTCCATTCAAAAGGATCAAGTACCAGGTACCAATTAAAAAGTACAATGCATCTCACATACCACATGTGAATTCTTATTTTGAAGAAAAGTTCTGTATATTACATATAAACTCAAAAACCACCATGAGAACAATAAGTTAGTAAAATCATTGTCTCGTGAAAATTGTAGCAACAACTGCGGGAACTAAACCCAGTAATTGAGCCTTGAAATAATTTTAGGGAAAGCTAAACTTATAAGGTGCTAAAGAAACAAGCTTTTAGGAGCAAAAAACTAACACGTGTACCTCAGATATAGATGACGACAGGGAATAGGGATGACCAACACTATCTGCGACATGTACACCGACCAAGCAAATCCAATGTACTTGTTTTGACTGTTGCTCCAATTCATACGGATCCAATAGTAACCATCCATGCTTGTTCATCCGTCTGATATTTGTCAAAAACAACTGTCACATTTAAAGAGCATCAACATAATCCATGGCAAGGGCTCGAAACAAATATTTAGTTATAGCTAAAGATCCAAAAATTAATCTTGCGGAAAAAACAAGGATTAACCCTAAATGAAAACATCTCATTTTTTCCTATGTTTTTTTCTTCCATGCATATTCTACACAAAGTTAATAATGAACGATCTGTTTGGACAAATAAAAGTAGGGACATTGAATCAACTTGTATATTGCATAAGATACTTACCATGTTTCTGATTTCTTGACAAGATTTGGACAACTTTAAATGGATAGTATAATTTTACAGCAGCCCACAAGTCCAACTATGAATTTGACATGTTTATTATGATGTGTGTGTGTTTACAGAAAATTCTATAAGTTTGTAGAGTTTAAATTTCTATTCAAACTCAACCTTAAAATCGATATAAAAACCCCAACACATAACATAATTGTGCTGCTCCACGTCATTACAATTTTATTTTTTTCTTAACACGCAGAATCATTAGGAACATTGTCCATCCAAGAATTCCACGCTCTAAGTTGTTAAATGTGAAAAATAATATATATGAACAAACAAAGACAAGTACCCCGTATCAAGAATTCAACATAGTTAATCCAAATATATAGAGGCAGACACAACCTCAAAGAGAAGATCCCATACCAATACTCAAACTTTCAAATCCGTCAAGCTCCTGAAAGTGAACAATAAAATACAGACATCGTTAACAAACCAGGTCCATCCAAGACTTCCACATTCAAAGTTTTTAAAGCTAAAACTAAATCCAACTATACGCATGCCGCGGGCACACACACTCGCACTGCCGACATAGGCATCCAAGGAAAGAGCCCATATGAATAATCATATTTTTATCGGTGTGAATCAAAATAAGACTATAAATGAAGAAAACAAATATCAATATGAGCTTCCATATCAGGAGTCCACACATAGTAAATCAATAAACTAAAAGAATTCCACACTCAAAATATCCTATTATCCCTCCAAAAAACCCTTTGCCCTTCACTTACATTTTCCACTTTCAAGAAAAACTCTACAGATGACTACAAGTTAAAAAGAAAATGACAAATCTATGATTAAAAAGAATATATAAACCTAGAAAGTGAATTCACCGATCAGAGAGAAAGAAAGAAAAAAAGAGTGAAATCCATTTGAAATTCCTTTTCTTATTTCGGATGGCGATCAAGAGAGAAAGATACAAATAAAATAAAATCCATTTTTGTTTCCGTTTCCTAATTAAAAGAAGGCAATCAAAGTGTCCGATTCAATTTTTGGATTCAATTATGGAAAATCCATACAATCGATCAGCTTTTTCCCAGACCATCGAAAGGAAAACTTGTTTTGGTATACTAATGTCAGACTCCATCATCCTCAATTTCTGAAAAAGCTTTTTAAAAAGAAATTATAGAATTACAGGAACCCAATCCTTATTTGCAGTCAGACCAATAGAAAAGTTGGAATCTTTATTGTGCATAGCTGAAACTGTCAAATGTCAAATGCAAATAGAGAGTAAAATGCTCGATAAAAGGACTCAGCGAGTTCCTCATTTCACCTTGTATGAAAGCTAAAGTGCAACAAAAACTTAATTCGATAAAAGGACATAAGAACAAAAGTAAATCAAGCATTATCAATGAAAATGAAGTTGTGCAAGAGAACGAAACATTATCAATTTCCGAAGTCAGACTATGAGCAATCAAACTTAAATAGTGAAATATTGGAACAATAAAAGCACAAAATAAGATTCACATTTATCTCATAGGAAGGTTATAATAAAAATACAGAGACAACAAAGCTAATAACAATGGATAAGGAAAAACCATTTAATATATAGACTTCACCTTTCAATTTTATCCTAGGGGATAAATAATTTTATCAATCTTGAAATACTTAATGTAAGAGGCCACCATATAAGTTCACACTAAAATATTATTTTCTAACTATTCCAAGAATTCCACTGCAATTGGTGTCCTGCAATATAAGGTAAGTTTTGTGTCATTGAGAATGGTAGTGTCATCAGAATTTAAAGAAATTAGATAAATTAACGAAATTACATAAATTAAAGGAACTAAGCAAACTCCTCTTTCCCGCCAGCATCAACCATTAACTTCAGCCCCATAAGATGGGGCTGGCAGCTGTCGGGTTTTCCAGCTACATCATATTTCAGAGCGCTGACCACCAACCAGAGAGAAAGCCGAGTGAAATCAATTCAGTGATTCCTTTTTCTAATTACATTTTTGCGTCTCTCCATATGTTTACAAAAACCTTCATCCATCCGAGATGCCTTTTCTCTGCCAGAAATTACAGTTTCTCCATGTTTTACAGAAACACTCATCCCTCATAGATGCCCTCAGGAGACATCAAGACAAAATCCAACCTTAAATCCCCACCTTATAAAAAGAGAACAATGAGAAAGTTAAATCCCATTGGAAACAACCATTTCCAAAAATCAAGATTAATAAATAGTTTAAGCAAAAAGAAAAATAAAGTGATTTTCTGGGGAGATTTCCAAGCCAAACAAACTATAAAGAAAATTAACTACAAGCGCTCCAATTTGAATCATTTTGTTGAGTATAACATCATATATCCTTCATCTTCCAGGAAAATAAGAAGAATTTGAAGGAGAAAGAGACATCAATATAAAATCTACACAATTAAGTATCTTTGACAAAACAAAAGAACTTACTCATCGCTCTCTTTTCCCCAACGCACCCACCAGCATGAGTATAACATAACCATCCCTCACTTCTGACAATTACCCATCCCCCACTTTTGACAATCATCTGGCAAGACAGCAATTCCTAATTATAACAAAATCCAATTAAAAAAACTCAAAACACACGAAAATAAGATATCTTGAACACCCATAAACTAATCTTTAGAAAGATATTAGAATCCTAAAGGCCCAGAAACAAATATTCAAAGAAATAGTCTTTGCAAAAAAAAAGGTTACCTTTAAAATGGAGGGTAGTTGGAAGCCATAGGGAGGGACTCAAGCTCAAAAGCACGTCGGCCAATCCGAAAAGGACGCATCCTTACGAAGAAATTGAGTAGAAACTGAGGAGATTCCAGGGCGTGGGTCGGGAGTCGGGACCCGAATTCCATCATGCCCCATCTCATATGCTCCACCGTCCCAGGAAAATTGACTCCTACCCATTGGAAAATCTCAAATTCTAAATGGAAAAGAAAAAAACTAATTCTAGTTGAGGAGCAAAGGGAAATGGGGAGTCATGTCTGTGGAGAACTTTTAGAAGTTGAGAAAATGAAGAGTCTTCAGGGGAATTGAGGAGACATGCCTGTGGGAACTGGAAACTTTTACATTTACCTGAATTTGTAAAGACGTATGTGGTAAACTTGTTTAAATTACTTCTTTATCATTCAACTTAATACTTAAATTAGGGGTAATTTAGTCTCATCATATTTTTACAGAAACTTTCGTCTTTTAAGATAGAGAAGAGATTTTTGATAGGTTTGCCAAACAAGATTATTGGAGTGCACAAGAGGCCAAGTCTTGTTCAAATGGATGTTTATGCATTCATCCGAATTCTAATCTCCACTCAATCGGCTTCCAAACACTTTATCTTGGATTGATCGAGCCATTGGTATGTCTAAGGGCATAAGATATAAAGGTAAAGTAGGAGAAATCTATTCAAACTGTGGAATGATAGGAAAATAATGGCTCAAAAGATAAAATGTATGAAATAATTATTATTTGGTTAATTTAGATTGTAATGCATCTAGCCTCCATTTCTCTCAAACCGTTTATTTTTTTTTCCTCCTATTTCTTGCTCTTCATTGTTAAAGAGTAGAGTCATCAAATGGGTGTCGAGCTAACCCAGTCTTTGGCTGGCTGTCCAAGGGAGAGAAATTGGTTGGTCCGCAGCCTAACATCATCGCACCTCTAATTACATAACCCGAGCCCGACCCATGTCATAAAAATACACTAAAAAATTAGGCGTCGGACTAGATCTTTTTTTCGGCCTGTCGGGCCAAGCTTTTGAGGCCAGTATTTTTGGGCTTGGAACTCAGAGCCCGGCTGGTAAAAAATACGCCGGCCAAAATTGACAACTCTATTAAAGAGTAATTTTTGGCCATTTGTTGCTTGAAATAACCTCATACGCATCTTTTTGTCACTTTAATTTTTTCATAAGTGGTTTTCCACTTGAATCTTGGTTGTTTGTTTGTTTTGTTATTTGTGATTTCACTTCCCTGGTGCGGCGTTTGGTTTGTTATAATCTTGATGCGGTGTTTTCTTGTGCGACGATTTAGACAAGCAATCAAATTTTTTATCCGACATAAATGACAAATCAGTTGTGGTATTCAACATGTTGTAGATCCGAAATCATTGGTACTTAAGGCACTATAAGTTTTTCAAAGTTGTAAGCTTTTAGTCGATTTTCGTTATTAACCTCGATCTTTATGAATATTTTCATAGTTTCATTTTTATGGGTTTTAACATATTTGTTTCTGTCTTTATCGATGTGTTGATAGTTTGAATTAATTAATGAACTTAAGTTTTTGTAAAAAAAGATTTTAAAGCATAAATTAAGCATATTAATGCTTTAATTTAAAGGCAAAATCCCATGGAGAGCCACCAGGTTTTCTACAATATTTACCCCCAATTCTCATAATTTGTCTACGAGTGTGTCTCTCTGTGGGGAGGCCGTCTTCTGGTCAAAATCCGTGAAACGGAAGCTCCAACACCCACAATTAAAGTCCAATAAACAAACAGGAAAAAGGAAAAGGAATTGGCTTCGATGAAATTGCTTCACTCTCCGAAGTTCTCTTTCCCCTCACCTTTTTCTCCCTTACTTCATCAGACATATACCCAAATCGCACATCCTTTTATTATCTGCTCCATGTAAAACGGCTTGTATGTAAGCTTCATCTGCTTCAATGTAAATGTTTTGCTGCTTCTGTTTCAGTTTTGGATTAACCATACATCTTTTATTAAGTGAATTGGTTTGGTTTTTACAAGCAATCGAGTGGTCTCTTGCTCCACGGTCGGACACCTGAAATTTCTTTCCCTGACATTTGGTCGTTTGGTGTGCATCTCATTTAAGGTCATTCTTGTTGAATTAAATAAAATTTGTCTAGCAGAGCATTTTGGTCATCCAATCTTCCGCATCCGTGCACAATAAATACAAGCAATCATGTAAAGGAGCACTACTAGTTTCAATATCCATTCTTATATTAATTTTCTAATAAAAGAAAAGTAATACTAGTCTTCAAATTAAAAATAAATATAATTTCACATAAAATAGCATATGATACTTTTTTAAGTAAATGTGATACTTTTTGAATAAAAAGTGATCTTTAAAACAAGACCTTATGAAATATTAGATTTATTAATATATTTTATAAGTAAATAATATTAGATTTGTTACCTTTTTTTTACTACGATTTTTTTAAAATTAAAAAAATCTACTTTTTGAGAAAAGGTGATACTTTTAAACAATAATGTATATAACTTTACAAATATGGCAAAAACTTGTGTACGACTTGTCGACGGTGCGCGACGAAAGTGATATTTTTAGTGTAAAAAGTGATCTTGTCCAATACACCAAATTAAGTGTACCAAGACAAAGTATCATTTTTTACACAAAAAGTATCACATTTTATACTAAAAGTATCACTTTTTAGTTTTTACCCTAAAAGTGTAATTCGTCGCACTGTGTGACCGTCTTACAAGAGACCTACTCAATCTACAAATACATAATATCAGTTTTGTTACTTTAAAAACGTATACTTTTCAGAGTAAAAGTGATATTTTTTAATAAAAACGATACTCTTACACAAGGTTATATATAACTGTGTAAGTAAATAATGTCAATAACTTTGAAAAAGTATACTTCTCATAGGAGAAATGATACTTTTCAAGGAAAAACCTATAAATGAATTAGTAAGTAGCAATTTTTAGGTAAAAATATTACTTTTCAAGTAAAAAGTAATAGTTTCAAAGGAAATAGTATATAATTTTAAAAGACGTAATAAGTAATACTTTTACAATAAAAATCAATATTTTTCAAATAAACAATAATATTTTTAAAGGGATTAGTAAATAACAATTTTTATAAGTAAAAGGTAATAGTTTTAGATGAAATAATATATAATTTTAAGGAATGTATTGAAAAGATAACTACAAACTTGTTGTGTTCAATTTTTTGGCTTATTGTTTTTGATGTTATGTGAATCTCTAGAAAGTGCCACCTTGTGTGGGTGTTTACATGGCGTGCAGAGAAAGGGCAAAATATTATAACACCATTTTTGAAGTTTAATCACAAATATTCTTCAGCACCATGTTGTCCCCAATGTATTTTTGTTTTCTCCTCTCACATAGTTAACCATTACAGCTGAAGAAATTGATAAACATCTTCCATATAAATCAAAACAACATTCATATGATTCTAAAAAATAATAAAAATAAAAATCCTTAACCATAAGAAATTTTCTAGAAGATGCCAACATATTCTCGCTCCAATTAATTCCGAATTTCTTAATTATGGCCCTAATTTCCTTCCATGAAACTAGAAACACCCAGCTAATTCAAATATTAACAACCTTCCTTGAGGGTTGGCTTGATAGGAAGCTTCCAAGAGCTTGAAGCATCTGTCAGTGAAGTGTTGTCCTTTGCTTTGAGTTCAGCTTTTGAATCCATGGGAGTGGAACATGGTTTGCATCCAATGTAGCCTGTGTCTGTCAATATGTCTAGTGCATATTTTCTTTGACAAAGAGTGATCCCCTTTTTGCTTCTTGCCACTTCAATGCCCAGTATGTACTTTAATGTTCCCAGATCCTTGATTGTGAAAGCTGAATCTAGATGACTTTTGATGTTCTGAATATCTTGGAGATTATTGCCAGCTAGAATGATATCATCTACATAAACACATAAAACTGTTATTGAAGAAGATGAGGTTTTAATAAAAAAGGAACTATCTGACCTTGATTGTTTAAAACCATATGTCAAAAGACATGAAGTCAATTTCTGAAACCATTGCCTAGATGCTTGTTTCAGTCCATAGAGGCTTTTGATGAGTTTGCAAACTCTATTATCTGTACAATAGCCTGGGGGTGGTGTCATGTATACTTCCTCATCCAAGTCTCCATGTAAGAAGGCATTGTTAACATCTAGTTGATGCAAATACCAATTTTGAGCAGCTGCAATTGCTAAAACTAAACGAACAGTTGTGATCTTAGTTACAGGTGAAAAGGTATCAAAGTAGTCTAAACCTTCTTCTTGTGTATAACCTTTTGCTACTAATCTTGCTTTGTATCTTTCTATTGAACCATCAACTTTATACTTAACCTTGTATACCCATTTGCATCCAATACAATGCTTATTAGGAGGCAATTCTGTCAAAATCCATGTGTTGTTCTTTTCTAATGCATTTAGCTCAGTTGTCATTGCCTTCTGCCATTCAAGACTTTGACTGGCTTGTTTGTAGGTTCTTGGCTCAGTTATATGACCGATAGATCTTTGGAAGGCTTTAGATCATCAAAAAGTTGAGCGGTGAAAGAAAATGCAATGTGGTATTGTTTGCCCGCAACATGATTAGGCTGAGTGTGTGTTAAAAGAAGGAGGCAAAGCACAATCATATATTTGAAGGTAAGAAGGAATGTTCCCTGCTTTCTATTAGATCTTCTTGGATTTTCTAGTAATACATCATTTTGAACAACATTATTTGGCCGAGATACAACACTATCCGGTTGTAGAATTTCCATATTGGGTGTAACTTCTTTCGCAGATACACCAATATCATTAGGTAAGTTGTCCCGAATCAGATACGCATGTAGACTAGTATCAATGTTAGTATCATTGCTAGTATCATTGTTAGTATCGGGGTAGGGTGATTATTAATGTCGCCAGGAGGGGATGGATAACAGGTGAAACGGGAGGAATGTGATAAAATATGCCTTCCTCTTTGTTAAAATCCTGAATAAGTGGATCAACTGTTTGTTGATCTTGATTGTTAACCTGAAAAGGGAATATGTGTTCACAGAATTGAACATTTCTGGAGACAAATACCTTATCATTAGCAATATCATACAACTTATATCCCTTTGAACCCATGGGATATCCAATGAAGGCACATTTAACAGCTCTAGGATGAAATTTTGTTCTTTGAGCAGATAGAGTAGAAGCATAAGCTAAACATCCAAACACTTTCAAATGTGAATAATCAGGTAATTTGTTAAAGAGCGATTCAAAAGGGGATTTGTTTTTGCCACGTAACTTGGAACTCTATTAATAATATGAGCAAAGTAGCGGTTTGAACACATTCATCCCAAAAGGAAATTGGAACTTTAGATCGAAACATAAGAGCTCTAGCTACCCGAAGAATGTGTTGATGTTTTCTTTCAACAATCCATTTTGTTGTGGTGTTTCCACACAACTTGTGTAGTCCCAAGGGGTGTAAGTGTAAGGTTTAGAAGGGGGTTGAATAAACCTTACCAAATATTCGATTTAGTCCTTTTAAATCTACGAGTTTTACATTTGTGTCTAGATGGGACAATGATTTAGTCGCTCAAGAGAGTTAATCTCTCAACAGACTCAAATTGAGCCGCTAATAGAGTAACTCAAATTGTTGGCTATAAATTGACTCAACTATGGTTTTGTTTTCAGCGGAAGACTTAACACCCTTAAGCTTGATTAAGCAAGTTTTTACTTGATTTAGTACTTATAAATTATCAAATGGATAGCAAATTTATCAACAGATATAAGCAATTAAAAGTGCGAGTAAATTTAAATGCTGAAATGTAAATGACACAAGAGAATTTTTATAGAGGTTCAAGATGGGGTAATTCTTCTACTCCTCTCTTCTCCAACTCCCGGAGGAATCCACTAAGTAATGATCAGTTTACAAAGTGGTAACAGTCCGGATACAAGTCTTGATCACAACCGACTTGATCCTTTGGGACTCAGCCTGAGACGCCTTGATCACTCACCTGGCTTCTCGTACGACTCGCCTTCTTCACAGGGCAGCGCCTTGCTACTACAAACTCACTTGCTTAAGCACTTTGGATTTGATCACGAAGCCCTCCAAAAGCTTAAGACTTGGTTCACCTTTGAACCTTTCTACAATCCTTCCCGGAGTGTAGACCCTTTGTTTTCAGTATTTTCCTCTTCAACTCGATTGAAGTTCTCTTTCCTTCACGGGTAAGTGTTGGATTGATGTACTTGAGATGTAGGCTTTCGAGGGTTGAGAATATTTGAGTTTTTGATAAGCTTGTGTATATCTTCACGTGTGTGTCATTCATCCTTTTTCTCAAACAAATTCCTCGGCCTTTTATAGTGAACTTTCAAAAATTTGCCGTTGAAGAGATAGGCTCATTTTTGAAAGTCACTTTGCGTCGTTGGCTTGCGGTTCTTGGAATTGCCATTTCCTCGTATGAATTATTTTATCTCCTTTTCGAGTTCGACACGGTGTAGTGCTTCCCATGGTTCATTCCTTTTGCACGCTTCCTCGGGATCGAGCACTCCAAGAAAGGTAGTATGGAGATATTACTTGTTTAAGTAAATCTCTTGATTTACGTGCAACGGTTCTTTTACGCTTATCTCGACTTGACTTGCATTTTCTTGTTTTCCCCAGGTGACTTAGAGTCGCCTTCCAATCATTGGATGACTCTTCTCGTCACTTGACCTTGAGACTTGGCTTCTCTTGAGTTGACTTGATCGATGTTCCACTCAGTGCATCTCACCGCTTCTTGATCGAGTTCCATGCGCTCTTTCTTTGTCAGATTTGTCTCACAAATGAGTTTTCCTTCAAGCCTTGATTGTCTTCTTGCAAGTTGGAGCGTAGGCCGACTTAACTCGGCTTTGGCACTCTAATTGTTACAATACATTTTACAAAAAAATTGGGGAGCCAACTTTCTATTCTAAGTTTTACATGGCATTCATCAAAATCTAAACAATAAAATTCCTAACAATTTCCCCCTTTTTGATGATGCCAAAACTTAAATCATACAAAGATGCAAATAACAAAGATACATACGAGATAGTGTATTGACATAGAATGTATGCGCATAATCAATCTTTTTATTGATCATATCATTCTTGTACTTAACACAATGTTTACAAGGTGTATCGTGAGTATGTAATTGTCTTCACAAAAATAGAAAATTTATAGCTATATTACGTAAGACTTACATTGTATGTATTTACATATAAAATACACGAAGGGTTGACAAAGAACACTTCATCTCCTTCATTATCTCCTTCTTTCATCTTGATAAAGATCTTCTTCTTCTTCTTCTCTTCTTCTCGTCATCACCGCCTTCTTTTTCTTCTCATATGCTTTTCTCGCGACTTCATCTTTCCTTATTCTTTCCTCGTCTCTCCGCCATAGCCTGAGTTTGTCTCTTGTTTTCTTCTTCTATCCTTTTTGCATACTCGGCGTTGGTTTTAGCCACTTGCAAGTTTGCCACATGGTCAAGCTTTCCGGCCAGTAGATCCCTCCTTTTTTCCCCGGATCTACGTATTCAATATTCTTGGGCAGAGGCCTAGGTCAAGCTTCTTCCTCCATCAGCCGCTTCTTCCTCTACTCTGGGCGATATCTTGATTGGGGCCTTCTTTCTTTCGGTGAGTGCCCAGAGTGTTCTTAGGTTGTCATTGTTGTCTCATTGTCGGTCGCCTTCTTCACATAATGTGAGACCCTTTTCCCAAGACAGGTCCAAGCTTGAGCCAAGGACATATTTGCAAAATATCCTTGATTCGAGCGTTTTGAATTCGTCAACCGATCTTGGCTCTGTCCCCGACATCCGAAATGGCATACGTGTCTCTGTCCAACCGGAATGCCTCCGTGTTCTTTCAAGATGTTCATCACCCTGGCATCCATTCTTCCTTCCACCTCCTTCATCCCTCGCTTCAATTTCTTTTCTCTTCTCAGCCATAGATACAAAGCAGAGTGTTGGAGTGGCAGAGTCACGGGGAGTTTGCCGCTTATAATGTCACCAGTGACAGACCCCGTTGGGGGTTTGTGCAATCATCAAGGTCATATTTTTTGATCCTTCCCCTCAAACAGATTTTCCTTTCTTGATTTCAAAATTTCTTGGTGATTTTCCCTTCTGTTTGTTCCTTGTCACCGCTTCCTTTCTTTTCGCCTTCAGATTTTGTCGCTTTAAGGTATTCCTCTTCCCCTTTTTGGCATCATCAAAGGATAGAGGAACCCAGGGAACATGCTTGCAAGCATGAAGTCAGTCTTCGATGGTTGAATTTTGCTTCAAGTCTGGGCTGCGTTGTATGCCGCACGGAATTGAGGCGAGTAGCGTTGGATTCTCGCTGAAATCACTTCATCTCAGCCATGAGAAGGCTGAATTTTCTTGTCATGTGTTCTTCCAAACGCCGTATATCATTTGCATTTCGCTCACGCAGCGCCTTGATCTCGGCGGTGTGAGCTTCGTGCATATGTTCAATGTGTTCCGCAGGCTTCGTTTTTGCATCAACATTTTCGACTCTCCACGCCCAGACTTGTTGAATAAGGTTCAAGTATCTCAATTGTTCCACACGCATTGATTGCCGCTGTTGCCACCATTCCCTTACCCCGATTGTGATGCCTCTCAAGTCACCGTAAGTGTTGGCATCTCTGTTGTCCGGCGCATGTCCAAAGAGGCTCGATGCCTTTCCATCTTTTCAACTTCAAGCAAAGAGTGCCTTGAACACTTCTCGTACTTCATTTGATTCTTCATGTTGCGGTGATGGCCATACAACGTCGAAATCAAAGTCGGCTGGAACAATGGTGCCCGAGTGAAAACAGAGCTGGTGCGTGATAGCGTGCTTGCTCATTTTCTCGACTCTTCGTGGAGTTCGTATCTCAGTGAGAAAGGGAAAGATTCCACAAAGGATTCATCACCGCTAATCGGGATTTGTTCGATGATAAGCGGTGTGCGTGAAGTTCTTTTGGGAATCGATCCACCGTAGCTTGAGGAGCCGGAGCAAATGAGTGTCCGGTTCGGCCTAGGTTTGGTTGTGAAATAGACCCGACTTGCGAGCCTCACTGCCTTAATGACTTCATTGGTCTCGGTGATTTTCCTTTTCGGTTGACTTATCCTCGGCCTTATCAAATAGCGTCATCGGACGATGATGAGATTTCTAGAGGTGGCTCATCATCAAAGTTAAAAGTTTGACGAGTAGTCTTGGGATCGACTTGCTCGTGCCTGGAACATCCGCGGTGAGTCTTTTGGATTTGTCATGGGGGTTGACTCGGCCTTCTTCTTCGCCTTCCGATCCTGAAAGTAACATCGATTGTCCGGGAATCATGAAGTGCGCCGATCTCCTTCTCGATGGGTCGATGATTGCGGGAGTGATGTTCTCTACTTGACCTCTTTACCCTGGGAAGTCTCAACCTCCCGTGGGCCTTCATTTCCTCCAAAGCAGTCTCTCTCTCGGCTGCGAGGCTGGTCTTCCCTTTCGACAAATTGTCACTGTCTTAGGGTCTTCTACAATGGCATCCATTGGAGTCTCAACCCCAAGGATTGCACTTTCATCGCCCAGTGTTAACTCCTGTGGTTCCTTCCTTCCTCGTGCCTCGACCGCATCGCCAGCGTCATTAGCCTTCGTCGAGTAGTTGGCACCTCACCGAGACAGTCTCAATCGCCCGAGCTTCGTTGATGGCAACTTCTTTGTTCTTCTAGTGATTGTAATTTCTCTTCTTCGCCTCCTTGCTTCTTTGTCGGAGTCATCCGCAGCATCCTCCGACCTTGCCGCGGTGGAGGAGTTTCCCCACCCGGCGCACCTCACCGAGTAACTTGGAGTGGGGTCACTCGTCTCCGGACTCCGGCTGTTGCAATTGATGGTTCACCCAGTTGGGGGTGGTGGCACACCTTCAATAGGGGTTGGCTCGACCGGGGTCCCCACTAGCCCAGTTTCATCGCCATTTCCCTTATTGCCTTCTTCCGAGTGAGTGGGGAGGTGGTAGAAGAACATCGGTGGCTATTTGTCAACCACTCCCATTGGATCGATTTCTAGCCGTGTTCGGAGGACTCTCCTGGTCCCTCCATCATCTTTGCTCGTGAAGGATTCTTGATTCATGCAATGCTTGCCTGATTTGCAACTCTTCGCGTGGGCAAACAACATTCTCGGTTCCTCGTCACTTTCGTGAGAAGACATCAAGGAGAGGATGGAAGTGTTCGTGGTGCCGAGATAGGCGGATGCTTGCCTTCTCACGTGCTTTGCTTCTTCACTTGCTTTTCTCTCTCCTGTCCTTGTAGATTTGCAGATGTCTAAGCAGCGGTTGTCCTCATCAAGGCTGGGAGCACAGATTGGGCCCGAGGAAATTTAGCAGTTCCTCTTCTTCTTCTATGAATTCAAAGCCGTTGGAACTGCTCCTCGACTTGCTCAACTTCCATTTTCTCCACTCACGACGATTTTGAATGTCCGGGTAAGGTGGAGATAGGATCATTACATCACTATCCGCTTGGGCCGGTTCTTCTTGAGTTTGTTTGTGTGAGCTACAAACTGTGTCTTCGGGTTGCCTCTGCTGATCGCCCCAGCAGAGACTTGGTTGTTTCATCAACTTCTGGAGACTCTACTTCTCCAAGAGTCTCCGTGTATTTGTGCTAATGAGTAGCCGACTCACCTGGTTTCTCCTGTTCGGACCGCTTGACGAGTCTTCTTCGTCTCCTGGTTTGTACCAGGGGAATTTCTGGTTCGGGGCGGTGTCCTCGAGTCTTGGGGCGGCAGGGCCGGTGCTTGTGTTTGTTTCGAGGAGCTGGCCGTCTAGGCTTGGGCTTTCCTCCTCTTTTGACGATCGGAGAAGGTATTTGGGAGTCCTTCTCGATCGCCGCCGCAGGGCAGTGACATGGCCGGTCTTGGGGCGGGTGACCGCAGGGGCGGGGAGCATGTTTGGTTTTCTTTTCTTTGCAGGGCAAAGAGATTTCTTGGCATTGCAGGGCAACTTTCTTCTTGGTTGGAGAGGAGGTTTGTGTCTTTGGTGGTGATTCCCCTCACCGGTGTCGCCTCTCTCTTGGCGTAAGCTCGCCTCGAGCACCGAAAGGTTAGCTCAACATCCTCTTGTTAACATGGAATGCTTTCCATGTCCGAGAGGGACTCCTTTCATCTCCAATAGTCGCCAATCACTAGGCCATATCCCGGGATCCTCCAAATGACCCATCTTCTTTGAAGGACTTGTTCCCACGTTCGGGCAGAGAGTTTGTTGTAGATAAACTCGTTGATTTATCTTCTTTTCTCGATGATTGCGGCCATCACAATCGGCTTTGCCTTTGATAGTTGGTCAAAGTCGCCAAATTTGATGTCGATACATTTGGCAACTATGTCCAACAATTTGTGATAGTCTTCCTTCGCAGCTCTCTTGTTTGTCTTTGTGTATATAATTTTATCAGAAGGTCGGACTTGGCTATTTCTTTCCATGCGTCGGCCAAGTTTACATCGCTTCCTTAATCTCGGTTGCTCCTGGCCGGTAGTGAGCAATATTCACCAAATCCTGGCGGTGATAGTCACCGCTTTCCGTGAGAAAGATGACTTGATTCCTTCATCGTGAATCTCAGCATTCACGTAGAATTGTGCGACCTCCTCCACATAGGTCATAGGATATTCGGCGTTAGAAACGGTTTGATCGACGCGTTTCTTAACTTCTCCGCGATTTTCTTCACCAGGGTGTCGTCGGACCCGCTTCACCATTCCGTCGAAATCCACGGTCGAACCGGTGTGGATTTGTTTTCCCAACTTGGTAAAGTCATACGTTGGTGCCATTTCTCGAGAATAATTTCAAGGAAAAGTTCGGAAATTTGATTTGAAGATTGATAGGGTTTCGAGAGTATTTGCCTTTGCCTTTTGAGAGAAAGAGATTGAAAGGTTTTAGAAGTGTGAGAGAGAAACGGACGAAAATGGTTTAAATATGGTTTATGAAAGGGCGTGCGACGGTTTTGAATTGTGATCGAAATCAACGGCTTGGATTTCGCGACGCATATTGAGCGATTCATGTCTCGTATTTAATGCGGCAACATTTATATCCAATCATAGGCTTGGTGTGCGGCTTTATGTCCGTACACATCATCATTATCTTTCGACGTGTCTCTTAAAACATTCCCGCTAAGTCAAAACGACCGCGTTTTTGTCACTTTGCTCATAAGTTATTCAAACTTATCTCTTAGCCGATTTAACTCGCTTCTCACATTTCCCTTAGTGACTCCTATCACCGACTTGATATAGCCGACTTTCCGTCTGGTGATTTCATCGAGCTAATTTTTGTTTTCAACTCTTTTTTTACCTTCGTTCTGTTCCATTTCTTTTCTTTGATTCTTCGTGTCTCGAAATTTAGCTCAATTAGCCCCAACTCATGTTTGAGTTCTTCAAATCTTGACTCACATAATGGTTTTGTGAAGATGTCGGCTAGTTGTTTGTCGATTTGAGATATACTCCAAGATAATGTCCTTCTTTTCAACATGATCTCTTATGAAATGATATCGACATCAATATGTTTTGTTCTTGAGTGCAACACAGATTTTGAGTGATTGCAATGGCACTTGTGTTATCACACATGATTGGAATTTCTTTTTCTTCAACTTCATAATCTCTCATTCTTTGTCTCATCCATAGGACTTGGGCACAACAATTTTGCCCAGCCTGACTATGTATTCTCGCTCAATTTGTAGAGGTGGCTATTGAGTTTTGCTTCTTGCTAAACCAGAAATTAGTCTGTTTCCTAGCATTTGACATGTGCCAAGTACTTTTCCTGTCCACTCGCATCCAAAGATAGTCGTAGAGTCGGAATAGCCAATTAGCTTGAATCCACCTTCCTTTGGATACCATAGGCCTACTTCTTGGCTTCCTTTTAAGTATCTCAATATTCTCTTAGTCAGCAATCATATGGCTCTCTTTTGGAGCAGATTGAAATCTTGCACATACACCTACAACAAAAGTGATGTCCGGCTCGCTACTTTGTGAGATAGAGCAATGATCCAATAAGTGCTCAGATCTTGTTTGATCTACTGAGGCTTGCCATCTGCAGCCCATGTCCATTTTTGATGATGTGTTCATTGGTATTTTTACGTAAGACTCCTCCATACCAAATTTCTTCATTAAGTCTCGGTGTATTTTGTTTGACTTATGAAGGTTCCATCCTTCAAATTGTTTCACTTGAAGTCCAAGGAAGAATGTCGGCCTCTCCCATCATGCTCATTTCAAATTTACTTTGCATGAGGTTTGAGAATTTTTCACACACTCTTTGTTAGTGGATCCAAAAATGATGTCATCCACATATATTTGAACAAGCAAAGATACTCTTCTTGTCTTGAATTCGAAAAGTGTTCTATCTACTTTTCCTTTTGTGAATCCATTTTCAGAATTGTGACAGGGTATCATACCATGCCTGGGTGCCTGTTTCAATCCGCAGGGCTTTCTTGAGTTTGTATACCTTGTCTCCAAGAGTCTTTCGCTCAAATCCTGGAGGTTGTTCAACATACACTTCTTCTTCCAATAAACCATTCAGAATGCACTTTTTACATCCATTTGATATACAATGAAATTCTTGTGAGCAAAGATAGGCAAGAAACATCCTTATAGCTTCCAATCTTGCTACGAGGGCAAATGTTTCATCAAAATCTATCCCTTCTTCTTGGCAATATCCTTTAGCTACCATCTTGCTTTGTTTCTTACCACAGAGCCTTCCTCGTTCATCTTATTTTCGAATACCCATTTGGTTCCAATAACATTTTGATGTATGGGTCTTTGTACTAATTCCCATACTTTATTTCTCTCAAACCGATTGACTCTTCTTGCATAGCTTGAATCAATGTGTGTCGTCCAATGCTTGTGACACATCTTTGGGCTCTATTCTGCGAGATGAAGCATGTGAACATTGCTTCTTGTTGGGTTCGGATCTTGTCTTGACACCTTCTCTTATATCTCCAATGACAAGTTCTCGTGGATGGTCTCTCGGCCATCTTACGTCAGTTGAAGTAAGTTAGCCGGATTGATCGACTTGGTTGTGTTGTTCTTTGATCGGCCTCTCGTGATCACTCACATTGCAGATTTTCCACCGCTTTTGAGATTGCTATCTCATCTTCTTCCTCGAATTGATAATTCCCGCCTGACTTCAAAGATAGGGACTCTTCAGAAAATTGGATGATTCAAACTTATCACCGACTCTTCAATGTCTTCTCCATTTATGTTTGGCTCATCGAATACTACATGAATGGATTCTTTCAGAACCATAGTTCTTTTGTTGAGTATTCTGTAGGCTTTGCTTTCGGTGAGTATCCTAAGAAGATACCTCATCGACTTTAGCATCAAAAGCCTTTTAAAGGTTGTCTTTGCCATTATTGTGGATGAAGCATTTACATCCAAATATCTGAAATATGCAACATTTGGTTTTCTTCCAAATCCAGGATCTCATAGGGAGTCTTTGTCATTTGTCTATTTATCATACATCCTGTTTTGGGTGTAGCAAGTCGTGTTGATTGCTTGACCCAAAATCTTTTTGGTAACCCCGCTTCAACCTAACATGGTCTCTTGCCGCTTCTTTGAGGGTTCTGTTTCCTTCTTTCTCGCAACTCCATTCTTGTGGAGTCCTTGCGGTGATAGTTCTTGACCAATACCATTCTCAATACAAGATCGAAGTTATTATTCCATTGACAAACTCGGTTCCTCTATCCGATCTTATTTTGATAATGGTTTGACTCTTCTCATTTTGTATCCTCTTCATCACCGTGGGTAGCTTTTGTAGAGTTTCTTTTTCTTGCACATGAATATTGTCCATGTATATCTTGAGTAGTCATCTACTACCACCAAGGTGTATTTCTTTCCACTTATGCTTCTGGTTCCATTTGGGCCAAATAGATCCATATGAAGCAGATGTAATATTCTTGTTGAGGATGGGCATGTCTTTTCTTTGAACGACGACTTGATTTGTTTTCCTTTCGACATGCATCACATATACTCTCCTTCAGATATCATCGAGTCCGGGAAGTCCTTCTACAAGATGACTTCTTGCTAGCTTATTAATTGTTTTGAAATTCGGGTGACTCACTTTTTGTGCCCACCTAACTTGATTCAAATTTTGAGCTCTTTGCTTAGCAGACATGTCCGGGTGTTGCGTTGACCAATCCACTACATACATATTTTTCTGTCTACATCCTTGCAAAGACAACTTCATTAGATTCAACATTTTTGATTTGGCATATTCCCATGTTGAATCCAACATTGTAGCCCTTGTCACGAGTTGTCGATGCTTAGTAAATTGAAGTTTAGTCCTTCAACATATGCAACATCCGTGATTTCTAAACCATTCCTTTTGATGGATCCAATGCCTCTTATTTCACCAGAGCTTCATTTCCTCCAAATATGACTTTTGCTCCTTTGACTTCCTTGAATTTTGACAGATTTCTCTTATTTCTGTCATATGTCCGGGAACACCCACCGCCCATGTACCAGGTTCCTTGGCACTCATTGCTTGAACCGCAATCAAGGAAATTAAGTTTTAGGTACCCATTCTTGTCCGGGTCCCGAGGGGTTAGAATTATAAGATGATCCAATCAACTCTATAGCCAAATGATTTGACTAAGAGGTTGCCATCTATCGTGCCATAATCATAATTAATCCTCGCAAATTGCTTGGGGGAGTCTCCAGGTTCATACAAAATTTGTCTCTTTTTGTCCAGTATGCCTCGCATATGTGTTTTAGCAATTGCCTTTCTTGGGTAATTGTGGTGTCTTTGAGTGTAGTGCCTAGGTGCATATGTGTCTTTGAAAGCTCTTGTGCTTTTGGAATGGCCTTTGTTGAGTTAGGCCTTTGCCATTTGGGCTTGTATTCCATAAGTCTAGCCGATAGTTCACATTATTCCAATCGGCTTGGCTTGATATTTTCTACCATTCCCATCATATGTAATTCTTTTATGAGTATTCTGGGATTTTTGGTAGCTCGCTTCTTCTTTACAGTATTTTCGTTTGGAGTCTCATTTGAGGACTCGGTGAATCTCTTCTCACCTGCCCTTTCAAAGACTCTCAATCGGTCATTTTCCTTTTCCTTTGTAACCAAGGCCGTTTGCTTAGTATTGTGCTTTGGATTGAAAGTGTGTGCAACATTTAGAGTTTTGGATTTTTCGGACTCTTCATGACTTGAAGATCCTTTTTCCAAAATTACTTTGAGGTTTGACATGGCACAAAGGAATTAAATCTAAGCCTTGTCTTGTCTCCACATTCTTTTTGACTCATAATAAGATCATCCAATGATTTAGATGCCTTAGTGAATGAGGCAATAACATTTTTGAGGTCATTCTCCTCTTTTCTATAGCAAAGCAATTTCTGCTATTAATTTAGCATTTTCATTTTTTAAACTTTTATTCTCATCGCCTATTTGACTTAGAGTACTCACCTCCTTAGTCGACTTTGAGTTTTGACTTTTGAGTAGGCTGTTTTCCTCATTCAATAGTGTGTGTGAGGTTTTAATGTGCTCAAAGTCTTTCATCATTTTGCCTAATGAATCATAAAGATCGGTGGGTGATGAAGTGTGAGTGTCACTGACTATCACTAGTGTCCGAGCTTGTTGAGTTAGATTGTACCTCATCTTCTTGATCTTGTTCTTTGGCCATTAAGCGCATCAAGGCTTCTTCTTCGAGTCACTTGAGTAGTCGCTTCACCGCTCTCGAGTCACTGTCTCTCTTGACTTGGCCTCTCTAGTCTCTCTCGCACCATCATCGCCTTTTTTTCTCTTGTCTTCTTTCTCTCAAGACCTTTCTTTCTTCTTCTTCGTTTCGCACTTGTTGACTACAGGATATGAGCAATCAATGGCATAGTGACTGGTTGTCTACAATTCCAACATAGGTATTCACCTTTTGATCACTCTCTTTCTATTTCTTGAGTTTGTCACCTTTGATACTCAACTTGCCGATGATCTGCGTTTCTCTTGGTTGGCTTTATCATCCCTTGATTTGGAGGGAGCCGAGTGTCTTCTCGGAGGATTCACCCTTCCTCTCTTGTAGTTCTTGTTAAAGAACTTGTTAAATCTTTTAACCATTAGGGCTATTTCTTTCGGGTCAATTGCCTCTTTGATCTCAAACTCTCCTTCCATCTTGGACAATTAGAGCAAACTATTTTGGGTACAATTTTGTCTCTTCTCGATCTTTCCTTCTCACTCAAACTCGTAGGCTTTGAGGTCCGAGAATAAGTCATGGTTGGATGTCTTTGATAGGTCCATGGAGTGTCTCAATGCCATGACCTTCATTTCCCATTCATTTGGAAGACTTTTTAGGATCTTCATACACATTTCTTCGTGTATATTCCTTTCCAAGTGTAGATGACTCATTTGTGATTTTCAGTAAACCGAAGGCCCAGTTGATCCAGGTTTTCTCCCGAGATCATTTTAAAGTTCTCAAATTTTTGTCAGACCACCGATAGTTTGTTTTCTTTGATTTGCTCGCGCCTTCACAAATCAATGTCGATTTCCTGCATTTCTTAGCGATTTTGCAAGATTTCACTTTATTGAACATGGCTTTGTCCAACGTTTTGTAGAGAATATCCTTGGCTACATTGTCCAGGTTGTATCTTTTTTGTCATCATTTGTCCACTCGAGTTCTTGGTTTTTCAACCATGATCGTCCAGTGTCTTGAATCTTCCCCTTCACCAGAATCTCTTCGCATACAATTGTGTTCACCTTCAATATTTGCAGAGGCCCATCTTCTATCACTATCCACATCTCATCATGTAATGCTGATAGATGAGCTCGCATACTGAATTTTCCAATCATCAAATTCTTCAATAGTGAACATAGGAATGCGTGTTAGATTTGCTTCCATGATAACAACTTTTAATGATAGAAAAGAGTTTTGAAAGTTTAAGTACTAAAGCGGACTTTTGAAAAGTTTGGAGATCTAGTTCAAGAACCGGTGCGGAGGGTTCAATGAACCAACCGCTCGATACCACTTGTAGGTCCCAAGGGGTGTAAGTGTAAGGTTTAGAAGCTTGGGGGGGTTGAATAAACCTTACCAAATATTCGATTTAGTCCTTTTAAATCTACAGAGTTTTACACAATTTGTGTCTAGATGGACGATCGATTTAGTCGCCAAGAGAGTTAATCTCTCAAATGACTAAATTTGAGCCGCTAATAGAGTAACTCAAATGTTGGCTATAAATTGACTCAATTGTGGTTTTGTTTTTTGGAAGACTTAACACCCTTAAGCTTGATTAAGCAAGTTTTTTACTTGATTTAGTACTTATAAATTATCAAATGGATAGCAAATTTATCAACAGATATAAGCAATTAAAAGTGCGAGAAATTTAAATCTTTGAAATGTAAATGACACAAGAGAATTTTTATAGAGGTTCGAAGATGGGGTAATTCTTCTACTCCTCTCTTCTCCAACTCCTGGAGGAATCCACTAAGTAATGATCGGTTTACAAAGTGGTAACAGTCCGGATACAAGTCTTGATCACAACGGCCGACTTGATCCTTTGGGACTCGGTCTGGAGACGCCTTGATCACTCGGTGGCTTCTCGACGACTCGAACTTCTTCACAGGCACTGCCTTGCTACTACAGACTCACTTGCTTAAGCACTTTGGATTTGATCACGAAGCCCTCCAAAAGCTTAAGACTTGGTTGAGCCTTGAACCTTTCTACAATCCTTCCTGGAGTGTAGACCCCTTGTTTTCAGTATTTTCCTCTTCAACTGATTGAAGTTCTCTTTCCTTCACAGGTAAGTGTTGGATTGATGTACTTCGAGATGTAGGCTCGAGGGTTGAGAATATTTCAGTTTTTGATAAGCTTGTATATCTTCACGTGTGTGTCATTCATCCTTTTTCTCAAACAAATTCCTCAGCCTTTTATAGTGAACTTTCAAAAATTTGCCCGTTGAAGAGATAGGCTCATTTTTGAAAGTCACTTTGCAGTCGTTGGCTTGCAGTTCTTGGAATTGCCATTTCCTCGTATGAATTATTTTATCTCCTTTTCGAGTTCGACACGGTAGTGCTTCCCACTGGTTCATTCCTTTGCACGCTTCCGGGGATTGAGCACTCCAAGAAAGGTAGTATGGAGATATTACTTGTTTAAGTAAATCTCTTGATTTCGTGCAACGGTTCTTTACGCTTATTTCGACTTGATTTGCATTTTCTTGTTTTCCCAGGTGACTTAGAGTCGCCTTCCAATCATTGGATGACTCTTCCGTCACTTGACTTGAGACTTGGCTTCTCTTGAGTTGACTTGTGATGTTCCACTCAACGCATCTCACCGCTTCTTGATCGAGTTCTGTCGCTTCTTCTTTGTTGTACTCATTTTGTCTCACATGAGTTTTCCTTCAAGCCTTGATTGATTTGTCTTCTTGCAAGTTGGAGCGTAGCCGACTTAACTCGACTTGGCCAACTCTAATTGTTACAATACATTTTACAAAAATTGGGGAGCCAACTTTCTATTCTAAGTTTTACATGGCATTCATCAAAATCTAAACAATAAAATTCCTAACAACTTGTTTGACGTAAAATGCCATAATTTTATAAAAATCTTGAAGATTGAACTCGGCCCATTATCGACCTTAATGCCTTGAGCTTGACATTGAATTGAGTAAGAATAAAATTATAAAAGTCGAATAAATGGTTTTTAGTGTCGATTTTTGTTTCATCATGTATATCCATGTGCATCTTGAAAAATCATCAACAATGGTAAGAAAGTATTTATAACCATTATGAGAAGTAGTAGAAAATGGACCCCATATGTCACAATGAATCAATTCAAAAATCGAGTATTCTGATGAGTTCTAATAGGAAATGAGTTTCCTTTGTTTTGCAAAGTGACATATATCACATGAAGAAAAATCTTTACAAGAAATGTGTAAATCGGGAATTAAAGCTAATCAGTTATGATAAGTGTCCTAATCTTGAGTGCCAAAGGTCGAATCTTTGGTAGTAATAGAAGCGGTGAGTGTTGTGTCGGGTGATAAAGGCCATTGGTCTCTTAGAGTAACCAATCATCCTCAAACTTTTCTTGTCTGTAATATACGGTGAGAAGACAAAAATGTACTATGCGGTTTGAAGATTTTGTAAGATTTGATATGGAGAGTAAATTATAAGTAAATGCAGGAACACACAACACATTATAGAGAATTAAATCAGGAAATTTTCACTTCACCAATATGTGTGGCATGAGTAATATGACCATTAGGTAAATGAATGGGAATTGAAACTTGTTTTGGAGTTTTGGAATAAAATGAAATATCATATATCATATGGTCATGGCACCAAAGATATCTAAAATCCATTTAGATGAACTAGCAAACTAAGGCAAAAACAATAGAATTACCCGAATCACCGGCAGATGTAGAAGAATGAGAAATAGCAGAGTTAACAACTTTAGCAGATTCTTTGGTGTTTAGCAAAGGCTAGAAACTTTTCTACCATCTCATTAGAGAATAGAGAATCACTGTCAAATTGTTTGAATCGATTTTTGTGGAGAGGAGATGGTGGCATTGGTATCGCTAAAGCAGAACCGAGGTGTGCCTAGGACCTTGGGACCTTTCCAACCAGGAGGGTAGCCTACCAATTGGAAGCATCTATCAATTGTATGGCCAGAGTAACCACAATGCGTACACTTAGGCTTCTTTTTATCCTTGTTATATTGAAACTTAGGATTGTTAGAATTCTTGGCTAGCATGGCCATAGAAGAATCTATGCTTGAAGTAGGAGAGATAGATTGGTAAGGCCTCTTTGAGTCTCTTCTTGAAGTAAGAGAGCATAAACCTTGGCTAGGGAAGGTAAAGGAGAACTCAAAAGTAATTGGCTTTAATTGATGCATAAGATTCATGAAGCCCAACTAAGAACTTGATCACGAATCATTTTGTTGAAGGTCCATCAAGATGATGATATATTACAAGAACAATTTCCACATGTGCATTTGATGATTGGCTCTGTAATTGATGTACTCATCCCAAATTGTCTTGAAATGATTATAATAGGAAGTGATCGACTGAGTGCCCTGAGAAATAGAACTCAAAGATTTGTCCAATTGAAACACTCTTGGACCATCACTTTTAGCATAACGTACTTTTAATTCATCCCAAACATCTTTTGCTGTGGTAAAATACAAGAGGCTTTGCCTGATTTCTTTTGAAATGGAGTTGAGAATCCAGGACAAGACTAAGTTGTTAGCCCTCTACCAACAGCAATAAAGAATGCGAGAAGTAGGAGGAGGAACCTGTAAAGAACCATCAATGAAAGCACTTTTGTTCTTTACATTTAGAGCCATTGAGACTGCACGGCTCCAAGAAATATAGTTTTCTCCCGTAAACGGTTCATACACTATGACAGCCCCTGGATTATCACTGGGGTGAAGGTAGTAAGGGGAAGAGAAATCATCTACCGAATTGGGAATGGGAATATGGCGAAGAGGAACGCCATTAGCTGGTAGATTTTCTTGATCATCCATGACAACAGAGTTTCTGAGGATATGACAACAACAAAGACGAATAGAGTTCTTGAGATTTCTTGAGATTGAAGATCAAGAATCGAGAGCTGAGAATTCAAACCCGCGAGAATCGAGAAGCAACGGATTGAGTAGAGATTAAACTGATACCATGTTAAACTACAGAATTCATCTTTAAGATGAATTGATGAACAATCAATATAGATTGATAAAGAAGAAGATTATCTTTTCTTGAATTAAGCTTTGGAGAACTTCTGTGTATTGTATACAAGATGATAAAGATTCTTAATCAAAGTTCTATCAACTATGCTTTAATATATAGAGAGTACAAAAGCTAACTAACTTGGCATACTAACTAACTAACTGTTTTACTGTTTGATTAAGATCAACCGTTTGTTGATCTTGACTGAAACTACAAACCCCAAAGAGTAGAAAATTTACAAACTTGACACAACTTAAATTTCAAAATTGCTATAGTGAATACGGGTACGGACCATGGATCCGTCTCATTGATTTAGATCTGTGAGACGGTCTCATATAATTTTTTGTCTTTGTCTACAGCTACGACCAAAACAAACAGCCCAAGCATCGATCAGCCAAATATACATTAATGGTGTTTTTTTTAATTGTTTTTTTAATATCAAAATTCAAATTCTAATACAGGGAAAGAGGAGAAAGAAATGAACTAGAACCCTCAATTTAACAACAAGATGCAACAACTGTTGAAGCTAGAATATCGGGTATGAGCAAACACAAAAACGAAATTGGAGGAAAGCAAAAGATTTTTTTCTGTAATACAACTTGAAGGGAATAAAACAAGTCTAAGACGAGTAGGACACATTTCTTAAAGTGTTATTTGCCCCCATTATTTGCTAACCGAGTTTATGACAAATTACTTCTAGGATACTGATAGACACAATGAAACAACCAAATAGCAAGTTTTTGAATTGTTTCTACAAAAAAATAAGAATGCTGAAAGTAAAAATTGTTAGTATGGCCTTTATCACTAATTTATACAAAAATTGATGCCTTTTACGATTGGCATGAACAAACATCATATACAATTGAAACTCCTCAAATAGGCACTTAAATCTCTTTGAATTGTATTTGGTAACTCCCAATGAAAAATTCAGACACCATTAAACACGGTTGATTGTCCAAAAATCATTATTATGGGGTCCGAGATCAATCAACATGAATGGACATCTTTTCCCGAAATTTTCACTACAACATAAATGACATTAGATAACACTCAAAAATGTTACTTAATGGCCAAAAAATGTTACTATAGACAATAGGTAGCACTTTTATGGTAGACTTGCCCGTGCTACCTATAGTCTAAGGTATCACTTTTATTAGCTTTTAGTAACACTTTTTCTAAGTGTTACATTAAGTTTTCTATTGGTAACACTTTGAAGCAATATTCTAAAGTGTTACATATGAATCTTATGTAACACTTTTTGTAACACTTTTTATATATGTAACACTTCACAAAAAAATACTTCTAAAGTGTTACATATGAATCTTATGTAACACTTTTTTGTTGCACTTCGTAGAAATACTATTTTTGCCACCAAGTAGATTCGAACCCACAACTGTTATGTATGGAAGTGGCAATTTGCCACTAAGCTAAGTTGATTTTTATTACAACTTTTGCTTTGTTTTATATATACACATACACACACATATATATATATATATTATATGTATATATAATATATTTTATATAATAAATACTATATTTTATAATATATGTATTAAATTATATTATACATCGTATATATCAAATTTTATATTGTATAGTATATAGTTTGAAAATTATATTATATTAAATATTTAAGGATACAACAAAGTAAAAATATAAAAATATATAAAATAAATTTATCGATGATAAATATTCAATCGGTAAAAATAAAAAATATATAAAAATATAAAATTAATATACTGATAGATAAAAAAGTTCTAACAGTAAAAACAAATAATAAAGAAAATAACAAAAAAATAATTTACCAACGGAAAAAAATTCCTTAGTAATTACCGACAACATCATTTCATTGGCAATTTTTTAAAAAGTAAAAAATATAAAAAAAGATTAACGATGAAATTGGTCTCTATTAGTAAAAATTAAAATAATAATAATAAAATATATACATGCGCATTTTTAAAGTCAAGATTAAGATTTTAATTAATTGCCTTCATAAAAAATAAAAAAATAAAAGCAAAACTAAAATATTTTGTAAAAAGAAAACAAAAATTAAGTTAAAAAAACAGAGTACATGATGTCTACAATTTTTACGTTTGGTGACATCAATTAATTAAATAAATCTTTGATATGATTTAATGATAGTTATATAATTTTGTGTTACTAAAATATAGCTTAAAAAGTGTTACAATCAATAAAATATAGTGTTGCCAATAGTGCTTCTTAAATAAAGTGATACCTATTTGCGTTACAAAAGAAATAACAAAAATAAAGTAATATTTAAAATGTGTTACTTATATAAAAGTGTTACATATAAGTGTTACATATTGATAAAAGTGTTACCTATTTGCGTTACAAAAGAAATAACAAAAAAAAAAGTGATACTTAAAAAGTGTTACTTATATAAAAGTGTTATATATAAGTGTTACATATTGATAAATTGCTACAAAAGTGTTACATAAATATTGTAATGTAAAAAGTGTTACAAACATGTGTTACATATGTACCTTATGTAAAAAGTGCTACAAATTTGTGTTACCTAATGTCATTTATGTTGTAGTTTGAAGAGTTGCAACCTTCCTCGGCCTTCAATTGGTTTTTCATATCAATGCATTTGATAGATTAACCACGTCATGACGTCCAAATGGCCAACCTTACAACTTTAAGCCATACACTTTTTTATATATATATATATATATATATATATATATATTACAAACTATTTACAACATTCCCCACTTAGTTTGTAATATAATTCTAAACTTAACACTCATAGATGTCATGCATAAGAAAAGTAATTTTCGTCTTAAACTTTTCTTTAGTGTAAATATTTCACAAATCTAAAATAAGTAATTGGTGGCTAGGTTGCTTAAACCAATACTCAACGAGATTAGAAATATTTCACACATGAACCATCAATGACATTCTTTTATTCACAATATTTTTAGCACTATTATCGGCCATGTGCTCACCTAGTTCCCGATCATGTACAAAAGATCACCCAAAACTTTTTCTAGAAGCGACACCACTTCTTATGATCATATAGGTAGAAGTTACTTCAAGTTTTATTTAATTAAACATAAATAAAATACTATGAAATAATTCCATTAAGAATTAAACCCGCTCACTTAAGAGTAACGAAATATGCACCTTACACTTGGAATGGTATACACTTACTTAGGTGCTAACAACCACTTAGCAACTTGTTTTTACTCTTTAAAGCTTTTATTCTAGGGGTAGTACTAGAATAAGGTTGGGTTGCCATCACTAGTGATTATAGATCACGGGTTTTAATCATATTCCTGTTGTTGTCGAATTCACCAAATTCCTAGCTAAAAGTTTGGTCAACGGATCCGCCAAATTACTATAAGTTCTAACAAACACAATAGTGACAACATCATTATTAAACATTTCTCTAATAAATGCATATCTTAGGCTTATATGTCTAGATTTACCATTGTACACTTTATTCAATGCTCTAGACATAGTGCCTCACTATCACAATATAAAGTTGTTGGTGGCATTGGACGAGGCCACAAATCTATATCAAGCAATAAATCTCTAAGTCATTCTGCCTCCTTACAAGCTGAAGATAAAACAATAAATTCAACTTCCATGGTGGAGTGTGTAATTACTGTTTGTTTTTTTGAAGCCCAAAACTACACCACCACCAAGCATAAATGCCCAACCACTAGTAGGTTTTTGATCACTTATGCTAGTAATCCAACTAGCATCAGAATAATCTTCTAGTACATTTAGAAAGTTATTATAGTAGAGTCCTAAATCTTTAGTCTATTTAATATATCCAAGAACTCTTGTCACAACTTTCCAATGATCCTAACCAGGATTTTGAGTATATCTGGCAAGTCTACAAACATAATATGAAATATCCGACCTTGTGCAACTCATTGCATACATCAGACTTCCAATTACACTAGCATACTCGAGCTGAGCTATGGATTGCCAGAATTTTCATGTAACTTAAAGTTAGGATCAAAAGGAGTACTAACTTCTTTCACATTCAAATGTTGATACTTCTTTAAAATTTTACCAACATAATGTGCTTGTGAAAGAGCGAAACCCCCACTAAGTTTCTTAACTTTAATACCTAAGATTGTATCAACGTCACCAAGATCCTTCATCTTGAACTTAGAAGAAAGATACTTCTTAGTATCTACTACACCTTTTAAAGTAGTACTTATAATAAGCATGCCATCCACATAAAGGCAAATAATCACACCATACTCTTCGTTGAATTTAGAATATATGCACTTATCAGCATTATTATATATGTTCGACTGCTAAACACCTATAAAAGTCTAACAATCCTCGCAAGAGAACGAGATCAATTGTAGGGTAGCAAGTTGACCACAAATCTTCTCTCAAGGAAGACTTAGCCGACAAATAATTATTATGTATCACAATAAACATAAAATAAATCCTAAACACTCTAATGAGATTTGTTGGTTTTAAATAACTAAAAGAAAACAATTAAAAAGACGAATAAAAACTAAGCACTGGTAAACTTGGAGAAAACAATATGGAAGAAAGTCTAGGATTTTGGATTCATCTTATCAAACTTGCAAGCAGAATATCAATTAATTGATCATGCGGTTAACAAATATAACAAACATGTAAAGACTAGGTCTAGATCGATAACTCTCGTATTCACAGATTAGGCTATCCCAACATAATTTGCTATTTTCATTAAGCCCATGGTTAGATAATACATCTCTGATTCATATCTAACCCTCTGAATAAATTTAGTCCAGCAATAATATCTTCTCTCGATCTCAATTATTCCCTCAAACAATCCAGAGTTGTCCAAACAAGGGAAACCAAGCAAAACACATTGAATATGCGTGCAAATGCATCATATATATATATATATATCATTTTAAACCCTCAAATGTACGTATATTTTACACTCATCAATACCTAAATACACTTGAGAGTCTGATTCAAATTTTTCATGCCACTGTTTAGGAGTTTGTTTTAGTCCATACAGAGACTTAACTAGCTTGCAAACTTTATGTTCATTACGAGGAAGCACAAAGCCTTCCTCAAGTTGTTCCATATACACCTCCTTATCTAAATTACCATTTAGAAAGGTTGTTTTTTACGTCCATTTGATGTACATGCATATTATATATAGAAGCTCAAGCAAGAAGTACTCTAACTCGAGGTAATCCTAGCAACCGGCGCATAAGTGTCAAAGTAATCGACTTTCCTTTTTGTTTAAATCCCTTAGCTACTAGCCTTGCTTTATAAGTTAGAATAGTTCCATCGTGGTGTACTTCCTACGAAATACCCATTTGCGACTATTGATTCGAACCTTGAGGTAAATCAATCTGGAATCCAAATATTGTTAGACAATATTGAATCCATTTCATCATTTACCGCTTCTTTCCAAAATGCTGCATCTCTAGATTTCATAGCCTCACTAAATGTTTTAGGATCATCTTGTACACTAAATAAAAATGGTGTTTTATTAAGTAGAGAGTTTCTATTACCTTCCACAAGGAAGACAATAGCTTGAGAGGATATAAAATTGGAAGAAAATTTTTTTTCCTTCCTTTGTCTTTGACTTCTTCTAGGTTCAATAAGAGTGCCAATTTCTTTTCTCTTAAGTTCACTAGAAGCTGCAGTTTGAGATGAACTAGGCACTTGTGATGGATTCACATTTACCATTGAATCTTTGAGAAACGTATCCTCAAAGAACTCAACATCCCTTGATTCAACTATTACTTTAGAATCAAGATCTAGCAATCTATAAGCTTTAGAATTTTTAGCATAACCAACAAAAACACTTTTAAGTGCTCTAAGTCCCAACTTGGTTCTTTTATTGTCTAAAACTCTATAATAGGCTATACAACCCCAAACTTTTAAGAAGACAAGTTTGGTATTCTTCCTTTCCATAGCTCATATGGGGACACTTTAGTCCTTAAAGAAAGGATCCGAATATGAACATGACAGGCAGCCAACAAAGTTTCACCCCACAAATTATTTGGCAAACCTAAACTTAAGAGCATGGAATTTACCATGTCTTGTAACGTTCTATTCTTTCTTTCAGCCAAACCATTTAGTTGTGGTGTATATGGAGCACTAGTTTGGTGTATAATACCATTATCTTCATAGAATTTAGAAAATTTACCGATAAGTATTCACCACCTCTATCACTCCTCAAAACTTTATTTTTTTTTACTTAATTGATTTTCTACAAGAGACTTGCAAGCTTTAAACATACCAAATACTTCATCCTTAGATTTCATCAAATAAACATGCAACCCGGTCAATGGATATGACATTGGATCGATGAGTTCATAGAAACCGGTCAATTGCCTAAATCTAGAGCAACCATCAATGAAAGTAACAAAGTATTTATTTCCACCTCTTGTTAGAAAACTATTAAGTTCACACACATCCGAATGCACAAGATGAAGCAATTGTGTGTTTCTTTCAACTTTAGGAAAAGGTAATCTTGTAATTTTTACTTGAACACATGTTTCACACTTCTTATTCATATAGGCATTAAAGGAGATAAATCCATTGTTAGACATGTAATTCAAAACTCTATGACTAACATGTGCTAATCTACCATGACACAAAGAATAAGAAGAATCAATCAAATAAAGAAAAACATTATTAACATTATTGATACTCAGTTTAAACAACCCATTTCAAGAATATCCTTTTCCAACAAATACACCATTCTTAGACAAGATTACATTATTAGACTCTAGATAAACCTTTAACCCCTTCATATTAAAAATGTCCACAGAGACAAGATTCTTCACAACATCCGAAACTTGAAACACATTAGTGAGTACAATTTTCTTGCTGGAAGTGAAGTCCAAATGAACATCTCCTCTACCAAGCACATTGGCCCTCACACCATTTGCCATAACTACTTTTTGTCCATCCGAATTTCACAATTCTTGAATTGTTCCTTGTCATTGCAAACATGAATGGTAGCACCAGAATTATACCACCAATCCTTAGAAAAAGTTGGTGTAGCCAAGTGGAGTTCAGTCACAGCGCCAAAAGATAACATTGCTATAATTTATGTAGCATCTTCAGCAAGATTAGCACTAGAAACATTAGCAAAATTAACTTTTTGCTTCTTGTTGATTTGCACTCACCTTATAATGGCCTTTCTTACCATAATTATAACAAACTTTATTTTTCTTTTTTCTTGTCTATAGAAAAAGTATTTTCTGAATTCTTTATTTTATTCTTAAACTTCTTCTCATCAACCATATTCACCCTAGGATCACAATCAAATTCTTTCTTATGAAGAATCCTAGCCCCTTCTTCAATTCTTAGATGTTTCAAAACACTAGATATGGTCAAAATTTGAGAAGTATGAAGCAATTTCTTTTGATAATCATTCCAAGAAGAAGCCAATTTAGCAATTATCGCACCTACTTGCATAAATTCTGAAATTTCCACACCATAATCTTTAAGTTTTAAAACTATCACTTGCAGATTATGAATTTGGTTCATGAGAGAAGAAGAATCGTCAAGCTTAATTTCAAAATACTTTTTAATTAAAAACTTATGTACTGAAGTATGTAAAATATACGTGCATTTTGGGGCTTAAAATGATATCTATTTGATGTTTTTGCACGCATATTTAGTATATTCTTACTTAGTTTCCTTAGAAGGTCATGATACTTCTTGTAACTTTTTACAGGAAACGGAGCTTAAAACGAAGAAATATCAGTTGGAATACCTGGATTGGATTAAAGAATGCGAAGAGAAGATCAAAACGACGAAGAAAACGAACAAAAACACTTCACATGGCTAGACCGTGTGGTGTCACATGGCCGTGTGAAAGTGACACAACCGTGTGAAGAAGGGAAGAAAACAGGGGATGGAACCTTGCCACACCGCCAGACCGAATAGGCCCACACGACCGTGTGGGAAAGGGCTATGCAACACACCACACGGCCAGGCCGTGTGGGACTCTGCCAAACATGTTTTTTGGAGTTCTTTTCCTATTCCAACTCTACAAGTGATCTCTTCAAACATATATAAAAGAGACCCAAGGCTTGCACAAAATTTCATCATCAAACATCACTTCATAAAGAGAAAACACATCAAATTACGTAGGAACACAAGATTCGAAGTCTTCTGAGAGAGGAGTGCTAGGTCGGAAGAACACCACAAGGCCTTTCGCATCTACAGAGCACAAGAGCTTCGAAGGTTTAGGAGGGGAATCCATCATGACAAGAAGTGGTTTTCTTTCTAAGTCTAGATCTCTTGTATGTGCTTAAACGATGTCATAATGTTGATTTCGAATTTGTCTATGAGTTTGTAATCAATGTTTGGCTAATCTTTCGGATCTTAGGGGCATAATCAAAACTGTGGATTCATGTTAAATCTTGATTAATTGCTTTCATAATTGATTCATGTGTTCTATTTTATGAACTCGAGTGCTTATTTATAATTGTTTATTATTTGGCCATTAATTTGCATGTCATACTTGTTATTCCATAATCCGCGAGGTGAGTTCTAATGAGACGAAAATCGAATTCAGACATAAAAAGGGTAATGTATCGGGAGACTACTTCTGTTTGTGGGGAGTATTTCAATTCAAAGATCTTTTGGGAGTCAATAATAGTTGTGATGGATCGGGAGACCTCAATTATTATTAATCTATTGTTTATGTGTCACCCGACACGGGGAATAAACTATTTTAGGAATTGAACCCAAAGAATTGCATGAATTGGTTATTGAAACTTTAATTGGATTTAATATTGAAGAAACATGTTGAGATTATGTGTCTAAGGTTGCTCATGTAATTATTGAAAATACTTGTGGGGTTCGTAAATTTATTTATTTTATTGTTATTTTCGATTTTTATTATTAACTTGATATTCGGTCGCTTCAATAAAATTTCAATACGATGTTATTATAGCCTAAGTGTTTCGAAGTCAATCCCTGAGGAATACGACATTGATTGTCATTATCCTATAAACTACACTGTACACTTGCAGTTGTATGATCCAAATACTTTTGGCGAACAAGTTTTTGACGCGTTCTTGCGGGATTGAAAGATTCTACCTAGATATAGTAATAAGTAGTTCAATTTTAATTGAAGCATTTGTTTTTTGTAAATATTTTTTTTTCTTTTTTCGATTTTTTATTTTATTTTTTTTCTCTTATTCGTTTCTAACATCGTTTTTGTTGAATGCGAGACTGGAATCTTTGGAGATACAATTAGCACAAATCGCAACTCCAATGGGAGGTCAACATCAAAATGGCAAATTCCCAGCGATACTGTGCACATCATTCATCTGATGGATGGTACAGAATATAAGGGCTCAAGGATTTCAACATGTAGGTCCCAAGGGGTGTGAGTAAGGTTTAGAAGGGGAGGTTAAATAAACCTTACCAACTCTTCGATTTTAGTCCTTTTAAAATAATACGAGTTAATTACACTAAGTCCTTGAGGGATGACTAAGTTAGTTAATCGCCAGAGTTAGCCACTCAACGACTCGAAAGAGTCATTGATAGAATAACTCAATTGTTTAGACTAAACCTTAACTTGGTTGTGATGAGTTTTTATTTGGAAGACTTAACACCCTTGAATTTGATTTAACTTTATTTTAACACTTAGTTTTAGCACTTTGTTACTTATCGGTTGGATAGTAAATTATCGTGAGATATAAAGTATGTGTGCAAGAATGTAAATATCTTTGAAATGTAAATGACACAAGTAAATTTTATAGAGGTTCGAAGATGGGGTAATTCTTCTACTCCTCTCTTCTCCAACTCCCGGAGGAATCCACTAAGTAATGATCGAGTAAAAAGTGGTTATCGTCTAGAGACAAGTCTTGATCACGTGGTGACTTGCTCCTTAGACTCGATCCGAGATGCCTTGGTCACAAAGTTGGCTTCTCGTCCGGCTCGGCCTTCTTCACAGATCTACGCTTTGCTACTTCATCTCACTTTCTCAAGCTTCTTGGATTTGATCACGAAGCCCTCCAAAAACTTGAGATTGGTTTGACCTTGATCCTTCCTACAATCCTCCTTAGAAAGTAGACCCCTTTTGATTCTTCAAAAGTTTCCTCTTCAACAGTTTGAAGTTGTATTTCCTTCACAGATTAGTGTTGGATCGATTTCCTTCGAGATTTAGGCTTGAGGATTTTTTGTTTGAATAACTCGAGAATATTTTTCAGGTTACACTATAAATGTTGCTTGTTATCTCAGGTGTGCAAGGTTCAGGTAACCTTTTCTCAAAGTGATTCCTTAGCCTTTTATAGTGAACTTTTTAAAAATCTGCCCGTTGAAGAGATAGGCTGATTTTCAAAAGTCACTTGTGTTCGTTGGCTTGTCTTTTCTTGGTCTTCAATCTTGAGATGTAGACCTTTCCTCGTATTAAATGAATGTTCATTTTTCGATCGACACGAGGTGTAGTGCTTCCCATTGGTTTATTACTTTTGCACGCTTCTGGGACTGAGCACTTTAAGACATGGCAGCATGGAAGTATTACTTATTTAAGTAATATTCTTGACTTTTGTGCAACGGATCCTTTTCAGTTAATTCCTCTTCGCAACTGTCTTTTCCGCAGTGACTTGAGTTTGCTCAATGACGAGAGACTCATCTCGTCACTTCAACTTGACTTGGTTTCTTGGGTTGACTTAACTGACTCTTCTCACAGTTGTTTCACAACCGATACTCCTTCAGTCGAGTCCTTGGTCTTCTTTCTTGGCCATACTCAATTTGTTCCTCGATTAAGTCTTCACTTGATCTTGATTGACTTCTTATATTCTCATCCAGAGTGACTTGACTCACTCATTCAAATTTCTAACTATTACAATAAGAATTACAAGGAAAATGGGGTGCCAACTTTCTAGTCTAAGTTTTACATGGCATTCATCAAAATCTAAACAATAAATTTCCTAACAATTTTCCCCTTTTTGATGATGCCAAAACTTAACAAGATTAAATAAAATGTAAACAGCACAGATACATACAGACAATGCAGTAACAAGAAATGTATGCGTAGAATCGATCTCTTTATTGATCATAACATTCTTGTCCTTTACACAACTGTTTACAATGTGTATCAGAGCAATCAGAGCATACATATATCTACGCAAATTACAGATTTTTTATTGAACGTACAGAAGACTTACACACATATGTATTTACAAAAGTAAGATAACGAATGGGTTGACAGCAACACTTCATCGCCTTCGCTGCCTCCTTCTTTCTTCTTCAGCTCTGTCTTCGTCAGCTCTCTTTCTTTTCCTTTTTTCTTCAGCTGCTTTCTTCTTCTCATAAACTTTCATCGCAGCTTCATCTTTTCTTTTTCTTTCTTGTCTTTCTTGCCAAGCTGAGTTTTCCTCTTATTTTCTTCTTCGATTCTTTTGACATATTCAGCATTTTTCCTCTCCACTTCCAGATTGGCTACTTCATCTTATCCAGCCCAGTAGATCCTTCCCTTTCTTTCCTGGATCTATATATTCAATATTTTAGGGTAGAGGTCTAGGTTTAAAGCCTCCACCTCCCCCACTTCTTCCTCCTCCTCTGGGCGTATATTGTACCGGAGTCTTCTTCTTACCAGTGAGTGTCGCTAGTAGTCTGCTTGCCTATCGCCTTTCTTCGCACTGACCTTGAGCTTTCTCCCGGACAAGTCTCGAGGTGCTTGGGCTATGGACATGTTTTTGAAGTGTCCTTCGGACTCGAGCGTTTTGAACTCTTCAATCGATCTTGGCTCTCTTGTCACTCATCCGGAATGGCATCAGATCTTTACTCTTAGGAATGCCTCAATTGTTTCAACATTTCTTCAACACGGACATCCGTTCTCTTGTCGAAATTCTCCATCTCCACTTCTACAATTTTCTCTTTTGAGACATAGGCACAGTGATGGAGCGGCAGAGTCATAGGAAGTTTGCGATTATCGATGTTGTGACATGACCTTTGCCGAGGGTTTCGCCAAGCATTAAGGTCACATCATTTGACCTTTCCCCTCAACAACTTTTCCCTTCTCCTTCCTCTTCTCATCGATTTGTCCCTTTCTTCTCTTCAACAGCTTGTCTCCTTCAACATCTTGGTATTCCTCTTCCCCTTTTTGGCATCATCAAAGGAGAGAGGAACCCCGAAACATCCCAACAAGCATGAAGTCGGTCGATCGATAGCGAATTTTGCTTAGAGTCGCTGCGGAGTATCTTTGTTCAAATTCCGAGCGGGTGGCTTTGGACTCGGCTACCACGAGTTTCATTTTCGTGATGAGAAGGCTGAATTTGACATTCATATTCTCCTCAATGCACAAAATTCTTTTTGTGAAATTCATGTAGTGACTCCATCTCTGTTGTATGAGAGGCATGCATCTGTCAATATTTTCTCGCATCCTCCGCTTCATGTCGTGCATTATCGCGCTCCGGACTAGCATTTTGTTGTACAATCCTTTAAAGTATCTCGACTTGCTCGAATCGCATTGTACCTGCTGCCACGACACCATTCCCTAATTATGACCACTATCCCGCAAGGTCGCTTTGTGAGGTTGGCATCCCCGTTGTCCATCCGCATGTCCGGTGAGGCCTGGTCTTTATTCAATTTTCTCTATCTCACCAAGGATTGTCTTTAAGACTTCACGTATTAGCCGGATGTTACCTCGGTTTGTGGCGGCCAAGCAACATCAAAATCAAAATCATTGGAACAATTGAATTAGAGGGGATAATTGGATCAACTCTTATGTTGAAGCGTATATGCTCACGAGCTATTTCTTCTTCAAGATCGGGCAGCTCAATCGAGAAAAGGAAAGTTTCTTGAAAGCATCCTCACGTACATATGGAATTGATTCTACGATTGGTCGGTTATACGTGATGTGCCTGGTTGAGTCGAGCGTCTTTGTAGCTTTGGGAGCTGCGCGAGATGACTCGGTCTCGCCTAGGCCTTGTTGAGTAGATTGGCGGTGGATCGAGCCTCATTTGTCTTAACAGCCTTCGGCCTCGATGGAGATTCTACTAAATGAATTTGCTTGTCCTCAGCTGCTTTTTTAGCATCATCGGAGGATGATTGAATCGGGGGTTAGGTTCATCATCGAAGTTAAAAGTTTGACGAGCAGCTTTGAAGTCTGTCTTGCTCGAACTTGGAAGAACATCCTCAGCTGAGTCCTTTGCAGCAGGGGTTGACTCAGCTTCGTCTTCAGATCCCAAGAATGTTTTATCAGGATTATCCTGGGAATCATGAAGAGCGCTGATTTCCTCTTTTGAGTTAGCAATGATGACTTGAGGAATGATCTTTTCTCCTTAATTTTTACCGGGAAGTCTCAACCTCCTTGGGCCTTCATTACCTCCACGTAAGTCTCAACTGCAGCGAGGCCTTGTACATTCCCTTCGACAGACACAACTGTTTTAGGGTCTTCTGCAGTGGAATCCACATGAGTCTCAACTCCTTGGATTGCACTTTCATTTCCCAGAGTGTTAACTCCCAGGGCAGATCCATCCGTGCTCATTTTGCGATCGCAACAAAGAACGCCCTCACCGCAAAGCTATTGGCACCTCACCGGGACAAACTCAACTGTCCGGGCTTCGTTAGTGACAACTTGATGTTGTTCTTTTTCTTTTTCTTTCTCCACTTCGCCTCCTTGCTTCATTGTGGAGTCATCCGCACATCCTCCGACCTAGTCTGCGGTGGAGTGAGTTTCCCTCTCGGTTGGCGTACCGGTGAGTGACTAATGGTAGGGTCACTCGCTCCGGACTCCGGCTACTTCCATTGAGTGCTCGGCCATGGGAGCGAGGTTGTAAGACACCTTCAACGGGGTTGGCTCAACTGGGTGCCCAAGTTCCCGATTATCATCGCCAAGTCCTGGATCCGTCCTCACGAGTAAACCGGGAAGTGGTTGCGGCAATACGATGTGGCAATCTGTTTTGTACCACTCCCAACAGATCAATTTCCGGGAGAGATTTGGAGGACTCTCCTGGTCCTTCCATCATCTGCTTTTGCTCATGCATTAATTTGGATTCCCGAAAGCTTGCTGCATGTCCAACTTCTCCTTTGCGACAACTGGATCCATGTCCTCATCACTTCCCGAGATCATATCAATGTGGGGATGAGTATGGTCGTTAGTTCGATTAGAGGGCATATATTTGCCTTTCTCACGAGCTTCAAACTTCTTTGGCTTTTCCTTCTCCTTGAAGATGTGGAGAATATCCATACGATTATCTTCACTCAAGGCCGAAGACGCGGTCGACTCCAGAAATTGCAATAGCTTCCTTCTTCTATGAACTCGGGCGTTCAACCGCTGCCTTGAGTGACTCGCTTCCATGCCCTCCATTCGCAGACGGCGCTGAATGTGCGGGTACACAGGAGAAACAACAACTACATCATCATCTTCATCCTCTTCTGTCTTCTGTTTAAGGAATGGACGGTAGCAAACTCTGCTGCTCTTCTCCTTCAGCAAAGACATACGTAGGCAGTGGAGACGCTCGTCCTTTCGCCGAGGGGATTCTACTATCTCTCGCCACTTCTTCATCCTCGGTTGTTCGACGACCACCGTGGTCTTGACTTGCCTCGCGACTAACCTCAGCAGACTTGGATGTTTCTTCAATAACTTCGAGACCGCACTTCTTGGCGATCTCGTAGAGATTTTCTCCGGTGAGTAGTAGACTCATGCCTTTTTCAAGCTCACGAGAGCCTGGTGAGTCTTCTCCTTCTCTTGGTCCTCACGGAGGAATTTTGGTTCAGAGACTTCTTCTTCTGATTCATTGGCGGCGGGGGCCAGAGCATTTTTCTTTAACTGAGGAGCTGTCTTTCTGGGTTTGGCAGTCTCTTCTTTCTAGGCTGCGTGGGTAGGCGACTCGGCTGCAGGGGCAGGTGCGTTTTGCTTCTTTGTTGCAGGGGCAACTTTCTTCTTCGCAGCTGCAGGGGCAGCTCTTTTCTTTGGAGGGGATGAAGCAGTTGTATCAACAGTGGTCGGTGATTCCCCCTCACCGTATCTGCCCTCTTGGCACAGGCTCTCTTCTGGGCGTCGGACAACATCCCATCAAATATCTTAGGATTCTCTTAGTCATAAATCATATGGCTTTATTTTGGAGCAGATTGGAATCTTGCACATACATCTACTGCAAAAGTGATGTCTGGCCTGCTTGCTGTTAGATAGAGCAGTGATCCAATAAGTGCTTTGTATCTTGTTTGATCTACAGCTTTACCATCTCGCATCCATGTCCATCTTGTGGATGTATTCATTGGTATTTTTATAGAAGACTTCTCTTCCATACCAAATTTCTTCATTAAGTCTCGGTGTACTTTGTTTGACTTATGAAAGTTCCATCCTTCAATTGCATTTTACTTGAAGTCCTAAGAAGAATGTCCGCTCTCCCATCATGCTCATTTCAAATTTGCCTTGCATGAGGTTTGAGAACTTATCACATGATACCCTTTGTTTGTAGATCCAAAAATGATATCATCCACATATATTTGAACAAGCAAAGATATACTCTCTCCATCTTGAATTCAAGAGTGTTTCTGTCCACTTTGCCTTTGGTGAATCCATTGTCGTTAGAAATTGAGACAATGTGTCATACCATGCTCTTGGTGCTTGTTTCAGTCCTTATAAAGCTTTCTTGAGTTTGTACACCTTATCTCCAAGAGTCTTTTGCTCAAAGCCTGGAGGTTGCTCAACATAGACTTCTTCTTCCAACAATCCATTTAAAAAAGCACTTTTCACATCCATTTGATTTTCCATAAAGTTCTTGTGTAAGATAGGCAAGAAACATCCTTATTGCTTCTAGTCTTGCAACATGAGCAAATGTTTCATCAAAATCTATTCCCACTTCTTGGCAATACCCTTTGGCTACCAATCTTGATTTATTTTTTACCACAGATCCTTCTTCATTCATCTTGTTTCTAAAAACCCATTTTGTGTCAATTACATTTTGATGGGTTGGTCTATGCACCAATTCCCATACCTTGTTTCTTTCAAACTGATTCAACTCTTCTTGCATGGCTTGAATCCAATGTGTGTCATCCAATGCTTGGGACACATCTTTTGGCTCTATTTGGGAAATAAAACAAGTGAACATTGCTTCTTGCTGAGCTCTGGATATGATTCTCACACCATCTCTCACATCGCCAATGACAAGCTCGTGGATGGTCTCTCAGCCCATCTTACATCGAGGTTGAAGTAAATCACACCTGGGTTGATCGTCTTATTTGTGTTGTCTTGAGCGGCTCCTTCATTATCATTAAGTTTGCAGATTTTCCAGATGTCTTTGATACTCAGTTGTTTCATCTTCATCTTGATTGATTGCTCCAGCTTCAGCTTCAACTTAGGGACTCTTCTGCATAGTTGGCTGGTTCAGCTTATCAGCTAACTCTTCAATATCTTCTCCATTCACATTGGGCTCATCAAAGACCACATGAATAGACTCTTATGTGACCATATTCCTCTTGTTCAGCACTCTATAGGCTTTGCTTTCAGCTGAGTATCCCAAAAATATACCTTCATCAGCTTTAGCATCAAATGCCTTTAGATTATCCTTGCCATTGTTGTGGATAAAACATTTACATCCAAATATTTTAAAATACCCAACATTTGGCTTTCTCGCATCCATATTTCATAGGGAGTATTTGTCGATGATGTATGTTAATCATGCATCTATTTTGAGTATAGCATGCGTTGTTGATGGCTTGATCCCAAAATCTCTTAGGCAAGTGCTTGACTAACATGGTCCTCAGACTTCCTTGAGAGTTCTGTTTCTTCTTTCTGCTACTCCGTTTCTTTGTGGATTCCTTGCTCACGGATAATTCATGAGCAATGCCATTTTCAACACAACATCGAGTTATTATCCCATTGACAAACTCGGTTCCCTATCGACCATATCTTTATAATGGTTTGACTCTTCTCATTTTGAACTCTTCTCATCAGCTGAGATAATTTCTGCATTCTTTTTGCACATAAAGATTGTCCATGTATATCTTGAATAATCATCCACCACCACTAAAGTGTATTTCTTTCCACTTATCTTTGGCCTGGTTCAGAGCCAAATAAATCCATATGCAACAGATGCGAGATCCTTGTTGAGGATGGACTAGACTTCTCTTTGAATGATGATTTGATCTACTTTCCCATCGGCATGCATTACAAACGCTTTCCTTCTTGTGCACCGAGTGATCCTTCTACAAGATGACTCCTTGCAAGCTTGTTGATTGTCTTGAAGTTCGGGGATGACTCACTTTTTGTGCCACAACCAACTTGATTCGATCGGTCACTTTTTGCTAACGGACAAGTGCTTGGTGTGGCAATCGACGATCTACCACATACATGTTCTTTTTGTCCGGATCCTTGCAAAGACTATTTAGTATCTTTAATTTGGCACACTCCCATATTGAATCCAACATTATAACCCTTGTCACGAGTTGGTGATGCTTAACAAGGTTGAAGTTGAGGCCTTCAACATATGCAACATCTGCGATTCTAATCCATTTTTCTTGATGGATCCGTCTTGCCTCTTATTTCCCGGAGTTTCATTTCCTCCAAATATGACTTTTGCGCCTCTAATCTCCTTGAATATTGACAAATGTTTCTTGTTTCTGTCACATGTGTCCAGCCACTATCTATGTAGGTTCCTTGGCACTCGTTGTTCCTTGAACCCGCAATCAAGGAAATCGTTTTAGGTACTCATACTTTGGGGTCCTGAGGGGTTAGTGTCAGAAGATGATCCAACCAACCTATAGCCAAATGACTTGACTCTAAGAGGTTGCCATCTATCTGTGCCATAATCAAAACTCACTTTGGCAAATTGCTTAGGGGCTTTAGGTTCATACAACTGTCTCTTTTGTCTGTATGCCTGTGTGTGTGTTTTAGCAATTGCCTTCTTTGGATAGTTGTAATATTTCTGAGTGTAGTGCCTGGGTGCATATGTGTGCTGATGATAGCTCTTTTGCCTTTGGAATGACCTTTGTTGAGTTCTAGGTCTTTGCTGATATTTCACATTATTCCAATCAGCTTGGCTTGGGTAGTTTCTACCATTCCCATCATATGTGTTTCTTTGATAAAACATCTGGGGGTTTTGGTAGCTATGTTTATTCTTCACAGAGTACTTCCTATTTGGAGTTTGCTGAGGAACTTTGCTAGATTTCTTCTCAGGTGTTCTCTCAGCATACTCGACTGGCTGTTTTCCTTTTCCTTTATATCCAAGGCCAGTTTGTTTGTGATTGTGCTTTGGAGTGAATGTGGGTGCAACATTTGGTGTCTTGGATTTTTGAGATGCTTCATTACTTGAAGATCCTTTTTCCAAAATCACAAGGGGGGTTTGACTATGTACAAAGGAATTGAATCTCTTTGTCTTATCTCCACATTCTTTTTGGCTCATAATAAGGTCATCCAATGATTTAGATGCCTTTGTAAATGATGCAAACACATTTTCGAGATCATTTTCCCTCTTTTTCGAGCTTGTCTCTCGCTATTATTTTTGCATTTTCAGCCTTTGAGCTCTTTGTTCTCATCACTATGTGACTCGGGGTACTCAACTCCTTAGTCAATTTGTGAGTTTTGGCTTTTGAAATTATTGTTTTCCTCGTTTAATAGTGTGTGTGAGGATTTAATATGCTCAAAGTCTTTCATCATTTTGCCTAATGAATCATAAAGGTCAGTGGGTGATGAAGTGTGTGTGTCACAATCACTATCACTAGAGTCTCTGCAGCCAACATAGCCCTTTTCTTTTCTTGTCTTCTTTCTCTGAAGACTCTTCTTTCTTCTTTATTCCTGTATTTATTGGCTACTGGATATGGACAGTCAATAGCAAAGTGTCCTGGTTGTCTACAATTCCAACACGGGTTCTCGGCCCTTTGGTCGACTCTTTCCGTTCTTGGGTTATCACTCGATATTCAACCTTTGATGCTCGCTCTTTTGGGTGGCCTATCGTCCCTTGACTTGATGAGTCTGAATGTCTCTGGAGGATTCGCCTTTTTTTTCTTTTGTAGTTCTTGTTGAAGAACTTGTTGAATCTTTTAACCATTAGGGCAATTTCCTCTTGGTCAATGACTTCCTTGATCTCAGCTATCTTCCCATCCTTGACTATGAGTGCAGCTGTTTTGGGTACAGCTGTCTCCTCTGGATCTTTTCTTCTCAGCTCAAATTCATAAGCTTTGAGGTCTGAGAATAGCTCATGATTAGATGTTTTTGATAGGTCCATCGAGTGCCTTAGAGCCATGGTCTTCATTTCCCATTCAGCTGGGAGGCTCCTTAGGATCTTCATACACATCCTCTTTTGTGTGTATTCCTTTCCAAGTGCTGAGAGCTCATTTGTGGTTTCAGTGAATCTAGCATCCAGCTGATCCATTGTCTCACCTACAAGCATTTTAAAGTTTTCAAACTTTTGAACAACAACAAATAATTTGTTTTCTTTAATTTGCTCTAATTCTTCACAAATTAAAGTTAGTTTATCCCAGATTTCTTTTGATGTTTTGCATGACTTGATTTTATTGAACATTGCTTTGTCCAGAGTCTTGTAGAGAATATCCTTGGCCATATTGTCCAAGTTCTATCTCTTTCTATCATCATTGGTCCATTCAGTCCTTGGTTTTTCAACTAGTATCGTGGTCTTGCCTCACCACAACTTCTTTCTCCTTCACCGCATTTGCTTTTCCTTCTTGGCCGTGTTCACTTTCAATATTTGCGGTGGCACATCCTCTATCACTAGCCACATTTTGTCATGTAAAGCGAGATAGATGAGCACATACGAATTTTCCAATCATCAAACTCCTCAATAGTGAACATAGGAATGCGTGTCAAATTTGCCTCCATGATAATAACTTTCTTTGAATAAAAGAGATGATTTTTGAAAGAGCAAGTGTTGTTAAAAACTCTTTTGAAAGATTGGAGATCTAGTTTAGTAACCGGTCACGGAAGGCTCAATGAACCAACCGCTCCGATACCACTTGTAGGTCCCAAGGGGTGTGAGTAAGGTTTAGAAGGGGGTTGATTAAACCTTACCAACTTTTTCGATTTTAGTCATTTTAAAATAATACGAGTTAATTACGCCTAAGTCCTCGAGGGACAACTAAGTTAGTTAATCAAAAGAGTTAGCCACTCAATAGACTTGAAAGAGTGTTGATAGAATAACTCGATTGTTTAGACTAAACCTTAACTTGGTGTGATGAGTTCTTCACGGAAGACTTAATACCTTTGAATTTGATTTAACTTTGTTTTAACACTAGTAGTTTTAGCACTTTGTTACTTATCAATTTGGATAGCAAATTATCAATGATATAAAGTATGTTTGCAAGAATACAAATATCTTTGAAATGTAAATGACACAAGTAAATTTTATAGAGGTTTGAAGATGGGGTAATTCTTCTACTCCTCTCTTCTCCAACTCCTGGAGGAATCCACTAAGTAATGATCATAGTACAAAGTGGTTATCAGTCTAGAGACAAGTCTTGATCACTGAGTTGACTTGCTCCTTCGACTCAGTCTAGAGATGTCTTGGTCACACAGTTGGCTTCTCGTCCGACTCGCCTTCTTCATTGTAGGCAGGTTGCATTGCTACTTGACTCACTTTCTCAAGCTTCTTGGATTTGATCACGAAGCCCTCCAAAAACTTGAGATTGGTTCGACCTTGAACCTTCCTACAATCCTCCTTGGAAAGTAGACCCCTTTTGATTCTTCAAAAATTTGCTCTTCAACAGTTTGAAGTTGTCTTTCCTTCACAAACTAGTGTTGGATCAATTTCCTTCGAGATTTAGGCTTGAGGATTTTTTTGCTTGAATAACTCGAGAATATTTTTGAGTTACAAAGATAAATGATGTTTGTTATCTCGGTGTGCAAGGTTCAGGTAACCTTTTCTCAAAGTGATTCTCGGCCTTTTATAGTGAACTTTTCAAAAATGCCCGTTATAGAGATAGCCGATTTTCAAAAGTCACTTGTGTTCGATTGGCTTGTCTTTTCTTGGTCTTCAATCTTGAGATGTAGACCTTTCCTCGTATTAAATGAATGTTGACTTTCCAGTCGGCACGAGGTGCGATGCTTCCCATTGGTTTATTTCTTTTGCACGCTTCGGGATCTGAGCACTTTAAGACATGGCAGCATATAAGATTACATATTTAAGTAATATTCTTGACTTTTTGTGCAACGGATCCTTTTCAGTTAATTCCTCTTTGCAATTTGCCTTTTCCCATGTGACTTGAGTCCGCTCCAATGATTGAGAGACTCATATGTCACTTCAACTTGACTTGGCTTCTTGGGTTGACTTAACTGACTCTTCTCACAGCTGTTTCACAGCCGATACTCCTTCAGTCGAGTCCTTGGTCTTCTTTCTTGACCATACTCACTGTTCCTCAAATTGGAGTCTTCAGTCGACTTCTTGTGTTCTCATCCAGAGCTGACTTGACTCAGCTCATTCAGCCCTAACTATTACAATAAGAATTACAAGGAAAATGGGGTGCCAACTTTCTAGTCTAAGTTTTACATGGCATTCATCAAAATCTAAACAATAAATTTCCTAACACAACCGTCGTTTCATTGAGTGATGTTAGAAATCAAGTCCGGATCAAGACATAAAACTTAGCGCTTTATGGGAGGCAACCCAAAAGACGTCGCGACAAACTCCGAGGTAAAAAATGTAAAAAAACGAAAAAAACGAAAAAAATGAAAAAAATAGACAGGCACACGACCCGACCGTGAGATCAGCTTCTCCAATTTCAAATTTGACGGACAAAGTTCGGCTTCACGGAATGATCCAGGTAAGTACTCTTTACGCATTCCTCTTTATTTTGATAATTTCCGATATGTTCGGAAGCATATTTTAAGTTTAGGGATTGTCAAGAATGTGTAATTTAGTACTTTCTTGCATTTTGCATTGCATGTAGAGCATTTTTGCATTAAAACTTTCAATTTTTTAAAAATTCCAATTTCTTTTTAAAATTTTCGATATTTTATTTTATTTTTTTATTTTTTATTTTAGCACGTTTAATAGCTTTTGTGTATGATTTTAATCAAGTTTTTAAATGCCCAACTTCCGTGTGGTTTACTATGAACATCTTACGTGAATGAGATAACTTACTACGGGGAATAGTGTGATGCATTGTTGGGAAGATATCATTCATTTGCTTGACATTAGTTAAGAAAATGGATATTTGAGCGATTATGAAAAATAAGCCTGTGAGCTTTTGTGCCTTAAATTGTTTTATATTATGCAGACTTATTTTTTCTTGAGTGTGTCATTCATGATTGATAGAACTCTAGAACTTGATCTGGTATCTGCATTGAAGCCATGTGTGTGTGCAATTTTTGAAAGTGATTTAAGGCCATCTTTGTTAAGCCTACTTAGCCTAAAAAACCTACCTATGAACTCATGATTCCCTAGTTAGCCAATTTTGAGCCAAAACGTTTTAATGTTAGCCACATTGATCTTTAAAATTTAAACATGATTTTTTGTCCCTGAAATTTCTTGAGCTTATAGAAAATGAATAAGTTTGGGGAGATGTGGTGAAAATTTATAAAAAAAGGAGAGAAAGTTGGCAAAAGAACGAGGGATGAGCAGTGTCTGGGTAAATGGAAAAAAAATAAAGTTCGAAAAAAAAAGAAAGAAATATCTCTAAAAAAAGAAGAGAAAATCTAGCCGAAGAAAGAAAAATTCTGGTTGTGAAAAAAAATGAGATCTTGAGGCTAAAGAAAAAGAAAAGAGGCAAAAAGGCCTAAGAATGAAAAAAGAAAAATAAGGGTGGAACGAGTTGAAAAAGAAAATATCTTGAGAATGATTTTTAGATGAAATTGGGTTGATGAATTGCAAGTCTGTGTACTTAAACTCTATTTGCTCAAGTCAAGTCACTTAATCCAAATTTCCTTACCCTTACCAAAGAGCCTACATTACAACCAAATAAAAAGTTCTTTTTGATTCTTAAGTTGCGCACACTAAAGTGGTAGAGATGATAGACGATTTGCAAGCCTATGATAGTTCTACATTCACTGAATTGAATTTGAGCGTAAACACTATCCATATACTTTTGAGAGTCGAGTGATACATATCTACTTGTGAGTCGCGATGTCGAATTCCCAAGAGAGTATTCACTATGTCGAGTTTATGGATGATGACTTCTTGATTATGAATTGCATGGTTTAATTGAGTCAGTAGTCAAATGCTATTTAATGTTCATAGTTGTTCTTGTGTGTTCTTTTTACCCCTTAATATTATTTTTCTTAATTTGCTTTCGAGGATGAGCAATGCTTTAAGTTTGGGGATTTTGATGTGTGTAAAATATACGTGTATATTGAGGCTTAAAATGATATATATTTGATGCATTTGCACGCATATTTAGTATGTTTTTACTTGGTTTCCTTAGAAGGGCGTGATATCGCATATTCTTGTAACTTTTTACGTGTAACGAGCTTAAAATGAAGAAATATCGGTTGAAATGCCCGGATAGATTGAAGAATGCAAAGAAAAGATCAAAACAACGAATAAAATGCACAAAAACATTTCACACGGTGGGACCAGGTGTGGTGCCACGGCCACCGTGTGAAAATGCCGGGCAGTGAAAGTGACACAACCGTGTGAAGAAGGGAAGAAAATATGGGATGGAACCTTGTCGCACGGCTGGACTGTAGGCCCACATGATCGTGTGGGAAAGGGCTATGCAACACACCACACGGCCGTGTGGTGTCACACGCCGGCTTTGTGGGACTCGCAAATGCATTTTCCGGAGTTGTTTTCCTGATTCCAACTCTACAAGTGATCTCTCCAAGCATCTATAAAAGGGACCCAAGGCTTGCGTAAAATTTCATCATCTAACATCACTTCATAAAGAGAAAACACATCAATTTACGCAGAACACAAGATTCAAGTCTTCCTCGAGAGAGGAGGGCTAGGTCGCAAAGAACACCACAAAGCCTTTCGCATCTACGGGAGCACAAGAGCTTTGAAAGGCTTAGGAGGGAATCCATCCCGACAAAAAGGGATTTTCTTTCTCTGTCTATATCTCTTTTTAAACTTAAACGATGTCATAATATTGATTTGAATTTGTTTATGAGTTTGTAATCAATGTTTAGCTAATCTTTCGGATCTTAGAGGCATAATCAAACTGGATTCATGTTAAATCTTGATTAATTGCTTTCATAATTGATTCATGTGTTCTATTTTATGAATTCGAGTGCTTATTTATAATTATCGATTATTTGGCCAATAATTTGTATGTCATACTTGTTAGTCCATAATCCGGAGGTGAGTTCTAACGAGACAAAATCGAATTCGACATAAACAGGTAATATATCGGGAGACTACTTTATTTGTAAGGATTATTTCAATTCAATGATCTTTTGGGAGTTAATAGTTGTGATGGATCAGCAGACCTCAATTATTATTGATCTACTGTTTATGCGCCACCCGGAGGGGAAATAAATTATTTTAGGAATTAAACCCATAGAATTGCATGAATTGATATTGAAACTTTAATTGGATTTAATATTGAAGAAACATGTTGAGATTATGTGCCTAAAGTTGCTCCTGTAGTTGTTGAAAATACTTGTGGGATTGGCAAATATATTTATTTTTATTGTTATTTTTATTTTTATTATAAACTTGATATTCGTCGCTTTAATAAAATTGGAATACGATGTTATTATAGCCTAAGTGTTTCATAGTCAATCCCTCGAGGCATACGACATCTTTGCTTGCCATTATCTTATAAACTACAATCGTACACTTGCAGTTGTATAATCCAAATATTTTTGCGAATATCGCTTCCTTGCTTTTGTGATGCATATTCACGTTCAAATGTTGCCCATATTTCCCTTTGACTCTTCATTGTGTGAACAAATCGTAAAGGGTGTCCGACAAGGTATTGAGAATATGACCCTACACATCACTTCATCCTCTTGACGCTTTTCCCTTTGTTTCTTCACTTCATCAAATTCGCCATCCTTCGGCGGAGGGATTTCTGGAAATTCCGGATTTAGAACATAGGTGTTCGCCTTATTTTTAGCTTCACCGCAAGTGTACGGTGTAGTTTATAGAACATGGTTAGCAAGGTCGAATCCACAGAGACTAATAAATTAATGTACCAAGTATTGGGATTATAATAGTCTTATTTTTATCTAGACGATCGAAATTGAGTGATTGGTTTTGTAAAACTATGACAAGAATTTATCCTAAAAAGAAACAAAGTAAAGAGTTGATTGAAAATCAAGAAGATGAATGGATTCATAGGTTATGGTTTCAGTTAATATCCCCTTTTGTTATCAGATTAATCACAACCAAAGTTATTATTATTCTTCCTTTAGAACAATCACAAAAGTATTTTACCTCTCTCTCGAGATGCATGTAAAAATGTTGATTGAATTATCTATGCTAAAGCATCTCTACTCAACATAAGATATCCAACTCCCAAATCATAAAAGATCATAAATCCTCAAACATTCATGCAGATTTCTCAATCTTGCAAATATTTATGTTAAGTACTCATGGATCTAGTATTGAAACTCATCTCTTGAATTATGAATCAAAACATCAAAGCAAGTTAAACCAAACGTGTTTTTGATAAAACAAGAATTAAAACAAAGTACTCGAATAGGGATGGAAAACAATAACTTCTCGTAAATTAATCATCAAATAAAAGTATCCATTAACCTACTCCCCAAACCCGAATCACAAGATGTTTAACTGACATAAAAAAAATAAATAATTCATAGACAAATTATTCATGTTCATATCTAACTAATTGAAAATAAAGATACTATGGAACGTGAAGACTGGGATGTTGATGATCTCTCGATCTATCTTCAATCCTCAAGCCGTGTTGTTGTGACTATTCGCCTTATTTTTAGCTTCACCGCAAGTGTACGGTGTAGTTTATAGAATAAGTGGTTGGCAAGGTCTAATCCATGCGGACTAATAAATTAATGTACTAAGTAATCGATTGTAATAGCCTTATTTTTATCTAGACGATCAAAGCAGATGGATTGGTTTTATTAATACTATGACAAGAAATTTATCCTAAAAGAAACAAAGCAAAGAGTTGATTGAAAGATCAAGTAGATGAATGGATTCCTGGGTTATGGTTTCCGCTAATATCCCCTTTATCACTGATTAATCAAACCAAAGTTATATGTATTTTTCCCTATAGAACGATCACAAAAGTAATTTACCCTCTCGAGATGCATGTAAAAACGTTGATTCAGATATCCTGCGGTTAGCATTTCTACTCAACATGAGATATCCAACTCCCAAAAGCTTAAAGGATTATAAATTTTCACTTAATATTCACAAGCTTCAATCATGCAAGATATTCATGTCAAGTACTCATAGATCTAGTATTGAAACTCATCGGTTAGAATTATGAATCAATACATCAAACAAGTTTAACCAAAGGCCTTTTGATAAAAAAAGAATTAAAACCAAGTACTCGAGTCAAGTTGAAAAACAATAAC